>CM046007.1:43721568-44346568 GCA_025175895.1 Wurfbainia villosa | reverse complement strand
GTTCATGATGTTTATGCCATGCCCTATATGTGTGTGATGTTAACATGATGTTAAGGAGTCCTTGCTCAAGTGGTTTAGCATGATTGGTTTATGTCACTACCATATGTCTATGTTAATAGTAGGGATGCATGATAAATTTCTGCTCATTACCATGTTAAATGTATGATCATGTTATGCTCATTGCCATGTGAATTGTATGATCATGTTATGCTCATTGCCATGTGAATTGTGTGAATGTATGATATGGTATAAATAAGGAACTTGATATGTATGAAAAGAATATGATATGTTATGAAGAAGGAATATAATATGTTATGAAAAGAAAAATGATATGTTATGAAGAAGGAACATGATATGCTATGAAGAAGGAACATGATATGCCATGATAAGGAACATGATATGATTATGAAAAAAAATATGATATGTTATGATATGAAGCATGATAAGTATTTTACTTTTTGCATGGCTTGTACTGGACCCTAACAGGTCCAAAGGGATGAGCTCCTAAGTTGCCCTAAGCCGACGGACATAGTACGGGCCTAGGATGGGCTTCTATGTTTTGATTGCCCCTAGGTCGACGGTCATAGTACGGACCTAGTATGTGATGAGCTCCAAGATGCCCTAGGCCAACGGTCATAAGTACGGGCCTAGGATGGGCTTCTATGTTATGATGATGGCCCCTAGGTCGACGGGCATAGTACAGGCCTAGTAACCTAGTAGGTTCGGGATTAGCTACCTCGGGTCTATTTAGGGATGCGCGCTATGATGATGATGATGTGGTACAATGTCGGGCCCAATAAGTTGAGATTATGTTAAAATACCTATAATATATGTTTTCAAAGAGCATCCTGTTGGGTTTTCGTCACTGCGGCGAGTGTGTGTTCAAACATGTTTCGTAAACATGTGCACAGCGGAAGGAATAAAATAACAAATCTAATTTATTACAACACACACATCACACTCATGCATAGTACAATATGTGTAGACATAATCGTAAATTCAAATTTTCCAATAAAAGGAAATTTAAACTACGTATACCTGACGTATCACGTGTAGCGGGAAAGACATTAACCGGAACGATTCTCGCTAGAATCGTCTCTATCCGTATCCATGCCGAGTATCTTCGGGATGACTTCACAAATTCACGAGCCTCGTCTTCGTACGGGTTACTAGCCTCGTGTTGAAGATGATGTGATCGAGAGAAGATCACGATCCGAATCAAAATTCGGATCCAAAACGAGTCCTCAAAAACTCGCTTCTCCGGAGAGGTATTAGTCAACCGTTTGGCGAATCCTTCGTCCTCCACCTATGAGGATTACCGGAGATCGAATCCCCGGCAAGGCTACCACTGTCGGAGCTCCAAACGTCGTCCAAACGACGCTCCGATGAGAAGGAAACAAGCTGTCCAGAAAACTGGACAGCTTTGGTGGATGAATAGGGCCAGCCAAAAAGGGAAGGTTGAAGCTCACCTTATTGCCAAACCCAAAGGAGATCACCGGAGCTTCTCCGGCAGCAGCTCGACGCCGGCAAGAGGGAAGGACAACACCTTCTGGACGCAGGCAAGGGAGCTAGGTGGTGGACGGCGGTGCTAGGGTTGGCGCCGACTTCAACAAGGAGAGGAGGGGGGCGACAACAATTAGGGTTGCTTGGTTTTGGATTAGGGTTTAACAAAAACCCTTAAGCCCTATTTTATAGAGAACAAATTCTCTTAATGGTTATCGGTTCATAACCAAAGGCCCGTTAACCCGCTCCATTAATTTAAATTAAAATAAACCAAACCATGATGGTTTATTTTAAGTTAAAACGAACCGAACCAACTTTGGTTCATTCGTTTAAAAACAAACCAAACCCTTTGGTTTATTTTCCTCCATTGGATTAGAACCAAATCAATTTGGTTCATCCATCATGTCTTCATAAGACACGGCCCATCCACGCTTCCATTGTGACTAAAATGATTTCATGCTCGCTCCATGTTTCGTCCAACCAAACCTAGTTTCTCTCGGTCTGAGAATCTCATTCTCAATCTCGTTTTAAATCCTTCAGATTACGCTCGTTGTGCGTGTGACCAAATAGATTCTCGGTTTATGTTGGCCATCAATAATTAACCATTAATTATAGAATGATGATGAGTGGCACCTAGTAGTACATCATGATCCCAAATTAACCGAAAAGATCAACGGTTGATCCAGAACTACTTCTGAAACCCTTCAGCAGCTCGAATGAATCGTGCCCCATTCCCTTCACTCATCTTATACCCATTTGGTTCAGGACATGGTCTATAGTGTCAGTCCCCACTAGGCTGACTACGTCACACCTAGCCCAAATATCATTTCCTCGTCCTACGGATTCTAGTTACTGCACATGTATCGAAGAGTACCTTACTCTAAACATGTAATGCTTTGGCCAAAGACTTTATTAACAATTCGACGAGAGGCCATGGGTATACATCTCCTCGCAAGGAGTGGTGAATCCTTTATAGGCTATTCAAACACCTTCGATCACTTCGACTTATACCCAATCATCCCGAGTCCACATCTCCTTAGAGATGTTTGCTTAAGATGTCAAAGCATAAGTCTTTATGATCAAGATGACTTGAATACCGCAAGTCAAAGGAACATCGCACTTAAGCTGCAGTAAGAACTTCATTGACATATCTATATATATGCAGAGAACCATATGAAGTCTTACGGCTGGTCACTCCAATGAACTAGTTACCATAACTAGCATCCACGATTAACTCCGGACATCACAATGTCTCCAGCCAGTGAGAATCAGCTGCTTGGATACACCAAAGAGTATACCTCGTGCTAGTCTCGACAGAATCAATGGTGTCCAAATCCATCAATTCATCGACTAGGGATAATTTCGATACATCACAATTACACATGTAGAGATACTCACTAGTTGTGATCCAATCACAAATTCTCTCATGCTGTGAATCGTATCGTGGACATTCAGTAAATGAGTTTAAGATCTAATCAAATACATGAAAACATATATACTCAAATAGTGAATCTTCATTTATCATATAAATGGTTCAAACATAAGGCGATTTTCTTAGGACATCTCTCATATATCACTAACAAACTCCCACTTGGCCTAATGCCAATCGCTACGGTATCCAATACCATAAGCTCTAACATGACATTTAAACTTACTTTGAGGTAATGCCTTAGTCAAAGGATCCGCTAAGTTCCTTTCAGTGGGAATTTTCTCGATTTGCATTTCCCTCCTACTGATGATCTCTCTGATAAGATGATAGCGGTGAAGCACATGTTTGGATCGTTTATGAGACCTTGGCTCTTTCGCCTGTGCAATTGCTCCATTGTTGTCGCAGTAGATCGGTATTGCTTCAACAATGGTTGGAATCACACCAAGATTATAAATGAACTTCTTGATCCAAACCGCTTCCTTTGTTGCTTCCGAAGCTGCAATGTATTCTACCTTAGTGGTAGAATCCGCTACATTGTCTTGTTTGGAACTTTTCCAACTCACTGCAACCCCATTCAAGGTGAACATGTATCCAGATTGAGACCTGGAATCATCCTTGTCTGTCTGGAAGCTGGCATCCGTATACCCGCGTATCACCATGTCCCCTTCTCCATATATTAGGAACACATCCTTAGTTCTTCTCAAGTACTTAAGGATCGTCTTAACAGCCACCCAATGATCCATTCCTGGATCAGACTGGTATCTACTCGTGACACTCAGAGCATACGATACATCAGGCCTGGTACATAACATAGCATACATGACAGATCCTATTGCGGATGCATAGGGAATCTTACTCATGCAAATCCTCTCGTCTTCTGTGCGCAGACACAGACTTCAAAAGGTGTATCCCATGCTTGATGTGTAGGAAACCTTTCTTGGATTCCGACATGCTAAACCTCTTTAGCACTCGGTCTATATATGTAGACTGTGAAAGACCAAGCAACCATTTCGATCTATCTCTATAGATCTTAACCCCGAGGATGTAGGTTGCTTCTCCCAGGTCTTTCATGGGGAATGTCTTGGATAACCAAATATTAACTGACTGTAAGACTGAAACATCGTCTCCTATAAGTAATATGTCATCAACATACAATACTAGGAACACGACTGCACTCCTACTAACCTTCTTATACATACAAGGTTCATCTCGATTTTATGAGAAATCAAACTTTTTGATTGTCTCATCAAAACGGATATTCCAGCTCCTTGATGCTTACTTCAATCCATATATGGACAGTCGTAATTTGCATACCTTAGTTTTATCAACCGATGTGAAACTCTCAGGCTGTATCATATACACGTCCTCGAGCAGGTTTCCATTAGGGAAAGCTATTTTCACATTCATCTGCCATATCTTATAATCATAATGAGCCGCTATGGCTAAGAGCATCCGAATGGATTTAAGCATAGCTACAGGCGAATAGGTTTTGTCATAATCAACACCTTGTTTTTGACGATATCCTTTTGCCACCAATCTAGCCTTATAGGTAATCACATTACCATCCATGTCGATTTTCTTCTTGAAAACCCACTTGCACCCTATAGGCTTGATGCCTTCAGGTGGGTCAACCAAGTTCCAAACTTGGTTTTCATACATGGAATCTATTTCCGACTTCATGGCATCAAGCCACTTATCCCTTTCTGAACTTGTCAGCACTTCTTCATAACTGGTAGGTTCCTCATCATCAATGAGTAACACGTCGTTCGATTAACTTACGAGAAATCCATATCTCTTAGGAATGTTGTGTGTTCTTCCAGATCTACGAAGATGTGGTGTTACAATGGGTCCAGCCGATTGCTCATCACTATGAGTTATCGACTGTTGTGCTCCACCAGATATCTCATCAATGTCTATTTGAGTTTCTCGAGCCTCCTCAAGCTCGATGACACTCCCACTGTTTTCTTGCAAGAGAAACTCCTTCTCTAGAAACACAACATGCCTTGAAACAAACACCTTTTGTTCCACAGGATGATAGAATTGGTAACCCCTTGTTTCCTTAGGGTATCCAATAAATAAACATTTATCAGACTTAGCATCCAATTTGTCTGATACTGTCCGCTTCACATAAGCAGGACAACCCCATATCTTCAAGTAAGATACACGAGGTTTCTTACTATTCCATATCTCATATGGAGTAGTAGAGACTACCTTGGTTGACATTCTGTTTAACAAGTAAACAGATGTTTGAAGTGCATAGCCCCAAAAGGACTTGGGAAGATTCGCATGATTCATCATTGACTTGACCATGTCCAACAAGGTCCGGTTACGCCTCTAAGATACACCAATATGCTGTGGTCTATGTGGTGGAGTCCATTGAGACAATATACCATTGTCTCTTAGATAATCAAGAAACTCTTGACTTAAGTATTCACCACCTCGATCCGATCGAAGTATTTTAATACTCTTGTCATGTTGTTTCTCTACTTCATTTCTGAATTCTTTGAACCTTTCAAAGGCTTCAGACTTGTGTTTCATCAAGAACACATACCCAAACCATGAGTGATCATCGGTGAAGGTAATGAAGTAGCTATAGCCTCCTAAAGCTTGAGTTGACATAGGTCAACATACATCAGTATGTATTAGACCTAGTAACTCTCCCACTCGTTCACCTTTTCCTGTAAAAGGCAACTTAGTCATCTTGCCTATTAAGCATGATTCACATGTATCGTATGAATCCAATTCAAACGATTCCAGAATTTCACATCGGTGTAATTCGGACATGCGTTTCTTGCTTACATGGCCAAGATGGCAATGCCACATGTAGGAGTCTAATTGATTATCCTTTCGAGCACGCTTGTTGCTCGCTTCGATATTGAAAATGTCAATGGATACGTCCAACGTATAAATGTCATTGCTCAAAGTTCTAGTTCCATAAAGTACGCCATTCAAAGTTATATAACAACAATTGTTACTAAACGTCAAATGGTAACCATTTCTATTTAAATAGGAAATAGAAATAATGTTCTTTATTAGAGAAGGAACACAATAGCAATTGTCCACTTCCAAGACTAATCCACTAGGGAGCTTCAGCAAATAAGTTCCGATGGCGACCGCAGCAACCTTTGCTCTATTGCCAACTCACAAATTTGACTCCCCTCTAATGAGTCTTCTTCTATTCCTTAGCCCCTATATGTCATTACATTTTTGTGAGCCACACCTAGTATCCAATACCCAAGTGTCTAAGGAAATAGAATGACAATCAATAACGAAGATACCTGAAGAGGATGGGGCATCAGATGCCTTCTTCTTCTTCATGGACTCAAGATAAATCTTGCAGTTTCTTCGCCAGTGGCCTTCCTTGCCACAATGATGGCAAGTGCCCTTTTGTGCTAGTTCTGCCTTCTTTGCCTTCTTTTTCTTCCCTTTCTTCTGTTCCTTTACCTTCCTCTTAGAACCTTTCTTTGAGGAATCAACTAACAGAACCGCCTTCTCCTCATGCTTCACAGAAGGCTCCACAGTCTTCAGCATATTGAGGAGCTCAGGAATAGTGGATTCTAATTTGTTCATCCGATAGTTCATCACAAATTGTGAGAAACTCTTGGGCAAACAATGTAGAATTAAGTCAATACTTAATTCATGATCCATCACAAAACTGAGGGTGGCTAGCCGCTCGATGTTCCCATTCATCTTTAGCACAAACTGCACTACAGACGAATCTTCTAGCATCTTCGTGGTGAAGAGGAGCCAAGAGACTTCGAACCTTTCGGATCTCACTTGCTCATCAAACAACTCATGAAGATGGAAGACCATAGTATTAGCATACATATGCTCATGCTGCTTTTGTAGCTCAGGTACCATCACAGCTAGCATGATGCAACTCGCCAGCTCAGAATCTGCCACATGCTTCTGATAGACCAACATTTGGTCAGGAGTTGCATCATCTTTAGGACAATTGGGAAGAGGCTCTTCAAGGACATATGCTAGCTTTTCCGCCTTGAGAACAATTCTCAGGTTTCTAAGCCAGTCAAGGAAGTCAGGCCCAGTCAATTTGTTTGAATCCAAAATAGTGTGCAAATTCAAAGACGTCATGATCAATCGATTAACCTAGAAATACAAAATGAGCATATATGAGAAAATGATTTTAAAATGCATCAATATACATTTATAAATCCCATTCATTTTTTGAATTTCAAAAACCCCAAAATCACTCCGGGAGATCGTAGGTCCATCTCCGAATGGGCTGATATCCATCATAGATATGAACAACCTTGGAGAGAGTTCAACAAGCCATTCATAACTACGATGGTAGGTATCAACTATACCGATTGCATATTACGTATATGCAACTATCACAATGTGCGATCAACTAATTGAATGTTCACACATACATCGGGTTGTTAACACATTAACAAGTATGCTTCATATGCATAGCACCCAACTTCATGTTGGATCGATGCGGTTCGCTAGAGGGGGGGGGTGAATAGCGAAAAACCTTTTCTTTATCTTTACGTTCGTTAAAACTCGAGAGATAATTAATTACAGCGGAAATGTAAAGTAAAAAGAGACAATGAAGTTTTACTTGGTTCGTAGCCTTCGGCTACTACTCCAAGGCCCTAGTGGTCCTTGACCACGTACGGAGGGCAAAAACACTAAAGGAACTCCTCCTCGTTGGAGGTAGGAGTTAATCGATACAAAAAGGAAAAAGCTTGTGGTAGAGGGACACTCCCCCTCTCCTCATATACGATAAAAGCTCTGAAAAGAAATGAATTTAAATAAGAGCTAAAACCGACGTTACAATAAGTAAGAATTTAAGACCTAAACGTCGGAGAGAAAGCACTTCGTGGTCAAAAAAGTTGTAGCTTGGCGGAGGCTTTTGGAAGCTTTAGAATGATGATGAAACCCTAGGTTTGGCCCTCCTTTTATAGCCTTTGAGCCCCTTTTTGAGAGGAACCCCAGCCAATCACAATTGAGCACCAATCTCCTTGAAATGGGGTGATATGATGGCCATCATCCGATGGCCATCGACCGATCGACTCTCCAATGACCGCTTGATGGCGATCAAGTCCTCCAAGCCGGGCAATGACACGATGCTAGCTGCAAGGCAAAGTTAGCTCAAAGAAAACATTATTTCGACGACCTTCGACCGTCCGATCTCAACCTAGACCATCGATGGGATGTCTCTGGTCAGATCTACGCTTAAGATCATCCCCGTAAGGAGGATACGACCTCACTTACGCTCGTACACACGAGCTTACCTTGATACTTACATGTTTCTTTTGCTTCCGGCCTTCCACTCGATTCCTTCGGCTCCCTCCGAAGTCACCCGAGTGTCGCCCGACCACCCGGCTTCCTCCGGGTGTCGCTAGCCTTCAGCTCCAGCTTTAGCAATCTTCTGCACACTCGATTCAGCTCGTGAGATAATGACATAAGTTTAACTTTGTATCGTTTGCTATAATCAAAACTCAGGTTCGACTTAGGTGCCTACTGCACCAACAATCTCCCCCTTTTTGATTTATGGTAAACCCACATACAAAGTTAAGTATAATAAATTAAATGCATTATGTAAACTGAGTGAGAGATATGCATGAATGTGCAGGAGTATATAAAAACTCTTTTTCAAGTGCTCCCCCTTGAGGAAACCTCCCCCTTGACCGAGGGTGAGTACTTGAGAAAGGGTTTTAACTCTCCCCCTTGATATTTGCTACTAAAAAAAGGAATTGAGTGACCGAAATTACTTAATATTGGCCATAGTATTTAAAATAAGTTTTAAGTTAAGAAATCAAAAAATTGATTTCTTAACCTTGGCCTTTACTTCCATTTTGTTAACAAGTTAACTTAAAGTTAAGTAAATTACTTTTTGTTAACAAGTTAACTAAGAGTTAAGTAAATTATTTTTTTGTATTGTTAACGAAAACAAGTTAACTAAATGTGTTTAAGTTAAGAACTCCCTTAACTTGTTTTGTTAACTTAAGGTTAAGTAAGCCTTGGCCATAAAAAAATTGATCCCTTAACTTTGGCCTTTTTTCTCCCCCTTTTGCCATATATCAAAAAGAGTGAGGGTGTGTGTGAGATAAAAAATAAGTTATAATTTTAAAGTCCAAGCATGTTCCATATTATTTTGAAAATAATATACTGAAAATAAGTTCATCTATAAAATGTTCGACTCATATTTGGCTTGATTGATATAAAAGATCAACCAATCCTGGTCAGAGTCGGTTAGTATGTATGATTATACTCCGTGGTTCATAGCGATGCACTAGCTCTACATCTGGAACCAGGAGTAAGGTCTTAACATCTCACGCCCATCTACGTGGCTAAGTACACAAACACATTAGTCCTATGTGTTGTGAGATGTATTGGCTCCTTAAATCTATAGGTGCATGATATCTAAGGTATGTCCTATGCTAGTTCCATAAAAATGACATTAAAGAAATAGTAGTAATAACATATAATTTGCAAGTACCTATTCTATTACGCACATGCCCAATTTTCGTCTTAATAGACTAAATTCGGCTTCGGGTAGGGGTTTAGTAAATAGGTCTGCCAAGTTAGACTTCGATTCGACGTATTCGAGTTGTATGGCTCCGTTGGCTACATGTTCTCGAATGAAATGGTGTTTTACCTCTATATGCTTTGTCCTTGAATGGCATATAGGGTTCTTAGTTAGATTTATCGAACTTATGTTGTCTACAAAAATTTTAGTTTTGGTGAAGTCCAACCTAAAGTCTCGGAGAGTGTGCTTCATCCAAAGAAGCTGAGTTACACACTCACCCATCGCAACGTATTCGGCTTCGGTGGTAGATAAGGCAACACAATGTTGCTTCCTATTGCACCAACTTACTAGACTCGAGCCGAGAAGTTGACAACAACCACTCGTACTCTTTCTATCGAGCTTACTACCGGCATAGTCCGAATCGGAGTAGCCGATTAGTTCGAACTCGGTAGATCTTGGATACTAAATACTAACATTAAGTGTACCCTTTAGATATCTAAGGATACGCTTAACTAGGGTTAGGTGAGACTCCTTAGCACAGGTTTGAAACCTGGCGCACATACTTACTGCGAATAGGATGTCGGGTCAACTCGCAGTTAAGTATAAGAGACTTCCTATCGTGCTCCTATAGTACTTTAAGTCAATGGACTTACTTTCTAGGTCTTCTCCTATGTTAACATTAATCGCCATTGGGGTGTTTATTATCTTAGCGTCTTGCATTCCAAATCTTTTAATTAACTCCTTAGTGTATTTTTGTTGATATAGGTATATACCATCCTTAGTTTGTTTAATTTGTAGACCTAAAAAGAAACTTAACTCGCCTACCAAGTTCATTTCGAACTCACTTTCCATGAGTGAAATGAACTCGTTTAGTAAGGCTGAGTTAGAGGTTCCAAAAATTATATCGTCTATGTAAATTTGAGCTATGAATATTTCTTTACCTAAGGTTTTTACGAAGAGAGTTTGGTCAACTAAGCCTTTGTTAAACTCTTTTGACTTAAGATGGATTGAAAGTCTCTCGTACCAGGCTCGAGGAGCTTGTTTAAGTCCATAGAGAGCCTTCTTAAGTTTTAGAACATGGTCAGGTTTATCTAGATTTTCAAATCCGGGGGGTTGGATAACATAAACTTCTTCTTTAGTGTATCCATTTAGGAATGCCTACTTAACATCCATTTGAAATAGCTTAAATCCTCGATGTGCGGCATAAGCTAGCAACATTCGAATGGATTCGAGTCTAGCTACTGGGGCATAGGTTTCGTCGTAATCTAAGCCTTCGACTTGACTAAACCCTTTGGCGACTAACGTAGCCTTGTTTCTAACTACTTCACCTTTATCATCAAGCTTATTTCAAAACACCTACCTTGTTCTAATTATCGTTTTGTCTTTAGGTGGTGGTACTAATTCCCACACTTCGTTCCTAGTAAATTGAGCTAGCTCTTCTTGCATTGCAATAATCCAATCAGGATCAAGGAGAGATTTTTCAATTGATTTGGGTTCTATCTTTGAAATTAAGGAAATTTGACTAAGGTTCCTATAGGATGCTCTAGTCCGAACTCCTAGATTAGGATCTCCTATCACTTGATCGATAGGGTGGTTAGTCTGAATCCTAGATTGGGTTGGGTTTGTGTCACCTAATGCTTGATCAATGGGGTGACTTGGTTGAACACTAGTTTGACTCGGATCACTTGTCACTTGGTCGACAAGAGAAGTTGGTTGATGTGGATTAGACTCGATCTCAGGGTCGGAGACGAGTTTGGTATCAGTGGGCTCAACACTTGGGGTCATTAAGGGTTTTGTAGGTTCGGGTACTTCATCGAACACTACATTAATAGTCTCTTCGACTTTAAGGGTATCGTGGTTATATACCCTATAGGCTCTACTCGTGGTTGAGTATCCTATGAAGATTCCGGTGGAGGTTTTGGATTCGAATTTCCCTAGGTGGTTCTTAGTGTTTAAGATATGTACTTTACATCCAAATACCCTAAAGTACTTGATGTTGGGTACTTTATTGTGATAAATCTCGTAGGAGGTCTTAAGGTGCCTCTTTACCATAAGGATCCTATTCTGGACATAGCAAGCCGTGCTAACGGCTTCTACCCAAAACCTATCGGGTAGGTCGTATTCATTCAACATGGTCCTAGCGGCTTCTTGTAGAGTTCGATTTTTCCGCTCCACTAGGCCATTTTGTTGAGGGTTCCTAGGGCAAGAGAATTCATGGTGGTATCCGTTTAGGTTACAGAAGTCGGTGAACCTTTGATTTTCGAATTCACCACCATGATCGCTTCTAAGTCTTTTAACCTTAAGGTTTTTTTGATTCTTGATTAATTTGAATAGATTGATTAATTGATCTAGGGTATCATTTTTATGTTTGATGAACCTAACCCAGGTAAACCTGGAGTAGTCGTCAATTATGACTAAGCAATATTGACTTCTATTGAGTGACTTGGCTCTATGTGAATCGAATAGATCCATATGCAGGAGCTCAAGTACACTTGAGGTTCGTTCTTGGTTAGTTAACTTGTGTTGTGTCCTAGGTTGTTTTCCTTGTTGACAAGCATTACAAATTTTATTAACCAAATTGTTGAGGTTGGGTAAGCCTCTGACTAAGCCACTCTGACTCATCTTGTGGACGAGTCTTGTGTGCGAGTAACCGAGTCGTCGGTGCCACAACCATGATTCCTCTTCTTGTGTAATAAGACATTTGGCTGAGCATTTGATTAAGTTAATTGTATAAATGTTATTTGTCCTAGTTCCTTTGAGTATTGTTTTAGCTGTTTTATTTGTTTTAATTACACATTCATTTTCTAAAAATACGACCTTATAGTTATTGTCACATAATTGACTTACGCTAAGCAGGTTATATTCAAAATTCTCTACAAGTAATACATTTTTAATAACAAAATTCGAGTTAAGCTCGATATCACCTGATCCGATGATTTTGAGCTTGCCGTTATTCCCAAAGGCTACCGATCCTTGTCGTTTGAATCGAAGCTTCGTGAATTTGAGTTGATCCCTGGTCATGTGTCAGGAGAAACCACTGTCCAACATCCATTCATCCTACACACAAGGTGGTTGGATTGGATGTTAGATTTTATTATTTTTTTTTAAAAAAAAATTGGTTGTAAGTTGTTAAACCTAGGTCATCTCACCTGTGTCTATATGATCAAGCATGTTATACTTATGTGTTTTTTGTGAGATGACTTCCAATTAAGTTGATTAAGTGCATTTAGATTCAAGTAATTTTATGTTAGATTTGGATTTGACCTTAGGCTTGTCAAGTTTACCTTTTCAAGATCATGACTTCCAGGTCGTGGCGAGGCGCAGAGGCCTTCTTTTATTCGATCATCGACCACTTCCTTAGACAAAGCCATTTTCAAGAAAATGATGACTTGACTCACCTAAGACTATTTCCTAGTCTAACTGGTTATTTTTGAAAAAGGCTCCCCGAGGCTCAATCTTTTCGAAGAATTTTAGTTGGTTATGTACGTATTCTAAGTGAGTTCACAAGTTTTAAAGCACAAACTTTCTAAGTTAAAGCATGCAATTTCTAAGTTAAAGCACAAACTTTCTAAGTTAAAACATGCAATTTCTAAGTTAAAGCACAAACTTTCTAAGTTAAAGCATGCAATTTCTAAGTTAAAGCACCAACATGTTTTGTACTAGCTCCCCCTAGACCGTTGAATCGGTTCGGTCTATCCACATAGTGGATTTGGTCCTTGGGAATCAAGTACGGGTTGGATCCTAGAGTTGAAATCAAAAGGTTCTTAGGGACCCATGCTTGGACATGTTTCCTATGTCGACTTACAATTGACATATACGACCTATTAGTCGTGTTTGAGTTAAACCCTAGTCCAGCCTTGTTATACACGGCCCTTTGGGATCCAAGTAGGAGGTCAAGTCCTTTGGATCCCGAAGTGAACCTTTCCAACGTGTTCCTAAGATCTTCAACTTGACTTTTCAAGAGAGAGTTCTCAACTTCGAGCTTTTTAGCTCGAGTTGGGTCCTCTTCTCGAACTTGACTAGTCGAAGAGGTTAGGGAGACCTTGTGTTTGAGGAGTTTGACCTCCTCAATCAGGGTCTCGACCTTGGACTCGGACTTAACTAATTATCTAGACAAAAACCTAACCGTATTATGTAAAGTATTAAATAAAGTTCGACTCACTTTAAGGGTATCTTTTGAACCGGATGCGTATCTGTGGCTTGACTTGAAGGTAGCTTCATAGTTCGAGTCATCCTCAGGTTCTGACTCAAGTTCAGGTTTGGTCTCCATGTCTGACTCAATCTATTTCGCCATGAAGACGTGGTCTTCGTCTTCTTCGGATGACGCTTCTTCCCATGTCGCGTTGAGGGCCTTCTTGTGCTTAGGTGCTTGGTGGTTTGCTTGCGATTTTCTTCTTCTTTGAACCTGCAAACAAGGCTATACCCCTCTCGGGTTCCGAGTTGGACTACTCATGTAATTCGAAATCTAAAAAGAGTTCATCTAACCTAATTTTAGAAAGATCCTTGGAGACCTTGTAGGCATCGACCATGGATGCCCACAAGGTAGTCCTCGGAAAAGAGTTTAAAACATACCTTATAAGGCCGCGGTTTTCGACCTTTTGCCCGATTGCGTGTAGGTTGTTGACGATGTCCTGGACTCGGCCGTGAAGTTGCGTCGCGGACTCATGTTCCTGCATTTTTAAATTATACAATTTATTGAATAAAAGGTCGCGCTTACATACCTTGGCTTCATCGGTCCCTTCGTGTAGCTACACTAGTTTTGTCCAAAGATCTTTTGCGCTTATGAAGGGGCCGACGCGATTTAACTCCTCCTTGGACAAGCCGCATTGGAGGATTTGTGTTGCCTTGGCATCGGCTTCGACTTGTCATTTTGTTGCAACGGTCCATTGATCATAATCCAAGGAGTCACCCACTTCATGAGTCGGAAGTGTGAAACCCTTTTAGATTATGATCCACATCTCGATTTGGGTTTTGAGAAAGCATTCCATCTGACCTTTCCAGTAACGGAAATCATCTCCGTTGTAAAATGGAGGTCGGACGGTGCTAAAACCCTCGAGATGGGCCATTAGAACAAAAAACAAGGAGACTAAAAAGAAGACCTAGCAATGACAAAAACACACAAAAGTACCAAGACTTGCGTCTTGGATTAGTAGTGTGGGAAATAAAAAGAAACAAACGAAAAAATAGAAAGTTAAGCAAAGAAATAAGAAACTAAATAAAAAGTAAGTACTCACAACCTTCGATGTCCTCGAAAGGCTAATAAACATCGATTTTTGAGGACGAAAACAACTTGTTACGGGGGTAAACCCCAAAAAGAAGTGTAGATCTCTGCGAGGGCTTCGATTTGGTAGGTAGACCGTGTCGTTGGTCAACTTGTACGAAATGTTATACCCGTTTGACCGTCGGCTACTCCAAAAGCGAATACTTGCAAAACAAAACCAAACGAAGAGTACCAAGACTTCATCTTGGATTAGTAGTGCGGGAAAAAATTTAAACGAATGAAAAACAAATGTGTAAAAAAAAATGTTAGATTGGTGGTTTCACCAAATCTAAGCGCCCCTGACTCTGATACCAATTGTTGGATCGATGCGGTTCGCTAGAGGGGGGGTGAATAGCGAAAAACCTTTTCTTTATCTTTACGTTCGTTAAAACTCGAGAGATAATTAATTGCAGCGGAAATGTAAAGTAAAAAGAGACAATGAAGTTTTACTTGGTTCGTAGCCTTCGGCTACTAATACAAGGCCCTAGTGGTCGTTGACCACGTACGGAGGGTAAAAGCACTAAAGGAACTCCTCCTCGTTGGAGGTAGGAGTTAATCGATACAAAAAGGAAAAAGCTTGAGGTAGAGGGATACTCCCCCTCTCCTCGTATACGATAAAAGCTCTGAAAAGAAATGAATTTAAATAAGAGCTAAAACCGACATTACAATAAGTAAGAATTTAAGACCAAAACGTCGGAGAGAAAGCACTTCGTGGTCGAAAAAGTTGTAGCTTGGCGGAGGCTTTTGGAAGCTTTAGAATGATGATGAAACCCTATGTTTGGCCCTCCTTTTATAGCCTTTGAGCCCCTTTTCGAGAGGAACCCTAGCCAATCACAATTGAGCACCAATCTCCTTGAAATGGGGTGATAAGCCTTGACTCCTCGAATCTGATCATTGACCATCAGTCGACTGATGGCCATCATCAGTCGACTGATGGCAGCATCAGTCGAGTGCTGACCTCCGGCAGTCGACTGTTTGACGGCAGTCGAGTCCTCCAAGCTGGCAGTCGACTGATGCTAGCTGCAAGGCAAAGTTAGCTCAAAGAAAACATTATTTCGACGGCCTTCGACTGTCCGATCTCGACCTAGACCATCGATGGGATGTCTCTGGTCGGATCTACGCTTAAGATCATCCCCGTAAGGAGGATACGACCTCACTTACGCTCGCACACATGAGCTTACCTCGATACTTACATGTTGCTTTTGCTTCCGGCCTTCCACTCGATTCCTTCGGCTCCCTCCGAAGTCACTCGAGTGTCGCCCGACCACCCGGCTTCCTCCGGGTGTCGCTAGCCTTCAGCTCCAGCTTTAGCAATCTTCTGCACACTCGATTCAGCTCGTGAGATAATAACATAAGTTTAACTTTGTATCATTTGCTATAATCAAAACTCAGGTTCGACTTAGGTGCCTACTGCACCAACACTTCATCTCCCTTTACATCGACCTTGGAGAGAGTCCAACAAGTCGATGCTCCAGGTTAAAGTCAACCCATTAATCGAGAAATTGTTTTAATATGGTTAGAGTGCATTCAATCAATTAGCCCGACTTGGAGAGAGTCCAACAACCAAAGCTAACGATTGACCTCTGACTCTTACCATATTAGTATTAAACTATTCCATGGTTTTAACATGTTCGGGTTCGAGTCGGGGTTAGAGAGAGTCCCACAACCCGAACAAGAAACGGAACTCTGGTTCTAACCATATTAATGGAAGGTGTAGGCTTTAATATTGAGTTAGGGTTTTATGTCTCATCCTCTTTGCATGCAAATAACTATTATCTACATGGCATGACATACATGGCATACATCTACATGTCACGACACACATGGCATAATGATATGCATCTAATGTAATTACATGGCATACAATTATGTCATGTACAATATTTCCTTATATTTCATAACTATTTATGGAAATAAAATATGTTTAAGATTTGATTCTCCAAATCAAATCATGATTAAATCAGGAAAAAATTTCAAAATCTAATCACATATTTTATTTGTGGAAATAGTTGATTAACGAAAGTCAATTTAGGAAACCAATTTCCTAAATCATCAAAACTACTTATGGAAATAAAATATTTAAAGATTTAATTTCCCAAATCAAATCATGATTAAATTAGGAAACAAATTTCCAAAATCTAATCAAATATTTTATTTATGGAAAATATCAATTTCCATAAATACTTCCAACTTTCCAAAAGTAGAAGATTTCCATAAATACTTCTAGAATTTCCAAAATTGAAAAATTTCAATAAATACTTCTAACTTTCCAAAAGTAGAAAATTTCCAGAAATATGATTATGACCAACACAATACAATTTTACGGTTATGTCGAAATACAACCTGGGCTCTGATACCACTGTTGGGTTTCCGGCACCGCAGTGAGTGTGTGTTCGAACATGTTTCGTAAACATGTGCACAGCGGAAGGAATAAAATAATAAATATAATTTATTACAACACACACATCACACGCATGCATAGTATAACATGTGTAGACATAACCATAAATTCAAATTTTGCAATAAAAGGAAATTTAAACTACGTATACCTGACGTATCACGTGTAGCGGGAAAGACATCAATCGGAACAATTCTCGCTAGAATCGTCTCTATCCGTATCCACGCCGAGTATCTTCGGGATGACTTCACAAAGTCACGAGCCTCATCTTCGTACGGGTTACTAGCCTCGTGTTGAAGATGATGTGATCAAGAGAAGATCACGATCCGAATCAAAATTCGGATCCAAAATGAGTCCTCAAAAACTCGCTTCTCCGGAGAGGTATTCGTCAACCGTTTGGCGAATCCTTCGTCCTCCACCTATGAGGATTACCGGAGATCAAATCCCTGGCAAGGCTACCACTGTCGGAGCTCCAAACGTCGTCCAAATGATGCTCCGACGAGAAGGAAACAAGCTGTCGAGAAAACTGGACAGCTTTGGTGGAGGAATAGGGCCGGCCAAAAAGGGAAGGTTGAAGCTCACCTTATTGCCAAACCCAAAGGTGATCACCGGAGCTTCTCCGGCAGCAGCTCAATGTCGATAAGAGGGAAGGACAACACCTTCTGGATGCCGGCAAGGGAGCTAGGTGGTGGGCGGTGGTGCTAGGGTTGGCACCGACTTCACCAAGGAGAGGTGGGGGCGGCAACAATTAGGGTTGCTTTGTTTTGAATTAGGGTTTAACAAAAACCCTTAAGCCCTATTTTATAGGGAACAAATTATCTTAATGGTTATCGGATCATAACCAAAGGCCCGTTAACCCACTCCATTAATTTAAGTTAAAATAAATCATACCATGATGGTTTATTTTAAGTTAAAACAAACCGATCAAACTTTGGTTCATTCGTTTAAAAACAAACCAAACCCTTTGGTTTATTCTCCTCCATTGGATTAGAACCAAACCAATTTGGTTCATCCATCATGTCTTCATAAGACATGGCCCATCCACGCTTCCATTGCGACTAAAACGATTTCATGCTCGCTCCATGTTTGGTCCAACCAAACATAGTTTCTCTCGGTCTGAGAATCTCATTCTCATGCTTCTTTTAAATCCTTCGCATTATGCTCGTTGTGCGTGTGACCAAATAGGTTCTCAGTTTATGTTGGCCATCTATAATTAACCATTAATTATAGAAAGATCATGAGTGGCACCGAGTAGTACATCATGATCCCCAATTAACCAAAAAGATCAACGGTTGATCCAGAACTACTTCTGAAACCCTTCAGCAGCTCGAATGAATCGTACCCCATTCCCTTCACTCATCTTATACCCATATGGTTCAGGACATGGTCTATAGTGTCAGTCCCCACTAGGCTGACTATGTCACACCTAACCCAAATATCATATCCTTGTCCTACGAATTCTAGTTACTGCACATGTATCGAAGAATACCTTACTCTAAACATGTAATGCTTTGGCCAAAGACTTTAGTAACAATCCGACGAGAGGCCATGGGTATACATCTCCTCGCAAGGAGTGGTGAATCCTTTATAGGCTATTCAAAAACCTTCGATCAATTCGACTTATACCCAATCATCTCGGATCCACATCTCCTTAGAGATGTTTGCTTAAGATGTCAAAGCATAAGTCTTTATGATCAAGATGACTTGAATACCGCAAGTCAAAGGAACATCACACTTAAGCTGCACTAAGAACTTCATTGACATATCTATATATATGCAGAGAACCATATGAAGTCTTACGGCTGGTCACTCCAATGAACTAGTTACCATAACTAGCATCCACGATTAACTCCGGACATCACAATGTCTCCAGCCAGTGAGAATCAGCTGCTTGGATACACCAAAGAGTATACCTCATGCTAGTCTCGATAGAATCAATGGTGTCCAAATCCATTAATTCATCGACTAGGGATATTTCCGATACATCACAATTACACATGTAGAGATACTCACTAGTTGTGATCCAATCACAAATTCTCTCATGCTGTGAATCGTATCATGGACATTTAGTAAATGAGTTTAAGATCTAATCAAATACATGAAAACATGTATACTCAAATAGTGAATCTTCATTTATCATATAAATGGTTCAAACATAAGACGATTGCCTTAGGACATCTCTTATATATCACTAACACATCCTGCATATATCCTTAATTCATGTCTGGATCATTATGATGTTATGTTCATGTTATGCTTATGTTTATATGCATGTTATGTTTGCTTATGTTCTAGATGTTTACATGAATGCTATGCTTATGTTCTGGTATGTTATATGCATGTTATGTTTGCTTATGTTCTAGATGTTTACATGAATGCTATGCTTATGTTCTGGTATGTTATATGCATGTTATGTTTTCTTATGTTCTTATACTTCCGTTCAGTTACGTATTGCTCGTTTATGTGACACATGTTTATAGATATTGTAGTTACCTTATGTATTGTTATGAAATAGTCTTTCTAGCTTCTAATATAATGTTTGGCGTGCATGATTTTTTGAGTACAGATCTTACTAAGCCTATGTGCTTATAACATAAGTACTTAGCATGTTTGCTTATGTTCTTAGATGTTTATATGAATGCTATACTTATGTTCTGGTATGTTATATGCATGTTATGCTATGCTTATGTTCTGGTATGTTATATGCATGTTATGTTTGCTTATGTTCTAGATGTTTGCATGAATGCAATGCTTATGTTTTGGTATCTTATATGCATGTCATGTTTGCTTATGTTCTTAGATGTTTATATGAATGCTATACTTATGTTCTGGTATGTTATATGCATGTTATGCTTGCTTATGTTCTTGTATGTTTATATGCATGTTATGTTCGTTTATATGTTGTTGTATGTTTATATGAATGTTATGCTTATATGTGTTATATGATCATGTAACTACTCTACGCTTAATGTTTGACGTATGGTTTTTGTGAGTAGGACAGGATCTTACTAAGCCTATGTGCTTATAGTTTATGTTCCCTTGTACTGCAAATAAGGGTAAAGGGTGGCTAAAGTAAAGGGAGCAGTAGGAGGGGTAAAGTGTGTGTGGTAGTGTCATGGTGGAGGAGATCTATATGTTTCCTTATGCATGTTTTCCTTTAAGATGATTTTTATGGACTTGAACTAAGTACTTATGAAATGATGATGCATGCTCTATGTTTAAAAAGAAGTATTTATGAAATGATGACGCATGTTTATGTTTTAAAGAAGAAAAAAAAATATAAGTCTAAAGTCTTCCACTGTAAGAAGTATATATAGTCTTCCGCTGTAATGCATGTATGTACGATCGCGTCGCGCCGCCCCTCCAAACCCCTGGAAAGGGCGGGCGTGACAGGTGGAGCGAATTTTGAATGGTAGATGGACTTCTGTTGTGAGAATATAATTTTCCGTCTCTAATATGGATATGTGTTCTGGACACGCATCCACTTTAGAAAGAGTTGCTATAGGAGGCACATCATTTGAGATTTGCTATGCATCCTGGGGGTACTCGTATGTATCGAGATTTAAGATGTTTATACTGGTGGGAACGGTATGAAGAGAGATACCGCAGACTTTGTTGCCGGATATTTAGTATACCAGCAGGTGAAAGTTGAACATCAGAAACCCGATGGATAGCTCCAAGAAGTTCCAATTTCGGAATGGAGGGGGGAGCGTATCACTATGGATTTCGTTACGGGATTGCCTAGGACCCGTAAAGGACGTGATGCGATTTGGGTGATTGTGGATCGTCTAACCAAATCAGCTCATTCCTTTCTATTCGTAGGTCAGATCCATTGGATCGTCTAGCAGAGTTGTACTGCCGAGAGATTATCAGGTTGCATGAGGTACTTTTAAGTATCATGTCTGATAGAGACCTACGATTTACCTTGCGATTGACAGAGTCAGCAGCAAGCTATGGGCATAGAGCTTCGGCTTAGTATAACATTTCATCCACAGACAGATAGACAGTCTGAGCGTAACATTCAGACTCTGGAGGATCTATTAAGATCTTGTGTCCTGGATTATGGAGGTAGTTGGGAGAATCACATTCCTTTAGTGGAATTTGACTATAAGAATAGTTATCACTTCTCCATTCAGATGATTCCTTCTAAGGCCCTATACGGTAGACCCTGCAGATCTCCTGTGTTGTGGGAGGAAGTCGGGAAAAAATAGTGGCTGGGGCCACAGAGTATCCAACATGATGCTGGGTTGGTGCGCGCCATCGGATGATTGTTATTAGTGGTACAAGGTCAACAGAAGAGTTACGCAGACTGGAGGCGAAGGACTTTAGAAATTCTCAGTTGGAGAATAGATATTTCTATGTGTTTCACCTTCGAAAGGGGTGAAACGATTTGGGCTGCAAGGAGCTACAGTAGCGGAACAAGACCATCCGACTCGTAAAGGTTGGATGACAGTGTCCTACTAATGAGGGGGCTACATGGGAGCTGGAAGATACTATTCGAGCTCGATACCCTCATCTGTTTACCAGAGGTATGTGGTCATTTTGGAGATTTCTGGTATTGGTTCTTACATTTAAGTATGAAATTTGGGGACCAAATTTTTATTAGTGGGGAAGAATGTAATATATCGAAAAATACAATATTGAAATAATACTAATACTAATAATAATAATAAAATGCTTATTAATTAGGAAAATACCATATGAAATTTTTCGGAAATTTTTAGAAATTTTTCTTGATTTAAATGGAAGTGTTATGGACATTTCATGGGGATAAAACGGATAGGCTTTTGTAAAGCCTGTTTAGACTATATGATATTAAGAAATTAATAGGTTTAAATGCTAAATGTTATTTTACTTCTCGCCAATTTTCTTTTTTCCACCGCGCGACCCTTTTCCTTTCTCCCGATCGTCGTTCCTCCTTCTCTTCCCATTCGCGATCCATTCCACATCTCCGCCTCCACGCCACACCGCTCACCGCGCTGCCCGCAGCTGCTTGCCGCATCGCTCGCCGTCGCTCACCACGTCGCTCGTCGCCGCTCGTCGCCGCTCGTCGCACCGTATGTCGTCGCCGCGTGAGAGAGAGAGAGCTACTGCCATCGGTGCCTATCTTCGAACGATCCAGATGATCTCCTTCTCTCTTCGCTGCTTTCCCCTCTCCATCGTTGCTGCTGAGTGAGCGATCCACTGCCGCTTGCTTCGTCGTCGACCTGTGATCCCATGTCAGCCACCATCCGCTGGCCACCGCTTGGGTCGGTCATCACTAAGGATAAAAAGGAGCCAATCTTGAGGCCAAGGGAAGGGATTGTAGCTGTTCATCTTCGCGGTCACTCTGGGTCTAGGGCACAAATTCCTTGATGCCAACTCTCTCCCAATCGATGGCTCTGTGTTGGTGTCTGATTCCTCTTACTTTTCTGTGACATTTCATGATCTGAGTTCCTATTACTACTGAAGATTCAAAGTCTCCGATCAACAAATTGACCATTCTGGTTTTCTACAGCATCTACACCCAATATATGGTATAAATCATGCATCCTGTCTATTTGTTTTATCCTATGATTAAGAGATTTACAAATGGATAGATCAATGCGGTGAACTTGTAAAATAAATGACTTCATATGCTAAGAAATTTTGTAGTGGTGTGTTATCTCCAATTCGATGGTTTCATTGGGTTTGGTTGAGCTCCATTGCAGTTGCTCTGCAACTCGCAACCAACTGTTCCTATCATTGCGAGCAGCACCAATTGCTATGATACGATTGTGTTGTTGAAGGGGTAAGAGGTGGGTGCTATAGATTGACTGTGGGTTAATTTGTTAGTTCCATATGTTGATTAAATGGTAGGATGAACAGATTTAGTAATGTAAGACTTGGTTTATCTGTTATGTGCAGATTGGACTTACATAGGTGGATCAAGAAGTTGAGCAGATGGAAGCTAAGCTTGGTAAGTAGGATTTGGGTGTTCATAGTGGTGTATCAGTTTGTTTAGTAAACTGATATGGATGTGCTATAATTATGTAGTGATGATAGTTCTTGTTCATTGTGTGGTGATGTTTGATTTATTTAGGTTAAAAGGAGATTGGATTCTTTAAGCAGATTAAGAAGTTGGTTGAAGTGGAATCAGTGTGAGGACTTTGATATGAAGTGGGTTCGCGGAAGCAAATATAATCAACATAGTCTTCATTTCAGGTGGGTAATTCCTACCCTGGTCAGGTAGTTTTAATACATGCAGATTTAGATGCATGATCATCTTATATGATCATGTTACCTTGACTCTATTCTATTTACTCTTGCACTTGATCCTATACCTTTGGCTATTAACTCCATTGCTGCTATCATGTTTGATTTTATCATAATTAGGAGTTATATATATAGGTGATGTAAGTAACCTAGAATGTGTTTAGTTAAGTGCAAATAGTAAAGTCCGGATGACAACCTGATTGTAAATTGGGCAAAGACATCATCCGTAGGTAGACAATGTCTTGAACCTAGGGTTATTCTATTACCCTTAGGTTGCATGTTTATCACCGACCATGTATTGTGTAAATGGTCAGGTGAATGGTACTCAGTGTGTCGCTACGGACCGGTGGTCCTAGCTTGTTATAATCAGATGAGTACGACTCTCTATAGGATAGAGAGTGCGTCCATCAGTTGAGTACAGCTCTCTACAGGATAGAGAGTGCGTCCATCAGTTGAGTACGACTCTCCGGAGGATAGAGAGTACATCGATTAGATTGGTATGACTCTCTACAGGATAGAGAGTGTTATGATCAGTTGAGTACGACTCTCTGCAGGATAGAGAGTACATCAATTAGATTGGTATGACTCTCTACAGGATAGAGAGTGTTATGATCAGTTGAGTACTGTTGGGTTGTCGATTGGCCGGCTAGAGGGGGGTGAATAGCCCTCTTACGATGGATGTCAGAATTCTCTCATTTTTATGCTCGTCTACACAATCGTTAGCGCAAGCGAAAGCATAAACAATAAAGACAAAGCAATAAATGAAAATACAAATGCTAACAAAGAATGTAACGTGGTTCACGGCTATGCCGCTAATCCACGATCCCGATTCGTCCGAGGTGAATCACTCCTTCAAAGCCAATCACTATTGGTCTCTCCTTTGCACCAAGCTAGGTGGAGGTAACCTTTACAATCAAGATCACTCTTCTTAAAATAAGAATGGAGTAAAAACAAGTAAGAAGAGTTTAGAGCTTGTGGGGCATTAGGAAGATCACTTAGAGCATAAGCATTAGCCTCTCAAAGGCTCACACCCTCTCTTTTTATAGAGAGGGTTGATTTCTTCACGTTGGCCGCCACCAGTCGACTGTTGCCCTTGGCAGTCGACTACCGTCACTACAATGGCCTCCGAACACGTTGGATCCGGCCGTTTGTAGTCAGCAGAACTCTTAGCGATCGGTGATGGACCTCACCACGATCACGCCTCCGTAGTTATTGCCTTTAGTCGGCTACGGGCGGTTCTATGCGCGATATCCTCTGGCGATCATTGTCATTCCATGGCGATCGACTATCGGGCATAAACCCATCGATCGGATACGATCCAAACCCACTCGATTCGGAAGCGATCGCCATTATACGGCAATGATCGGTGTTCAGAAACTCAAACTTAATATAAGTTTGAGCTCGGCCTCGGGTAAACCTTAACCCTTGCGGTCAAGTCTCCGACACTCACCATTCGCCAAGTTCACCTAATGAGCTACTTACATTTCACTCATTCTCTCATCTCACTCGAAGTCCCTCGCCGAAGCTCTCTTCGTTCGCGGCCACGTCCCTCGGCAGCATCAGGCGCACGGCTCTGCAATGCTCCTTCGCATCTCTTGCCTCCGAAGTCTGCTTCCTTGGCTTCACTTCAAGTCATCTCATCCGGCGGTCCCTCGGATGCTCCAAGCGCACGGCTTCCGCAAAGTCATCCTTCACCGACTCAAGGACCGAGGTTGTGAGGGTGAACCCGCCAAGGCTCCATGTGCGAATTACTAAGTCCTGCAAGACTCCAACGCACATATCAAATAAACATACCAACCTAACTTAAACCCTTTGCCACACACATCAAAACCTTATCATGGCAAGAGATTATCCTAACAATCTCCCCCTTTTTGATGTGTGGCAATCCGTTTAACTTAGGTAAAAACATTTGATATAAATTTCTAAGGTAAGAAAGCATGTAAACATAAACATGATATAACAACATGCAACTCCCCCTTAATCCATGAAACTCCCCATACAAATTTTCTCCCCCTATCATAAACATAATCATTTCTCCCCCAAACTATATTCCCCGTTACTTAAACATACATTTCTCCCCCTTTGACACCATCAAAAAGATTAATCCTAATTTATAACCTCATGGCATCAAGTCTAATAGAAAGAGAACATCAAAAAACATGATTAAAATCTGAAATCAGAAAATTTTAGGCTATTTTTTCAGTGAGCAATGATCGCTATCAAGATGGCAATGACCGGGCACAATGGATTCAAATTCGATTTTCGTGAATTGTAAATACATTAAAAATTCCAGAAAATTAGAAAAATCATGAAATTTGGGGAACATATTTCTTGTAAGTATCTTTATCAAGGAAAAATAGGTTTTCATGAAAAATCATTATATTTTCTGATATTTGCCAAAAATCCAAAAGCTTTAAAAACTACTAGGTTTTTGATCATAAAAGTATCAAGTTTAACACCTAGTTTTGGTTCCAATTGTTTCAAAACATGAATGCATAGATTTTAGGGTAAGAAATTGTTTTGAAAACATATGAAATATCCAACCATGATCTTTGGCCAATATGTATATTAATTAAACATAAGTCTTCCCCATGATTGGTCTATTATTGCTATTTTGATACTTTAAATGACCATCTAAATGCCATAGGCATTAGTGGACATTTGTATCATCCTAATATCTCACCCATGCTAAGTTTAAAATCAAGTTAGCCTATAGTGAGTGTGAGATGCATCCTAGGGGGTATTTGTATATACTTAACCAATATATTCAACAATTCTATCAAGGTTAAGTATCAACCTAACAACCTACATGATCATAATGACATATATGATTTAATTTCACATTATGATCATGAAATACATGTTTTCATCAAATTATAACCGTGCATTAGGTATTATATGATGATAATAAAAAAATTATCACCTAAGACATGATTTAAACCCTATTTCTTATGATGATGTGCCAAATATCAATATCATAAATCATGATAGTAAACATGCGTAACAATTACATTAATCATCATGATTTAAGCATTATTATCTATTTATGGGCACGTTATCATCACCCAACACTATTCTAAAAATGTTGTCCCGCCATCCTAAGTCAACCAAAAATATGATATAGGTCAAGTTCATATGGTTGACTACCCTAGGGTTATCCTAACCCTTAAGGATGGATTTTGGAACCCAAAATAAGTTCTTTCCTATTGGGTTCACTAAATACTCCTTGGGGATCCATTTTCTAGCTATTATCTTCTTCTTATCTTGTCCCCTAGCTATTAGGCATTTGTAGGCCTTTTCAATTTTCTTTTCATTGTATCCTAGGCTTTTCTTATTCAAGCTAGCTCTTTGGCTCCCTATGATCATGTTCAAGGTGTTGTAGCCAATTGTGAATTTTCCTAGGGCCTTTGTTAAATAATCTACCTTTTCCCTTAAAGCCCTATTTTCTTCTATGCATGCATCATTTACATCTAATGGCACATAAAGATCATGTGAGCATGCATCATTTAAGGTAGAAGAAATATTATCATTTTCATTTAAGCATGCTTTTTCTAATTTTTGTTCTAATTCCTTAATTTGTTCAAGCATGCATTTGTTTTTCTTCTTTGCTCTAAATAAATCCTTAGTTAAACTAGAAATCATAGAAACTATTTTATTGGGTGAGAGGTTGGTTACCATAGTTTCCATGTCCTCTTCTTCTTCGGATGATGAGGATGTAGAAGCTCCCCCTTCACTTGAGCTCTCTCCTCTTAAGCTTGATCCTTCATTTTCGGAGGAAGAGCAATCTAAGTCATCAAAGGCCATCAAGGCCAAATTGGTGACAAAGGCATTCTCCTCATCCGATGATGAGGAGGATGAGGATGGGTCATCCCAAGTCCTTGCCTTTAGAGCTTTGGTCTTCCTTTTTTCTTTTGTCTTCTTCTCCTCTTCCTTCTTTTTCTTGCTCCCCTTTTTCTTCTTCTTTTCTTCTTTCTTTTTCTTCTCTTCCTTGCTCTTGTTTAGGAGGGGACAATTATCTCTTATGTGCCCTTCTCCTTGGCAATTGTAGCATATGACCTTCCCCCTTGATCTTCTATTCCTATCATTTGATTTATGAAAATGAAAACCTTTTAAAGCACGTCTTACCCTCCTTACCATATAGGCTTCTTCGGTGCTATCCATGGAGGAGGAAGACGCTTCATCATCATCGGAGGAGGAGATCTCTATCTTCTTCTTCCCTTTATTTGCCAACAATGCTACTCCCCTTGAAGATTGTATTTTTGGCTCTTCTTGTATTCCTTCAAGCCTAGATTCATGTAATTCCATAGTGGAGAAAAATTCATCTAGAGTACTTATCTCTAGATTCTTTGACATGTAAAATGAGTCAACCATTGAACTCCACTTGGATGATCGGGGGAAAGCATCTATGGCCTTCATTATCATATCGCGATTAGAGAGCCTTTCTCCTACACTTGTTAGTCCATTTAAAATTTCTTTGAATCTAGAATGCAAAGAAGTTACCTTTTCTCTCTTTTCTAATTTAATGTTGGATAGTTGGGAGCGGAGGAGATCTCTCCTTGCTAGCTTCACCTCGGATGTGCCTTCATGAAGCTCAATTAGCTTCTCCCACACCTCCTTGGCACTTAGGCATTCTCTTATTCGGTTGATTTCTTGTTGGGGGAGCACATTGAAGAGATGATTCTTGGCTTTTGAATTTGCAAGGTGCTCTTCCCTTTACCTTTTGGTCCATCTAGATTTTTCTATTGGCTTCCCCTCTTCATCCCTAGGCAAAACGAAACCAGATTCCATTGTAATCATAATATCAAAATCCGTTTCGAAAAATACCTCCATTCGCTTCTTCCACCAAGCGAATTCTCCTTCAAACTTCAGAGGATGGATGTTGGAGCCAGCCATTTTGAAAGTTGCTTGTTGTGGCGGTTAGTCCTTGACAAGCTTTCCTTGGCTCTGATACCATTTGTTGGGTCGTCGATTGGCCGGCTAGAGGGGGGTGAATAGCTCTCTTACGATGGATGTCGGAATTCTCTCGTTTGTTTGCTCGTCTACACAATCATTAGCGTAAGCGGAAGCATAAACAATAAAGACAAAGCAATAAATGAAAATACAAATGCTAACAAAGAATGTAACGTGGTTCACGGCTACGTCGCTAATCCACGATCCCGATTCGTCCAAGGTGAATCACTCCTTCAAAGCCAATCACTATTGGTCTCTCCTTTGCACCAAGCTAGGTGGAGGTAACCTTTACAATCAAGATCACTCTTCTTACAATAAGAATGGAGTAAAAACAAGTAAGAAGAGTTTAGAGCTTGTGGGGCATTAGGAAGATCACTTAGAGCATAAGCATTAGCCTCTCAAAGGCTCACACCCTCTCTTTTTATAGAGAGGGCTGATTTCTTCCCGTTGGCCGCCACCAGTTGACTGCTGCCCTTGGCAGTCGACTGCCATCACTATAACGACCTCCGAACACGTCAGATCTCGACCGTTGTAGTTCAACGGAACTCTTGGCAGTCGACTGATGGACCTCACCAGTCGACTGCTGCCTCCGTAGTCGACTGCCCAGTCGGCTACGAGCGGTTCTGTGCCCGCGATATCCTCTCGCGCGATCATTGCCATTCCATGCGATCATCAGGGCATAAACCCATCATCGATACCAATGAACCCACTCGATAGAAGCCGATCCGCCATTATATGGCAGTCGACTCGTGTCATGTGAGACTCAAACTTAACATAAGTTTGAGCTTCCGGCGGTCGGGTAAACCTTAACCCTTGCGGTCAAGTCTCCGACACTCAGTCATTCAGCCAAGTTCACCTAATGAGCTACTTACATTTCACTCATTCTCTCATCTCACTCGAAGTCCCTCGCCGAAGCTCTCTTCGTTCGCGGCCACGTCCCTCGGCAGCATCAGGCGCACGGCTCTGCAATGCTCCTTCGCATCTCTTGCCTCCGAAGTCTGCTTCCTTGGCTTCACTTCAAGTCATCTCGTCCGGCGGTCCCTCGGATGCTCCAAGCGCACGGCTTCCGCAAAGTCATCCTTCACCGACTCAAGGACCGAGGTTGTGAGGGTGAACCCGCCAAGGCTCCATGTGCGAATTACTAAGTCCTGCAAGACTCCAACGCACATATCAAATAAACATACCAACCTAACTTAAACCCTTTGCCACACACATCAAAACCTTATCATGGTAAGAGATTGCCCTAACAAGTACGACTCTCTGTAGTATAGAGAGTGCATCGATCTGATTAGTATTACTTTCTGTAGAATAGAGAGTCTATGGTGGATGTCTGTATGTGAGCCATTGCATTCATGTCATTTGCATGCATGTTGGCTACGTGGTCTCCCTTGTGGTTAAGAGGGTCGCCAGTCATCCTGCCTCCACGGTTACTCATAGAAAGAGTAACCGGTGTGAGGGCAGAGCATTGTGGTGCTGCACTCTACCACTATAGACGGTTGTAGTGATATTTGCGTGTCGTAGTCCTGCGTGTGTGGCACTCGACCACTCATGGGTAGTGACTGTCGGAGTGGCCAACAGCAAGGACCCCCATCGTGTAGCTTGCTCTTCACACTTATATGCTACTCAATCATATTGCCCACTCAGCCACTCGAGAGTAGTGGTTGGTGTTGAGTTGGGACAGTTGTCATTCTCGAGTCACCGAGGCCACACTGGGGTCGTGGTAGATTTAGGGTGAGCCGACATGACCATGCATGCTGCATTGCCGTCTTATGGTATTTTTGCATATTTCCATATATATATATATATATATGCATGTATATACATATATGCAGTCTATATATATATGCTTATTGTCATGTTGCATTTGATTGTACTATGCTTGTTGCATTTGGTTTTACATCATCTTCATACATGCTACCTGCATCGCTTATACGGTCGTGTAGGATACCTGTATAGTTGTTGGATTGTCTATTTCATTCTTTGACTTGTATTTATGTCGTTATATGGTTTAGAGCAGACTTCCTGTATATGTATATATTATGGATATGTTCTCAGGTTGGATAGGTGTAGCATAGCAGATGTTCAGGTATGTCTGCACTTCATATTGGCTTTTGGTTAGAAGGTATATACATGAATATGTTATCATGTTAGTGTTACCTGATATACCTGTAGATTTTTTTCTATCGAATTACATGTGATATGGATATATATACATGTTTTTCTATTACCTGCTGAGTTTTACTCACCACCATGGACCTTGGGTTTTTCTATCGCCCAGCTAACAGGTAGCCGACTTCGTGATGGACTTGGAGCACCGTTGGCTGGAGTCGTCTCATCTCAACTCCGAGAGTCCGGGTTTTTGGATTATCGTGGGTATTCCGATATTGATTTGGTTTATGTGATGTTTTGTAGTGATTGGACATTGTAAATGTTGTACCTTTCTTTTTTCTAGTTTTGTTATGGTGTTCTGAGTCGGTGTTAGTCATACCGGTATGCATGTGTGTAGTTTATGATGTTGTATTATGTTTCCGCTGTGTTTTGTGTATTTGTTGTGTTTATATATATATATATATATATATATATATATATATATCTATATATATATATATATATATATATATATATATATATATATGTTGTTGTGTGGCCTTGCCTTGTATTAATACAGATGTTGCCACGCATGGAGATCTCTGCTATTTGCTTTTGATACGATATACTCTCGTATGTGACAAATAAAATATAATCGACCAACATCCAACCCAAATCCATAATAAAGGTTAAATACATAGCAACACAATATACCAAAACACGGAAGCAATATCGAATTAAAATCCAACACATACAATCCATCATAATACAATATCAAAATGGAATAATATCCAAATACTCGAGGTGAGATGGGATCAGCTGGAGGAGCTTTGAGCACACCAAGGAATCTTATACCTGCCACTTGGGCGACAAGAAAGCCAGGGTCTATGGTGGTCAGTATAAAACTCAATGATAATATGAAAGATGATGCATGAACAACATATAGACATATGGAGATCAAAAGGTATACATATCGAGATCAATAGGTATACATATGGAAAGCAACAGATAAACATAAGGAGATCAACAGGTATACAGTCTTAAAGGTAATAAAAAATAACTATCAGTATAAGTCTAATCAATGAATAATGAACCAACTGATTAACTTTAGATAACGTAATGTACTGACACACTTGAAAGGTCTGAAACGACACAACCTATACAACCTGAACAATTATACAACAATATAACATGTACAACAAGTATGAACAATACTACATCGGTAATCAACACACAATATATGATAAACCTATAAACAAATACATAACGAACCTGGTCCATCCTATACATCACTTGACATTGATCAAATCCGTACAACAATTCGATCCAACTCGTACACTTTACTCCACACACAACAGTATAGAATATGCAAATAGCATGCAAGATGATTTACAAATATATGCAACAAGTATAGCTCAAAAAATGCAACATCACAACAAGAATATATAGACTGTATATATATATATATATATATGGTCATGCCTACACACCCCACTCGCTACTACGACCCTAGTGTGGCCTAGGTGGCACAACATGACAACTGTCCCAACTCAACAACTACCACTACTCTCGAGTGGCCGAGTGGGCATTATGAATAAGTACCAATAAGCTACACAATGAGGGTCCCTGCTGCTGGCCACTTCGACTGTCACTATCCATGAGTGGTTGAGTGCCACACATTAGGACAACTCCATGCAACTCCAACTACCACTATCAATAGTGGTCGAGTGCGACGCAATAGATGATCTGCCCTTACACTAGTTACTACTACCACGAGTAACCATAGAGGCAGGATGACTGACGACCCTCTCAACCACAAGGGAGACCAAGTCGCTAACATGCATGTAAATAGAATGAATGCACAACCACACATACATACATCCACGACACACCCTCTATCTCACAGAGAGTCATACACAACTAACATTCGACCATGCTAGGACCTCCAATCCATAGCGACACACTATCGACTGTAGAGGATCCTTGGAAGCTAGAAGGGGGGGTGAATAGCTTGTTATAATTTCTACAAAAATGGTTAGCGGAAGCACAACAAATAGAATAGTAATAGAAATGAAAATACAATGCAAACATAAAGCCTTTACGTGGTTCGGAGATAATGCTCCTACTCCACGGAGATCCTTAAGGTGGATCAACCCTAATCAATCTCACTAAGAAGCTTTCTCTTTTTACAACAACCCTCCTCTTCTTACAAAAGATGAAGATGAAGTTTAGAGAGGAGGAGGGGAATTAAAACACTAGGAAAGCTTAGAAAATTCGTGGAGGCTTGAGAGGATGATCAGAAAGTAAGCATTAACCCTCTCAACCACCACAAGCCCTCTTTTTATAGAGAGAGGGTTGTTTTTCCCATTGGGCCCCGATCAGTCGACTGATGTACAACATCAGTCGGCTGCCACCGCAGTTACCGACTTCTGAACTGCCGGATTCGTGAGATTCATAATAGTCATCATCCAAAGGCACGCTCATCAGTCGACTGATCCCTCCATCAGTCGACAGATGGAGTGATCAGTCGAGTGATCATGATACGCAGTCGAGTGATTTTGTGCCTGTGTTTAGCCGATCGATCGCCCGTTTGGCGATCGACCGATCGATGATCGATCGCCACGACTAGGCAGTCGACTATTTGTTAGCTTTTCAATCTGACCTAGTCGAGCACCCTAACAGTCGACTGATACATCATATCAGTCGACTGATACTCGTCAAGTATGAATAATTCATACTTGAATTGACTCCCTAGACCTAGACTCATCCTTCTAGCTCTTCCTTAAGCCTTGCACCTCCAGGATCCCTCTGAGTCTGCGACTTGTTCTTCCTTTGCGCCTGCTTCCAAGTGCTTCCTTCAGTTTTGTCATGTCTTGTGTTTCCCTTTGCCAAAGCATGCTTGGACTTTACACCGCCAAGACTACATGCTTGGACTTACGCTGCCAAGACTTACCTTTGGACTTCCTTTTCCAAAATCCGCTTGGACTTTACGCCGCCAAGACTACATGCTTGGTCTTACGCCGCCAAGACTTCTCCTTAGACTTCTCTTGCAAAGATCACACTTGGACTTTGCTTTTACCAAGTTTTCATACTTGGATTTTCCTGTCACTTAAACATGTTCACAATTAGATCACAAGGTATTACCTAACTTAGATGATTATCCAAACAACAAAACATATAAATGCTTAGGGGATTGTTGCACCAACAATCTCCCACTTTTTGATGTTTGGCAATCATTTAAGTTAGGTCTTTAACACATGCACATAATCATATTTCCAAAATTATTTCTAACTTAAACATTCATTCCCCCCCTTTGACATACATCAAAAAGAGAAGGATTCATAAATTGCATGAAAGAGTTAAATTTGTTGTATCTTGAACTAAGGTATAAGATTGAAATTATGCTCCCCCTTAATCCAAGATATGGTTCATGATGAATGAATAACATGTGGAGCAAAGCCTAACAAAAGATTTGAGGTTAAATCCTAACTTTGCACCAACAATATAAGTTAAGGGGATGAAAAGATTTATACGATGAAACTCCCCCTAAAACATTGCATCAAAAAGTCCTAAAAACTTCTTTATAATGAAGATTATCATGCCATAGATTTAGGACATCAAAGATACACTAAACACTAGGAAATAGAGCTATTTTCCAGAAAATACAGCGTATCAGTCGTCTGGTTTCTGATGCAGTCGACTGCTATGCCCGAATTCTATTTTTCTGATTTTTTAGCCCAACTTCAGAAATGCGCCAAAAATTATAGAAATATCAAAAATTCATGAAATTTTGTATACACATTTCTGAAATCATTTTCTATCAAGTAAAAATAATTTAAAAAATATATGTTTTCCATATTTCAAAAATGATACAATTTTGGAACCTAGCAAAAACTCTAAGTCTTTTGCAAACTTTATATCACATTTGTATTTCACTTAAAAACTATTTTTCCAAGTTTGATAAACATAGTTTAAATTATATTTTATTTGACATTTCCAATCATATTCTTGGAGCTATATGCACATTAATTATGCATAAGCCTTCCCAATGATTGGTCCAATGAAGGATTAATGTCTCTAGATGTAACGCCCGCCCTTTTTCCTCGTAATCTATAGGGCTTGGAATGGCGGCATGACGCGATCATACATATATGCATTTACAGCGGAGGAATTACATACATGCATTCACAGCGGAAGACTTGAAACATCTTTTTTTTTTCTTTTTTAAAAACATAAAGCATGAAACATGGAGCATGCATAATCATTTCATAAGTACTTAGTTCAAGTTCATGATAACAACTTAAAGGACACCAAGTAGCAACCATCAACATCAAGCATCAAGTAGAGTTCGACTCTTAACAACTATCATGCAAAACTTAAAGGGAAAACATGCATAAGTCATTGAACATAAACTTAAAGGGGGAAAACATGCATAAGTCTTGGAACATAAACTTAAAGGGAAACATGTATAATTCTGGGGACATAAAACAGATCTCTTCCACCATGCCACTACCATACACACTTTGCCCCTCCTGCTGCTCCCTTTAGTTTAGCCATTCTTTACCCTTATCTGCAGTACAAGGGAACATGAAACTATAAGCACATAGGATTAGGAAGATCCTTTCCTACTCACAAAAGTCATACATCAAGAATTAGAAATAGAGTAGTGACATGATCATTTAAGAACATATAAGTATAGCATTTATATAAGAGTAGTGACATGATCATTTAAGAACATATAAGCATAGCATTCATATAAATATCATAATCACAGAATTAGACATAGAGTAGTGACATGATCATTTAAGAACATATAAGCATAGCATTAATATAAGAGTAGTGACATGATCATTTAGGAACATATAAGCATAGCATTCATATAAATATTATAATCACATAGACAAGAAAAGGGGTATATGCAAGATGCTCTTTGAAAACATATATTTTATAGGTACTTAAACATAATCTCAATATATTGGGCCCGACATTGTACCACATACATCATCATCTTTGTTCGCATCCCTAAATAGACCCGAGGTAGCTAATCCCGAACCTACTAGGGTACTAGGTCCGTACTACGTCTGTCGACCTAGGGGCAACATAACATAGAAGCCCATCCTAGGCCCGTACTACGACCGTCGGCCTAGGGCAACTTAGGAGCCCATCTCGTACTAGGTCCGTACTATGATCATCGACTTAGGGGCACGTAGGAGCCCATCCATTGGACCTTGTTAGGGTCCGGTACAAGCCATGCAAAAAAGTAAAATAGCATATCATGTTCCTTATCATAACATATCATGTTCCTTATCATAGCATATCATGTTCCTTTTCATAAAATAAAGAGTTCTCTTAGTCCCCATTCATAGGGAAGCATCTCTAAGGCATTTTCATCATACATACTTGTTCATCATGATGCAATGAGCATAACATAATCATACATTCATACAATTAACATGGACATAAAGTAGTGACATAAACTAATCATGATATCATAAAGTCTAACTATCATCATGTTAACATCATATAAACATTGGTAGCCCAAACATGGTTTGGCCGAAATCCTAATGGAGGTTTTTAGGTTTCCAAATGCTCCACAACTTACACAAAGCCTAACTGACATCATATTAACATCTTATATACATGTAGCATGACATGGTGGATTATTAGAGGGCATGAGCATGGGTTGACCGAAACCCTAAGGGAGGGTTCTCAAGAATTCAACCACTAAAACATCTTGTACAAGGTCTACCTAACATCATACTAACATCATATACATATAGAGTATGGCATGAAACTTCATTAACAAGCATAACATGGGTTGCCGAAATCTAACGAAATTCAAACCCTAAACAACTTGTACAAGCTATAACTAACCACATGTTAACATCCATTAGATATAGATCATGGCATAGAAGACCATTAGGAGCATAATTAGGACTTGGCCGAAACATCAAGGAGGGCTTTGGGATCAAACACTTAAAGCAAGGCTATCTATCAACATGTTATCTTCATCTATATACAAAACATGGCATGGAAACATATAGATCATGGCATGGAAGACCATTAGGAGCATGATTAGGTCTTGGCCAAAACTTCAAGGAGGCTTTGGGATTAAACACTCAAATGAAGCCTATCTATCAACATGTTATCTTCATATTCATACAAAACATGGCATGGAAAATCATTGGAAGCATGAAGGGGGTCTTGGCCGAAAGTTTCAAAAGGGGTTTTTAAACAACCAACAACCGAAACAACTTGTACTATAGGTGAGGGGATACTTACATCCTTTCGCTTGTTTAGTATAAGAATATACCCTAGGTGGTGCCAAGACAAGAGCTCTCTTCTTGCTTATTTGGTTTTCGAAAATGGAAGAAGCGGGAGATAGGGTTTCGGTGGAGGAAGAAGAGAGGAAGAGGAGAATGACAACTTGGGTTCTCTTGTCTCCTCATACTCCTATTTATTCAATTGAAGGTGTCCCTTGTAGGGAATTCTTTATGCCAAATAGCATATGCGCAACAGAAAAATTAGGATCCCTTCCTAGTGATCCTTGCGAAAGAAAACCTCGTACAAAATAAATTTCTCTAAAACCAAACCTATCTTATAGGAGAGGATTACCTTTGTTGCGTGCCCTTGTTAATCCCGCTTTTCCTTTTGGTTTGTTGGATCTTTAGCACGTTCAAATGTCCGCGCCTCTATATGTATCCACACGAGCAAGCTCTTGTCTCACAAAAGAAACTAGAAGAGCTCTCCTTTCCTTCTTGCTAGAGAAGTCCCTAAAGGAGAGGAAGCTAGGGAAAAAGAGAAAGGAAGAAGAAGACTATTCTTCTTGCTAGCCTACACTCACAAAACCACACAACAAAGCTTCCACCAAGCTCTCAAGCTTCACACCAAAATCATACTTTGGTCGGCCACTCCATGGAGTCTTTTATAGGGTTGGAAAAACCCTTTCACCTCCTAACATTCAATGCAATCTATTGCATTGAGACACAATCAAACAAGGAGTTGGCTTCCTTGTTTGGCCGGCCACTTAAGGAGACAAAAACCACTTTGTCTCCTTCCACCTCATCTAGCTTAGGTGGCATGCTTGTGTGGCATTCATGCATGTTGAATTAATCTTATTAATTCAATAAGCTTATGTTATCATATTGAATTAATCTCATTAAATCAATAAGGTAACATATTGAATTAATCTCATTAAATCAATAAACTAAAATTCTCATTAAGCTTAAAGTCAAAAAACCATTTTGTACTTAAGCTTATTCCCAAATTATTCTAGTCAAACTAGAATGCACTAATTCTTCTAATCATCATGCTCTTTGTGTGTGACCCTATAGGCTCTCATAACGTTGGCAGTGGATCTAAACTCTTTTAGATACACAAGCAATGAGCGGCATCTAGCAATACATCATTGCTACCCAAGTTACTGAAATAAGTCAAGATCCGACTAACCTTTCCGTGACTACTATAATGTATGACCGTGTCCTTCTATCCTTGATATCGATTGACCAATGAGGCATAGACCGTGTCATCCTCGATCAATCTATGTGTTTCTTGATCCCTGAGTAAACTAACTCAAACAAATGAGCTCAATATCTCATATTGACTCATTAGAGCATGGCCATGCTTTTTAGTAGTTCTACTCAATCAAGGTGCCCACCGATATCACTCTCTTCATATGAGAGGGATAGATCACATCTAAATCACTCACATCCATCCGCATAATATGTTATATACCCGAATCGCCTTTATGGTCCACCTCACAGGGTGACGTTGACGATACCAAAGTACATAATTCCTTATGTATGGAACCGTAGTGACTTCTGTTTCGAGGACTATTCATACCAATAGTCACATGAGAAAGTTTATGACACTCATATAACGATCCATGAAACTTTCTCATGGCGGTTCAGTTCAGTATATATTCTCTAATATATACCCATGTGTCAACTTGATATCATATATCCATGACTTGTGAGATCAAGTCATCAATTGACCTACATGCTAGTCTTTATGTATTAATATTGCCCTTGCATATTAATACTTGACTAGGAACATTTAGGAAAGTGTTCTCACCTCTCATAATCAATTACGCGATTGATGTGCTGTAGATAAGAACCTACTTTTCTAGGGCATTATTATATTTAATTTAGCTGGCACAAGCAAGATGTAAATATAATAACTAATCCTTTGCCTTTATTGAATATGATACAAAATGTTCCCTTTTCAACCATCACATGATTGGCTCTAGGGCTATAACTAACAATCTCCCACTAGCACTAGTACCAATCACTATGATATCTAATACCTAGTGACCTAGTGTGACCATCATGCTTCCTCTGTGCCAAAGCCTTGGTCAATGGATCTGCGATGTTAGCTTCTGTCGGTACTCTGCATATCCTCACATCTCCTCTATCGATGATCTCTCGAATGAGATGGAAGTGCCGCAATATGTGTTTGGTCCGCTGATGTGATCGAGGTTCCTTAGCCTGTGCAATAGCCCCATTGTTGTCACAATAGAGGTCTATTGGATCTGTAATGCTAGGAACTACCCCAAGTTCACTGATGAACTTGCGGAGCCAAACAACCTCCTTTGCATCGACGCGACAATATACTCGGCTACTGTAGAATCAAGAATCTCCTGCTTTGAACTCTTCCAGCACACAGCTCCACCATTCAGGCAAAACACGTACCCCGATTGCGATCTATAGTCATCCTTGTTTGTTTGGAAGCTTGCATCACTGTAACCCTTTACAGCTAGCTCCTCATTGCCTCCAAATATCAGGAAATATTCTTTCGTTCTTCGTAAGTATTTAAGAATATTTTTGACTGCTATCCAGTGACTTTCACCTGGATCCGACTGGTATCTACTCGTCATGCTCAAAGCATACGAGACGTCAGGACGAGTACAAAGCATGGCGTACATGATAGACCCTATGGCAGATGCATAAGGGATCTTATCCATGCAATCTCTCTCCTCCTTAGAAGAGGGACATTGAGTCTTCAAAAGACTCACACCATGTGATAAAGGCAGAAATCCTTTCTTGGAATTTTGCATAGCAAAACGATCTAGCACTTTATCAATGTATGTACTCTGACTTAGGCCAAGTAATCTTTTAGATCTATCTCTATAGATCTTGATGCCTAGAATATAGGCAGCTTCACCTAAGTCTTTCATCGAGAAACAATTCCCTAACCACATCTTCACAGACTGGAGTGAGGGAATATCATTTCCGATGAGAAGTATGTCATCTACATACAAGACAAGAAATACAACTGTGCTCCCACTATTTCTCTTGTAGACACAAGGTTCATCTTCATTCTTGATGAAACCAAACTCCTTGATTGCATCATCGAATCGAAGATTCCAGCTTCGAGAGGCTTGCTTTAGTCCATAAATGGACCTTTGCAGTTTGCATACCTTTCCAGGATGCTTTGTATCTTCAAAACCCTCAGGTTGTGTCATGTACACATCCTCGAGTAGCTTTCCATTCAGAAAAGAGGTTTTGACATCCATCTGCTAGATCTCATAATCGTGGTAGGCTGCAATAGCAAGTATGATCCGAATGGATTTAAGCATCGCAACTGGTGAAAAGGTTTCATCATAGTCAATACCATGAATTTGTTTGAATCCTTTTGCCACCAATCTACCTTTATAGGTATGCTTATTACCATCCATGTCAGTCTTTGCTTTAAAGACCCACTTACACCCAATGGGTTTTACCCCTTCAGGTGGATCAACCAAAGTCCATACTTGGTTAGTGTACATGGATTCCATTTCGGATCTCATGGCCTCTAGCCATTTCTAACTGGCTCATCATAGCTTCTGATAGGATGTAGGCTCGCCAAGATCGACAAGCAATACGTCACCGCTGTCTACCAAGAGAAAAGAATATCTCTCGGTTGACGACGGATCCTATCGATCTACGAAGAGGTTGGTCTACTTGAATGTGTTTGCTCCACAACTCGGGCAACAATTTCTCATCCACAACACTTTGTGGTTCCTGCTCATTTTCCATCGGCCTTAGTGTTATCTTCATCTTGAACTTCTTCAAGATGAATTTTACTCCCACTAGTTTTCTAGAAATAAATTCTCTTCTAGAAAGACAAGATTTCCGCAACAAACACCTTGCCAAGTGTGGGATTGTAAAAGTAATATCCCTTAGTTTCCTTGGGATATCCTACAAAATAACACTTATCCGATTTGGGTCCTAGTTTATCCGAGACTTGACGCCTAACATAAGCTTCACAACCCCAAATCTTTATAAAAGACATTTTGGGACTCTTCCCACCCATATCGATATGGTGTCTTTTCTACGGCTTTTGATGGGACGCGATTAAGTGAAAGCTACTGCCTCTAGAGCTAGTCCCCAAAAGGAAGTAGGTAGATCATCTAACTCATCATTGATCGTACCATATCTAATAGAGTACGATTTCTCCTCGATACACCATTCCATTGTGGTGTTCCAGGGAGTGAGTTGGGATATTATCCCACACTCACCAGTGATCACAAACTCTGACTAAGGTATTCACCACCTCGATCTGATCAAGTAGCTTAATACGCTACCAAGTTGGTTTTGTACTTCATTCTGAATTCTTGAACTTTTCAAAGGATTCGACTTATGTCTCATCAAATATAAGTAGCCAAATCTACTCATATCATCGCGAAAGTAATAAAGTACTTATAGCCTCCTCCGCTTCGACATTGAAAGGGCCACATACATCGCATGTATGAGTCCTAACAAGTCCGCCGCCTTCTCGCCATGTCCACTAAATGGAGTTTTAGTCATCTTTCCTAAAAGACAAGATTCGCATACCTCATATGATTCAAAATCAAATGAGTCCAATAATCCATCTTTATGGAGTTGGGATATGCATTTTTCATTTATGTGACCTAGGCGATAAAGCTGTGAGATATGTTTGGTTCAAATCATTCGATTTGAACCGTTTGGTATTTACGTTATATATTGGGTTTTCTAAATCTAGAACATAGAGACCATTCATAAGTGGTGCATTACAATAGAACATTTCATTCAAATAAATGGAACAACATTTGTCCTTTATTATAAAAGAAAAGTATTTCTTGTCTAAACAATATACAAAATTATGTTCTTTGTCAATGCAGTACATATAAGCACTCCTCTAGTTCTAAGATAAGCCCAAGCAAAGACAAAGAATATGTTCTGTACAAGAAGAACTTTTGCGCCATTGCCTACTCGTAGGTCCACTGCTTTTGCCATTAGTCTACTATTTCTCAGTCCCTGCACATTAGTACAAATGTGAGATGCACATCCGGTATCTAATACCCATGTAGAAGAAATAGATAGATTAACTTCTATAACGTGTATACCTGAGGCAGAAGTCACACTTCTTTTATTCTTTACTTCCTCAAGGTAGACTTTGCAGTTCCGCTTCCAGTGTCCAGTCTCACCGCAATGGAAACAGTCCCCTTCCTTAGGTACTTTACCTTTACCCTTTGAAGTGGATGAATTGGACTTGCCTTTGGCTTGGTCTTACACCTTTATCCTCCTTTGACCATTAGTACGCATTAACTTTCTTCTGAGATTCGGTTCAGCAGTTCTTAACATGCTGAGAATCTCAGGCAAAGGCTTATCAATTTCATTCATGTTATAATTCATGACGAATTGATTATATGTTTCCGGCATCGATTGCATGATAACATCGATTGACAATTCTTGTCTCAGTGGAAAACCTAGTCTTTCAATGTTCTCAACGTAACCAATCATTTTGAGTACGTGAGTTCCTACAGGTGTTCCTTCTTGCATCTTGCATGCAAAAAGAGCCTTAGACACTTCAAAACGCTCGTGCCTAGCTTGTCCTTGATATAGTTGTTTCAAATGCTCAACCATATCATAGGCATCCATGTTCTCATGTTGCTTCTGAAGCTCAGAGTTCATGGTTGCAAGCATAAGGCATGACACATCTAATGCATCATCTTGATGCTTCTTATAAGCATCTTTTTCAGCACGAGTGGCCGCAGGGGCAGGTATTTCAGGGGTAGATCCTAGGATATACAGACTTATGCTTTGCTTGAGGATAATCCTCAAGTTCCTATACCAGTCAAGAAAGTTCGCTCCATTGAGCTTGTCCTTCTCAAGGACAGATCGCAAGTTGAGGGGGTGTGTCGTGTTAGATGACATGGTGATCTACAACAATAAAATGCAAAATTAAGTATCATACCTAAGTCATTTAATTAGGCCTTTAATTAAATGAGGCTCCCACTAAATTCTCATAGCTTTGATATGAGCTAATCATTGATGTAGGCAAACACTTTTCGCTTACATCATTAGCTACTATTTAGCTATAAATTTATATGGGATAAAGATCCACATCATAATTCGTCTTGAGTTAGCTTTGGCTAATCGCCCAAGACGTAGTATGATTAGGTAGGCAATCTTTTGCCAATTACATCTGATGTAACTCTTTAATAGCTTTGGTTAAGTTTAGATTAGTTTAGTGCTTATTCCTAAACCAGCTTCCAGGCTGTGGCGAGGCACAGAGGCCTTCTTGGATATCGGAGCAACGACCACTTCTAAGACAAAGCTGATGTTCGGAAATCACACAAAACTAATTTTAAAACTTATGTTCAAAGCTAATATATGCCTCTACTTTCTTAACTAATTAAGAAAAACTTAATTAAGTCTTAACCAAGTTTGATAGCGGGACATCACGATTGTCCACTCGCACTCTTCCAAGATAAAATGCATTGCTTTGCTTTGGCAAACCCAATAACAAATGATCGAGGAAGTAGTGAGTACCAAACTTTGGTAGGCATATCGTATTTGACTTATTAAGATATAAAAACATGCATCATATACATATTAGCATACATCACATATAAGCTAAACTAACATGCATCACATACATATTAAACTAAGCGTGTCATGGTTATGGCCCTTATTCTACAATCTTCTCAAGCCAATGAAAAGATTGATTGGTCAACCTAGGGATAGTATCTTCTCCCAAGTGCTTCCTTTTGGTTGTCTTGTGTGTTGACTTCCTCCTTGTAACCTCATCATCCAATGGACCCTCCATCTTTGTTTTGTATATTACAAAAGGAGAAATACTCGAGTTACATTCGAGTCTAAAACTAATTTTTACAACAAGAATTTTAGGAGAAAGGCACGACACACAGGCCGTATTAAGAATTACAACACACAATCACAAACTTTTGGGACTAGGCCATAACCATGCACCATGTCAATTTTAACCTTTAAAAGACATTGGATATTTTTATTATGTTTGAAAAATTGCTAATGCAATTATCAACTCATAATAAAATTTATCCAACTTCTATATCATATATAAAATAGAGAAAAACTATTTTTATACGATCTTTCGCAAGTGGCTCTGATACCACTGTAGGGAATTCTTTATGCCAAATAGCATATGCGCAACGGAAAAATTAGGATCCCTTCCAAGTGATCCATGCGAAAGCAAACTCGTATAAAATAAATTTCTCTAAAACCAAACCTATCTTATAGGAGAGGATTACCTTTGTTGCGTGCCCTTGTTAATCCCGCTTTTCCTTTTGGTTTGTTGGATCTTTAGCACGTTCAAATGTCCGCGCCTCTATATGTATCCACACGAGCAAGCTCTTGTCTCACAAAAGAAACTAGAAGAGCTCTCCTTTCCTTCTTGCTAGAGAAGTCCCTAAAGGAGAGGAAGCTAGGGAAAAAGAGAAAGGAAGAAGAAGACTATTCTTCTTGCTAGCCTACACTCACAAAACCACACAACAAAGCTTCCACCAAGCTCTCAAGCTTCACACAACAACCAAAAATCTTGCTTTGGCCGGCCACTCCATGGAGTCTTTTATAGGGTTGGAAAAACCCTTTCACCTCCTAACATTCAATGCAATCCATTGCATTGAGACACAATCAAACAAGGAGTTGGCTTCCTTGTTTGGTCGGCCACTTAAGGAGACAAAAACCACTTTGTCTCCTTCCACCTTATCTAGCTTAGGTGGCATGCTTATGTGGCATGTTTGTGTGGCATTCATGCATGTTGAATTAATCTTATTAATACAATAAGCTTATGTTATCATATTGAATTAATCTCATTAAATCAATAAGGTAACATATTGAATTAATCTCATTAAATCAATAAGGTAACATATTGAATTAATCTCATTAAATCAATAAGCTAAAATTCTCATTAAGCTTAAAGTCCAAAAACCATTTTGTACTTAAGCTTATTCCCAAATTATTCTAGTCAAACTAGAATGCACTAATTCTTCTAATCATCATGCTCTTTGTGTGTGACCCTATAGGCTCTCATAACATTGGCAGTGGATCTAAACTCTTTTAGATACACAAGCAATGAGCGGCATCTAGCAATACATCATTGCTACCCAAGTTACGAAATAAGTCAATATCCGACTAACCTTTCCGTGACTACTATAATGTATGATCGTGTCCTTCTATCCTTGATATCAGATTGACCAATGAGGCATAGACCGTGTCATCCTCGATCAATCTATGTGTTTCTTGATCCCTGAGTAAACTAACTCAAACAAATGAGCTCAATATCTCATATTGACTCATTTGAGCATGGCCATGTGTTTTAGTAGTTCTACTCAATCAAGGGGCCCACCGATATCACTCTCGTCATATGAGAGGGATAGATCTCATCTACATCACTCACATCCCTCCGCATAATTTGTTATATACCCAGTAATCGCCTTTATGGTCCACCCTGTTACGGGTGACGTTTGACGATACCAAAGTACATAATTCCTTATGTAGGGAACCGTAGTGACTTCAGGTTCGAGGACTATTCATACCAATAGTCACATGAGAAAGTTTATGACACTCATATAACGATCCATGAAACTTTCTCATGGCGGGTCAGTTCAGTATATATTCTCTAATATATACCCATGTGTCAACTTGATATCATATATCCATGACTTGTGAGATCAAGTCATCAATCGACCTACATGCTAGTCTTTATGTATTAATATTGCCCTTGCATATTAATACTTGACTAGGAACATTTAGGAAAGTGTTCTCTACAGCCTCTCATAATCAATTCTACCAATTGATGTGCTGTAGATAAGAACCTACTTTTCTAGGGCATTATTATATTTAATTTAGCTGGCACAAGCAAAATGTAAATATAATAACCAATCCTTTGCCTTTATTGAATATGATACAAAATGTTCCCTTTTCAACCATCACATGATTGGCTCTAGGGCTATAACTAACATCCCTTAGTCTCCCTTACCCTTATCTATCATTTCCCATACCCTTCTAATAGCACAACCCTACTGGGCTTCTGGTTATTGGATGCATCCTAAGGTTTAGTTATCTACTTGGTGGTTCAAAGTTCAAACCCTGGGCCATGCATCTCTTTTTGGCTCTATTTTCTTTTATTTTTGAAAGTGCCCACATAAAAGCCCATTATGATCATGCAAAAATTCTTATACAATTTTCTAGAAATTTTACGGGCATTACAGTCCTTCATACCTTTTAAAAGTTTCACCTCGAAACTTAGAACAACTCTGTATACTTCTGTTTCATGTCCTCCTCACGTTCCCAGGTGGCTTCTTCGTACCATTGATTTTGCCACAGGACCTTCACTAAGGGCACCTCTTTATTCCTTAGTCTTTTGACTTCTCGGTCTAGTATTTAGATAGGCTGACTTTCATAACTCAGGTCCTCTTGAACTTGCACTGTTTGTGGCTCAATCACTTGGTCTGTACTGGGAATGCACTTCTTGAGCATCGAAACGTGGAACACATTGTGAATAGCCGACATCTCTTGAGGTAGCTCTAGCTTATAAGATACCTTGCCAACTCTCTTCAGTATCGGATACGGTCCCACATAGCGCGGACTCAGCTTACCCTTCCTTCCGAATCTCATTAGTCCCTTCATAGGGGCTACCTTGAGGAATACCAGATCCCCAACTTCGAATTCCAACGGTCTACACTGCATATCTGCATAGCTCTTTTGCCGGCTCTGAGCAGTTTCAATTCTTTGGTGGATGTTCTATATAGCTCGGGTGGTGTCATCAATGATATCTGTTTGGAGTCTCATCCCCTTCTTTTCACCACCCTCGTACCAGCATATAGGAGATCTACATCTCCTCCCGTACAGAGCCTCGTACGGCGCCATTCCAAAAGTAGCTTGGTAGCTATTATTGTAGGCGAATTCTGCCAAGCATAAGTATCGGCACCAGCTCCCTTTGAAATCCAAGTCACAAGCTCGTAACATATCCTCTAGTACTTGGTTCACCCTTTATGTCTATCCATCGGTCTAAGGATGAAAGGCAGTACTGAATAATAGCTTCGTGCCAAGGGCCTTTTGAACACATTCCCAGAAATGGGAAATAAAGCACCATCTCTATCAGAAATGATGGTCTTAGGAATCCCATGTATTCTGATAATTTCCCTAGAATATAATTGAGCTAGTTGCTCAGTCGAGTAAGTCATCTTGATTGCTAAGAAGTGGGTAGACTTCGTTAATCTGTCCACGATCACCCATATAGTGTCATATCCGTTCGTCGTCTTGGGTAGTCCTGAGATGAAATCCATAGAAATATCTTCCCATTTCCATTCTAAATTTTGGATTGTCTATAGAGTTCCTCTAGGTCTCTGGTGTTCTACTTTAACTCTCTGGTAGGTCAGGCAGGTACTGACATACTGAGCCACATCTCTTTTCATACCGAACCACCAAAACTTCCCTTTCAGATCTTGGTACATCTTGGTGGATCCAGGATGCATTGCATAGGGGGTTCCGTGGGCTTCCTCAAATATCTTCTTCCGTAATTCTAGATCATCGGAAATACATAAGTGATCCCTGAGGTATAGTACTCCACTGTCAGAGATACGAAATCCATCATCCTTTCCTTCTAGGACCTCTTGCTTGATCCTTTGAATGCTCGGGTCACATGCTTGATTTTCTAATATATTATCGAATAGTGTTTGTGCTATCGTCATGGTAGAGAGCTGTCAAGAAATGATTTCAACCCTGTAACACATAATTTCCTTTTCTAGGGGCTGAAATAATACCGATAGAGACATCAAGGTGGCACAGGACTTCCTGCTGAGTGCATCGACCACTTTGTTCATTTTCCTGGATGGTAGAAGATCTCGCAGTCATAATTCTTGACGACCTCGAGCCATCTGTGTTGTCTCATGTTTAGGTCTTTCTGTGTGAAGAAATATTTCAGACTCTGGTGATCTATATAAATCCTACACTGAGCTCCATATAGATAGTGCCTCCATGTTTTGAGAGCAAAGACCACGGCCGCTAGCTCTAGATCGTGAGTGGGATAATTCCTTTCATGTTCCTTGAGTTGCCTAGAGGCATAGGCAATGACCTTGCCATTCTGCATGAGTACAGCTCCGAGTCCCAACTTGGAAGCATCGTTGTACATGTCGAAGCCTTCGTTACTGTCCGGAAGAGCAAGGATTGGAGCATTAGTCAGTCTCCTTTTCAATTCTCTGAAACTCTTCTCGCAGACGTCCGTCCATTCATACATTTTGTTCTTTCTGGTGAGAACTGTCATAGGGGTTACAATTCTAGAGAAGTTCTCTACAAACTTTTTGTAGTAGCTTGCTAGTTCGAGAAAACTTCTGATTTCGCTGGCATTCTTTGGCCTATTCCAGTTACTCACAGCTTCAATCTTTATTGGGTCTACCATCACTCCGTGCTTGGATATAACGTGACCCAAAAATGATACTTGATCGAGCCAGAACTCGCATTTGGAGAACTTTGCATACAACTGCTTTTCCTGAAGAATCTGCAATACCCTATTCAGGTGTTCGGCGTGCTCTTCTTGAGTTCTCGAATATATCAGTATATTGTCGATGAAAACGATCACAAATTTATCAATGAATGCCGAGAATACCCGATTCATCAGATCCATGAACATAACAGGTGCATTCGTCACTCCGAAAGGCATAACTACGAACTCATAATGTCCATATCTTGTTCAGAAAGCCGTCATCGATATATCATCTGGTTTCACTTTCACTTGATGATAGCCAGACCTTAGATCAATCTTAGAGAAGACGGTGGCACCCTTTAACTGGTCAAATAGGTCGTCAATTCGTGGTAAAGGGTATCTATTCTTGATTGTCACATTATTTAGCGCTCGGTAGTCTATGCACATTCGCATAGACCCATCTTTCTTCTTTACCAACAGTACTGGAGCTCCCCATGGAGAGCGACTTGGGCGTATAAGTCCCTTGTCAAGTAACTCCTGTAGCTGTCCCTGAAGTTCCTTCAATTCAGGCGGTGCCATACGGTAAGGTGCTTTAGAGATCCGGTTAGTACCAGGAATCAATTCGATCTCAAATTCAATTTCTCTATCAGGGGCTAACCCTGGTAGTTCATCTAGGAATACCTCTGGGTAGTTGCATACAACTCTGACATCTTCTAGCTTCTGGTCCTCGGCTTGACTTTTATCAACCACATGTGCTAGAAACCCAGCTCATCCACTGTCTAACATCTTGCGTGACTTTAGAGATGATAGAAATTTATCGATTCTTTTCCTTGGCTCTCCAATAAATTCAAACATAGGTTCTGCCTCCGGCTGGAAGACCATTTTTCTTTTACGACACTCGATCGAAGCACTATACTTAAGAAATTCATGCCCAATATGATATCATAATCCTGCATGTCGAGCACTATCAAATCATAGTGGAGTTCTCTGTCTGCGATTCTGATGGGTGCGGCTCGTAGCATATGAGTAGAGGGAATCACTTCTCCCGAGGGCAGGGTCATTAAGAACTTGCGATCCAAAGCTTGTGGTGGCATGTCCATCTTCTTCGTGAAAGGTGTAGATACAAATGAGTGTGTTGCCCCAATATCAAATAATATAGTAGCATGTTGACAGAAAATAAATATCTGACCTGTGACAACTGTAGAAGCGCTCACCACATCTTCTTTGGAGAGAGAGAATACCCTGGCGTTCGTCGTAACTGGCGGGGCTTCCAATCTCCCTTGGCTTATCGGAGTACCTTCGATTGCAGCCTGCATCTGGTGTATCTGTGGAGGAGCACCCCTGTACTGGGTATAATGCTGAGAAGGTGCCTGAACCTGAGTAGGGCAGTCCTTGACTCTATGCCCTTCTCGTCCATAGTTGTAGCATGTACTCATGCCCTTGAAGCACACTCTGGGATGTGTTGGGTTTCCGGCACCGCGGCGAGTGTGTGTTCGAACATGTTTCGTAAACATGTGCACAGCGGAAGAAATAAAAATAATAAATCTATATTTATTACAACACACACATCACATGCATGCATAGTACAACATGTGTAGACATAACCGTAAATTTAAATATGCAATAAAAAGAAATTTAACTACGTATACCTTTCGTATCACGTGTAGCGGGAATGACATCAACCGGAACGATCCTCGCTAGAATCGTCTCTATCCGTATCCATGCCAAGTATCTTCGGGATGACTTCACAAAGTCACAAGCTTCGTCTTCGTATGGGTTACTAGCCTCGTGTTGAAGATGACATGATCGAGAGATGATCACGATCCGAATCAAAATTCGGATCCAAAGACGAGTCCTCAAAACTCGCTTCTCCGGAGAGGTATTCATCAACCGTTTGACGAATCCTTCGTCCTCCACCTATGAGGATTACCGGAGATCGAATCCCCAGTAATTTAGGCGCTGTCGGAGCTCCAACCGTCGTCCAAACGATGCTCCGATGAGAGGGAAACAAGCTGTCAAGAAAACTGGACAGCTTTGGTGGAGGAATTAGGGCTGGCCAAAAAGGTAGGATGAAGCTCACCTTGATGCCAAACCCAATGGAGATCACCGGAGCTCCTCCGGCAATAGCTCGACGCCGGCAAGAGTGAAGGTCATCACCTTCTGGACACCGGCCAAGGAGCTTGGTGGTGGGCGGCGGCAAGGGGAGGTGTTGGCGCCGAAATCTCCAATGAGATGAGGTGGGCGGCAACTTAGGTTAGGATTTTGGATTAGGGTTTAAGCCCTCTTTTATAGAGAACTAATTCTCTTAATGGTTATTGGATCATAACCATAAGGCCCGTTAACCCGCTCCATTAATATAAGTTAAAATAAAGCAAACCATGATGGTTTATTTTAAGTTAAAACGAACCGAACCAACTTTGGTTCATTCGTTTAAAATAAACCAAACCCTTTGGTTTATTCTCCTCCATTGGATTAGAACTAAACCATTTTGGTTCATCCATTATGTCTTCATAAGACACGGCCCATCCACGCTTCCATTGCGACTGAAATGATTTCATGCTCGCTCTACGTTTGGTCTAACCAAACCTAGTTTCTCTCGGTCTGAGAATCCCATTCTCAAGCTCGTTTTAAATCCTTCGGATTACGCTCGTTGTGCGTGTGACCAAATAGGTTCTCGGTTTATGTTGACCGTCTATAATTAACCCTTAATTATAGAACGATCATGAGTGGCACCTAGTAGTACATCATAATCCCCAATTAACCGAAAAGATCAACGGTTGATCCAGAACAATTTCTGAAACCCTTCAACAACTCTAATGAATCGTGCCCCATTCCCTTCACTCATCTTACACCCACTTGGTTCAAAACATGGTCTATAGTGTCAGTCCCCACTAGGTTGACTACGTCACACTTAACCCAAGTATCATTTCCTCGTCCTACGGATTCTAGTTACTTCACATGTATCGAAGAGTACCTTACTCTAAACATGTAATACTTTGGCCAAAGACTTTAGTAACAATCCGACGAGAGGCCATGGGTATACATCTCCTCGCAAGGAGTGGTGAATCCTTTATAGGCTATTCAAACACCTTCGATCACTTCAGCTTATACCCAATCATCCCGGGTCCACATCTCCTCAGAGATGCTTGCTTAAGATGTCAAAGCATAAGTCTTTATGATCAAGATGACTTGAATACCGCAAGTCAAAGGAACATCGCACTTAAGCTGCAGTAAGAACTTCATTGACATATCTTTATATGCAGAGAACCATATGAAGTCTTACGGCTGGTGTTAGTAATATATGAGAGATGTCCTAAGGCAATCGCCTTATGTATGAACCATTTATATGATAAATGAAGATTCACTATTTGAGTATACATGTTTCATGTATTTGATTGGATCTTAAACTCATTTACTGAATGTCCACGATGCGATTCACAGCATGAGAGAATTTGTGATTGGATCACAACTAGTGAGTATCTCTACATGTGTAATTGTGATGTATCGGAATTATTCCTAGTCGATGAATTGATGAATTTGGACACCATCAATTCTGTCGAGACTAGCACGACGTATACTCCTTGGTGTATCCAAGCAGCTGATTCTCACTGGCTGGAGACATTGTGCTGTCCGGAGTTGATCATCGATGCTAGTTATGGTAACTAGTTCATTGGAGTGACCAGTCGTAAGACTTCATATGGTTCTCTGCATATATAGATATGTCAATGAAGTTCTTACTGTAGCTTAAGTGCGATGTTCCTTTGACTTGCGGTATTCAAGTCATCTTGATCATGGAGACTTATGCTTTGACATCTTAAACAAACATCTCTAAGGAGATGTGGACCCGGGATGATTGAATATAAGTCGAAATGATCGAAGGTGTTTGAATAGCCTATAAAGGATTCACCACTACTTGCGAGAAGATGTATACCCATGGCCTCTCGTCGGATTGTTACTAAAGTCTTTGGCCAAAACATTACATGTTTAGAGTAAGGTACTCTTCGATACATGTGGAGTAACTAGAATCCGTAGGACGAGGAAATGATACTTGGGCTAGGTGTGACTTAGTCAGCCTAGTGGGGACTGACACTATAGACCATGTCCTGAACCAAGTGGGTATAAGATGAGTGGAGGGAATGGGGCACGAATCATTCGAGCTACGGAAGGGTTTCAGAAATAGTTTTGGATCAACCGTTGATCTTTTCGGTTAATTGGGGATCATGATGTACTACTTGGTGCCCCTCATGATCGTTCTATAATTAATGGTTAATTATAGATGGCCAACATAAACCGAGAACCTATTTGGTCACACGCACAACGAGCGTAATCCAAAGGATTTAAAACGAGCTTGAGAATGGGATTCTCAGACCGAGAGAAACTAGGTTTGGTTGGACCAAACAAGAAGCGAGCATGAAATCGTTTCAGTCGCAATGGAAGCGTGGATGAGCCGTGTCTTATGAAGACATAATGGATGAACCAAAATGGTTTGGTTCTAATCCAATGGAGGAGAATAAACCAAAGGGTTTGGTTTATTTTAAACGAATGAACCAAAAGTTGGTTCGGTTTGTTTTAACTTAAAATAAACCATCATGGTTTGGTTTATTTTAACTTATCTTAATGGACCGGGTTAACGGGCCTCATGGTTATGATCCAATAACCATTCAAAGAATTAGTTCTCTATAAAAGAGAGCTTAAGGGATTGTTAAGCCCTAATCCACAACCCTAAGTTGCCGCTCACCTCTCCTTGGAGATTTTCGGCGCCAACTCTCCTCCTCCTTGCCGCCGCCCACCTTGAGGCTCCAACCAGCGTCCAGAAGGTGCTGACCTTCCCCCTCACCGGCGTCGAGCTACTTCCGGTTGGTACTCCGGTGATCTCCTTTAGATTTGGCATCAAGGTGAGCTTTATCTTCCCTTGGTTGGCCGGCGCCTATCTCCTCCACCAAAGCTGTCCAGTTTTCTGGACAGCTTGTTCTCCTCTCGTCGGATCGTCGTTTGGACGACGGTTAGAGCTCCGACAGCGGCTAACTTACCGGGGATTCGATCTCCAGTAATCCTCTGAGGTGGAGGATGAAGGATTCGTCAAACGGTTGACGAATACCTCTCCGGAGAAGCGAGTTTTGAGAACTCGTCTTTGCATCCGAATTTTGATTCGGATCGTGATCATCTCTTGATCACGTCGTCTTCAACACGAGGCTAGTAACACGAGGCTAGTAACCTGTACGAAGACGAAGCTTGTGGCTTAGCGAAGTCATCCTAAGGATACTCGGCGTGGATACGGATAGAGACGATTCTAGCGAGGATCGTTCCGGTTGATGTCGTTCCCGCTACACGTAATACGAAAGGTATAACGTAGTTAAATTTCCTTTTATTGTAAATTTAAATTTACAGTTATGTCTACACATGTTGTACTATACATGCGTGTGATGTGTGTGTTGTAATAAATGTAGATTTATTATTTTTATTTCTTCCGCTGTGCACTTGTTTACAAAACATGTACAAACACACACTCGCCGCGGTGCCGGAAACCCAACAGTGGTATCAGAGCCCAGGTTGTGTTTCAACATAATCGTAAAATGGTTTTGCGATAGTCATAATGTTATTTCTGGAAATTTTCTAATTTTGGAAATTTAGAAGTATTTATGGAAATTTTTAATTTTGGAAAGTCTAGAAGTATTTATGGAAATCTTCCACTTTTGGAAAGTTGGAAGTATTTATGGAAATTGATATTTTCCATAAATAAAATATTTGATTAGATTCTGGAAATTTGTTTCCTAATTTAATCATGATTTGATTTGGGAAATCAAATCTTAAAATATTTTATTTCTATAAGTAGTTTTGATGATTTAGGAAATTGGTTTCCTAAATTGATTTTCCTTAACCAACTATTTCCATAAATAAAAATATGTGATTAGATTTGGAAATTTATTTCCTAATTTAATCATGATTTGATTTGGAGAATCAAATCTTAAACATATTTTATTTCCATAAATAGTTATGACAAATAAGGAAATTATGTACATGACATAATTATATGTCATGTAATTGCATTAGATGCATATCAATATGCCATGCGTGTCGTGACATGTAGATGTATGTCATGTATGTCATGTCATGTAGATAATAGTTATTTGCATGCAAAGAAGATGAGACATAAAAACCCTTACTCAATATTAAAGCCTACACCTTCCATTAATATAGTTAGAACCAGAGTTCCGTTTCTTGTTTGGGTTGTTGGACTCTCTCTAAGCCCGGCTCGAACCCGAACATGTTCAAACCATTGAATAGTTTAATACTAATATGGTAAGAGTCAGAGGTCAATCGTTAGCTTTGGTTGTTGGACTCTCTCCAAGCTGGGCTAATTGGTTGAATGCGCTCTAACCATATTAAAACAATGTCTTGATTAATGGGTTGACTTTAACCTGGAGCATCGGCTTGTTGGACTCTCTCCAAGGTCGATATAAAGGGAGGTGAAGTTGGGTTCTATGCATATGATGCATACTTGTTAACGTGTTAACAACCCGATGTATGTGTGAACATTTAATTAGTTGATAGCACATTGTGATAGTTGCATATACGTGATATGCAATCGGTATAGTTGATACCTACCATCGTAGTTATGAATGGCTTGTTGGACTCTCTCCAAGGTTGTTCATATCTATGATGGATATCAGCCCATTCGGAGATGGACCTACGATCTCCCGAAGTGATTTTGGGGTTTTTGAAATTCAAAAAATGAATGAGATTTATAAATGTATATTGATGCATTTTAAAATCATCTTTCTCATATATGCTCATTTTGTATTTCTAAGAATGATCATGATGTCTTTAAATTTGCGTTCCATTTTGGATTCGAATAAATTGACTGGGCCGAACTTCTTGGACTGCCTTAGAAACTTGAGAATTGTTCTCAAGGTGGAAAAGCTTGCGTATATCCTCGAAGTGCCTCTTCCCGCCCGTCCTAGTGACAATGCAACTCTGGACCAATTGTTGGCCTATCAGAAACATGTGAATGATTCTAAAATGGTGAGTTGCATCATGCTAGCCACGATGGTACCTGAGCTGCGGAAGCAGCATGAGCATATGGATGCTCATACCATAGTCTTTCATCTTTATGAGTTGGTTGATGAGCAAGTGAGATTCGAAAGGTTCGAAGTCTCCAAGCTCCTCTTCACCTCTGAGATGCAAGAAGGTTCATCTGTGGTACTGCTCAACATGCTGAAGACTATGGAGCCTTCTGAGAAGCATGAGCAGGGGACGATGTTGTTAGTTGTCCTCGAAGAAAGGTTCTAAGAGGGAGTCAAAGGAACAACAGAAGGGGAAGAAGAAAAAGGCTAAAAAGGCAAAACCAGCTCAAAAGGGCACTTGCCATCATTATGGCATGTAGGGCCATTGGCGAAGAAATTGAAAGATTTATCTTGAGTTCGTGAATAAGAATAAGGCATCGGATGCCCCATCTTCTTCAGATATCTTTGTTATTGATTGTCATTCTATTTTCTTAGACACTTGAGTATTGGATACTAGGTGTGACTCAAATATATGTAATGACATACATGGGCTAAAGAATAGAAGAAGACTCGTCAAGGGAGAGTCAAATTTACGTGTTGGGAATGGAGCAAAGGTTGCTGCACTCGCCATCGGAACGTATTTGTTGAAACTCCTTGCAGGACTTGTCTTAGAACTGGACAATTGCTTTTATGTTTCTTCGTTGATAAAGAACATCATTTCTATTTCTTGTATAAATAGAAATGAGTACCATTTGACTTTTAGTAACAATTGTTGTTACATAACTTTGAATGAAGTTCTTTATGGGACTGGAACTTTAAGCAATGGTGTTTATACATTGGACGTATCCAGTGACATTTGCAATATCGAAGCGAGCAACAAGCATGCTCGAAAGGATAATCAAATAGACTCCTACATGTGACATTGTCGTCTTGGCCATGTAAGCTAGAAACACATGTCCGAATTACACAGATATGGAATTCTAGAATCGTTTGAATTGGATTCATACGATACATGTGAATCATGCTTAAAGGGCAAGATGACTAAGTTACCTTTTACTGGAAAAAGGTGAACGAGTGGGAGAGTTACTAGGTCTAATACATACTGATGTATGTGGACCTATGTCAACTCAAGCTTTAGGAGGCTATAGCTACTTCATTACCTTCACCGATGATCACTCACGGTTTGGGTATGTGTTCTTGATGAAACACAAGTCTGAAGCCTTTGAAAGGTTCAAAGAATTCAGAAATGAAGTAGAGAAACAACATGACAAGAGTATTAAAATACTTCGATCGGATCGAGGTGGTGAATACTTGAGTCAGGAGTTTCTTGATTACCTAAGAGACAATGGTATATTGTCTCAATGGACTCCGCCCTATACACCACAGCATAATGGTGTATCTGAGAGGCGTAACCGGACCTTGTTGGACATGGTCAGGTCAATGATGAATCATGCGACTCTTCCCAAGTCCTTTTGGGGTTATGCACTTCAGACAGCTGTTTACTTGTTAAACAGAATGCCTACCAAGGTAGTCTCAACTACTCCATATGAGATATGGAATAGTAAGAAACCTCATGTATCTTACTTGAAGATATGGGGTTGTCCTGCTTATGTGAAGCAGACAGTATCAGACAAATTGGATGCTAAGTCTGATAAATGTCTATTTATTGGATACCCTAAGGAAACAAGGGGTTACCAATTCTATCATCCTGTAGAACAAAAGGTATTTGTTTCAAGGCATGCTGTGTTTCTAGAGAAAGAGTTTCTCTTGCAAGAAAACAGTGGGAGTGTCGTTGAGCTTGAGGAGGCTCGAGAGACTCAAATAGACATTGATGAGATACCTGGTGAAGCACAATCGCCGACAACTCATAGTGATGAGCAATCGGCTTGACCTATTGTAACACCACATCTTCGTAGATCTGGTAGAACATGCAATATTCCTGAGAGATATGGATTTCTCGTAAGTGAATCGAATGACCTGTTACTCATTGATGATGAGGAGCCTACCAGTTATGAAGAAGTGCTGACAAGTTCAGAAAGGGATAAGTGGCTTGGTGCCATGAAGTCGGAAATGGATTCCATGTATGAAAACCAAGTTTGGAACTTGGTTGACCCACCTGAAGGCATAAAGCCTATAGGGTGCAAGTGGGTTTTCAAGAAGAAAACTGACATGGATGGTAATGTGATTACCTATAAGGCTAGATTGGTGGCAAAAGGATATCGTCAAAAATAAGGCGTTGATTATGACGAAACCTATTCGCCTGTAGCTATGCTTAAATCCATTCGGATGCTCCTGGCCATATCGGCTCATTATGATTATGAGATATGGCAGATGGATGTGAAAACAACTTTCCTTAATGGAAACCTGCTCGAGGTCGTGTATATGATACAGCCTGAGGGTTTCACATCGGTTGATAAAACCAAGGTATGCAAATTGCGACGGTCCATTTATGGATTGAAGCAAGCATCCAAGAGCTGGAATATCCGTTTTGATGAGATGATCAAAAAGTTTGATTTCTCACAAAATCCAGACGAACCTTGTGTGTACAAGAAGGTTAGTGGGAGTGCAGTCGTGTTCCTAGTATTGTATGTCGATGACATATTACTTATAGGAAACGATGTTTCAATCTTACAGTCAGTTAAGGTTTGGTTATCCAAGACATTCTCCATGAAAGACCTGGGAGAAGCAACCTACATCCTTGGAATTAAGATATATAGAGATAGATCGAAACTGTTGCTTGGTCTTTCGCAGTCTACATATATAGACCGAGTGCTAAAGAGGTTTAGCATGTCGGAATCCAAGAAAGGTTTCCTACCCATCAGGCATGGGGTACACCTTTCGAAGTCTATGTGTCCGCGCACAGAAGACGAGAGGATTTGTATGAGTAAGATTCCCTATGCATCCGCAATAGGATCTATCATGTATGCTATGTTATATACGAGGCCCGATGTATCGTATGCTCTGAGTGTCACGAGAAGATACCAGTCTGATCCAGGAATGGATCATTGGGTGGCTGTTAAGACGATCCTTAAGTACTTAAGAAGAACTAAGGATGTGTTCCTAATATATGGAGAAGGGGACATGGTGATACGCGGGTATACGGATGCCAGCTTCCAGACAGACAAGGATGATTCCAGGTCTCAGTCTGGATACGTGTTCACCTTGAATGGGGGCACAGTGAGTTGGAAAAGTTCCAAACAAGACACTGTAGCAGATTCTACCACTGAGGCAGAATACATTGCAGCTTTAGAAGCAGCAAAGGAAGCGGTTTGGATCAAGAAGTTCATCTTTGAACTTGATGTGGTCTCATCAATGATCCAAACATGTGCTTCGCCGCTATCATCTTATCAGAGAGATCATCAGTAGGAACGAAATACAAATCGAGAAAATTCCCACTAAAAGAAACTTAGCGGATCCTTTGACTAAAGCATTACCTCAAAGTAAGTTTGAGGGTCATGTTAGTGCTTATGGTATTGGATACTGTAGCGATTGGCATTAGGCCAAGTGGGAGTCTGTTAGTAATATATGAGAGATGTCCTAAGGCAATCGCCTTATGTATGAACCATTTATATGATAAATGAAGATTTACTATTTGAGTATACATGTTTCATGTATTTGATTGGATCTTAAACTCATTTACTGAATGTCCACGATGCGATTCACAGCATGAGAGAATTTGTGATTGGATCACAACTAGTGAGTATCTCTACATGTGTAATTGTGATGTATCGGAATTATCCCTAGTCGATGAATTGATGAATTTGGACACCATCAATTATGTCGAGACTAGCACGAGGTATACTCCTTGGTGTATCCAAGCAGCTGATTCTCATTGGCTGGAGACATTGTGATGTCCGGAGTTGATCATGGATGCTAGTTATGGTAACTAGTTCATTGGAGTGACCAGCCGTAAGACTTCATATGGTTCTCTGCATATATAGATATGTCAATGAAGTTCTTACTGTAGCTTAAGTGCGATGTTCCTTTGACTTGCGGTATTCAAATCATCTTGATCATGGAGACTTATGCTTTGACATCTTAAGCAAACATCTCTAAGGAGATGTGGACTCGGGATGATTGGGTATAAGTCGAAATGATCGAAGGTGTTTGAATTGCCTATAAAAGATTCACCACTCCTTGTGAGGAGATGTATACCCATGGCCTCTCGTCGGATTGTTACTAAAGTCTTTGGCCAAAGCATTAAATGTTTAGAGTAAGGTACTCTTCGATACATGTGGAGTAACTAGAATCCGTAGGACAAGGAAATGATACTTGGGCTAGGTGTGACTTAGTCAGCCTAGTGGGGACTGACACTATAGACCATGTCCTGAACCAAGTGGGTATAAGATGAGTGAAGGGAATGGGGCACGAATCATTTGAGCTACTCAAGGGTTTCAGAAATAGTTCAGGATCAACCGTTGATCTTTTCGGTTAATTGGGGATCATGATGTACTACTAGATGCCACTCATGATCGTTCTATAATTAATGGTTAATTATAGACGGCCAACATAAACCGAGAACCTATTTGGTCACACGCACAACGAGCGTAATCCAAAGGATTTAAAACGAGCTTGAGAATGGGATTCTCAGATCGAGAGAAACTAGGTTTGGTTGGACCAAACAAGAAGCGAGCATGAAATCGTTTCAGTCGCAATGGAAGCGTGGATGAGCCGTGTCTTATGAAGACATAATGGATGAACCAAAATGGTTTGGTTCTAATCCAATGGAGGAGAATAAACCAAAGGGTTTGGTTTATTTTAAACGAATGAACCAAAAGTTGGTTCGGTTCGTTTTAACTTAAAATAAACCATCATGGTTTGGTTTATTTTAACTTATCTTAATGGACCGGGATAACGAGTCTCATGGTTATGATCCAATAGCCATTAAGAGAATTAGTTCTCTATAAAAGAGGGCTTAAGGGATTGTTAAGCCCTAATCCACAACCCTAAGTTGCCGCCCACCTCTCCTTGGAGATTTTCGGCGCCAACTCTCCTCCTCCTTGCCGCCGCCCACCTTGAGGCTCCAACCGGCGTCAAGAAGGTGCTGACCTTCCCCCTCGCCGGCGTCGAGCTGCTGCCGGTTGGTACTCCGGTGATCTCCTTTAGGATTGGCATCAAGTTGAGCTTTATCTTCCCTTGGTTGGCCGGTGCCTATCTCCTCCACCAAAGCTGTCCAGTTTTCTGGACAGCTTGTTCTCCTCTCGTCGGAGCGTCGTTTGGACGACGGTTAGAGCTCCGACAGTGGCTAACTTACCGGAGATTCGATCTCCGGTAATCCTCTGAGTTGGAGGACGAAGGATTCGTCAAACGGTTGACGAATACCTCTCCGGAGAAGCGAGTTTTGAGAACTCGTCTTTGCATCCGAATTTGGATTCGGATCGTGATCATCTCTCGATCACATCGTCTTCAACACGAGGCTAGTAACCCATATGAAGACGAAGCTCGTGGCTTAGCGAAGTCATCCTAAGGATACTCGGCGTGGATACAGATAGAGACGATTCTAGCGAGGATCGTTCCGGTTGATGTCGTTCCCGCTACACGTAATACGAAAGGTATAACGTAGTTAAATTTCCTTTTATTGCAAATTTAAATTTACGGTTATGTATACACATGTTGTACTATGCATGCGTGTGATGTGTGTGTTGTAATAAATGTAGATGTATTATTTTTATTTCTTCCGCTGTGCACATGTTTACGAAACATGTACGAACACACACTCGCCGCGGTGCCGGAAACCCAACAGCTGGTCACTCCAATGAACTAGTTACCATAACTAGCATCCACGATTAACTCCGGACATCACAATGTCTCCAACCAGTGAGAATCTGCTGCTTGGATACACCAAGGAGTATACCTCGTGCTAGTCTTGACAGAATTGATGGTGTCCAAATCCATCAATTCATCGACTAGGGATAATTTCGATACATCACAATTACACATGTAGAGATACTCACTAGTTGTGATCCAATCACAAATTCTCTAATGCTGTGAGTCGTATCGCGGATATTTAGTAAATGAGTTTAAGATCCAATCAAATACATGAAACCATGTATACTCAAATAGTGAATCTTCATTTATCATATAAATGGTTCCTACATAAGGCGATTGCCTTAGGACATCTCTCATATATTACTAACAGACCTTTGGTGGAGGAGTAGGGCCGGCCAAAAAGGTAGGATGAAGCTCACCTTAATGCCAAACCCAATGGAGATCACCAGAGCTCCTCCGGCAATAGCTCGACGACGGCAAGAGTGAAGGTTAGCACCTTCTGGACACCGGCCAAGGAGCTTGGTGGTGGGCGGCGGCAAGGGGAGGTGTTGGCTTATCGGAGTACCTTCGATTGCAGCCTGCATCTGGTGTATCTGTGGAGGAGCACCCCTGTACTGGGTATACTGCTGAGAAGGTGCCTGAACCTGAGTAGGGAAGTCCTTGACTCTATGCCCTTCTCGTCCATAGTTGTAGCATCTACTCGTGCCCTTGAAGCACACTCCGGGATGTATCTTCCCGCATGTAGTACACTGAGGGATCTTGAGTTGCTTGTTCGCTGGACCACCTTTAGAGTCATCCCATTGCTTTCTCTTGCCAGTGTGGTTCCCTTTCCAAGTACTCTGGGTTCTCTGACCTCCTGACTGGGCTTGATTCTTGCCTTCATTCAGTGCCTTCTTTTGCTGGTTAATATTGTTCAGATAGTGCTCGGTGATCAGGGCACTACTGAACAACTCCTCTGTGGTCTGCGGTCTATTAACTCCACCGACCACGTTCAGAGCTATCTCGGGTCGGAGCATCTTCAGCATGAGTCTGACCCTTTCTCTTTCGGTACTGACCAACTCTAGGCATAGGCGTGTGAGTCGGTTGAATCTCTTCACAGCTTCACTAACTGATAGGTCACCTTGCCAGAACCCGGTGAACTCGTCATAATGCTTGTTTGTCACCTGCATATGGAAGAATTCTTCGAAAAATTCATATTCGAAGTCCGTCCATCTCATTTGATTCACTTGCCTCTTTGCTTTAACCCTTTCCCACCACATTCGGGCATCTCCCGAAAGGCAAAATGATGCGCACTTAATCTTTTCATATTTAGGCCAGTCCAGTAGCTCTATGATTCTTTCCATAGTCTTGAACCAGGCCTGGGTATCCCATGGTTCACTAGTACCAGAGAAATTTTTTGGCTTCAGCCTCTGCCACTGGATTAGGTAAGCTTCTTGTCAAACTATCGGGCCAGGGCCTGCTGGTGGGGTGGTAGGGTTTCCTCGCTGGTTCATTAAAGCATTTTTCACTTGCTGTTGCACTGTGACTTGACGCTGGAGTTCAGTAACCACGTGCGTAAGGTCAGGTTAGGGTGCTTGTAATGCCCGCCCTTATCTGCTCTCAGGGCAGCGCTACTTTACTGTTTTTTTTTAACATGTTATCATAACTTAAATCTTCTTTTGCACATGCGTCACATATCATATTCATAATCAGCATGTTAACATATCTTGTCACATTTCTAACTTGCATAACATAAAGAGTCATTCATGAGTTCTTAAGTAATTGAACAGTAACATAAATAAGCATCATCCAACATGATACTAAGGATTCATAAGTCTTATAAGCAGAAGCAAAGTCTTAAGTGGTTCATTGTGCATGTAATATAAGCAGATAGTAACAGGGTCTTTCTCCACCATGCCACTATCACACATACTTGGCCCTTCCTGCTACTTCCTCTAGTTCAGGTTTCCTTTATCTACAGTATACGGACAACATAAACTATAAGCATATAACTTAGTAAGATTCTTGCCTACTCACAAAAGCCACAAACTTCATCAAGCAATTAGAAACATGAGCATACTAGCATAAATAGCCTAAGTGTTTCATAGCAACACTAATCAACAACATACCCACGTAATAAAAAAAACCTAAGCATGGCATAGAGATTACATCAGCATGTTATGTTGGGTTTCCGGCACCGCGGCGTGTGTGTGTTCGATCATGTTTCGCAAACATGAGCACAGCGGAAGCAATTAAAAATAATAAATCTATATTTATTACAACACACACAACACACGCATGCTATTACAACAAGTGTAGACATAACCGTAAATTAAAATTGCAATAAAAGGAAATTAAACTACGTTATACCTTCCGTATGACGTGTAGCGGGAACGGCATCAACCGGAACGATCCTCGTAAGAATCGTCTCTATCCGTATCCACGCCGAGCTCCTCGGGATGACTTCGCTAAGTCACGAGCTTCGTCTTCGTACGGGTTACTAGCCTCGTGTTGAAGACGACGTGATCGAGAGATGATCACGATCCGAATCCAAATTCGGATCCTAAAACGAGTTCTCAAAACTCGCTTCTCCGGAGAGGTATTCATTAACCGTTTGACGAATCCTTCGTCCCCCACCTCAGAGGATTACCGGAGATCAAATCCCCGGTAAGTTAGCCGCTGTCGGAGCACTAACCGTCGTCCAAACGACGCTCCGACGAGAGGAGGAGAAGCTGTCCAGAAAACTGGACAGCTTGGTGGAGGAGTAGGCGCCGGCCAAAACAAGGAGAGAAAAGCCTCACCTTGATGCCAAACCTATAGGAGATCACCGGAGGGTCGCCGGAGGTTCACCGGCTGAAGCTTGGTCGCCGGCAAGGACCTAGACGGCAGCACAATCAAGCTGGGCGGCAAGGAGGTTGGGCGGCACAACCAGGTTGGGCGGCAACTCCTTGGAGGCTAGGGTTTTTGATTTTGGATTATTGTTTAACAATCCCTTAAGCCCACTTTTATAGAGAACTAATTCTCTTAATGGTTAATGGATCATATCCATAAAGCCCGTTAACCCGCTCCATTAAGATATGTTAAAATAAACCAAACCATGATGATTTATTTTAAGTTAAAACGAACCGAACCAACCTTTGGTTCATTCGTTTAATATAAACCAAATCCTTTGGTTTATTCTCATCCATTGGATTAGAACCAAACCATTTTGGTCCATCCATTATGTCTTCATAAGACACTGCCCATCCACGCTTCCATTGCGACTGAAACAATTTCATGCTCGCTTTATGTTTGGTCCAACCAAACATAGTTTCTCTCGGTCTGAGAATCCAATTCTCAAGCTCGTTTTAAATCCTTTGGATTACACTCGTTGTGCGTGTGACCAAATAGGTTCTCGGTTTATGTTGACCGTCTATAATTAACCATTAATTATAGAACGATCATGAGTGGCACCTAGTAGTACATCATGATCCCCAATTAACCGAAAAGATCAACGGTTGATCCAGAACTATTTCTGAAACCCTTCAGTAGCTCGAATGAATCGTGCCCCATTCCCTTCACTCATCTTATACCCTCTTGGTTCAGGACATGGTCTATTGTGTCAGTCCCCACTAGGCTGACTACGTCACACCTAGCCAAAGTATCATTTCCTCGTCCTACGGATTCTAGTTACTCCACATGTATCGAAGAGTACTTTACTCTAAACATGTAATGCTTTGGCCAAAGACTTTAGTAACAATCCGACGAGAGGCCATGGGTATACATCTCCTCGTAAGGAGTGGTGAATCCTTTATAGGCTATTCAAACACCTTCGATCACTTCGACTTATACCCAATCATCCCGGGTCCACATCTCCTCGGAGATGTTTGCTTAAGATGTCAAAGCATAAGTCTCCATGATCAAGATGACTTGAATACCGCAAGTTAAAGGAACATCGCACTTAAGCCACAGTAAGAACTTCATTGACATATCTATATATGCAGAGAACCATATGAAGTCTTACGACTGGTCACTCCAATGAACTAGTTACCATAACTAGCATCCACGATTAACTCCGGACATCACTATGTCTCCAGCCAGTGAGAATCAGCTGCTTGGATACACCAAGGAGTATACCTCGTGCTAGTCTCGACAGAATTGATGATGTCCAAATCCATCAATTCATCGACTAGGGATAATTCCGATACATCACAATTACACATGTAGAGATACTCACTAGTTGTGATCCAATCACAAATTCTCTCATGCTGTGAATCGTATCGTGGACATTCAAGAAATGAGTTTAAGATCCAATCAAATACATAAAACATGTATACTCAAATAGTGAATCTTCATTTATCATATAAATGGTTCATACATAAGCGATTGCCTTAGGACATCTCTCATATATTACTAACGACTCCCACTTGGCCTAATGCCAATCGCTACGGTATCCAATACCATAAGCTCTAACATGACCCTCAAACTTACTTTGAGGTAATGCTTTAGTCAAAGGATCCGCTAAGTTCCTTTCAGTGGGAATTTTCTCGATTTGTATTTCGTTCCTACTTATGATCTCTCTGATAAGATGATAGCGGCGAAGCACATGTTTGGATCATTGATGAGACCACATCAAGTTCATAGATGAACTTATTGATCCAAACCGCTTCCTTTGCTGCTTCCAAAGCTGCAACGTATTCTGCCTTAGTGGCAGAATCCGCTATAGTGTCAAGCTTGGAACCTTTCCAACTTATTGCGCCTCCATTCCCGGTGAATACATACTCAGACTGAGACATGGAATCATCCTTGTCTGTCTGGAGCTGGCATCCGTATACCCACGTATCACCATGTACCCTTCTCCATATATTAGGAACGCATCCTTAGTTCTTCTTAAGTACTTAAGGATCGTCTTAACAGCCGCCCAATGATCCATTCCTGGATCGGATTGATTTCTGCTCGTGACACTCAGAGCGTACGATACATCGGGCCTCGTGCATAACATAGCATACATGATAGATCCTATTGCGGATGCAAAGGGAATCTTACTCATGCAAATCCTCTCGTCTTCTGTGCGCGGACACATAGACTTCGAAAGGTGTTCCCCATGCCTGATGGGTAGATAACCTTTCTTGGATTCCGACATGCTAAACCTCTTTAGCACTCGGTCTATATATGTAGACTGCGAAAGACCAAGCAACCGTTTCGATCTATCTCTATAGATCTTAATCCCAAGGATGTAGGTTGCTTCTCCCGTGTCTTTCATGGAGAATGTCTTGGATAACCAAACCTTCACTGATCAGAAGATTGACACATCGTTTCCTATAAGTAATATGTCATCGACATACAATACTAGGAACACGACTGCACTCCCACTAACCTTCTTGTACACACAAGGTTCGTCTGGATTTTGTGAGAAATCAAACTTTTTGAGTGTCTCATCAAAACGGATATTCCAGCTCCTGGATGCTTGCTTCAATCCATAAATGGATCGTCGCAATTTGCATACCTTGGTTTTATCAACCGATGTGAAACCCTCAGGTTGTATCATATACACGTCCTCGAGCAGGTTTCCATTAAGGAAAGCTGTTTTCACATCCATCATATCTCATAATCATAATGAGCCGCTATGGCCAGGAGCATCCGAATGGATTTAAGCATAGCTACAGGCGAATAGGTTTAGTCATAATCAACACCTTGTTTTTGACGATATCCTTTCGCCACCAATCTAGCCTTATAGGTAATCACATTACCATCCATGTCGGTTTTCTTCTTGAAAACCCACTTGCACCCTATAGGCTTTATGCCTTCAGGTGGGTCAACCAAGTTCCAAACTTGGTTTTCATACATGGAATCAATTTCCGACTTCATGGCACCAAGCCACTTATCCCTTTCTGAACTTGTCAGCACTTCTTCATAGCTGGTAGGCTCCTCATCATCAATGAGTAACACGTCGTTCGATTCACTTACGAGAAATCCATATCTCTCGGGAATGTTGCGTGTTCTACGGATCTCGAAGATGTGGTGTTACAATAAGTCCGGTAGATTGCTCATCACTATGAGTTGTCATTTGTTGTACTCACCGGTATCTCATAATGTCTATTTGAGTCTCTCGAGCCTCCTCAAGCTCGGCGACACTCCCTTGTTTTCTTGCAAGAGAAACTCTTTCTCTAGAAACCACATGCCTTGAAACAAACACCTTTTGTTCCACGGGATGATAGAATTGGTAACCCCTTGTTTCCTTAGGGTATCAATAAATAGACATTTATCGGACTTAGCATCGATTTATGCGTCTGATCACATAAGCGAGACAACCCCATATCTTCAAGTAAGATACATGAGGTTTCTTACTAGCCCATATCTCATATGGAGTAGTTAGAGACTACCTTGGTAGGCATTACATTTAACAAGTAAATAGTATGCGAAGTGCATAACCCCAAAGGACTTGGGAAGAGTCGCATGATTCATCATTGACTGACCATGTCCAACAAGGTCGATTCGCCTCTCGGATACACCATTATCTTTGTGGTGTATAGGCGGAGTCCATTGAGACAATATGCCATTGTCTCTTAGATAATCAAGAAACTCTTGACTTAAGTATTCACCACCTCGTCCGTCAGTATTTTAATACTCTTGTCATGTTGTTTCTCTACTTCATTTCTGAATTCTTTGAACCTTTCAAAGGCTTGGACTTGTGTTTCATCAAGAACACATACCCAAACCGTGAGTGATCATCGGTGAAGGTAATGAAGTAGCTATAGCCTCCTAAAGCTTGAGTTGACATAGGTCCACATACATCAGTATGTATTAGACCTAGTAACTCTCCCACTCATTCACCTTTTCCCGTAAAAGGTAACTTAGTCATCTTGCCTTTTAAGCATGATTTGCATGTATCGTATGAATCCAATTCAAACGATTCCAGAATTCCACATTGGTGTAATTCGGACATGCGTTTCTTGCTTATATGACCAAGACGACAATGCCACATGTAGGAGTCTATTTGATTATCCTTTCGAGCACTCTTGTTGCTTGCTTCGATATTGCAAATGTCACTGGATACGTCCAACGTATAAACACCATTGCTTAAAGTTCCAGTCCCATAAAGAACCCCATTCAAAGTTATGTAACAACAATTGTTACTAAACGTCAAATGGAAACCACTTTCTATTTAAAATAGAAATGATGTTCTTTATCAACGAAGGAACATAAAAGCAATTGTCCAGTTCTAAGACAAGTCCTACAGGGAGTTCCAACAAATACGTTCCGATGGCGAGTGCAGCAACCGTTGCTCCATTCCCAACACGTAAATTTGACTCTCCCCTTGACGAGTCTTCTTCTATTCCTTAGCCCATGTATGTCATTACATATATGTGAGCCACACCGAGTATCAAATACCCAAGTGTCTGAGGAAATAGAATGACAATCAATAAAGAAGATTTCTGAAGAAGATGGGGCATCCGATGCCTTATCCTTCTTCACGGACTCAAGATAAATCTTGCACTTTCTTCGCAAATGGCTCTCCTTGCCATAATGATGGCAAGTTTCCTTTTGTGCTAGTTCTACCTTCTTAGCCCTTCTCTTCTTTCCCTTCTGCTGTTCTTTTGACCTCCTCTTAGAACCTTTCTTCGAGGAATCAACTAACAGCACTGTCCCCTGCTCATGCTTCTCAGAAGACTCCACAATCTTCAGCATGTTGAGCAGTACCACAGATGAACCTTCTTGCATCTCAGAGGTGAAGAGGAGCTTGGAGACTTCGAACCTTTCGAATCTCACTTGCTCATCAACCAACTCATAAAGATGAAGAACTACGACATGAGCATCCATATGCTCATGCTGCTTTCGTAGCTTGGGTTCCATCGCGGCTAGCATGATGCAACTCATTTGTTCAGAATCACTCACATGTTTCTGATAGGCCAACAATTGGTCCAGAGTTGCATTGTCACTAGGATGGGCGGGAAGAGGCGCTTCGAGGACATACACAAGCTTTTCCACCTTGAGAACAATTCTCAAGTTTCTAAGCTAGTCCAAGAAGTTTGGCCCAGTCAATTTATTTGAATCCAAAATGGAACGCAAATTCAAACACATCATGATCAATATATTAACTTATAAATACAAAACGAGCATATATGAAAAAGATGATTTTAAAATGCATCAATATACATTTATAAATCCCATTCATTTTTCGAATTCCAAAAACCCCAAAATCACTTCGGGAGATCGTAGGTCCATCTCCGAATGGGCTGATATCCATCATAGTTATGAACAACCTTGGAGAGAGTCCAACAAGCCATTCATAACTACGATGGTAGGTATCTTCTATACCGATTGCATATCACGTATATGCAACTATCACAATGTGCTATCAACTAATTGAATGTTCACACATACATCGGGTTGTTAACACATTAACAAGTATGCATCATATGCATAGCACCCAACTTCACCTCCCTTTACATCGACCTTGGACAGAGTCCAACAAGCCGATGCTCCAGGTTAAAGCCAACCCATTAATCGGGACATAGTTTTAATATGGTTAGAGCGCATTCAACCAATTAGCCCAGCTTGGAGAGAGTCCAACAACCAAAGCTAACGATTGACCTCTGACTCTTACCATATTAGTATTAAACTATTCCATGGTTTGAACATATTGAGTTGAGCGGGCTTGGAGAGAGTCCAACAACCCAAACAAGAAACAGAACTCTGGTTCTAACCATATTAATGGAAGGTGTAGGCTTTAATATTGATTAAGGGTTTTTATGTCTCATCCTCTTTGCATGCAAATAACTATTATCTACATGGCATGGCATACATGACATACATCTACATGTCACGACACGCATGGCATAATGTTATGCATCTAATGCAATTACATGGCATACAATTATGTCATGTATATAATTTCCTTATATGTCATAACTATTTATGGAAATAAAATATATTTAAGATTTGATTCTCCAAATCAAATCATAATTAAATTAGGAAATAAATTTCCAAATCTAATCACATATTTTATTCATGGAATTATTTGATTAAGGAAAATCTATTTAGGAAACCAATTTCCTAAATCATTAAAACTACTTATGGAAATAAAATATTTTAAGATTTGATTTCCCAAATCAAATCATGATTAAATTAGGAAACAAATTTCCAGAATCTGATCAAATATTTTATTTATGAAAAATATCAATTTCCATAAATACTTCCAACTTTCCAAAAGTGGAAGATTTCCATAAATACTTCTAGACTTTCCAAAATTAAAAAATTTCCATAAATACTTCTAAATTTCCAAAATTCAGAAAATTTCCAGAAATACATTATGACTATCGCAAAACTATTTTACGATTATGTCGAAACACAACCTGGGCTCTGATACCACTGTTGGGTTTCCGGCACCGCGGCGTGTGTGTGTTCGATCATGTTTCGCAAACATGAGCACAGCGGAAGCAATTAAAAATAATAAATCTATATTTATTACAACACACACAACACACGCATGCTATTACAACAAGTGTAGACATAACCGTAAATTAAAATTGCAATAAAAGGAAATTAAACTATGTTATACCTTCCGTATGACGTGTAGCGGGAACGGCATCAACCGGAACGATCCTCGTAAGAATCGTCTCTATCCGTATCCACGCCGAGCTCCTCGGGATGACTTCGCTAAGTCACGAGCTTCGTCTTCGTGCGGGTTACTAGCCTCGTGTTGAAGACGACGTGATCGAGAGATGATCACGATCCGAATCCAAATTCGGATCCTAAAACGAGTTCTCAAAACTCGCTTCTCCGGAGAGGTATTCGTCAACCGTTTGACGAATCCTTCGTCCCCCACCTCAGAGGATTACCGGAGATCAAATCCACGGTAAGTTATCCGCTGTCGGAGCACTAACTGTCGTCCAAACGACGCTCCGACGAGAGGAGGAGAAGCTGTCCAGAAAACTGGACAGCTTGGTGGAGGAGTAGGCGCCGGCCAAAACAAGGAGAGAAAAGCCTCACCTTGATGCCAAACCTATAGGAGATCACCGGAGGGTCGCCGGAGGTTCACTGGCTGAAGCTTGGTCGCCGGCAAGGAGCTAGACGGCAGCACAATCAAGCTGGGCGGCAAGGAGGATGGGCGGCACAACCAGGTTGGGCGGCAACTCCTTGGAGGCTAGGGTTTTTGATTTTGGATTATTGTTTAACAATCCCTTAAGCCCACTTTTATAGAGAACTAATTCTCTTAATGGTTAATGGATCATATCCATAAAGCCCGTTAACCCGCTCCATTAAGATAAGTTAAAATAAACCAAACCATGATGGTTTATTTTAAGTTAAAACGAACCGAACCAACCTTTGGTTTATTCGTTTAATATAAACCAAACCCTTTGGTTTATTCTCATCCATTGGATTAGAACCAAACCATTTTGGTCCATCCATTATGTCTTCATAAGACACTGCCCATCCACGCTTCCATTGCGACTGAAACAATTTCATGCTCGTTTTATGTTTGGTCCAACCAAACATAGTTTCTCTCGGTCTGAGAATCCAATTCTCAAGCTCGTTTTAAATCCTTTGGATTACACTCGTTGTGCGTGTGACCAAATAGCTTCTCGGTTTATGTTGGCCGTCTATAATTAACCATTAATTATAGAACGATCATGAGTGGCACCTAGTAGTACATCATGATCCCCAATTAACCGAAAAGATCAACGGTTGATCCAGAACTATTTCTGAAACCCTTCAGTAGCTCGAATGAATCGTGCCCCATTCCCTTCACTCATCTTATACCCTCTTGGTTCAGGACATGGTCTATTGTGTCAGTCCCCACTAGGCTGACTACGTCACACCTAGCCCAAGTATCATTTCCTCGTCCTACGGATTCTAGTTACTCCACATGTATCGAAGAGTACTTTACTCTAAACATGTAATGCTTTGGCCAAAGACTTTAGTAACAATCCGACGAGAGGCCATGGGTATACATCTCCTCGCAAGGAGTGGTGAATCCTTTATAGGCTATTCAAACACCTTCGATCACTTCGACTTATACTCAATCATCCCGGGTCCACATCTCCTCGGAGATGTTTGCTTAAGATGTCAAAGCATAAGTCTCCATGATCAAGATGACTTGAATACCGCAAGTCAAAGGAACATCGCACTTAAGCCACAGTAAGAACTTCATTGACATATCTATATATGCAGAGAACCATATGAAGTCTTACGTGGTCACTCCAATGAACTAGTTACCATAACTAGCATCCACGATTAACTCCGGACATCACTACAATGTCTCCACCCGGTGAGAATCGGTGCTTGGATACACCAAGGAGTATACCTCGTGCTAGTCTCGGCGAAATTGATGATGTCAAATCCATCAATTCATCGACTAGGATAATTCCGATACATCACAATTACACATGTAGAGATACTCACTAGTTGTGATCCAATCACAAATTCTCTCATGCTGTGAATCGTATCGTGGACATTCAGTAAATGAGTTTAAGATCCAATCAAATACATAAAACATGTAAACTCAAATAGTGAATCATCATTTATCATATAAATGGTTCATACATAAGGCGATTGCCTTAGGACATCTCTCATATATTACTAACATGTTAAGCATAATTAAATCTAAGCAGGGCATAATTTAACATAAGCATTCATAACATTGTAAATCTTAGACATGCATAAAGTACATAATCACAAATATTCTTAACTCAACTATAAGCATCATAACTTCATAAAATCTAACATGTATAAAGGACAAGTTCATAAGCATTCATAACATAAGTATCCGTAACATCATAAATCTTAAACATGAATAAAGTCCATAGTCACAAATATTCTTAACTCAACTATAAGCATCATAACTTCATAAAATCTAACATGCATAAAGGACAAGTTCATAAGCATTCATAACATAAGTATCCGTAACATCATAAATCTTAAACATGCATAAAGGACAAGTTCATAAGCATTCATAACATAAGTATCCGTAACATCATAAATCTTAAACATGCATAAAGTCCTATAGTCACAAATATTCTTAACTCAACTATAAGCATCGTAACGTCATAAATCTATCATGCATAAAGGACATAATCATAAGCATTTTTAAACTTAACCATAAGCATTCATAGACTTTAACATAAGCATGAACAATTTCATAAAAGTCTTTTCTTTTCAAAACATATACATATAGATACTTCAACATAATCATAACTTGCTTGGGGGGCCCCAGGTTAAGTACCACATAATGCGCGTTCCCTAATAGGCTGGGGTAGCGAGCCACCAGACCTACTAGAGCAAGACCTCTTACGTCTTACCAGGGCAAGACCTCTTACGTCTTCTTATGTCCCTATGGATTTGATTAACGACCACAGATTTACAAAGTAAAATACTTAATTCCTTTCTTTCTTGTCTTATCATAAGGAGAGCTCTTAATCCCTACTTGAAAGGGAAGCATCTCCATCTTATCTTATCATAAGGAGAGCTCTTAATCCCTACTTGAAAGGGAAGCATCTCCACCTTAGACATTTCATAGCATACATGCATTCATAACATAAAGGGGTCCTAAAGCACAAACATGTTCATCACAAAAGCATATTTCATAGGCATATTCATGGCATGTTAAATCATAAAACATGTTCATCACATAGGCATATTTCATGGCATATTATATCATAAACTTGTTCATCACATGAGCATATTTCCTAGGCATATTCATGGCATATTAAATCATAAAACAGGTTCATCACCTAATCATATTTCATAGGCATATTCATGGCATATTAAATCATAAAACATGTTCATTACATAGGCATATTTCCTAGGAATATTCATGGCATATTAAATCATAAAACATGTTCATCACATAGGCATATTTCCAAGGCATATTCATGGCATATTAAATCATAAAACATGTTCATCACATAGGCATATTTCCTAGGCATATTCATGGCATATTAAATCATAAAACATGTTCATCACATAGGCATATTTCCTAGGCATATTCATGGCATATTAAATCATAAAACATGTTCATCACATAGGCATATTTCCTAGGCATATATCATAGCATAACTTCATAAGGGCCATTTTCATGAAACCCTAACCCTAAAACCATGGGTGGCCGAAACTTATAGGGGCACAAGGCTTGGGTTTTTGTCACCTAAATTCATTCATGTAGGCATATATCATAGCATAACTTCATAAGGGGCATTTTCATGAAACCCTAACCCTAAAACCATGGGTGGCCGAAACTTATAGGGGCACAAGGCTTGGGTTTTTGTCACCTAAATTCATTCATGTAGGCATATATCATAGCATAACTTCATAAGGGGCATTTTCATGAAACCATAACCCTAAATTCCTTGGTTGGCCGAAACTTATAGGGGCACAAGGCTTGGGTTTTTGTCACCTAAATTTATTCATGTAGGCATATATCATAGCATAACTTCATAAGGGGCATTTTCATGAAACCCTAACCCTAAATTCCATGGGTGGCCGAAACATATATGGCCATGAGTTGGGTTTTTGGCACCTAAAAAATCCCTACTTGATGCCTACACTCTATGAACATAACCTTAGAATCAAGTTCATGCAACCCTAACCCTAAAAGCTTGGGTTGGCCGAAACATGTAAGGGCTAAAATCCTTGGACTTTTGACCCTAAAGATTCCTACTTGAAGCATACAACCCATAAAAATTTCCCTAGTAGAATTTTCATGAATCCTAGCCCATAAACTTAGTTAGCCGAGACCTAGGGGGCTACAACTTCATATTTCTTTCATGTAACCTATCCTACAAAACTAATATACTGTAGGTGAGGGAATCTTACTTCCTTCGCTTGCTTGTAGTGGGTAGTTGACCTTATGGAAGCCAAGAAATAGCTTCTCCTTGCTTGGTGAGGTTCGGCCAAAGGTGAAAATGGAGAGGGGGGGGGGGGGAGATGGGTTTTCGGTGAGGAAGAAGAAGGGAAGAAGAAGTGGCCAAGTGGAAACTTCCTTCTTCTTTATAAAGGGAGGAAGAGAAGTTTCTCTTCTCTTTTCCATGCCCCTTCATTTACTCTCATCCCACTTATCTACAATTTCCCCTCTTCTTCTAATGATATAATCCTATTGGGCTTCTGGTTAGTCGGTGCATCTATAGGGCTTGGCTATCTCTAGAGGTTTGGGGTTCAATTCCTAGGTCTTGCATCTCTTTTTGGCTATTTTCTTTTATTTTTCGAAAAAAGCCCACATCAAGCCCATTATTGTAAAGCCAAAAACTCTCGTAAAATTGCTAGAAATTTTACGGGCGTTACAGTGCTATCTCATCGACTCTATTACTGTGTCTCCAAGCCATGCTTATCTTCATACATTATAATAAGGCTAGTATAAGATTATCATACATATATTTATGCATATTTAAACTAAAGGCTAGCATAAGACTATCATGCATATATTCATGCATATTTAAGCTAAATTCATTTCTTATCATACATGGAAGAAATAGAGTAGGCATAGAATTTCTTACTTGGAGCGGTAGGATAAGAGCTTGATGATTGTGTAGTGGAAAGGCAGATCTGCTCTGATACCAACCAGTCATGCCCGCCCTTTTTCCTCGTAATCTATAGGAGTTGGAAGGGCGGCGCGACGCGATCATACAAACATGCATTACAGTGGAAGAATTACATACATGCATTCACAGTGAAAGAGTTGAAACTTCTTTTTTTTACTTTTTTAAAAACATAAAGCATGAAACATGGAGCATGCATAATCATTTCATAAGTACTTAGTTCAAGTTCATGATAATCAACCTAAAGGACACCAAGTAGCAACCATCAACATCAAGTAGAGTTCGACTCTTAACAACTATCATGCAAAACTTAAAGGGAAAACATGCAAAAGTATTTGAACATAAACTTAAAGGGGGAAAACATGCATAAGTCTTGGAACATAAACTTAAAGGGAAACATGCATAAGTCTGGGGACATAAAACAGATCTCTTCCACCATGTCACTACCACACACACTTTGCCCCTCTTGCTGCTCCCTTTAGTTTAGCCATTCTTTACCCTTATCTGCAGTACAAGGGAACATGAAACTATAAGCACATAGGCTTAGTAAGATCCTTTCCTACTCACAAAAGCCATACATCAAGAAGTAGACATACAGTAGTGACATGATCATTTAAGAACATATAAGCATAACATTCATATAAGAGTAGTGACATAATCATTTAAGAACATATAAGCATAGCATTCATATAAATATCATAATCACATAATTATACATAGAGTAGTGACATGATCATTTAAGAACATATAAGCATAACATTCATATAAGAGTAGTGACATGATCATTTAGGAACATATAAGCATAGCATTCATATAAATATCATAATCACATATACAAGAAAAGGGGTATATGCAAGATGCTCTTTGAAAATATATATTTTATAGGTACTTAAACATAATCTCAACATATTGGGCCCGACATTGTACCACATACATCATCATCTTTGCGCGCATCCCTAAATAGACCCGAGGTAGCTAATACCCAACCTACTAGGGTACTAGGTCCATACTACGTCTGTTGACCTAGGGGCAACATAACATAGAAGGCCATCCTAGGCCTGTACTATGACCGTCGCCCTAAGGCAACTTAGGAGCCCATTCCGTACTAGGTTCATACTATGACCGTCAACATAGGGGCACGTAGGAGCCCATCCCTTGGACCTTGTTAGGGTCCGGTACAAGCCATGAAAAAATGTAAAATAGCATATCATGTTCCTTATCATAACATATCATGTTCCTTATCATAGAATATCATGTTCCTTTTCATAACATATCATATTCCTTTTCATAACATAAAGAGTGCTCTTAGTCCCCATTCATAGGGAAGCATCTCTTAGGCATTTTCATCATACATACTTGTCCATTATGATGCAATGAGCATAACATAATCATACATTCATACAATTAACATGGACATAAAGTAGTGGCATAAACCAATCATGCTATCGTAAAGTCTAACTATCATCATGTTAACATCATATACATATAAAACATGACAAGGGGAAAACATTGGTAGCCCAAACATGGTTTGGCCAAAACCCTAATGGAGGGTTTTAGGTATCCAAATGCTCCACAACTTACACAAAGCCTAACTAACATCATATTAACATCTTATATACATGTAGCTGTTGGATCGAAGCGGATCGCTAGAGGGGGGGGGTGAATAGCGATAAAAACTTTTCTTTTAAATCGTTCGATAGACAATTAAACGCAGCGGAAATGTAAATAAAAACTAAATGAGACAAATAGTTTTTTTACTTGGTTCGTAGCCTTCGGCTACTACTCCAAGGCCCTAACGGTCCTAGACCGTGTACGGAGGGCAATTCACTAAAACACTCCTCCTCGTTGGAGGTAGGAGTTTTACGATTACAAAAGCCTTCGAAGAAAAAAGATAGAGAGACAAACCCTCTCTTCTATTAAAGTAAAATGCAACGAAAAGCCTCAATTAAAAAGAATTGCAATATTGAAAGCAATAACAAATTAAGATTATACCAACAACTAAACAAAAGAAACTTTAAGCTAGGGTTGTTGGCAGCACTTCGTTGTTGTAGAGTCGTCGGAGAGTTGCAGCGTAACGGAGGCTTTTGAGCACTTAGAATTAAGGATGAAACTCTAGGTTTGGCCCTCCTTTTATAGCCTTTAAGCCCCTCAACGAATGGGTCTTCAACCAATCACAAATGGGCACAAAACTCTTTGAAAAATGGTGATAAAGCTTGACTCCTCGAGGCTGATTTTTGACCACCGGTTGAACTGGCCGGTTGAACTGGCGCCGGTTGAACTGGCCGGTTGAACTGATGGCCAGGATTTTTGACTACAATAAAGAGTTAGCTAAAAATATAAGTGGATTCGACGGCCAGTTCCCGTCCGATCTCAACATAGACCTTCCATGGGAAGTCTTGGGTCGGATCATCGCCTAAGATCATCCCCGTAAAGAGAATACGACCTCACTTACGCTCGCACACACGAGCTTACCTCGATACTTATGTGTCGCTTTTGCTTCCGGCCTTACACTCGATTCCTTCGGCTCCCTCCGAAGTAACTCGAGTGTCGCCCGACCACCGCGGCTTCCTCCGGGTGTCGCTAGCCTTCAGCTCCAGCATTGAGACTTTTCTGCACACTTGATTTAGCTCGTGAGATAACAATATAAGCTTAACTTTGTATCATTTGCTATAATCAAAACTTAAGTTCGACTTAGGTTCCCACTGCACCAACAATCTCCCCATTTTTGATTTATGGCAAACCCACATACAAAGTTAAGACAAAAATAAGTATGAGATTATGCATGAATGAGTAGGAGTATATAAAAATTCTTTTTCAAGTGCTCCCCCTTGAGAAATCCTCCCCCTTGACCGAGGGTGAGTACTTGAGAAAGAGTTTTAACTCTCCCCCTTAATATGTGCTACTAAGAAAAAGAATTAAGTAACCGAAATTACTTAATATTGGCCATAGTGTTTAAAATAAGTTTTAAGTTAAGAAACCAAATGATTTCTTAACCTTGGCCTTTTGTTAAAAGTTAAATAAGTTTTCAAAACTTAAAGTTAACTTTTGGTTTAATTATGAAGTAAGAGTTAAGTTATCAAAAAAAAAATTTTGACCCCTTAACTTTTGTCCTTTTTCTCCCCCTTTTGTCGTATATCGAAAAGAGTAAGGGGTGTGTGGAAAACAAAATAAATGTTAAATTTAAAGTCCAAGCATGTTCCACATTTTTATTTTTAAAAATAATATACTGAAAATAAGTTCATCTATAAAATGTTCGACTCATATTTGGCTTGATTGATATGAGGGATCAACCAGTCCTGGTCAGAGTCGGTATGATTATACTCCGTGGTTCATAGCGATGCACTAGCTCTACATCTGGAACAAGGAGTAAGGTCCTAACATCTCACGCCCATCTACGTGGCTAAGTACACAAACACATTAGTCCTATGTGTTGTGAGATGTATTGGCTCCTTAAATCTATAGGTGCATGATATCTAAGGTATGTCCTATGCTAGTTCCATGAAAAACAAGTAAGAAATAGTAGTAAGAAAATATAATTTGTAAGTTCCTATTCTATTACGCACATGCCTAATCTTCGTCTCAAGAGACTAAATTCGGCTTCGGGTAGTGGTTTAGTAAATATGTCTGCTAGGTTAGACTTCGAGTCAACATATTCGAGTTGTATGGAGCCGTTGGCTACATGTTATCGAATGAAATGGTGTTTTACCTCTATATGCTTTGTCCTTGAATGGCATATAGGGTTCTTAGTTAGATATATCGAACTTATGTTGTCTACAAAAATTTTAGTTTTGGTGAAGTCCAACCTAAAGTCTCGGAGAGTGTGCTTCATCAAAAGAAGCTGAGTTACACACTCACCCATCGCAATGTATTCGGCTTCGGTGGTAGATAAGGCAACACAATGTTGCTTCCTACTGCACCAACTCACTAGACTTGAGCCGAGTAGTTGACAACAACCACTCGTGCTCTTTCTATCGAGTTTACTATCGGCATAATCCGAATCGGAGTAGCCGATTAGTTCGAACTCCGTAGATCTAGGGTACCAAATACCAACGTTAAGTGTACCCTTAAGATATCTAAGGATACGCTTAACTAGGGTTAGGTGAGACTCCTTAGCACAGGTTTGAAACCTGGCGCACATACTTACTGCAAATAGGATGTCGGGTCGACTCGCAGTTAAGTATAGGAGACTTCCTATCGCGCTCCTATAGTACATTAAGTCAATGGACTTACTTTCTAGGTCTTCTCCTATGTTAACATTAATCGCCATTGGGGTGTTTATTATCTTAGCGTCTTGTATTCCAAATCATTTAATTAACTCCTTAGTGTATTTTTGTTGATATAGGTATATACCATCCTTAGTTTGTTTAATTTGTAGACCTAAAAAAAACTTAACTCGCCTACCAAGTTCATTTCAAACTCACTTTCCATGAGTGAAACGAACTCGTTTAGTAAGGCTGAGTTAGAGGTTCCAAAAATTATATCGTCTATGTAAATTTGAGCTATGAATATTTCTTTACCTAAGGTTTTTACGAAGAGAGTTGGGTCAACTAAGCCTTGGTTAAACCCTTTTGACTTAAGATGGATTGAAAGTCTCTCGTACCAAGCTCGAGGAGCTTGTTTAAGTCCATAGAGAGCTTTCTTAAGTTTTAGAACATGGTCGGGTTTATCTAGATTTTCGAATCTGGGGGGTTGGCTAACATAAACTTCTTCTTTAATGTATCCATTTAAGAATGCTGACTTAACATCCATTTGAAACAGCTTAAATCCTCGATGTGCGGCATAAGCTAGCAACATTCGAATGGATTCGAGTCTAGCTACTGGGGCATAGGTTTCGTCGTAATCTAAGCCTTCGACTTGACTAAACCCTTTCGCGACTAACCTAGCCTTGTTTCTAACTACTTCACCTTTATCATCAAGGTTATTTCGAAACACCCACCTTGTTCCAATTATCGTTTTTTCTTTAGGTGGTGGTACTAATTCCCACACTTCATTCCTAGTAAATTGAGCTAGCTCTTCTTGCATTGCAATAATCCAATCGGGATCAAGAAGAGCTTGTTCAATTGATTTGGGTTCTATCTTTGAAATTAAGGAAATTTGACTAAGGTTCCTATAGGATGCTCTAGTTCGAACTCCTAGATTAGGATCTCCTATCACTTGATCGATAGGGTGGTTAGTCTGAATCCTAGATTGGGTTGGGTTTGTGTCACCTAATGCTTGATCAATGGGGTGACTTGGTTGAACATTAGTTTGGTTGGAGTCATCTATCACTTGATCAATAGAGTGACTTCGTTGACTTAGGTTAGGATTAACACTAGACCTGATATCCGGATCAGAGTTAGGTCTAGTATGAATCGGCTCGCTAATTGGGGTTGCCGGGGGTTTTGTAGGTTCATGTCCTTCATCAAATACTACATTGATAGTCTCCTCGACTCTAAGGGTGTCGTGGTTATATACTCTATTAGCTCGACTTGTAGTCGAGTATCCTAGAAAGATTCCGATCGTGGTCTTGGATGTAAATTTCCCTAGGTAATCTTTAGTGTTTAGGATATGTACCTTACACCCAAATACCCTAAACTACTTGATGTTAGGTATTTTATCGTGATAAATCTCGTATGAGGTCTTAAGGTGCCTCTTTACCATAAGGATTCTATTTTGGACATAGCATGCCGTACTCACGACCGCTAAAACCTATCGGGTAGGTCATATTCGTTCAACATGGTCCTAGCGGCTTCTTGTAGAGTTCGGTTTTTCCGCTCCACTAGGCCATTTTGTTGAGGGGTCCTAGGGCAAGAGAATTCATGGTGGTATCCGTTTAGGTTACTGAAGTCGGTGAACCTTTGATTTTCGAATTCACCACCATGATCGCTTCTAATTCTTTTAACCTTAAGGTTTTTTTTATTCTCGATTAATTTGAATAAATTGATTAATTGATCTAGGGTATCATTTTTATGTTTGATGAACCTAACCCAGGTAAACCTGGAGTAGTCGTCAATTATGACTAAGCAATATTGACTTTTATTGAGTGACTTGGCTCCATGTGAATCGAATAGATCCATATACAGGAGCTCAAGTACACTTGAGGTTCGTTCTTGGTAAGTTAACTTGTGTTGTGTCCTAGGTTAGTTTTCTTGTTGACAAGCATTACAGATTTTATTAACCAAATTGTTAAGGTTGGGTAAGCCTCTGACTAGGCCACTCTGACTCATCTTGTGGACGAGTGACCGAGTCGTCGGTGCCACAACCATGATTCCTCTTCCTGTGTCATAAGACATTTGGTTGAGGATTTGATTAAGTTAATTGTATAAATGTTATTTGTCCTAGTTCCTTTGAGTATTGTTTTAGCTATTTCATTTGTTTTAATTACACATTCATTTTCTAAAAATACGACCTTATATTATTGTCACATAATTGGCTTATGCTAAGCAGGTTATATTCAAAATTCTCTACAAGTAATACATTTTTAATAACAAAATTCGAGTTAAGCTCGATATCACCTGATCCGATGATTTTGAGCTTGTCGTTATTCCCAAAGGCTACCGATCCTTGTCGTTTGAATCGAAGCTTCGCGAATTTGAGTTGATCCCCGGTCATGTGTCGGGAGCAACCGCTGTCTAACATCCATTGATCCTACACACAAGGTGGTTGGATTGGATGTTAGATTATTATATTTTTTTAAAAAAAATTGGTTGTAAGTTGTTAAACCTAGGTCATCTCACCGGAGTCTATATTATCAAGCATGTTATACTTATGTGTTCTTTGTGAGATGACTTCCAATTAAATTGATTAAGTGCATTTATGTTTAAGTAATGTTAGATTTGGATTTGACCCTAGGCTTGTCAAGTTTACCTTTTCAAGATCATGGCTTCCAGGTCGTGGCGAGGCACAGGGGCCTTCTTTTATCGGATCATCGACCACTTCCTTAGACAAAGCCATTTTCAAGAAAATGATGACTTGACTCACCTAAAATTATTTCCTCGTCTAACTAGTTATTTTTGAAAAGAGGCTCCCCGAGGCTCAATCTTTTCGAAGGATTTTAGTTGATTATTTGAAAAGAGGCTCCCCGAGGCTCAATCTTTTCGAAGGATTTTAGTTGGTTATTTGAAAAGAGGCTCCCCGAGGCTCAATCGTTTCGAAGGATTTTAGTTGGTTATTTACGTGTTCTAAGTGAGTTCACGAAAGAAAAAAAACAAAAAAAATCTAAGCATGCAATTTCTAAGTTAAAACACAAACATGTTTTGTACTGGCTCCCCCTAGACCGTTGTATCGGTTCGGTCTATCCACATAGTGGATTTGGTCCTTGGGAACCCAGTACGAGTTGGATCCTAGAGTTGAAATCAAAGTGGTCTTAGGGACCCATGCTTGGACACATTTTTTATGTCTACTTACGATTGACATATACGACTTATTGGTCGTGTTTGAGCTAAACCCTAGTGCGGCCTTGTTGTACACGACCCTTTGCGATCCAAGTAGGAGGTCAAGTCCTTTAGATCCCAAAGTAAACCTTTCCAACGTATTCCTAAGATCTTCGACTTGACTTTTCAAGAGTGAGTTCTCAACTTCGAGTTTTTCAACCCGAGTTGAGTCCTTCTCTTGAACTCGACTAGTCGAAGAGGTTAGGGAGACCTCGTGTTTGAGGAGTTTAACTTCCTCAACCAGGGTCTCAACCTTGGACTCGGACTTAGCTAACTTCCTAGACAAAAACCTAACCATATTATGTAAAGTATTAAATAAGGTTCGACTCACCTTAAGGGTATCTTTTGAACCGGATGCGTATCCGTGGCTTGACTTGAAGGTAGCTTCGTAGTCCGAGTCATCCTCAGGTTCTGACTCAAGTTCAGGTTCGGTATTCGTGTCGGACTCAATCGATTTCGCCATGAAGACGTGGTCTTCGTCTTCTTCGGATGACGCTTCTTCCCATGTCGCATTGATGGCCTTCTTGTGCTTAGGTGCTTGGTGGTTGAGCTTGGGGCACTCGGACTTTATATGTCCAAACCTGTGACACTCATAACACCTAATATTAGAACTTTTAGGCTTACCTTGGTTGGGTCGAGTTGTGGTTCGCTTTCGTCCCTTGGCTATCCTTCGAGCTAGGTTCATTAGTTCGGCAGTCAATTCCGGGTTAACTTCTTCTTCGGACTCATCTTCCTCCTCGGTTGGTGATGGAATGCTTTCTCAAAACCCAAATCGAGATGTGGATCATAATCCAAACGGGTTTCACACTTTCGACTAATGAAGTGGGTGACTCCTTGGATTATGATCAATGGACCATTGCGACAAAACGACAAGTCGAAGCCGACGCCAAGGCAACACAAATCCTCCAATGCGGCTTGTCCAAGGAGGAGTTAAATAGCGTCGAGGCCCTTGTTGCCGTATATCGAGGAGGTTAACAAAAAAAAAGTTAACTTTAAAATTTTGACCCCTTAACTTTTGTCCTTTTTCTCCTTTTTCTCCCCCTTTTGCCGTATATCGAAAAGAGTAAGGGGTGTGTGGAAAACAAAATAAATGTTAAATTTAAAGTCCAAGCATGTTCCACATTTTTATTTTTAAAAATAATATACTAAAAATAAGTTCATCTATAAAATGTTCGACTCATATTTGGCTTGATTGATATGAAGGATCAACCAGTCCTGGTCAGAGTCGATTAGTATGTATGATTATACTCCGTGGTTCATAGCGATGCACTAGCTCTACATCTGGAACCAGGAGTAAGGTCCTAACATCTCACGCCCATCTACGTGGCTAAGTACACAAACACATTAGTCCTATGTGTTGTGAGATGTATTGGCTCCTTAAATCTATAGGTGCATGATATCTAAGGTATGTCCTATGCTAGTTCCATGAAAAAAAAGTAAGAAATAGTAGTAAGAAAATATAATTTGTAAGTTCCTATTCTATTACGCACATGCCTAATCTTCGTCTCAAGAGACTAAATTCGGCTTCGGGTAGTGGTTTAGTAAATATGTCTGCTAGGTTAGACTTCGAGTCAACATATTCGAGTTGTATGGAGCCGTTGGCTACATGTTCTCGAATGAAATGGTTTTTTACCTCTATATGCTTTGTCCTTGAATTGTATATAGGGTTCTTAGTTAGATTTATCAAACTTATGTTGTCTACAAAAATTTTAGTTTTGGTGAAGTCCAACCTAAAGTCTCGGAGATTGTGCTTCATCCAAAGAAGCTGAGTTACACACTCACCCATCTCAATGTATTCGGCTTCGGTGGTAGATAAGGCAACACAATGTTGCTTCCTACTGCACCAACTCACTAGACTTGAGCCGAGTAGTTGACAACAACCACTCGAGCTCTTTCTATCGAATTTACTACCGGCATAATCCGAATCAGAGTAGCCGATTAGTTCGAACTCCGTAGATCTAGGGTACCAAATACCAACGTTAAGTGTACCCTTAAGATATCTAAGGATACGCTTAACTAGGGTTAGGTGAGACTCCTTAGCACAGGTTTGAAACCTGGCGCACATACTTCCTGTGAATAGGATATCGAGTCGACTCGCAGTTAAGTATAGGAGACTTCCTATCGCGCTCCTATAGTACTTTAAGTCAATGGACTTACTTTCTAGGTCTTCTCCTATGTTAACATTAATCGCCATTGGGGTGTTTATTATCTTAGCGTCTTGCATTCCAAATCTTTTAATTAACTCCTTAGTGTATTTTAGTTGATATAGGTATATACCATCCTTAGTTTGTTTAATTTGTAGACCTAAAAAGAAACTTAACTTGCCTACCAAGTTCATTTCAAACTCACTTTCCATGAGTGAAACGAACTCGTTTAGTAAGGCTGAGTTAGAGGTTCCAAAAATTATATCGTCTACGTAAATTTGAGCTATGAATATTTTTTTACCTAAGGTTTTTACGAAGAGAGTTGGGTCAACTAAGCCTTGGTTAAACCCTTTTGACTTAAGATGGATTGAAAGTCTCTTGTACCAAGCTCGAGGAGCTTGTTTAAGTCCATAGAGAACTTTCTTAAGTTTTAGAACATGGTCGAGTTTATCTAGATTTTCGAATCCGGGGGGTTGGCTAACATAAACTTATTCTTTAATGTATCCATTTAGGAATGCCGACTTAACATCCATTTGAAACAGCTTAAATCCTCGATGTGCGGCATAAGCTAGCAACATTCGAATGGATTCGAGTCTAGCTACTGGGGCATAGGTTTCGTCGTAATCTAATCCTTCGACTTGACTAAACCCTTTGGCGACTAACCTAGCCTTGTTTCTAACTACTTCACCTTTATCATCAAGCTTATTTCGAAACACCCACCTTGTTCCAATTATCGTTTTGTCTTTAGGTGGTGGTACTAATTCCCACACTTCATTCCTAGTAAATTGAGCTAGCTCTTCTTGCATTGCAATAATCCAATCAGGATCAAGAAGAGCTTGTTCAATTGATTTGGGTTCTATCTTTGAAATTAAGGAAATTTGACTAAGGTTCCTATAGGATGCTCTAGTTTGAACTCCTAGATTAGGATCTCCTATCACTTGGTCGATAGGATGATTCGTTTGAGTCCTAGTTGGATTTGGGTTTGAGTCTACAACTTGATCCATAGAATGACTCGGTTGAACACTAGTTTGGTTGGAGTCATCTATCACTTGATCAATAGAGTGATTTGGTTGACTTAGGTTAGGATTAACACTAGACCTGATCTCCGAATCAGAGTTAGGTCTAGTATGAATTGGCTTGCTAATTGGGGTTGCTGGGGATTTTGTAGGTTCATGTCCTTCATCAAATACTACATTGATAGTCTACTCGACTCTAAGGGTGTCGTGGTTATATACTCTATAAGCTCGACTTGTAGTCGAGTATCCTAGAAAGATTCCGGTCGTGATTTTGGATGTAAATTTCCCTAGGTAATCCTTAGTGTTTAGGATATGTACCTTACACCCAAATACTCTAAAGTACTTGATGTTAGGTATGTTATCGTGATAAATCTCGTATGAGGTCTTAAGGTGCCTCTTTACCATAAGGATTCTATTTTGGACATAGCATGTCGTACTCACGGCTTCTGCCCAAAACCTATCGGGTAGGTCATATTCGTTCAACATGGTCCTAGCGGCTTCTTGTAGAGTTCGGTTTTTCCGCTCCACTAGGCCATTTTGTTGAGGGGTCCTAGGGCAAGAGAATTCATGGTGGTATCCGTTTAGGTTACAGAAGTCGGTGAACCTTTGATTTTCGAATTCACCACCATGATCGCTTCTAATTCTTTTAACCTTAAGGTTTTTTTGATTCTCGATTAATTTGAATAAATTGATTAATTGATCTAGGGTATCATTTTTATGTTTGATGAACCTAACCCAGGTAAACCTGGAGTAGTCGTCAATTATGACTAAGCAATATTGACTTTTATTGAGTGACTTGGCTCCATGTGAATCGAATAGATCCATATGCAGGAGCTCAAGTACACTTGAGGTTCATTCTTTGTTAGTTAACTTGTGTTGTGTCCTAGGTTGTTTTCCTTGTTGACAAGCATTACAGATTTTATTAACCAAATTGTTAAGGTTGGGTAAGCCTCTGACTAGGCCACTCTGACTCATCTTGTGGACGAGTCTTGGGTGCGAGTGACCGAGTCGTCGGTGCCACAACCATGATTCCTCTTCCTGTGTCATAAGACATTTGGCTGAGGATTTGATTAAGTTAATTGTATAAATGTTATTTGTCCTAGTTCCTTTGAGTATTGTTTTAGCTGTTTCATTTATTTTAATTACACATTCATTTTCTAAAAATACAACCTTATAATTATTGTCACATAATTGGCTTACGCTAAGCAGGTTATATTCAAAATTCTCTACAAGTAATACATAACAAAATTCGAGTTAAGCTCGATATCACCTGATCCGATGATTTTGAGCTTGCCATTATTCCCAAAGGCTACCGATCCTTGTCGTTTGAATCGAAGCTTCGCGAATTTGAGTTGATCCCCGGTCATGTGTCGGGAGCAACCGCTGTCTAACATCCATTGATCCTACACACAAGGTGGTTGGATTGGATGTTAGATTATTATATTTTTTTAAAAAAAATTGGTTGTAAGTTGTTAAACCTAGGTCATCTCACCGGAGTCTATATTATCAAGCATGTTATACTTATGTGTTCTTTGTGAGATGACTTCCAATTAAGTTGATTAAGTGCATTTATGTTTAAGTAATGTTAGATTTGGATTTGACCCTAGGCTTGTCAAGTTTACCTTTTCAAGATCATGGCTTCCAGGTCGTGGCGAGGCACAGGGGCCTTCTTTTATCGGATCATTGACCGCTTCCTTAGACAAAGCCATGTTCAAGAAAATGATGACTTGACTCACCTAAGATTATTTCCTAGTCTAACTGGTTATTTTTGAAAAGAGGCTCCCCGAGGCTCAATCTTTTCGAAGAATTTTAGTTGGTTATGTTTTTGAAAATAGGCTCCCCGAGGCTCAATCTTTTCGAAGAATTTTAGTTGGTTATGTTTTTGAAAAGAGGCTCCCCGAGGCTCAATCTTTTCGAAGTTGATTATGTTCATGTTTTAAGTAAGTTCACAAGTTTTAAAGTACAAACTTTCTAAGTTAAAGCATGCAATTTCTAAGTTAAAGCACAAACATTCTAAGTTAAAACATGCAATTTCTAAGTTAAAGCACAAACATGTTTTGTACTGGCTCCCCCTAGACCGTTGAATCGGTTCGGTCTATCCACATAGTGGATTTGGTCCTTGGGAATCCAGTACGGGTTGGATCCTAGAGTTGAAATCAAAAGGTTCTTAGGGACCCATGCTTGGACATGTTTCTTATGTCGACTTACAATCGACATATACGACCTATTAGTTGTGTTTGAGTTAAATCCTAGTCCAGCCTTGTTGTACATGGCCCTTTGAGATCCAAGTAGGAGGTCAAGTCCTTTGGATCCCGAAGTGAACCTTTCCAACGTGTTCCTAAGATCTTCGACTTGACTTTTCAAGAGAGAGTTCTCAACTTCGAGCTTTTCAACTCGAGTTGAGTCCTTCTCTTGAACTCGACTAGTCGAAGAGGTTAGGGGGACCTCGTGTTTGAGGAGTTTAACCTCCTCAACAAGGGTCTCGACCTTGGACTCGGACTTAGCTAACTTCCTAGACAAAAACCTAACCGTATTATGTAAAGTATTAAATAAAGTTCGACTTACTTTAAGGGTATCTTTTGAACCGGATGCGTATCCGTGGCTTGACTTAAAGGTAGCTTCGTAGTCCGAGTCATCCTCAGGTTCTGACTCAAGTTCAGGCTCGGTCTCTATGTCCGACTCAATTGATTTCGCCATGAAGACGTGGTCTTCGTCTTCTTCGGACTCGTCTTCCTCCTCGGTTGGTGGTGGCTTGCTTGCGATTTTCTTCTTCTTTGATCCTGCAAACAAGGCTATACCCCTCTCGGGTTTCAAGTTGGACTGCTCATGTAATTCGAAATCGGAAAAGAGTTCATCTAACCTAATTTTAGAAAGATTCTTGGAGACCTTGTAGGCATCGACCATGGATGCCCACAAGGTAGTCCTCGGAAACGAGTTTAGAACATACCTTATAAGGTCGCGGTTTTTGACCTTTTGCCCGATTGCGTGTAGATTGTTGACTATGTCTTGGACTCGGGCGTGAAGTTGCGTCGCGGACTCATGTTCCTGCATTTTTAGATTATACAATTTATTGAACAAAAGGTCGCGCTTACATACCTTGGCTTCATCGGTCCCTTCGTGTAGCTCCACTAGTTTTGTCTAAAGATATTTTGCGCTTATGAAGGGGCCGACGCAATTTAGCTCCTCCTTGGATAGGCCGCATTGAAGGATTTGGTTGCCTTAGCGTCGGCTTCGACTTGTCGTTTTGTCGCAATGGTCCATTGATCATAATCCATGGAGTCACCCACTTCATTAGTCGGAAGTGTGAAACCCGTTTGGATTATGATCCACATCTCGATTTGGGTTTTAAGAAAGCATTCCATCCGACCCTTCCAATAATGGAAGTCATCTCCGTTGTAAAACGGAGGTCGGACGGTGCTAAACCCTTCAAGATGGGCCATTAGAACAAAGAACACAAGGAGACGAAGGGAAAAAAAAAACTAGCAACGACAAAAACACACAAAAAGTACCATGACTCGCGTCTTGGATTAGTAGTGCGGGAGTAAATTTAACAAAGCGAAATAAATCTGAAATAAACAGAAATAAAAGAAAAATAAATCTGTGAAAAATGGCTAGATTGGTGGTTTCACCAAATCTTAGCAACCCCCGACTCTGATACCAATTGTTGGATCGAAGCGGATCGCTAGAGGGGGGTGAATAGCGATAAAAACTTTTCTTTTAAATTGTTCGATAGACAATTAAACGCAGCGGAAATGTAAATAAAAACTAAATGAGACAAATAGTTTTTTTACTTGGTTCGTAGCCTTCGGCTACTACTTCAAGGCCCTAACGGTCCTAGATCGTGTATGGAGGGCAATTCACTAAAATACTCCTCCTCGTTGGAGGTAGGAATTTTACGATTACAAAAGCCTTCGAAGCAAAAAGATAGAGAGACAAACCCTCTCTTCTATTAAAGTAAAATGCAACGAAAAGCCTCGATTAAAAAGAATTGCAATATTGAAAGCAATAACAAATTAAGATTATACCAACAACTAATCAAAAGAAACTTTAAGCTAGGGTTGTTGGCAGCACTTCGTTGTTGTAGAGTCGTCGGAGAGTTGCAGCGTAACGGAGGCTTTTGAGCACTTAGAATTAAGGATGAAACCCTAGGTTTGGCCCTCCTTTTATAGCCTTTAAGCCCCTCAATGAATGGGTCTTCAACCAATCACACATGGGCACAAAACTCCTTGAAAAATGGTGATAAAGCTTGACTCCTCGAGGCTGATTTTTGACCACCGATTGAACTAGCCGGTTGAACTGGCCGGTTGAACTGATGGCCAGGATTTTTGACTACAATAAAGAGTTAGCTCAAAATATAAGCGGATTCGACGACCACTTACCGTCCATGGGAAGTCTTGGGTCGGATCGTCGCCTAAGATCATCCCCGTAAAGAGGATACGACCTCACTTACGCTCGCACACACGAGCTTACCTCGATACTTACGTGTCGCTTTTGCTTCCGGCCTTCCACTCGATTCCTTCGGCTCCCTCCGAAGTAACTCGAGTGTCGCTCGACCACCGCGGCTTCCTCCGGGTGTCGCTAGCCTTCAGCTCCAGCATTGAGACTTTTCTGCACACTTGATTTAGCTCGTGAGATAACAATATAAGCTTAACTTTGTATCGTTTGCTATAATCAAAACTTAGGTTCGACTTAGGTGCCCACTGCCCCAACAGGAGCATGGCATGGAGGATTATTTGAGGGCATGAGCATGGGTTGACCGAAACCCTAAGGGAGGGTTCTCAAGAATTCAACAACTAAAACATCTTGTACAAGGTCTACCTAACATCATACTAACATCATATACATATAGAGTATGGCATGAAACATCATTAACAAGTAAAACAAGGGTTGGCCGAAACTTCATGGGGGTTCTAACAAAATTCAAACCCTAAACAACTTGTACAAGGTCTAACCAACCACATGTTAACATCCATTACATATAGATCATGACATGGAAGACTATTAGGAGCATAATTTGGACTTGGCCTAAACTTCAAGGAGGGCTTTGGGATCAAACACTCAAAGCAAGCCTATCTATCAACATGTTATCTTCATCTACTTACAAAACATGGCATGAAAACATATAGATCATGGCATGGAAGACCATTAGGAGCATGATTAGGTCTTTGCCGAAACTTCAAGGAGGCTTTGGGATCAAAAACTCAAATCAAGCCTATCTATCACCATGTTATCTTCATATTCATACAAAACATGGCATGGAAAATCATTAGAAGCATGAAGGGGGTCTTCGCCGAATGTTTCAAAAGGGGTTTTTAAACAACCGACAACTGAAACAACTTGTATTGCAGGTGAGGGGATACTTACATCCTTTCGCTTGTTTAGTATAAGAATATACCCTAGGTGGTGCCAAGACAAGAGCTCTCTTCTTGCTTATTTGGTTTTCGGAAATGGAAGTAGGGGGAGATAGGGTTTTGGTGGAGGAAGAAGAGAGGAAGAGGAGAATGACAACTTGGGTTCTCTTGTCTCCTCATACTCCAATATATTCAATTGAAGGTGTCCCTTAGCCTCCCTTATGCTTATCTATCATTTCCCATACCCTTCTAATAGCACAACCTTGCTGGGCTTCTGGTTATCAGATGCATCCTAAGGTTTAGTTATCTACTTGGAGGTTCAGGGTTCAAACCCTGGGCCATGCATCCCTTTTTGGCTCTATTTTCTTTTATTTTTGAAAGAGCTCATATAAAAGCCCATTATAAAATTTTCTAGAAATTTTACGGGCATTACACTACATGACACTTTGGTTCATAGTAGTGCAACATAACAAGCATGATGAACCAAGTGCATCTTCCTAACATCTCACATGTTGTCTAAGTGGCTCAATACAAAAATCATGATTTCTTAGGTATTTTGTGAGATGCTTAAAGGTATAAATCCTACTATTTCTATAGGATCATGCAAACCTACATCTTTATTCAACTAAGTACATCCCAAGTTCTCTCCTAAGTGATGAAAATTCTACTTCGGGAAGAGGCTTGGTAAAGATGTCGGCTAGGTTTGACTTAGATTCAATGTCCCCCTTAGTCACATGATCTCTAATGAAGTGATGTTTCACTTCAATGTGCTTGGTCCTAGAGTGATGCACCGGATTTTTAGTCAAATTTTTGGTGCTCACATTATCACAAAATACTTTTATGTTGGAGTAAGATAGCTCATAGTCTTCTAAAGTATGTTTCATCGATAGTAGTTGAGCTACACAACCACCCATAGCCACATACTCGGCCTCGGTGGTGGATAGGGCAACATAAGGTTGCTTCCGACTACTCCAACTAACTAGGGAGGATCCAAAAAATTGACATCAACCACTAGTACTCTTCAGATCCAATTTGCAACCGGCATAATCGAAATTGATGTACCCAACCAAATCAAAAGACCTAGTCATAGGGTACCATAGTCCTACATTTAGTGTGCCTTTAATATATCTTAAGATTCTATTAATGGCAACTAAATGAGATTCTTTGGCACATGATTGGTACCTAGCACATATACCAACCGCAAATAATATATCGGGTTTACTAGCGGTTAGGTACAAAAGGCTACCAATCATACTCCTATAGAGTGTAAGGTCAATTTGTTTTCCTTCATGATCACTATCTATTTTTGTATTAGTTGCCATTGGAGTTGAAACTACTTTAGCATTTTCCAAACCAAATTTCTTAATCATTTCCTTAGCATATTTGGGTTGGTAAATATAAATTCCTTCACTTGTTTGTTTAACTTGTAATCCTAGGAAGATATTTAGTTCCCCAACTAGACTCATTTCAAACTCATTTTCCATATTCTTGATAAAGTCTTAAAGGAGTTCATCATTTGTTGATCGAAAGATAATGTCATCAACATATACTTGGGCTATAAAGATATCCTTTGATGTTGACTTTAGAAATAAAGTTTGATCTACATTACCCCTTCTAAAGTCCTTAGAGATTAAGAAAGATGATAATCTTTCATACCAAGCCCGGGGAGCTTGTTTCAAACCATATAAAGCCTTTTTATGTTTAAATACATGGTTTGGATAATCTAAATTCTCAAACCTGGGAGGTTGTTCTACATATACCTCTTCCTTAATGAACCCATTTAGGAATGCTGATTTAACATCCATTTGATGGAGTTTGAAACTCATATAAGAGGCATACCCTAATAGGATCCTAATAGACTCTAACCTACCAACCGGGGCATATGTTTCATTATAGTCAAGTCCTTCAACTTGATTAAAGCTCCTTGCAACTAACCTTGCCTTATTCTTAGTAATATTTCCTTGGTGATCTAGTTTGTTCCTAAAGACCCATCTTGTAGTAATGATGGTATTGTCATTGGGTCTAGAAACTAACTCCCATAATTGACTCCTTTCAAATTGAGCCAATTCATCTTGCATTGCTAAGATCTAATCCGGATCAAGTAATGCATCATTGATTGTTCTGGGCTCAATTTGAGAGATTAGTGCTATATGACTAGAGGGATCTCTATGAAATGACCTAGTCCTAACTCCTTGAGATAATTCAAAACAATTTGATCTAGAGGGTGATTTTGATGAACTCTTATTGTTCTAGGAGGTGTATTAAATTAATTTTGATCATGATTATCCTCAACTCTTCTTTCATCATCGGAATCACCTCTTACTCCCCCTTGATTCAATTCTCCCCCTTGATCATTACCCCCTAAAGTTAAATCTTGAAATTTTTGGGTAATTTCTTGATTTTTGTCATTATATCATCATCAATGGGGGATTTCCTAGGGTATGTATTAGAGGTTTCATCAAATTGGACATTTGAAGATTCCTCAATCTTTTGAGTTCTCTTATTATAAACTCTATACCCTACACTAGTGGATGAGTATTCAACTAGGATTCCCTCATCCGCTTTGGACTCAAATTTACCTAGGTTGTCTTTGGTGTTTAAAATATAGACTTTGCATCCAAAGACCTTAAAATAGTGAATTGTTGGAATTGTACCATTCCATAATTCAAATGGGGTTTTTCCTAAGAACCTATGAATTAAAACCCTATTTTAGATATAGCAAGTGGTGTTGACCGCTTCCGCCCACAAGTAGCTAGCTAAAGAGTATGCATTAAGCATAGTCCTAGCCGCTTCTTGTAGGGCACAATTTTTTCCTTTTCACAACCCCATTTTGTTGGGGTGTTATAGGACTAGAAAATTCGTGCTTGTACCCTTGTTCTAGGCAAAAGGTTGAGAAGTTAGAATTCTCAAATTCTCCACCATGATCACTACGGATCCGGTTGATTTTGAGTTTTCTTTCATTCTCTACTCTCTTGCTAAATCCTATGATTATTCCTAGGGTTTCATCTTTATTTTTCATGAAAAATACCCAAGTAAATCTACAAAAATCATCTACTATCACTAAGCAATATTTACTACCAATCATGGAAGGAGTACTATGACAATCGAATAAGTCCATATGCAATAGTTCTAAAGGTAAAGCAGTACTAAATAAAGTTTTACCTTTGTGTGATATTTTTGATTGCTTCCCCTCTTCGCATGCATCACACATTTTGTCCTTAAGATACTTGACTTTTGGCAACCCCTTGACTAACTTCATTTTGGCTATTTTGGCAATGTTCTTCATGTTGATGTGCCCTAGCCTCCTATGCCAAAGCCAACTCTCTTCTTCTTTTGCAATAAGACACTTAGTAGAAGCATTACTAGCATAGGATAAATCAACATAGTATATATTTGATTTCTTGAAGCCTACTAACATGCAATCATTTAATGTTTTGTGTCTTATAAAATATTTTGAAGAATCAAATTGAACATCAAAATTGGCATCACATAGTTGACTTACACTAAGCAAATTAAATTTCATATTTTTAACTAATAACACTTTATGAATGGCAAGGTTAGGGGATACCTCAATTGTGCCTTTTCCTAGAATCTTAAGTTTACCACTATTTCCAAAAGACACCTTCCCCTTGTTAGTGTGGTTGATGGTGGAAATTTTTCTCTCATCACCGGTCATGTGTTTTGAGCACCCACTATCAATAATCCATAAGCTTGGTTCTTCTACCTATACAACATGAAAAATGCAAGCCTTAGGCACCCAAATTTTAGGACCGATAGCATCAACTATATAACTTTTGGGGACCCAAGCCTTTTTAGCCTTGCTCCTAATGGTTGGTTTTCTACTAATTAAAGAGGTGAAGGCTACTTCTTTTTCCTTAGGCTTGTATCCTATACCGGCCTTGTTATAAATGACCCTTTGGTCCCTAAGAATCATATCAAGATATTTGGACCCATTTGTAAACTTTTCTAAACATGCATGTAAATCACATATTTCTTTCCTAAGTTCATCATTCTCATTCCTAAGTGTACATGCATCATCACAAGGTGGTACTACATTTTTAAGTGACTTAATTTCTACTTTTAAGTCCTTAATCCTAGTTTTTGATCTATTTAAGGCATTTTGAAGGAATGCTATGGTTTTATAAAGTAAATCTACCCTAGGGGAGTTTCTTACATCATCATCACTTGATGATGATTTGTCGCTTGAGGAAGGGGATGAAGACTCCTCACTTGAGCTTCCGGCTTCCTCCTCCAAGGCCATGAGAGCTAGGTTCCGCGTGCCATGACACATCTCTTCATCATTGGAAGAGTCCTCCAAGCTTAGTGTGTCCCAAGTTTGTGCCACCATTGCCTCCTTCTTCTTCTTCTACTTATGCTTCTTTTATTTCTCCTCCTTCTTCTTTAAGTCCGGGCAATTTGGTTTGATGTGCCTCTTTTTGTTGCAACCATAGCAAACAACATTAGAGGAAGGAGTTGAACTACTAGAAGACTTACCTCTTGAGGATTGGAACATCCTCCTCACATCCATCTTGGTGAGTTTCCTTGACCTCCCACCAAACTTCTTTACATAATGAGCCACCTCGCTTGCTGATAGCTCTTCTTCACTACTAGATGAATCCTCCTCGGATTCGGATGAGGAGGCCACTTCTTTCTTCTCTTTATTCTTCTTGTCCTTCTTTCCTACAAAGAGAGCTACACCTTTCTCTTTGGACGAAGTGTTAGCTTGCTCGTGCAACTCAAATTCACAAAAGAGCTCATCTAATTTAACCAAAGAAAGATCGTTAGAGACCTTGTAGGCATCTACCATTAAAGCCCACAAGGTTGTTCTAGGGAAGGCTTGGAGTACATACCTCACAAGGTCCCGGTTGTCGACCTTCTCACCTATCACATCTAGTCCATTGACTACTTCCTTGAAGCGACTATGCATTTGGCTCACGGTCTCATTGGTCTTCATGGCATAGTTTTGGAGTTGGCCTATCAAGAGGTCCCTCTTGGCTCTCCTCGTCTCCTTTGATCCTTCATTCAATTCGATGAGCTTCTCCCAAAGATCTTTAGCGGAGTTGAAAGGTCCGACCTTGGACAATTGCTTCTTTGATAGACCACATTGGAGTGTGGTCATTGCCTTTGCATTTGCTTGCACCTTCTTGACCATATCCCTCATCCAATCTTTAGTCGGTATTGGCCCTCCATGTTCGTCGATCGACTTCTCGAATCCGTCTACAATACTAAACCAGTTATCAATATCACTCATAAGGTAGTATTCCATCCTACCTTTCCAGTAGCCGAAATCGTTGCCGTCGAAGAATGGAGGCCTCACCGTGCAATACCCCTCTTGGAAAGTCATCATTCTCCGGTTGATTGTTAGATCTTCCGATGCAATCCGGGCTCTGATACCACTTGTAGAGGATCCTTGGAAGCTAGAGGGGGATGAATAGCTTATTTTCTTTTATATAAAAATGGTTAGAAGAAGAACAACAAATACAATGTTAACACAAAGCCTTTATGTGGTTTGGAGATAACGCTCCTACTCCACGGCGATCCTTAAGGTGGATCAACCCTAATCAATCTCACTAAGAAGCTTTCTCTTTTTACAACAACCCTCCTCTTCTTACAAAAGATGAAGATGAAGTTTAGAGAGGAGGAGGGGAATTAAAACACTAGGAAATCTTAGAAAATTCGTGGAGGCTTGAGAGGATGATCAGAAAGTAAGCATTAACACTCTCCACCACAACAAGCCCTCTTTTTATATAGAGAGGGCTATTTTCCCATTGGGCCACTATCAGTCGACTGATGTACAACATCAGTCGACTGTCGTCGTGGTTAACGACTTCTGAATAGCCGAATTTATGGGATTCATAATAGTCATCATCCAACGACACACTCATCGATCGATCCTCTATCGATCGATGGAGAGATCACCGAGTGATCACGACGCGCGATCAGTGAGACTTCATTCTGCCCGTGTTTAACTTGATCGATTGATCGCCATCGTTTGGCGATCGATGGCAACATCGATCGATTATCACGATTAAGCGATCGTGTCAACTTTTTAGCCTGACTCAGTCGAGCACCCTAAAAGTTGACTGATACATCATATCAGTCGACCGATACTCATCAAGTATGAATAATTCATACTTGAATTGACTCCCTAGACCTAGACGCAACCTTCTAGCTCTTCCTTAAGCCTTGCGCCTCTAGGATCCCTGCGAGTCTGTGACTTGTTCATCCTTTGCGCCTGCTTCTAAGAGCTTCCTTCAATTTTGTCATGTCTTGGGTTTCTTTTTTCCAAAGCGTGCTTGGACTTTACGCCGCCAAGACTACATGCTTGGACTTACGTTGCCAAGACTTGCCTTTGGACTTCCTTTGCCAAGGTTCGCTTGGACTTTACGCTGCCAAAACTACATGCTTGGTCTTACGCCGCCAAGCCTTCTCCTTGGACTTCTCTTGCCAAGATCACACTTGGACTTTGCTTTTACCAAGTCTTCATACTTGGATTTTCCTGTCAATTAAACATGTTCACAATTAGATTATAAGGTATTGCCTAACTTAGATAATTATCCAAACATCAAAACATATAAATGCTTGGGGCATTATTGCACCAACAATGATAACCCACACAACTATACACATAAACATGATCCCTAGTGGATATACAATAAAAAGGAAGATGAAACTGTTAGTAATATATGAGAGATGTCCTAAGGCAATCGCCTTATGTATGAACCATTTATATGATAAATGAAGATTCACTATTTGAGTATACATGTTTAATGTATTTGATTGGATCTTAAACTCATTTACTGAATGTCCACGATACGATTCACAGCATGAGAGAATTTGTGATTGGATCACAACTAGTGAGTATCTCTACATGTGTAATTATGATGTATCGAAATTATCCCTAGTCGATGAATTGATGAATTTGGACACCATCAATTCTGTCGAGACTAGCACGAGGTATACTCCTTGGTGTATCCAAGCAGCTGATTCTCACTGGCTGGAGACATTGTGATGTCCGGAGTTAATCGTGGATGCTAGTTATGGTAACTAGTTCATTGGAGTGACCAGTAAGACTTCATATGGTTCTCTGCATATATAGATATGTCAATGAAGTTCTTCTTGTGGCTTAAGTGCGATGTTCCTTTGACTTGCGGTATTCAAGTCATCTTGATCATGGAGACTTATGCTTTGACATCTTAAGCAAGCATCTCTAAGGAGATGTGGACCCGGGATGATTAGGTATAAGTCGAAGTGATCGAAGGTGTTTGAATAGCCTATAAAGGATTCACCACTCCTTGCGAGGAGATGTATACCCATGGCCTCTCGTCGGATTATTACTAAAGTCTTTGGCCAAAGCATTACATGTTTAGAGTAAGGTACTCTTCGATACATGTGGAGTAACTAGAATCTGTAGGACGAGGAAATGATACTTGGGCTAGGTGTGACGTAGTCAGCCTAGTGGGGACTGACACAATAGACCATGTCTGAACCAAGTGGGTATAAGATGAGTGAAGGGAATGGGGCACGATTCATTCGAGCTCTTGAAGGGTTTGAAATAGTTCGGATCAACCGCTGATCTTTTAGGTTAATTGGGGATCATGATGTACTACTAGGTGCCACTCATGATCATTCTATAATTAATGGTTAATTATAGACGGCCAACATAAACCGAGAACCTATTTGGTCACACGCACAACGAGTGTAATCCAAAGGATTTAAAACGAGCTTGAGAATGGGATTCTCAGACCGAGAGAAACTATGTTTGGTCGGACCAAACATAAAGCGAGCATGAAATTGTTTCAGTCGCAATGGAAGCGTGGATGGGCCGTGTCTTATGAAGACATAATGGATGGACCAAAATGGTTTGGTTCTAATCCAATGGATGAGAATAAACCAAAGGGTTTGGTTTATATTAAACGAATGAACCAAAGGTTGGTTCGGTTCGTTTTAACTTAAAATAAACCATCATGGTTTGGTTTATTTTAACTTATCTTAATGGAGCGGGTTAACGGGCTTTATGGATATGATCCATTAACCATTAAGAGAATTAATTCTCTATAAAATAGGGCTTAAACCCTAATCCAAAACCCGAAATCTAGTTTTGGCCGCCCAACATAGAGTTGCCGCCCACCCCTTGTTGGTGAATTCGGCGCCCAACCCTAAGTGTCGCCGCCCAACCTTTGTGCCGCCGTCCAAGTCATTGCCGGCGACCAAGCTTCAGCCGGTGAACACTCCGGCGACCCTCCGGTGAACACTCCGGCGACCCTCCGGTGATCCCCTATAGGTTTGGCATCAAGGTGAGGCTTTTCTTTCCTCGGTTGGCCGGCGCCTATATCCTCCACCAAGCTGTCCAGTTTTCTGGACAGCTTCTCCTCCTCTCGTCGGAGCGTCGTTTGGACGACGGTTAGTGCTCCGACAGCGGCTAACTTACCGGGGATTGGATCTCCGGTAATCCTCTGAGGTGGACGACGAAGGATTCGTCAATTGGTTGACGAATACCTCTCCGGAGAAGCGAGTTTTGAGAACTCGTTTTAGGATCCGAATTTGGATTCGGATCGTGATCATCTCTCAATCACGTTGTCTTCAACACGAGGATAGTAACCCGTACGAAGACGAAGCTCGTGGCTTAGCGAAGTCATCCCGAGGAGCTCGGCGTGGATACGGATAGAGACGATTCTTACGAGGATCGTTCCGGTTGATGCCGTTCCCGCTACACGTCATACGAAAGGTATAACGTAGATAATTTCTTTTATTGCAAATTTTAATTTACGGTTATGTCTACACTTGTTGTAATAGCATGCGTGTGTTGTGTGTGTTGTAATAAATATAGATTTATTATTTTTAATTGCTTCCGCTGTGCTCATGTTTACGAAACATGATCGAACACACACACGCCGCGGTGCCGGAAACCCAACAGTGGTATCAGAGCCCAGGTTGTGTTTCGACATAATCATAAAATGGTTTTGCGATAGTCATAATGTATTTCTGGAAATTTTCTAATTTTGGAAATTTAGAAGTATTTATGGAAATTTTTCAATTTTGGAAATTCTAGAAGTATTTATGGAAATCTTCCACTTTTGGAAAGTTGGAAGTATTTATGGAAATTTATATTTTCCATAAATAAAATATTTGATTAGATTCTGGAAATTTGTTTCCTAATTTAATCATGATTTGATTTGGGAAATCAAATCTTAAAATATTTTATTTCCATAAGTAGTTTTAATGATTTAGGAAATTGGTTTCCTAAATAGATTTTCCTTAATCAAATAATTCCATGAATAAAATATGTGATTAGATTTGGAAATTTGTTTCCTAATTTAATTATGATTTGATTTAGAGAATCAAATCTTAAACATATTTTATTTCCATAAATAGTTATGACATATAAGGAAATTATATACATGACATAATTGTATGCCATGTAATTGCATTAGATGCATAACATTATGCCATGCGTGTCGTGACATGTAGATGTATGCCATGTATGCCATGCCATGTAGATAATAGTTATTTGCATGCAAAGAGGATGAGACATAAAAACCCTAACTCAATATTAAAGCCTACACCTTCCATTAATATGGTTAGAACCAGAGTTCTGTTTCCTGTTTGGGTTGTTGGACTCACTCCAAGCCCGGCTCGAACCTGAACATGTTCAAATCATTGGAATAGTTTAACTCTAATATGGTAAGAGTCAGAGGTCAATCGTTAGTTTGGGTTGTTGGACTCACTCCAAGCCTGGCTAATTGGTTGAATGCGCTCTAACCATATTAAAACTATTTCGCGATTAATGGGTCGGCTTTAACTTGGAGCATCGATTTGTTGGACTCACTCCAAGGTCGATGTGAAGAGAGGTGAAGTTGGGTGCTATGCATATGATGCATACTTGTTAATGTGTTAACAACCCAATGTATGTGTAAACATTCAATTAGTTGATAGCACATTGTGATAGTTACATATACATGATATGTAATCGGTATACTTGATACCCACCATCATAGCTAAGAATGGCTTGTTGGACTCACTCCAAGGTTGTTCTTATCTATGATGGATATCAGCCCATTCGGAGATGGACCTACGATCTCCCGAAGTGATTTTGGGGTTTTTGAAATTCGAAAAATGAATGGGATTCATAAATGTATATTGATGCATTTTAAAAATCATTTTCTCATATATGCTCGTTTTGTATTTCTAAGATTGATCCTGATGTCTTTGAATTTGCGTTCCATTTTGGATTCAAATAAATTGACTGGGCCAAACTTCTTGGACTGGCTTAGAAACTTGAGAATTGTTCTCAAGGTGAAAAGCTTGTGTATGTCCTCGAAGCGCCTCTTCCCGCCCGTCCTAGTGACGATGCAACTTTAGACCAATTGTTGGCCTATCAGAAACATGTGAGTGATTCTGAACAAATGAGTTGCATCATGCTAGCCGCGATGGAACCCAAGCTACGAAAGCAGCATGAGCATATGGATGCTCATATCGTAATCCTTCATCTCTGTGAGTTGGTTGATGAGCAAGTGAGATTCGAAAGGTTCGAATTCTCCAAGCTCCTCTTCACCTCTGAGATGCAAGGAGGTTCATCTGTGGTACTGCTCAACATGCTGAAGACTGTGGAGCCTTCTGAGAAGCATGAGCAGGGGACGGTGTTGTTAGTTGATTCCTCGAAGAAAGGTTCTAAGAGGAAGTTAAAGGAACAGCATAAGGAAAAGAAGAGAAGGGCTAAGAAGGTAGAACTAGCACAAAAGGAAACTTGCCATCATTATGGCAAGGAGAGACATTTGCGAAGAAAGTGCAAGATTTATCTTGAGCCCGTGAAGAAGGATAAGGCATCGGATGCCCCATCTTCTTCAGAAATCTTCTTTATTGATTGTCATTCTATTTCCTTAGACACTTGGGTATTGGATACTGGGTGTGGCTCACATATATGTAATGACATACATGGGCTAAGGAATAGAAGAAGACTCGTCAAGGGAAAGTCAAATTTACGTGTTGGGAATGGAGCAAAGGTTGCTGCACTCGCCATCGGAACGTATTTGTCGAAACTCCCTGCAGGACTTGTCTTAGAACTGGACAATTGCTTTTATGTTTTTTTGTTGATAAAGAACATCATTTCTATTTCTTGTTTAAATAGAAATGGGTACCATTTGACTTTTAGTAACAATTGTTGTTACATAACTTTGAATGGAGTTCTTTATGGCACTGGAACTTTAAGCAATGGTGTTTATACGTTGGACGTATCCAGTGACATTTGCAATATCGAAGCGAGCAACAAGCGTGCTCGAAAGGATAATCAAATAGACTCCTATATGTGGCATTGTCGTCTTGGCCATATAAACAAGAAACGCATGTCCAAATTACACCGATGTGGAATTCTGGAATCGTTTGAATTGGATTCATACGAAACATGCTTAAAAGGCAAGATGACTAAGTTACCTTTTACAGGAAAAGGTGAACGAGTGGGAGAGTTACTAGGCCTAATACATAGTGATGTATGTGGACCTATGTCAACTCAAACTTTAGGAGGCTATAGCTACTTCATTACCTTCACCGATGATCACTCACGGTTTGGGTATATGTTCTTGATGAAACACAAGTCTGAAGCCTTTGAAAGGTTCAAAGAGTTCAGAAATGAAGTAGAGAAACAACATGACAAAAGTATTAAAATACTTCGATCGGATCGAGGTGGTGAATACTTAAGTCAAGAGTTTCTTGATTATCTAAGAGACAATGGCATATTGTCTCAATGGACTCCGCCCTATACACCATAGCATAATGGTGTATCTGAGAGGTGTAATCGGACCTTGTTGGACATGGTCAGGTCAATGATGAATCATGCGACTCTTCCCAAGTCCTTTTGGGGTTATGCACTTCAGACAGTTGTTTACTTGTTAAACAGAATGCCTACCAAGGTAGTCTCAACTACTCCATATGAGATATGGAATGGTAAGAAACCTCATGTATCTTACTTGAAGATATGGGGTTGTCCTGCTTATGTGAAGTGGACTGTATCAGACAAACTGGATGCTAAGTCTGATAAATGTCTATTTATTGGATACCCTAAGGAAACAAGGGGTTACCAATTCTATCATCCTGTGGAACAAAAGGTGTTTGTTTCAAGGCATGCTGTGTTTCTAGAGAAAGAGTTTCTCTTGCAAGAAAACAGTGGGAGTGTCGACGAGCTTGAGGAGGCTCGAGAGACTCAAATAGACATTGATGAGATACCTGGTGAAGCACAACAGCCGACAACTCATAGTGATGAGCAATCGGCTGGACCTATTGTAACACCACATCTTCATAGATCTGGTAGAACACGCAATATTCCTGAGAGATATGGATTTCTCGTAAGTGTATCGAATGACGTGTTACTCATTGATGATGAGGAGCCTACCAGTTATGAAGATGTGCTGACAAGTTCAGAAAGGGATAAGTGGCTTGGTGCCATGAAGTCGGAAATGGATTCCATGTACGAAAACCAAGTTTGGAACTTGGTTGACCCACCTGAAGGCATAAAGCCTATAGGGTGCAAGTGGGTTTTCAAGAAGAAAACCGACATGGATGGTAATGTGATTACCTATAAGGCTAGATTGGTGGCGAAAGGATATCGTCAAAAACAAGGTGTTGATTATGACGAAACCTATTCGCCTGTAGCTATGCTTAAATCCATTCGGATGCTCCTGGCCATAGCGGCTCATTATGATTATGAGATATGGCAAATGGATGTGAAAACAGCTTTCCTTAATGGAAACCTGCTCGAGGACGTGTATATGATATAGCCTGAGGGTTTCACATCGGTTGATAAAACCAAGGTATGCAAATTGCGACGGTCTATTTATGGATTGAAGCAAGCATCCAGGAGCTGGAATATCCGTTTTGATGAGACGATCAAAAAGTTTGATTTCTCGCAAAATCCAGATGAACCTTGTGTGTACAAGAAGGTTAGTGGGAGTGCAGTCGTGTTCCTAGTATTGTATGTCAATGACATATTACTTATAGGAAACGATGTGTCAATCTTACAGTCAGTTAAGGTTTGGTTATCCAAGACATTCTCCATGAAAGACCTGGGAGAAGCAACCTACATCCTTGGGATTAAGATCTATAGAGATAGATTGAAACGGTTGCTTGGTCTTTCGCAGTCTACATATATAGACCGAGTGCTAAAGAGGTTTAGCATGTCGGAATCCAAGAAAGGTTATCTGCCCATCAGGCATGGGGTACACCTTTCGAAGTCTATGTGTCCGCGCACAGAAGACGAGAGGATTTGCATGAGTAAGATTCCCTATGCATCCGCAATAGGATCTATCATGTATGCTATGTTATGTACGAGGCCCGATGTATCATACGCTCTGAGTGTCACGAGCAAATACCAATCCAATCCAGGAATGGATCATTGGGCGGCTGTTAAGACGATCCTTAAGTACTTGAGAAGAACTAAGGATGTGTTCCTAATATATGGAGAAGGGGACATGGTGATACGCGGGTATACGGATGCCAGCTTCCAGACAGACAAGGATGATTCCGTGTCTCGATGCGGATACGTGTTCACCTTGAATGGGGTGCGTGAGTTGGAAAAGTTCCAAACAAGAGATGAGCGGATTCTACCGAGGCGAGAATATATTGCGGCGAGCAAGAAGAAGCGGTTTGGATCAAGAAGTTCGCTCATGAACTTGGTGTGATTCCGACCATTGTTGAAGCAATACCGGGTCTCATCAGCAACAATGGAGCAATTGCACAGGCGAAAGAGCCAAGGTCTCATCAACGATCCAAACATGTGCTTCGCCGCTATCATCTTATCAGAGAGATCATAAGTAGGAACGAAATACAAATCGAGAAAATTCCCACTGAAAGGAACTTAGCGGATCCTTTGACTAAAGCATTACATCAAAGTAAGTTTGAGGGTCATGTTAGAGCTTATGGTATTGGATACCGTAGCGATTGGCATTAGGCCAAGTGGGAGTCTGTTAGTAATATATGAGAGATGTCCTAAGGCAATCGCCTTATGTATGAACCATTTATATGATAAATGAAGATTCACTATTTGAGTATACATGTTTAATGTATTTGATTGGATCTTAAACTCATTTACTGAATGTCCACGATACGATTCACAGCATGAGAGAATTTGTGATTGGATTACAACTAGTGAGTATCTCTACATGTGTAATTGTGATGTATCGAAATTATCCCTAGTCGATGAATTGATGAATTTGGACACCATCAATTCTGTCGAGACTAGCACGAGGTATACTCCTTGGTGTATCCAAGTAGCTGATTCTCACTGGCTGGAGACATTGTGATGTCCGGAGTTAATCGTGGATGCTAGTTATGGTAACTAGTTCATTGGAGTGACCAGCCGTAAGACTTCATATGGTTCTCTGCATATATAGATATGTCAATGAAGTTCTTACTGTGGCTTAAGTGCGATGTTCCTTTGACTTGCGGTATTCAAGTCATCTTGATCATGGAGACTTATGCTTTGACATCTTAAGCAAACATCTCTAAGGAGATGTGGACCCGGATGATTGGGTATAAGTCGAAGTGATCGAAGGTGTTTGAATAGCCTATAAAGGATTCACCACTCCTTGCGAGGAGATGTATACCCATGGCCTCTCGTCGGATTGTTACTAAAGTCTTTGGCCAAAGCATTACATGTTTAGAGTAAAGTACTCTTCGATACATGTGCAAGAACTAGAATCCGTGAGGACGAGGAAATGATACTTGGGCTAGGTGTGACGTGAGTCGACCTAGTGGGATGACACAATAGACCATGTCTGAACCAAGTGGGTATAAGATGAGTGAAGGAATGGGGCATGATTCATTCGAGCTACGAAGGGTTTGAGAAATAGTTACGGATCAGCGTTGATCTTTTCGGTTAATTGGGGATCATGATGTACTACTAGGTGCCACTCATGATCGTTCTATAATTAATGGTTAATTATAGACGGCCAACATAAACCGAGAACCTATTTGGTCACACGCACAACGAGTGTAATCCAAAGGATTTAAAACGAGCTTGAGAATGGGATTCTCAGATCGAGAGAAACTATGTTTGGTTGGACCAAACATAAAGCGAGCATGAAATTGTTTCAGTCGCAATGGAAGCGTGGATGGGCCGTGTCTTATGAAGACATAATGGATGGAACAAAATGGTTTGGTTCTAATCCAATGGATGAGAATAAACCAAAGGGTTTGGTTTATATTAAACGAATGAACCAAAGGTTGGTTCGGTTCGTTTTAACTTAAAATAAACCATCATGGTTTGGTTTATTTTAACTTATCTTAATGGAGCGGGTTAATGGGCTTTATGGATATGATCCATTAACCATTAAGAGAATTAGTTCTCTATAAAATAGGGCTTAAACCCTAATCCAAAACCCGAAATCTAGTTTTGGCCGCCCAACATAGAGTTGCCGCCCACCCCTTGTTGGTGAATTCGGCGCCCAACCCTAAGTGTCGCCGCCCAGCCTTTGTGCCGCCGTCCAAGTCATTGCCGGCGACCAAGCTTCAGCCGGTGAACACTCCGGTGACCCTCCGGTGATCCCCTATAGGTTTGGCATCAAGGTGAGGCTTTTCTTTCCTTGGTTGGCCGGCGCCTATATCCTCCACCAAGCTGTCCAGTTTTCTGGACAGCTTCTCCTCCTCTCGTCGGAGCGTCGTTTGGACGACGGTTAGTGCTCCGACAGCGGCTAACTTACTGGGGATTTGATCTCCGGTAATCCTCTGAGGTGGAGGACGAAGGATTCGTCAATTGGTTGACGAATACCTCTCCGGAGAAGTGAGTTTTGAGAACTCGTTTTAGGATCCGAATTTGGATTCGGATCGTGATCATCTCTCGATCACGTTGTCTTCAACACGAGGCTAGTAACCCGTACGAAGACGAAGCTCGTGGCTTAGTGAAGTCATCCCGAGGAGCTCGGCGTGGATACGGATAGAGACGATTCTTACGAGGATCATTCCGGTTGATGCCGTTCCCGCTACACGTCATACGAAAGGTATAACGTAGATAATTTCTTTTATTGCAAATTTTAATTTACGGTTATGTCTACACTTGTTGTAATAGCATGCGTGTGTTGTGTGTGTTGTAATAAATATAGATTTATTATTTTTAATTGCTTCCGCTGTGCTCATGTTTACGAAACATGATCGAACACACACACGCCGCAGTGCCGGAAACCCAACAGAAATGACCATCAACTCTACACTAAGGACATCACCCACCCCCGGATGATTAATCTGGATGACACAAGTCAAGTCGACAACCATACTCAACAATGTACATATAGTTAAACATTTATAGGTCCACATATCATAACATTGGTAATTCATAACAACGATGAATTAAATATAACATAAACAAAAATGCATCTCAAAGTGTAAATACTAAGTATCAAGCATAGATAAACAGGAGTGAAGCCAAGGTAATGAAGTCATCAACATAACATATCATGCACTAAGATTATCGACTACCTGACCAAGGTAGAAATATTACCCACCTGATATGTAGTTCACACTAGCTATCTTCGCGTCCGAAATCTCTACCTCAAATTGAAGACCTTACTTAGCCTCAATTACTCCTTGATCCATAGTTGATGTAGCAATCTATAACTATTGGATGGATTCAATTGAATCCTTACTTCAATTACGCTCTTCACCTAACCATCACAATCACAATACAAAAGTAACTATCTACAGAATCATATACATTTCTAAACATATGAGATCTGAACTTACCTACTCCAATTTAATCGCCACAACCTCTTGAACCACCTCAGTGGATCTGATCTACACGATAATTAAGCTGAAAGCAAACAAACCAACTTCAATAATCTTACACACCAAAATTGCCTAATAAAACAACTTTCTTTCCCAATCAATAAATTTCCAATTTTCTCAGTTCGACAAAATAGAGAAATACTGGAATATTAATCGAAAATTGACTGTATAAGTTAGAGGAAATCCACCATCCGTCCACAACTCTATACCCTTGAAGCACAATGACCGCGGAGGCATTGAAGGGGTTGTTTGTCATAATGCAGGAGCGGCGATCAGCGGGGTTGAGCCACCAATGAGCTAGGCTGTTGACGAAGGTGACTGGTAGTGCCAATCGACCATGAGGAAGAAAGGAGTGATAGCGATGGGTCGGTGCATGATCAAGAAGGTTGCCAGTCGATCCAGCAAAGAGAGCAACCCAAAAGAAACAACTCGCCAGTGAGGCAAGCGGCGCTGGGGTGGCAGCGAATCCAACTCGCGGTGGCAGCGACATGGCGACGACGATCGGCGACCGACATGGCAGCTTATTGCGATGGTCGGAGGTAGGCCACGAATGGGCAGAGCGGAGGTAGGCCGACTGGTGTGATGAGCTGGCTTGCGGCGTTGACGATCGAAAAGAAATGGAGAGCTTGCGGCGATGAGGAGTAGTGCGGCGAGTGATTCAGCCGGCGTCGATGAAAAGAAGGAGAAGAGAATTGTGGCGTGAGAAATCAGGAGGGAGGAAAAATATCGGGGATACAATGGATCGGTAGAGGAATATGGCATAGGGTTATAAACTTAGGGTTATATTTATAATCTATGTTAATTAACTCAATTATCTCCTTAATAAAAGATAGTTCAAACAGGCTTCCTCAAAGCCTATTAAATATTTTCCCATAACTGACCATACAAAATACATTTAAATCTAGAAAAATTTCTAAAATTTTTGAAAAATTATATAAAATAATTTCTTAATTAAAAAGGGATATTATTATTATTATTATTTTATTTTTCGATATATTACATTCCCCCCCACTAATAAAAATTTTGTCCCCAAATTTCCAACTCAAGTACAATGAGTAAGCAATACCACACTGCTCAACTCGAGTACTTGGAGAAAGAATCACACACCTCAAGTAATTAAGTGGGGGTGCTGAGCTCAAATATTATATTCCAGCTCTCACACAGTTTCCAAAATCTATCACGTATACTCTCAACAGATCTTCTAAAATATGAATAGTACCTTCATATTGACCATCTATCAAAAGGTAAATAATCAGACCGGAGTGGAGCTCTATATCCGTGGATTGTTGGAGATTTTACTGAATCTTAAGGTGAATCACGAACCACATTCAGAAATGATATTCAAGGATATTCCATAAAAACTGAAAATCTCCTTGAAATATAATTCCATCAAGTGATCCAACGAAATCTATCTTATGACTCGGTAGAAAATGAGCAGACTTAGCTAATCGATCATCGATTACCCTAAATCGCATCAATTCCTTTCAGAATCCTAAATAATCTTCCAACATTGTCCATCGTATCAGGCTACCACTTTCATCTTGGTATGTAACCCTACTCATTATTAATATTCCACCTTTACTTGTTGGCACACCCAGCATCAGGCTATGAAATCAACCATGTCCTACATGTCGTTCCACCACTATGAACGTTTCAACACTCACTATTTTCGGATCCACTCCGAATAAATCACTAATCTCGAATGTTGAGTCTACAAAATCAACTCTTTCTAAATCTAATGCAACTCCAGAACATACTATCCTCCTCAGAGATGGAGAATTATTTTTTCACAAGAGAAATCAATCTACTGTCCAAAATCCACTTTACCACATTGAACTTGAAGTGATTGAGAGACTATAGTAACCAATCTCCCTTGTTGCATCTGTCCATGTTCTAGAAAATCTATAGCAACTACCTAGTAGCTAGCCAAAACTTCATACATCTACAAATCAAGATAATAACTACTAAGTCCAAGTCATACGTATGACTGCTTATCTCATAATTCCTTAACTGGTGTAAGCTTGTGATACGTCCCATTCAACTGCATCGGAATCGCTCCAATCCCTGAAATGATGCATTTGCGTACAATACCCTTCCATCGACACTGGAAGGATTAAGTAACACCGATGAAAAAGTCAGCCACTATCTAGGCCCTAAAAATGAATTTCTCAAGCCTCTAACCTAGTGAATTCCATCACCTCCTTGATCAACAAGTCAGTGGTATAGTAATGCTAGAGAATCCTATCCACATATACGGTAATAACCAAATCAATCCAGGGAAACCACCAACTTCCCTTAAGACTATGAATACATCAAAAAATATCATCTAAAAAGACAACCACAAACGGGTCCAATCGCTTCTAGAATACTCGATTCCTCAAATCCATGGGAGACTAAATCATTAATAAGTCTAATCATATTATCAAAAGCTCATAAAATTCATACCAAGTATGAAATATCATCTTCTACACACCTGCATCCTTTTTACTCAAAGTTGATATCTCAATCATCACACCGACAATGAAAATCATATGACACCAAGTCACTACAATATCAACATTCCAATCATAAATCAACCCTAGAGTCTACACAAGTCTCCTTTAGCTTATATAAACATATCATCTATCCACAATGAAGGATATTCATTCTCAATAGTTACTTCATACCATCATCGATAATCGATGCATAACCTCAAAAGTTCGTCTCTCTTTCAACAAGTGTTTCGGATCTTCTCAAGAAGAAATACTGGGACAGATAAATATCCCATCCAATACCTCCTATAATCACAACTTATGTTCTTCCAATTTTCATAGTGTTTAGCAACACTAGTACCAACAAAATTATCTCCCGGTATGAGGTCATCAATATCAAAACTATTCCCAAAATTACTCCGGTCGCATACTCCACTTGCCTATGCAGCGGCAAGCCTGGGAGTTCATCTGAAACTACATCCGAATACTCTCGGATTATACACAAATTTGAGAGGTATATTATACCATCATTTCAACAATTTAACTGTCCATAAGGATATGTCTATAGTAAAGGTATGTCTATCAAAGTCTAAGAGCATCCCTTGACTTCTTGGTTGTTGGTCAACATCTCACCTGATGGTAGAGAAACAACTAATCCACATGATCCGAAAATAGAAACCGTTCTAATCCTATCTAAGAATGTTCTAGACATAGATACTTGTAAAATACCAGTATATCTCAATATATCAACAAATAGGGTAACCTAAAGTAATACTTCAAATGATCAATCCTTCAACCCTCTACATCTCCTCTCAAGTAATCATGTATACTCATCCAACTTCTACTCTTGGCGACTGAGCTCATGTAGGTGTAAAAGACTACCATGGAGAAACTAAAGTCAACTGCCAAAATGGGTATGCAAATCGAAACGGCTGCAATGGAGGTGGTAAACACTATTGTACTGGTAAAGATTACACCACCGACTATAAAATAATGAATAACTGCCAATATCATTGCACACTCCAACTCCGCAAATGGTATAGCTACAATTGGAGAATACAAAATAGATATGACCATCGTCGTATACTCCCACTTCTGTACAAAGTATATCCACGCCTGGGAAGGTAACAGTTGTTATTGTCTACATGAGTCTTCTAAGATGTCTTATGCTGATACTGCTGAGTAAATCGTTTCTCCTAGATGGAAGTATCAAGGAACTCCAACTATGTATGGGGTGGTAGATTGTTGCTAGTGTGATAACCCAATCTTCTATGATGATCTCTACTGTCGAGATTGTGAATTATCCTCCCGAAAGCATCATCGACGATCTTCAATTGAGTCTTCACAGTACATACCCTCCTCATATGTACTGGCTGCTTATAGTAGAAGTAGTTAACATGATCCATCGAATAATCTGACTGTGTTGTTGGATCGAAAAGCACTAGAAGTGGGGGTGAAAGCGCATGTAAAACTTGTTTCTTTTCGTTCGTTCGATTAAAACAAAGAGATGCACAGCGGAAAAAGTAAATAAGAAAATTTATTTTTACTTGATTCACAATCCAACGGTTGCTACTCCAAGGCCCCGCGATACTTGACCGTGTAGGAAGGGGCAATCCCCTATAGAGTATCCTCCTCGTTGGAGGTAGGAGACAACGATCACAAAAATCAAAAGCTCGAGGATGAGGCAACAAACCTACCTCACCTCGTTATGATTAAATCCATGAATACATTAAATAAAACAAACTTACTACTGTCGATGGAGAGGTTGTAAGCTTGGCATTACGTCGACGTTATGACGACGTTACGATGTTAGAGCTTTAGCATTATGGGAGCATTTTGAGAGCAATCTAGATTATCTAGAGTTCGAGTCCTCCCCTCCTTTTATAAACTTGTGCCTTGGAATAAGTCTAGATCCATCTCATCAACTTGTTGATCTTATCACAAGGTGGCACCTTATCTTATCGCAAAGTGGCAACATCAATCATTATCCTTTTTGACCTTGTATATTTGGCTGATTCGTCACCATCAGTCGAATAATGACCTTCATCAGTCGACTGTCAGCTTGGTCATTCCCTGAAATAAGAGGATAGAATGGAATTGTTGGTGCAATCGACACAGGACTCGAGTTTGACTCGAACTATATTTTTATGTTAGATAAAACGTATGACATGGGATTGTCATGGGAATTCCAACATGGGTTGGCCACGTAAATCCAAGTGTGTAGCCTTGGTTGCAAAAAGTCCAAGCATGGGGCTTGGTGTTGGTAAAGTCCAACATGGGTTGGCCACGTAAGTCCAAGTGTATAATCTTGGCTGTGAAAGTCCAAGCATGAGGCTTGGTGTGGGAAGTCTTGAGGACTTGGAAAGTTCACTAGGCATGGGGTCCTTGAGTAGGTGAAGGATGGCATTGCGTGTAGGGATGTATACTGAAAAGTCTACCTTTTGTATGAACATCTTTATTTTGAAATAAGAATCACATAATTATTGTTTGCATTTTTATGGTTATGCAATATTGTCTAATACATTACATTGTAGATAACATGGTGTTGGTGTCACACAGGAGATCATGTTATCGGCTCCTTGTAAAGTATAAGTAAAGGCTCATAACCGAGATGCCTTTGGATAAACCATCAGAATAGTTGTAGTGTGATTTGGTATAGGTTTGTCTTGACCATAGAATCACCCTAGTCCACTTTGTGTGTATTGAGCAGGACCGACTTAGAGGTGATTCGATTTATTGCTGACTACATATTCGAATTGGACCTCAGATATTATTTAGTACATGCTCTTAATCCTGATATAATAACGGGCACATATACTTAGTATTCATCTCTTTGATTTACCAATGGGCGAGATTTATAGATTAAATCGATAGGCTCGGTAAGTTGGGAGATGATATTATTTATATGGTGTGTCGTTGATTATAGGAGGAAACCGTGTCTTATATATTAGGATGATGATGTCCCCTTGAGGAGCTCATAAGGTTCATCATGTAAACCATGCAGGTGGACTTGGTCCGACATGATGAAAAGGTTGAGTGGTACTACTCATGGAGTTAGAAGTTGATTATTTAATGGTCAGTAAATTAATTAATCGACAGACATTCGAGATCATAAACACGGGGAGAAAATGTACAAATAATATATGGAGCCCATATTATCAAATGGGGGTTGGTGAAGTAGATCGATGATGATCCTTTAGTGGATTGGATTATCATTAGTGGATCGGACTTTATGTGGGCTTGATCCATGTGTTGGGTTTCCGGCACCACGGCGAGTGTGTGTTCGAACATGTTTCGTAAACTTGTGCACAACGGAAGAAATAAAAATAATAAATCTATATTTATTACAACACACACATCACACGCATGCATAGTACAACATGTGTAGACATAACCGTAAATTTAAATTTGCAATAAAAGGAAATTTAACTACGTATATCTTTCGTATCACGTGTAGCGGGAACGGCATCAACCGGAATGATCCTCGCTAGAATTGTCTCTATCCGTATCCACGCCGAGTATCTTCGGGATGACTTCACTAAGTCACGACCCTCATCTTCGTACGGGTTACTAGCCTCGTGTTGAAGACGATGTGATTGAGAGAGGATCACGATCCGAATCCAAATTCGGATCCAAAAATGAGTCCTCAAAACTCGCTTCTCCGGAGAGGTATTCATCAACCGTTTGACGAATCCTTCATCCTCCACCTATGAGGATTACCGGAGATTGAATCCCCGGTAAGTTAGGCACTGTCGGAGCTCCAACCGTCATTCAAACGATGCTCCGACGAGAGGGAAACAAGCTGTCCAAAAAACTAGACAGCTTTGGTGGAGGAATTAGGGCCGGCCAAAAGGTAGGATGAAGCTCACCTTGATGCCAAACCCAATGGAGATCACTGGAGCTCCTCCAGCAACAGCTCGACGCTGGCAAGATTGAAGGTCAGCACCTTCTGGATGCCGGCCAAAGAGCTTCAAGGTGGGCGGCGGCAAGGAGGAGGGTTGGCGCCGAAATCTCCAAGGGGAGGTGGGCGGCAACTATTAGGTTAGGGTTTTTGATTAGGGCTTAACAAACCCTTAAGCCCTCTTTTATAGAGAACTAATTCTCTTAATGGTTATTGGATCATAACCATAAGACCCGTTAACCCGTTCCATTAATATAAGTTAAAATAAACCAAACCATGATGGTTTATTTTAAGTTAAAACGAACCGAACCAACTTTGGTTCATTCGTTTAAAATAAACCAAACCCTTTGGTTTATTCTCCTCCATTGGATTAGAACCAAACCATTTCGGTTCATCCATTATGTCTTCATAAGACACGACCCATCCATGCTTCCATTGCTACTGAAACTATTTCATGCTCGCTTCTTGTTTGGTCCAACCAAACCTAGTTTCTCTCGGTCTGAGAATCTCATTCTCAAGCTCGTTTTAAATCTTTCGGATTACGCTCGTTGTGCGTGTGACCAAATAGGTTCTCGATTTATGTTGGCATTCTATAATTAACCATTAATTATAGAATGATCATGAGTGGCACCTAGTAGTACATCATGATCCCCAATTAACCGAAAAGATCAATGGTTGACACAGAACTATTTTTGAAACCCTTCAGCAGCTCGAATGAATCGTGCCCCATTCCCTTCACTCATCTTGTACCCACTTGGTTCGAGACATGGTCTATAGTGTCAGTCCCCACTAGGTTGACTACGTCACACCTAGCCTAAGTATCATTTCCTTGTCCTACGAATTCTAGTTACTGCACATGTATCGAAGGGTACCTTACTCTAAACATGTAATGCTTTGGCCAAAGACTTTAGTAACAATCTGATGAGAGGCCATGGGTATACATCTCCTCGCAAGGAGTGGTGAATCCTTTATAGGCTATTCAAACACCTTCGATCACTTCGACTTATACCCAATCATCCCGGGTCCACATCTCCACAGAGATGCTTACTTAAGATGTCAAAGCATAAGTCTTTATGATCAAGATGACTTGAATACCATAAGTCAAAGGAACATCACACTTATGCTACAGTAAGAACTTCATTGACATATCTATATATGCAGAGAACCATATGAAGTCTTACAGCTGGTCACTCCAATGAACTAGTTACCATAACTAGCATCCACGATTAACTCGGGACATCACAATGTCTCCAGCCAGTGAGAATCAGCTGATTGGATACACCAAGGAGTATACCTCGTGCTAGTCTCAACAGAATTGATAGTGTCCAAATCCATCAATTCATCGACCAGGGATAATTCCGATACATCACAATTACACATGTAGAGATACTCACTAGTTGTGATCCAATCAAAAATTCTCTCATGCTGTGAATCGTATCGTGGACATTCAGTAAATGAGTTCAAGATCCAATCAAATACATGAAGACATGTATACTCAAATAGTGAATCTTCATTTATCATATAAATAGTTCATACATAAGGCGATTGCCTTAGGACATCTCTCATATATTACTAACAGACTCCCACTTGGCCTAATGCCAATCGCTATGGTATCCAATACCATAAGCTCTAACATGACCCTCAAACTTACTTTGAGGTAATGCTTTAGTCAAAGGATCCGCTAAGTTCCTTTCAGTGGGATTTTTCTAGATTTGTATTTCGTTCCTACTGATGATCTCTCTGATAAGATGATAGCGACGAAGCACATGTTTGGATCGTTGATGAGACCTTGGCTCTTTCGCCTGTGCAATTGCTCCATTGTTGTCGCAGTAGACCGGTATTGCTTCAACAATGGCCGAAATCACACCAAGTTCATAAATGAACTTCTTGAGCTCGTCGCAATGTATTCTCGCTTTAGTGGCGTAATCCGCTATAGTGTCTTGTGAACCTTTCCAACTTATCGCGCCCATTCAAGGTGAATACATACCCAAACTGAGACATGGAATCATCCTTGTCTGTCTGGAGCAGGCATCTGTATACCCAAGTATCACCATGTCCCCTTCTCCATATATTAGGAACACATCCTTAGTTCTTCTTAAGTACTTAAGGATCGCCTTAATACCACCCAATGATCCATTCCTCGATCGACCGTATCCGCCGTGACACTCAGAGCATACGATACATCGGGCCTCGTGACATAACATAGCATACATGATAGATCCTATTACGATGCATAGGAATCTTACTCATGCAAATCCTCTCGCCTTCAGGCGCGACACATAGACTTCGAAAGGTGTACCCTATGCCCGATGGGTAGGAAACCTTTCTTGGATTCCGACATGCTAAACCTCTTTAGCACTTGGCCTATATATGTAGATCGCGAAAGACCACAACCGCTTCGATCTATCTCTATAGATCTTAATCCCGAGGATGTAGGTTGCTTCTCCTGTGTCTTTCATGGAGAATGTCTTGGATAACCAAACCTTAATCGATCAGAAGATTGAAACATCGCTTCCTATAAGTAATATGTCATCGACATACAATACTAGGAACACGATCGCACTCCCACTAACCTTCTTGTACACACAAGGTTCGTCTGGATTTTGTGAGAAATCAAACTTTTTGATTGTCTCATCAAAACGGATATTCCAGCTCCTGGATGCTTGCTTCAATCCATAAATGGATCGTCGCACTTTGCATACCTTGGTTTTATCAACCGATGTGAAACCCTCAGGCTGTATCATACACGCCCTCGGTGTTTCCATTAAGGAAAGTTGTTTTACATCCATCCGCCATATCTCATAATCATAATGAGCCGCTATGGCCAGAGCATCCGAATGGATTTAAGATAGCTAATAAGTTTCGTCATAATCAACACCTTGTTTTTGACGATATCCTTTCGCCACTAATCTAGCTTTATAGGTAATCACATTACCATCCATGTCAGTTTTCTTCTTGAAAACCCATTTGCACCCTATAGGCTTGATGCCTTCAGGTGGGTCAACCAAGTTCCAAACTTGGTTTTCATACATGGAATCCATTTCCGACTTCATGGCTTCAAGCCACTTATCCCTTTCTGAACATGTCAGCACTTCTTCATAACTGGTAGGCTCCTCATCATCAATGAGTAACACGTCGTTCGATTCACTTACGAGAAATCCATATCTCTCAGGAATGTTGCGTGTTCTACCAGATCTACGAAGATGTGGTGTTACAGTAGGTCCAGCCGATTGCTCATCACTATGATTTGTCGGTTGTTGTGCTTCACCAGGTATTTTATCAATGTCTATTTGAGTCTCTCGAGCCTCCTCAAGCTCGATGACACTCCCACTGTTTTCTTGGAAGAGAAACTCTTTCTCTAGAAACACACCATGTCTTGAAACAAACACCTTTTGTTCCACAGGATGATAGAATTGGTAACCCCTTGTTTCCTTAGGGTATCCAACAAATAGACATTTATCATACTTAGCATCCAATTTGTCTGATACAGTCTGCTTCACATAAGCAGGACAACCCCATATCTTCTAGTAAGATACATGAGGTTTCTTACCATTCCATATCTCATATGGAGTAGTAGAGACTACCTTGGTTGGCATTCTGTTTAACAAGTAAACAACTGTCTGAAGTGCATAGCCCTAAAAGGACTTGGGAAGATTCGCATGATTCATCATTGACCTGACCATGTCCAACAAGGTCCAGTTATGCCTCTCAGATATACAATTATGTTGTGGTGTATATGACGGAGTCCATTGAGACAATATGCCATTGTCTCTTAGATAATCAAGAATCTCATGACTTAAGTATTCACCACCTCGATCCGATCGAAGTATTTTAATACTCTTGTCATGTTGTTTCTCTACTTCATTTCTGAATTCTTTGAACGTTTCAAAGGCTTCAGATTTGTGTTTCATCAAGAACACATACCCAAACCGTGAGTGATCATCGATAAAGGTAATGAAGTAGGTATAGCCTCCTAAAGCTTGAGTTGACATAGGTCCACATACATCAGTATGTACTAGACCTAGTAACTCTCCCACTCATTCTCCTTTTCCAGTAAAAGGTAACTTAGCCATCTTTCCTTTTAAGCATGATTCACATGTATCGTATGAATCCAATTCAAATGATTCCAGAATTCCACATCGGTGTAATTCGGATATGCGTTTCTTGCTTACATGGCCAAGACGACAATGCCACATGTAGGAGTCTAATTGATTATCTTTTCAAGCATGCTTGTTGCTCACTTCGATATTGAAAATGTCACTGGATACATCCAACATATAAATGCCATTGCTCAAAGTTCCAGTTCCATAAAGTACGCCATTCAAAGTTATATAACAACAATTGTTACTAAACGTCAAATGGAAACCAATTCTATTTAAGCAGGAAATAGAAACAATATTCTTTATTAGAGAAGGAACACAATAGCAATTGTCCAGTTCCAAGACTAGTCCACTAGGGAGCTTCAGCAAATAAGTTCCGATGGCGACCGCATCAACCTTTGCTCCATTGCCAACTCGCAAATTTGACTCCCCTCTGACAAGTCTTCTTCTATTCCTTAGCCTCTGTATGTCATTACATATATGTGAGCCACACCCAGTATCCAATACCCAAGTGTCTAAGGAAATAGAATGACAATCAATAACGAAGATACCTGAAGAGGATGGGGCATCAGATGCCTTCTTCTTCTTCATGGACTCAAGATAAATCTTGCAGTTTCTTCGCCAGTGGCCTTCCTTGCCACAGTGATGGCAAGTGCCCTTTTGCGCTGGTTCTGCCTTCTTTGCCTTCTTATTCTTCCCTTTCTTCTGTTCTTTTGCCTTCATCTTAGAACCTTTCTTTGAGGAATCAACTAACAGGACCACCTTCTCCTCATGCTTCACAGAAGGCTCCACAGTCTTCAGCATATTGAGGAGCTCAGGAATAGTGGATTCTAATTTGTTCATCCGATAGTTCATCACAAATTGTGAGAAACTCTTGGGCAAACAATGCAGAATTAAGTCAATACTTAATTCATGATCCATCATAAACCCGAGGATAGCTAGCCTCTCGATGTACCCGTTCATCTTTAGCACAAACTGCACTATAGGCGAACCTTCTTGCATCTTCGTGGTGAAGAGGAGCCTGGAGACTTCGAACCTTTCGAATCTCGCTTGCTCATCCAACAACTCATGAAGATGGAAGACCATAGTATTAGCATCCATATGCTAATGCTACTTTTGCAGCTCATGTACCATCGCCGCTAGCATGATGCAACTCGCCAGCTCAGAATCTGCCACATGCTTCTGATAGACCAACATTTGGTCTAGAGTTGCATCGTCCTTAGGATGGTTGGGAAGAGGCTCTTCAAGGACATATGTTAGCTTTTCCGCCTTGAGAACAATTCTCAGGTTTCTAAGCCAGTCCAGGAAGTTAGGCCCAATCAATTTGTTTGAATCCAAAATAGTGCGCAAATTCAAAGACGTCATGATCAATCGATTGACCTTGAAATACAAAACGAGCATATATGAGAAAATGATTTTAAAAATGCATCAATATACATTTATAAATCTCATTCATTTTTCGAATTTCAAAAACCCCAAAATCACTTCGGGAGATCGTAGGTCCATCTCCGAATGGGCTGATATCCATCATAGATATGAACAACCTTGGAGATAGTCCAACAAGTCATTCATAACTACGACGGTAGGTATCAACTATACCGATTGCATATCACGTATATGCAACTATCACAATGTGCTATCAACTAATTGGATGTTCACACATACATCGGGTTGTTAACACATTAACAAGTATGCATCATATGCATAGCACCCAACTTCACCTCCCTTTACATCGACCTTGGAGAGAGTCCAACAAGCTGATGCTCCAGGTTAAAGCCGACCCATTAATCACGAAATAGTTTTAATATGGTTAGAGCGCATTCAACCAATTAGCCCAACTTTGAGAGAGTCCAACAACCAAAGCTAACGATTGACCTCTAACTCTTACCATATTAGTATTAAACTATTCCATGGTTTGAACATGTTCGGGTTCGAGCCGGGCTTGGAGAGAGTCCAACAACCCGAACAAGAAACGGAACTCTGGTTCTAACCATATTAATGGAAGGTGTAGGCATTAATATTGAGTTAGGGTTTTTATGTCTTATCCTCTTTGCATGCAAATAACTATTATCTACATGGCATGGCATACATGGTATACATCTACATGTCACGACACGCATAGCATTATGATACGCATCTAATGCAATTACATGGCATACAATTATGTCATGTACAATATTTCCTTATATGTCATAACTATTTATGGAAATAAAATATGTTTAAGATTTGATTCTCCAAATCAAATCATCATTAAATTAAGAAACAAATTTCCAAATCTAATCACATATTTTATTTGTGAAAATAGTTGATTAAGGAAAGTCAATTTAGGAAACCAATTTCCTAAATCATCAAAACTACTTATGGAAATAAAATATTTTTAAGATTTGATTTCCCAAATCAAATCATGATTAAATTAGGAAACAAATTTCCAAAATCTAATCAAATATTTTATTTATGGAAAATATCAATTTCCATAAATACTTCCAACTTTCCAAAAGTGGAAGATTTCCATAAATACTTCCAGACTTTCCAAAATTGAAAAATTTCCATAAATACTTCTAACTTTCCAAAAGTAGAAAATTTCCAGAAATATCATTATGACTATCGCAAAACCATTTTACGATTATGTTGAAATACAACCTGGGCTCTGATACCAATGTTGGGTTTCCGGCACGCCGGCGAGTGTGTGTTCGAACATGTTTCGTAAACATGTGCACAACGGAAGAAATAAAAATAATAAATCTACATTTATTATAACACACACATCACACGCATGCATAGTACAACATGTGTAGACATAACCGTAAATTTAAATTTGCAATAAAAGGAAATTTAACTACGTATACCTTTCGTATCACGTGTAGCGGGAACGGCATCAACCGGAATGATCCTCACTAGAATCGTCTCTATCCGTATCCACGCCAAGTATCTTCGGAATGACTTCACTAAGTCATGAGCCTCGTCTTCATACGGGTTACTAGCCTCATGTTGAAGATGATGTGATCGAGAGAGGATCACGATCCGAATTCAAATTCGGATCCAAAAATGAGTCCTCAAAACTCGCTTCTCCGTAGAGGTATTCGTCAACCGTTTGACGAATCCTTCGTTCTCCACCTATGAGGATTACCGGAGATTGAATCCCCGGTAAGTTAGACGTTGTCGGAGCTCCAAGCGTCGTCCAAACGACGCTCCGACGAGAGGGAAACAAGCTGTCCAGAAAACTGGACAGCTTTGTTGGAGGAATTAGGGTCGGCTAAAAGGTAGGATGAAGCTCACCTTGATGCCAAACCCAATGGAGATCACCGGAGCTCCTCCGGCAACAGCTCGACGCTGGCAAGAGTGAAGGTCAGCACCTTTTGTACGCTGGCCAAGGAGCTTCAAGGTGGGCGGCAGCAAGGAGGAGGGTTGGCGCCGAAATCTCCAAGGGGAGGTGGGCGGAAACTATTAGGTTAGGGTTTTTGATTAGGGATTAACAAACCCTTAAGCCCTCTTTTATAGAGAACTAATTCTCTTAATGGTTATTGGATCATAACCATAAGGCCCGTTAACCCGCTCCATTAATATAAGTTAAAATAAACCAAACCATGATGGTTTATTTTAAGTTAAAACGAACCGAACCAACTTTGGTTCATTCGTTTAAAATAAACCAAACCCTTTGGTTTATTCTCCTCCATTGGATTAGAACCAAACCATTTCGGTTCATCCATTATGTCTTCATAAGACACGGCCGATCCATGCTTCCATTGCAACTGAAACGATTTCATGCTCGCTTCTTGTTTGGTCCAACCAAACGTAGTTTCTCTCGGTCTGAGAATCCCATTCTCAAGCTCGTTTTAAATCCTTCGGATTACACTCGTTGTGCGTGTGACCAAATAGGTTCTCGGTTTATGTTGGCCGTCTATAATTAACCATTAATTATAGAACGATCATGAGTGGCACCTAGTAGTACATCATGATCCCCAATTAACTGAAAAGATCAACGGTTGATCCAGAACTATTTCTGAAACCCTTCAGCAGCTCGAATGAATTGTGCCCCATTCCCTTCACTCATCTTGTACCCACTTGGTTCAGGACATGGTCTATAGTGTCAGTCCCCACTAGGCTGACTATGTCACACCTAGCCCAAGTATCATTTCCTCGTCCTATGGATTCTAGTTACTGCACATGTATCAAAGAGTACCTTACTCTAAACATGTAATGCTTTGGCCAAAGACTTTAGTAACAATCCGACGAGAGGCCATGGGTATACATCTCCTCGCAAAGAGTGGTGAATCCTTTATAGGCTATTCAAACACCTTCGATCACTTCGACTTATACCCAATCATCCCTGGTCCACATCTCCACAGAGATGTTTGCTTAAGATGTCAAAGCATAAGTCTTTATCATCAAGATGACTTGAATACCGCAAGTCAAAGGAACTTCGCACTTAAGCTACAGTAAGAACTTCATTGACATATCTATATATGCAGAGAACCATATGAAGTCTTACGGTTGGTCACTCCAATGAACTAGTTACCATAACTAGCATCCACGATTAACTCCGAACATCACAATGTCTCCAGCCAGTGAGAATTAGCTGCTTGGATACACCAAGGAGTATACCTCATGCTAGTCTCAACAGAATTGATAGTGTCCAAATCCATCAATTCATCGACTAGGGATAATTCCGATACATCACAATTACACATGTAGAGATACTCACTAGTTGTGATCCAATCACAAATTCTCTCATGCTGTGAATCGTATCGTGGACATTCAGTAAATGAGTTTAAGATCCAATCAAATACATGAAGACATGTATACTCAAATAGTGAATCTTCATTTATCATATAAATGGTTCATACATAAGGCGATTGCCTTAGGACATCTCTCATATATTACTAACACCATGGGTGACCAAGCTCCAACTCCTCCTCATGGTCCCTATTGTAGCCTATTAACACCTCATGAAGCTTAGATCCAATGGATAGAAACAAAACTCTAGATCCAAAGGTAGAGATTAAATCTCTAGATCCGACGGTTGAGATTAAATCTCTAGATCCCACGGTTGAGATTAAATCCCTAGAACCAATGGTGGAGATTAAAAGGAGGCTTATCCCTAACTCTATAAAAGGAGGGCAAGGGGTTGGCGTGGAGATGAATCCAAGGAGAGCTAGGGTTTTGGGCAGCAAGAGAGGAATCCTAGTTGAGATAGGATTAGGGTTTGGAGGCTTAGGGTTTTGGAGGCTTGGGCGGCACCAAATAAGGAAGTTGTTCCTTTTCTTCTTCTTCCTTCAACTTGGTCGGCATCCAGCAGCCTCTCATGCTCTTTTCCAGCCCTTGGCCGGTGCCCAAAGACACTCCTCTCTTCTCCTTGAGTGGTGGAAATAAGACTTAGGGGTCTCCCTTGGTGTCTTGGTCAGTTTCCATCATCATCTCCTCCTCCTAGTTGGCCGGCGGCAAGGATTCCTTTTGTTCCTTGTTGGTTGGTTTAAGGGAGGAGAAGAACCTTGTTTCTATTCTTCCTTTTGCTTTGGAAGAGAAAGGAAGGAAGATTTGCGATCTAGGAGCTTCAACTTTTGGTAGATCGTCGCCCACACGACGTCCGAAAGGAGGAAGGTCATACATTAGAAGATTGAGAGGTATATCGATTCTCTAATTTTTATATGTTACATGTTTGTATTTGTTTTTCAATTATGAGCATGATATAAATCTATTTGTGGCTAAATAATACTTGGATCCCGAACATGAACACAAAAACCGGTGATCCGGACATCGTCTATTCCGCGACTACTCGTAGAATAGAGGATGGTCGCTTGAACAACGAGTTTGTTCAAGTGACCTCTCTAAACGAATAACACAATGATGACTTGGTGTTTGGGCAATCCCTTTTGTCTAGGATTATTTTTTTTTTAATCCGGGGACATCGAAGGGATCGCCATGATCAAGCAACCGAGGCGAAGTGGGAAGCGAAGTTTTCCCTCACGGACTCGATGAGCAAAACCCTTCAATTGGTATCAGCTTCCGGGCAAAACCTTCAATTGGTATCAGAGCCAAGGTTTCCGGTTTTGTGTGTTTAGGTTCGGTTAATTTTTTATGCACTTTTCATATATTATATGTGTCGGATAATAGTTGGATATGCGTAGTTTAACTCTTTGGTTGCAGGCTTAAGATCCAACTATTATGGCCATATGTGTGTATGTGATTGTATGTGTGTAAATATTTATTTTGTTGAATCCTCGGGGTTGACGATGCTAGTATTTGATTTTTTGGAAATTAGATACAGCATTGTTTAGCCACCCTTTATTTTATTTTACTTTAGATCTAGATTTCATGTACACTCCCTCGTGGAGTATAGGATCGATGGATGTAAATTAAAATAGGTTTTAGTCTCGGCTCGGATCTCCGGATGGCTCGTACATGGCGTAGGAGGAGCGGACGAGATGGCGATGCGACGGGAGTCATATTGAAGACAAAAGCCATAATAGTTGGAAAATAATTTATTTTTCATATTTATTGCTTTTTGTTTGATATGCATGTCATAGGCTAGGAAAATTCCTCAATTTCAAATTACTAAGTGGGAGAGGGAATTTTTAAAATTCCCACGGCCTCCATTATGATTTGACAAGTGATGCAAACAAACTTGCGCGTCGGCTCTGAGTGACTTCCTCCATATCATATGGATTTGTTTGCAGATCACAAGGTCAAATATGGTTATAGGGAATTATCAAGGAGCGTGTGTACTTCCCCATCGGAAGGCACATAATCCGAGATAATTACCTTGGTACCGAGTAATGGTGAACACTTAGATACAAATATAAGTCTCCTCCCCATCGGAGTCACTGCTTTTATTTATAGGGCAAAAAGGAACCAACTATTAAATTTACTTGTCAAAAAATTAGGTTGATAAGATAGTAAAATTAATGGGTAAAACCTCCTCTTACAAATGTAGAATTCGTATACGTCCACACTATCGTGGCATACGATATTCTCGGTGTTTTGACGTGTTGGTTGATTTTAAAATTTTATTGTTTGAGGAATCAATAATTTTTTTAAATATAAAGTAATGATCTATGTGATTCTTAGGATTTTCAAAAATGACTTTCAGTCCACTTGTTGTGATACTAAAGGAAAATAAGCTTACTGTACCTAAATTATGTTGATTGGAAAAGAATCTAGATATTGTCTTAACTGCTATGGAGTACAAATATGTACTTTTCGAAGAGTATCCTTCTAAGTCCGCGGATGAGCTGGAAGTCCTTGGAGCTGAGATCGATGGAGAAACCTAGGTCGATATCATTCTCCAGTCAACAGAAAGGCTTGCTCAGGCTAAGGCCATGGTTGCTCAGAAGGTTTCTACTTCTAAGCCGAAAGACAAGAAGAAGAAGAAATAAGCTGGAGCAAAGGTGGTGGGAGAATCTCAGGGAGGAGTGAAGAAGCCGAAAGGCAAGTGCTTCACTTGTAAGAAGGATGGACATTGGAAGAAGGACTATCCAAATCCAAAACAGAACAAAGGTATATCCTTTGGTCTAGTCGTTGAAACATGATTAGCGGTGTGATCTACCAGCACCTGGTATGTAGATACAGGAGCCTCTGATCATGTCTGCAATACTTTGCAGGGGTTCCAGGAAACCCGACGACGAGCTGAGGGAGAGATTATCGTTTACTTGGGCAATGCCACAAAGGTGGTAGGTATTATAGTGGGAGATGTTTTCTTTATCTTTTGAGAAAAATAAAACATTAGTTCTGGAAAATTCCCTTTATGTACCTTTATTTAGAAAGAATTTATTTTCAGTTTCTAAATTATTTATGGATGGATATTCTATTTCTTTTAATGACAGAGTTGTTATAAAAAGGAATAGAGAGAATATCTCTTCAGGTACATTGATAGGAATTTTGTATACACTTGAACCAAAAGCTCCCACGATGCAAATAGAAGTTAATAACTCATCTTCTAATTCCAATAAGAGAAAAGAACCTTCGAAGATGAACCAAACATATCTTTGGCATCTTAGGCTTGGTCACATTAACCTAAGTAGAATTCAAAGGTTGATAGCTGATGGACCTTTGGGTTCATTAGTGGTGGAGGATCTCCCAACCTGCAAATCTTGCTTGGAGGGTAAGATGACCAAGAGGCCTTTTAAGGCCAAGGGGTATAGAGCTAAAGATGTGTTAGAATTGGTTCATTCTAATTTGTGTGGTCCTATGTCTATCCAGGCTAGAGGTGGTTTTGAGTATTTCATCTCTTTTATAGACGATTACTCGAGATATGGATACATTTACCTGATGCGTCGTAAGTCTGAATGCTTTGACAAGTTCAAAGAATTCAAGGCTGATGTGGAGAAACGTCAAGGTAAAAGTATCAAGACACTACGATCTGATCGTGGTGGTGAGTACCTTTTGGGAGAGTTTAGAAACTACTTATCAGAGGCTGGGATTCAATCCCAATTGACTTCACTTGACACACCCCAGCAAAACGGTTTAGCAGAGCGAAGGAATAGAACTCTTATGGAGATGGTTAGATCGATGATGAGTTATTCTGAATTGCCAGATTTGTTCTGGGGATATGCTCTAGATACGGTGGTGTACATTCTGAACTTGGTTCCATCTAAATCAGTGCCTTCTACTCCCACAGAGTTGTGGACTGGGCGAAAGCCTAGTTTAAGACATATTCAGATATGGGGGAGTCCAGCACATGTGCTGAAGGCAGATGCTGGTAAGTTGGAACCTCGTACAGAAGTACGCATGTTCGTTGGCTATCCCTGGGGAACAAAGGGTGGATTGTTTTATAGTCCGAGAGATCAGAGGGTGATCATTAGCACGAACGCTAGATTTCTAGAGGAAGACTATGTGATGAGCCACAAACCCAAGACTAAAATTGTTCTGGAGGAGTTAAAAGGGGAAGTCACTTCTTTAGTACCACTGGTACAAGAGGATATACCACATGTCACTACACCGCGTGTCACAGAGGATACACAGGTGATACCTCATCATAGTGGGAGGGTTGTGAGACAGCCTGATAGATTCATGTTCTTGGGAGAATCTTCTGATTTTGTCCCTGGCGAACATGAACCTGATCCCTGGACATATGACGAGTCAATCCAAGATAAAGATGCAGTATCTTGGCAAAGTACAATGAATGCTGAGATTGAATCTAATGATTCAAATCAGGTTTGGGAGCTAGTAGAACCACCCGATGGTGTAAAAACCATTGGATGCAAGTGGATCTACAAGAGAAAGAGAGGAATAGATGGGAAGGTTGAGACCTTTAAAGCGAGGCTTGTTGCGAAGGGGTATACTCAGAAAGAGGGTATCGATTATGAGGAGACCTTTTCGTCGATAGCCATGCTTAAGTCTATTCGGATTCTCTTATGCATAGCAGCTCATATGGATTATGAGGTGTGGAAGATGGATGTCAAGACAGCTTTCCGTAATGGAAGTCTTGAGGAAAACATCTACATGAAGCAACCGAAGGGATTCATTGCTAAAGGCAAAGAGCATCTTGTGTGTAAGCTTAATAGGTCCATTTATGGATTGAAGCAAGCTTCAAGGTCTTGGAATATCCGCTTTGATGAGGTAATCCAGTGTTATAGATTTATTCAAAGTCCAGATGAGTCTTGTGTATACAAGAGATCTGACAGAAATGTAGTGGTATTTCTTGTATTATACGTAGATGACATTTTTTTGATTGGCAACAATATCAAGGTGTTATCGGACATAAGGGTATGGTTGTCCAAATAGTTTGATATGAAGGACTTGGGAGAGGTGGGACACATCCTTGGGATCAAGGTTATAAGGGATCGCAAGAAAAGGATGTTGTGTTTATCCCAAGCTTCATACATAGACACGATTATGGAGCGTTTTAGTATGCAAAACTCCAAGAAGGGTTTCTACCTTTCAGACATGGAGTTCCTTTATCTAAGGAGATGTGTTCTAGATCATCTAAGGAGATAGAGGAGATGAAGGAGGTTCCCTATGGTTCGGCAGTAGGAAGCCTCATGTATGCGATGCTATGTACGAGACCAGATATCTGCTTTGCCGTGGGCATGGTCAGCAGATATCAGAGTAATCCAGGATAGGGACATTGGACTGTGGTAAAGCATATATTGAAGTACCTGAGAAGGACTAGGGATTATATGCTGGTTTACAGGGCATACCACTCCCTATGGGTTACACGGATTTCGACTTCCAATCTGATAGGGATAACAATAAGTCTACCTCAGGTTTTGTGTTTACTTTGGGAGGTGGAGCCATTGTATGGAGGAGTGTCAAGAAGAAATGCGTGGTGGACTCCACCATGGAAGCTGAGTATGTGACAACCTCTGAGGCGGCCAAAGAAGTTGTGTGGCTCAGGAACTTCCTGATGGACTTAGATGTGATTCCTGGTTTACCTAGAACTATCACAATTTATTGTGATAATAGTGGTGCAGTTGCAAACTCGAAGGAACCACGAGCTCATAAGGCTAGTAAACACATAGAGCGCAAGTACCACCTGATACGAGAAATCATAAAGAGAGGAGAAGTTATTGTTGCCAAGATTGCATCAGAGGAAAACCTGGCAGATCCTTTCACTAAGGCCCTTCCAGCGAGAGCTTTTAATAGGCATGTGGAGGGAATGGGGATTAGATATATGGCAGTTTGAGGACAGCATAGTATTTTAGTATAAGTGGGAGATTGTAGGGATGTATACTGAAAAGTCTACCTTTTGTATGAACATCTTTATTTTGAAATAAGAATCACAAGATTATTGTTTGCATTTTTATGGTTATGCAATATTGTCTAATACATTACATTGTAGATAACATGGTCTGTGGTGTCACAAGGGAGATCATGTTATCGGCTCCTTGTAAAGTATAAGTAAAGGCTCACAACCGAGATGACTTTGGACAAACCATCAGAATGGTTGTAGTGTGATTTTGTATTGGTTTGTCTTGACCATAGAATCACCCTAGTGCATTTTGTGTGTATTGAGCAGGACCGACATAGAGGTGATTCGATTTATTGCTGACTACATAATCGAATCGGACCTCAGATATTATTTAGTACAAGCTCATAATCCTGACATAATAATGGGCACATCTACTTAGTATTCATCTATTTGATTTACCAATGGGCGAGATTTATAAATTAAATCGATAGGCTCGGTAAGTTGGGAGATGATATTATTTATATGGTGTGTCGTTGATTATTGGAGGAAACCATGTCCTATATATTAGGATGATGATGTCCCCTTGAGGAACTCATAAGGTTTATCATGTAAACCCTGCAGGTGGACTTGGTCCGGCATGATGAAAAAGTTGAGTGGTACTACTCATGGAGTTAGATGTTGATTAATTAATGGTCAGTAAATTAATTAATCGACGGACATTCGAGATCTTAAACATGGGGACAAAATCTACAAATAATATATGGAGACGATATTATCATATGGGGGTTGGTGAAGTAGATCGATGATGATCATTTAGTGGATTGGATTATCATTAGTGGATCGGACTTTATGTGGGCTTGATCAATGGGTAGCCAAGATCCAACTCCTCCTCATGGTCCCTAATGTAGCCTATTAACACCTCATGAAGCTTAGATCCAATGGATAGAAACAAAACTCTAGATCCAAAGGTAGAGATTAAATCTCTAGATCCGACGGTTGAGATTAAATCTCTAGATCCCACGGTTGAGATTAAATCCATAGAACCAATGGTGGAGATTAAAAGGAGGCTTATCCCTAACTCTATAAAAGGAGGGCAAGGGGTTGGCGTGGAGATGAATCCAAGGAGAGCTAGGGTTTTGGGCGGCAAGAGAGGAATCCTAGTTGAGATAGGATTAGGGTTTGGAGGCTTAGGGTTTTGGAGGTTTGGGCGGCACCAAATAAGGAAGTTGTTCTTTTTCTTCTTCTTCCTTCAACTTGGCCGGCATCTAGCAGCCTCTCAAGCTCTTTTCCAGCCCTTGGCCGGTGCCCAAAGACTCTCCTCTCTTCTCCTTGAGTGGTGGAAACAAGACTTAGGGGTCTCCCTTGGCGTCTTGGTCGGTTTCCATCATCATCTCCTTCTCCTAGTTGGCTGGCGGCAAGGATTCCTTTTGTTCCTTGTTGGTTGGTTTTAGGGAGGAGAAGAACCTTGTTTATATTCTTCCTTTTGCTTTGGAAGAGCAAGTAAGGATGATTTGCGATCTAGGAGCTTCAACTTTTGGTAGATCGTCGCCCACACGACGTCCGAAAGGAGGAAGGTCATACATTAGAAGATCGAGAGGTATATCAATTCTCTAATTTTTATATGTTTCATGTTTGTATTTGTTTTTCAATTATGAGCATGATATAAATCTTTTTGTGGCTAAATAATACTTGGATCCCGAACATGAACACAAAAACCGGCGATTCGGACATCGTCTATTCCGCGTCTACTTGTAGAATAGAGGATGGTCGCTTGAACAACGAGTTTGTTCCAGTGACCTCTCTAAACGAATAGCACGACAATGACTTGGTTGTTTGGGAAATCCCTTTTGTCTAGGATTATTATTTTTTTAATCCGGGGACATTGAAGGGATCACCATGATCAAGCAACTGAGGCGAAGTGGGAAGCGAAGTTTCCCCTCACGGACTCGATGAGCAAAACCCTTCAATTGGTATCAGAGCTTCCAGGCAAAATCTTCAATGCGAAGCCGTGCGCTTGGTGCATCCGAGGGACTGCCAGATGGGGAGCGAATGGAGTGAGGCCCAAGGGAAGAATACTTCGAGGGCAAGAGATGCGAAGGATGGCATTGCGAAGCTATACGCTTGGTGCATCCGAGGGACATAGGCCGAGGGTAGAGAGCATCGGTGGAGAACTCCATGAGAGGATGAGGTGGATTTGGCAAGGTGGCTAAGACTGAGTGTCAGATGCTCAAACATGGTGTTTGAGGGTTTACCCGATGGTCGGATGCTCAAACAACTTGGTGTTTGAGGTTTTAGCCGACATTAGTCGACTGATATAGGTACCAGTCGACTGCTCTAGGTCGATTGGACTCAATCAATGTTCGAATGATTAGGTTCTGGCCGAACAGTCGACTGTCAAGGGTTGGCAGTCGACTACCGACATCATCAGTCGACTGCCGAGGGATGACAGTCGACTGATCGGGGCGAATTCGAGCACAAAAGCTTTTCCAGTCTAGTGATCATGGTGATCATTCGACTGATGGAATCATCAGTCGACTGATGGGCATGATCAGTCGACTGATAGGCATGATCAGTCGACTGATGATCGATCTGTTGGAATTTGGCCAGCATGGATCAAGTCGTTGTGAGACAACGACTACAAGACTAGTCGACTAATGGTCATGATCAGTCGAATGATAGGCACGGAATCATCTCGATGTAGGTTATAAATGGAGCTTGACATGGAGGATTTTTCCAAGACTTTTGGGGAGATTTTGGATGGGAATTGCTGCTACATTCTTGTCCTTCAAGAGCAAAACTAAAGCAAGCAACAAGCAAAAGTGATAAAATCCATTTGTGTAAAGTTTTCTTCCGTATTGTCTTTGTATTTGCTTGTACTTTTGTATTACTTTGTAATTGCCTGTACGAGGTTTCTCCACCTCCGATGTATTATAGAGGAGTTATGTTAGTGTCGTACGCATAACAAGAGCTCGTTGAGCTCGCCCCGTGGAGTAGGTTCCAAACCACGTATATCATTGTGTTTGTGTGTGTGTTGTGTTCTGTTATTCATTTTATTATCATTCCACTGCGCATTAATGAGTATTGTAGACGAGCATGCGAAGAACGGACGATTTCCACCGTACATGCGATTTGGGCTATTCACCCCCTCTAGTCGGCCACTGATCCTCCAACAAGTGGTATCAGAGCAAGGAGCTTGTTGCAGACTAATCGTCAACACAAGCATGACAAGATGGCTGGTATGAACCTCCAACCACCAAAATTCGAAGGGGATTTTCAATGGTGAAAAGAAAAATAGAGGTATATCTCGAAACCGATTTTGATATATTGCTAATTTTAGAAAATGGTTTCGAAATGCCTAAGGATGAAGCAAATAGGCAAATTGAAAGGACAAGATAGAATAAGGACCAAATCATGGATTTCAAGACAAATCTCAAGGTAATCAAATTGCTAAGTGATTTGATTCCTAACCATATTTGGTCTAGATTAGGCAATTATAGGGATGCTATGGACCTATGGGACAAGGTAGTCAAATTTCATGAGGAGCCCACATTGGTCCATGAGGAGAAAGCTGAGGAAGAATGCCCATCAACATCTGGATCCAAGGATGTTGAAGAATCGCCATCTACATTCGAAGATGTGGATGACTTGGTGGAAACCTCCACCTCTAGTATTGAGGGGGAGGAGAGGTCTTCCATCCCGAAATGAGATCAAGACGAAGCATCTACATCTGGGAGAAGTGAAAATCAAGAGGCTTCCACTCCCTAGGTAACTCATGCATTATAATTAAAGATAAAAAAACACATAATATACTTTGAGTATAGGGAAATCGAGCATTACAACAGCAAATGCCCAAAATTGACTAAAAAAAAGTACTGCGTCAAAAGTCAACCAAAAGTCAAATGAAGCTAGAGTCCTCGATAGAAAGAGCCAAGAGCACATTGTGCGCTTCAAATACAACCAAAGAGGACATTACATAAGCCAATGCCCTAGGGGGAGGAAGAAGGGCTAAGAAGGGGCATCTCATGCAGGGGGAGCTTCTAAAGCTAACCCTATGGTAAATTTAGTTAATGCACCTTCAATTTCTAAGGGTAACAAGCATGCTAGAAATTATTTTAGTTCACTTGCTATTATTAATGAAAAGCATGCTAGTAGAAATAAATATTTTTGTTTAGGTGTTAAGCATGTAAATTTACCTAAGGTCAAACCTAGGACCAATAACACTATACCTATCCTACCTAAGGAGTCCATTAGGAGAATAAAAGAGAACTTAGGCATAAACCCTAAGAAGAGTAGACACATGCCTAAGAAGAAAAACAATTCCCAAAAATCTAATGATAGATCAAAATTGAGAAGATTAGAGGTGGAGAACCATGTCTTGAGGTCAAGGCTTGAGAAACATGACAAGACCCTAGCAAAAATTACAAATTCATTTAAAGGGTCAAATGTTCAAAATTTAAGGCCTATGAGGCAAGAACCGTCCAAGGGAAAAAGAGGTTTGGGTCACAAACCTATGTCCTATCACAATGTTCCATTTAATTATGGAACAATATCTAGGTCTAGAAAAACCAAGGTTAATAGGGAAGCTATCCCTAAGACTAACCACCTCTAATCTATGGTGAGTTGACACTTTAGGATGTGCCAATGTGTTTTGAGAAGTTGAAAATTGATTAAAATTGGCACTTTAGGTTTAGAGGTCATGGTGTGCCATTTTTGGTTTTTGGCACACTAGGGAAATGGGTTGTATTATGGCAAAATGGACTTAATTATATCAAATGGCAATTAATACTAAAATCTAGGTATTTATACCTTTATCCTTTACTTGCCATGATTTACATGTCATATGTCATGACATTGCATCATATTTACTTTTATCATATAAAATGTCATGACCATATTTAGGGTTATTTATATATGTCATGTATGCTTATATTTCATTCACATGTCATGACATGATGATTTTGGCACATGCTTTTATTCTTGTTATCATTATGCCATAAACATCATTCATGCATAACTAAAATGAATTCAAGGACTATGACATGATTTGAAGTCCCATGCATAAGGGAATCGAATAGTGTTGCTTAGAGAAATGCATGAGACCCTAATAACTAAAACCCACATCTCACTAGAATTTAACTTGTATGTGTTTCACACATCTAGATACAAGTGAGATGTTTAGGGAAATGAAATTAAAAGTTTTAAAAACATTTCAAAATCTTTTTGAAAAACCTTGGTGAAGTCTATCTTTTGATAGCAATCATCATTGAATGAGGTGATACAAAGAGGGCTCAATATTGAAGCTTTTCTCAACTTTTGAACTTTGTATCAATCTCATTATTTTGTGGGTAGAATAATTTTCTAATATTTTTCACCCATAACGCTTGTAATAAGTAATGTACGTACAAATTTTAATGATTTTTTAATGTATGTATAATTACTTATGAATTTTTAAAAACCACTTCTGATAATTGAAAATCGGAGTTTTCAGTTACCAGTCGACTGTCGCTCAATGGTAGTCGACTGATTTCTATCAGAGTCGACTGCCAGGTTGATTTTGGGTAAAAAATGGTTGTTAGGCCCATGTTCAACTATGTTTTGGTTCCCTAACCACTCCTAACCCTAAGACATGCTTTGGAGAGCATTAGAAAGGGTGAAAATCCATTGGATATGGATTAGGATATTTGTTTAGGGTATGTATCAATGTTAAGGTGTGTGAGAGTTCATTATTGAACTTTTCCTAAATTTTGAGTGTTTTGTTTGTGTAATCGGCCCAGGTTGACTCGAGTTTGACTCGAGCAGTATTTTGATGATAGACAAAACTTATGACATGAGATTGTCATAGGAAAGTCCAACATGGAGTTGGCATGGAAAATCTAAGCATGGGGCTCGGTGTGGAAAGTCCAACATAGAGTTGGCATGGAAAATCCAAGCATGGGGCTTGGTGTGGAAAAGTCCAAAGCATTGCGAAGCCGTGCGCTTGGTGCTTGGTAAGAAATGCATTGCGAACCCGTGCACTTGGTGCATTTGAGAAGTCTTAAGGACTTGATAAGTTCACTAGGCTCGGGGTCCTTGAGTTGGTGAAGGATAACATTGCGAAGCCGTGCGCTTGGTGCAATAGAGGGACTGTCGGATGGGGAGCGAATGGAGTGAGGTCTAAGGGAAGCATACTTCGAGGGCAAGAGATGAGAAGGATGGCGTTGCTAAGTCATGCGCTTGGCGCATATGAGGGACTTAGGCCGAGGGAAGAGAGTTTCGGTGGGGAACTCCATGAGGGATGAGGTGGACTTGGCCAAGTGGCTAAGACTGAGTGTCGGATGTTCAAACAATTTGGGTTTGAGGTTTTACCCGACATCAGTCGACTGGCATAGGTGTCAGTCGACTGCTCTAAGTCAACTAGAGTTTGACTGGTGTTCGACTAAACAAGGTCTGGCTAATCAGTCGACTGTCGAGGGATTGTAGTCGACTGATGAGGGAGATCATTCTGTTGGAATGTATACTGAAAGCCTAGCTCTTTTTGTATGAATATTTTTATTTTGAAATAAGATTCACATTATCATTGTTTGCAGTTTATATTTATTATATGTGTGCATATTGTCTAATATTTTACATTGTAGATAACATGGTGCTTGGTGTGGCAGAGAAGATCATGTTATCAGTCCCTTGTAGAATATAAGAAGAGGCTCACAACCAAGATGGTTTTGGATAAACCATTGGCATGATTGTAGTGTAGCTTGGTATTGTTTTGTCTTGAACATAGAGTTACACTAGTACACTTAGGTGTATTGAGCAGGACCGACATAGAGGTGATTCAATTTATTGCTGACTACATAATTGAATCAGACCTCAGATATTATGTTGTACATGCTCTTAATCCCGATATAATAACGGGCATATGTACTTAGTATTTATTTCTTTGATTTACCAAAGGGTGAGATTTAGATGGATTAAATTAATATGCCCGGTAAGTTGGGAAATGATATTATTTACATGATGTGCCCTTGATTATAGGAGGAAATCGTGTCCTATATATTAGGTTGATGATGTCCCCTTGAGGATCTCATAAGGTTCATCATGTAAACCCTACAGGTTGACTTAGTCAACATGATGATAAGGTTGAGTGGTACTACTCGAGGAGTTAGATGTTAATTGATTGATGGTCAGTAAATCAATTAATTGATGGACATTCGATATCTTAAACATGGGGAGATGGATGTACAAATAATATATGGCGCCCATATTAATTTATGGGGGTTGGTGAGGTAATTCAATGATGATCCTCTAGTGGAATGGAACATCATTGATGGATAAAGTTTGTGTGGTTCTGATCCATCGGGTGGCCAAGATCCAACTCCTCCTCATGGTCCCTATCGTAGCCTAATATAATTCTCATGAAGCCTAGATCCAAGGATGTAAAACAAAACTCTAGAACTGACGGTTAAGATTAAATCTCTAGATCCGACGGTGGAGATTAAATCTCTAGAACCGACGGTTGAGATTAAATCCCTAGAATCGACGGTTGAGATTAAATCTCTAGATCCGATGGTAGAGATTAAATCTCTAGAACCGACGATTAAGATTAAATCTCTAGATCCGACGGTGGAGATTAAATCTCTAGAACCGACGGTTAAGATTAAATCCCTATAACCGACGGTTGAGATTAAAACCCTAGAACCCACGGTGGAGATTAAAACAAGGCTTAAGCCTAACTCTATAAAAGGGAGACTTTAGTGGGCAGCAAAAGAAGTTGTTTTTTGAGAGATTAGGGTTTTTCCTACCTAAGCTTGGGCAGCAAGAAACCTAAGGGAGTTCTTGGTTGGCTGGCTAGGGTTTGGATTTAGGAGTAGGCGGCAACAAGAGGAAGAGATCCCTTCTTCTTCCTAAGGTGTTGCCGGCGCCTATCCCTCTTCCTCCTTTCGACCTTGGCCCGCGCTCTTCCCTTCTTCCTCTTCACCTTGGCCGGTGGAAACAAGGGCTAGGGTTTATCCTTGGAGCTCTTGGCTAGCGCCCTCTTCTTTTCTCCTTGGTGGCCGGCGATAACTTTTCTTCAAGGTTGGCCGGGGCTCAAGAAGCTACTCCTTGGCCGGCGGTTATATCAAGTTCCTTGGCTTGGTGGCCAGTTATAGATAGAAGAAGGAGTTTTTGTTTGGATCTTCTCTTTGTTCGGAGTGAGCAAGGAAGCGAAAAACGTGATATAGGAGGCTTCAACTCGTGGAGGATCTTCTCCCACACGACGTCCACGAGGAGGATAGGACATACGATAGAAGATCGAGAGGTATAAAAGTTTTATAACTTTTATTATTGATCTTTGCATGTTCTTATCTTTATGTTAGTATGTGTTGATTATACTAGTTTGCATTTGTATGTATTTGTATAATCATGGACCCCGAAGATAAACACAAAAATCGACGATCCGTCCGTCGTCTCTTCCGCGGCTAACCGACTAGAAGAGTTGTATTGCTTGAACAACTAGTTTGTTCAAGTGATCGCTCAAGTCGTTAGCACGATGATGAATTGGTTGTGCTTAGGAAACTCATCCCATCCGGATTAGTTTTCATTAGTGAAAATTTTAATCCAGGGACATGGGAGCCAATGAGCCTCCGAGCCATTCCATCAATTGGTATCAGAGCCACGGTTTTCGGTTTTGTGTGTTTTGGATTCGCTTAATTTCATGCACATATCATATATTGAGTATGCCGGATAATAGTAGGATGTGCGTAGACTAACTTTTTGGTTGCAGGCATAAGATCTGACTATTATGGCTATATGTGTGTATGTGATTTGTTGTGTGTGATTGTATATTATTTGAATCCTCGGGGTTGACGAGGCAAAATTAGTATTTAATTTTTGTAATTAAATGCGGCATTGTTTAGCCACCCATTTTAGTTTACTTTCGATCTAGATTATTTGTACACTCCTTCGTGGAGTATAGGATCGATGGATGTAAATTAAAATAGTTTATCTTGGCTCGGATCTCTTTGGTGACTTGCACACGGGAAAAGATGGAGCGGACAAGGTGGCGACATGACGGGACGCATATTGGAGAACAATGTCATAATAGTTGGGAAAATTCTGATTTTTTTCATGTTTATTGCTGATTTGTTTTATATGCATGTTGTGTGTGCTTGAAAATTCCTCACTATCAATTTACTAAGTGGGAGAGGGACATTTGAATTAATTCCCGCGGCCTACATTTCAATTTGACGTGTGATGCAACAAACTTGCGCATCGGCTCTGAGTGCCTTCCTCCCCATCAGATGAGTTTGTTTGCGGATCACTAGGTCAAATAATGGTTATAGGAAATTATTTAGGAGCGTGTGTACTTCCCCATCGGTAAGGCACATAATCTGAGATAATTCCCTTAGTATCGTGTAATGGTGCACACTTAGATGTAAATAAATAGTATCCTCCCCATCGGAGTCACTGCTTTTATTTGTAGGGATAAAAAGGAACCAACTATTAATTTTATTTGTCAAAAAGTAAGGTTGACAAGATAATAAAATTAAAGGGTTAAACCTCCTCTTACAAATGTAGAATTCATATACGTCCACACTATCGTGGCATGCGATATTCTCGGTGTTTTGAGGTGTTGGTTGATTTCGAAATTTTATTGTTTGAGGAATCAATGATATTTGAAATCTAATATTTTGATCATTGTGATTCTTAGGTTTTTCAAATGCCTTTCAACCCACTTGCTGTGATATTATAAGAAAATAAACTTACTGGAAGAAATTATATTGATTGGAAAAGAAATTTGGATATTATCTTAACTACAGAGGAGTACAAATTTGTACTCTTCGAGGTCTGTCCTCCTAAGCCCACCGATGACTCTGATGAAAAGGAGAAAGAAAGTTATAAGAAATGGATCAAGGCAGATGAGATGGCGCAGTGTTATATTTTGGCATCTATGTCAAATGTGCTGTAACATCAACATCAGGCCATGGCCACGGCTTATGACATGATGTTCAATCTCAAGGAACTTTTCGGACATCAGAGTAGGGCGGCTAGACAGGAGGCTATGAGGAACTTGATGACGACCACCATGATCGAGGGAACACCCGTCAGGGACCATGTTCTCAAGATGATGGCTCATCTTAATGAGATGGAAGTCCTCGAAGCTAAGATCGATGGGGAAACCCAGGTCGATATCATTCTCCAGTCTCTGCCTAGGAGTTTTGAGCAGTTCCGCCTCAACTACAACATGAAGAAGAGGTTGTATTCGTTGGTGGAGCTTCTGACAAAACTCCAAGCGACAGAGGGGCTTTTTCGTCAAAGTGCTCAAGCCATGGTTGCTCAGAAGGTTTCTACTTCTAAACCAAAAGGGAAGAAGAAGAAGAAGAAGCAAGGTGGAGCAAAGAAAATGGCAGTAGGACCTCAGGCAGGAGTGAAGAAGCCGAAAGGCAAGTGCTTCACTTGCAAGCAAAAAGGACATTGGAAGGCGGACTGTCCTCGCCGAAAGAGCAAAGGTATATCTTCTTGTTTAGTTGTTGAAACATGTTTAGCGGTGTTATCTACCAGTGCCTGGTGTGTAGATACAGGAGCCACTGATCATGTCTGCAATACTTTGCAGGGGTTCCAGGAAACCCGACGACTAGCTGAGGGAGAGATTACCGTCTTCATGGGCAATGCTTCAAAGGTGGTGGCTATTGCAGTGGAAGACATTTATTTATCTTTTGATAGGAATAAAATTTTGGTTTTGAGAAATTGTCTTTATGTACCTACTTTTAGAAAGAATCTAATTTCAGTTTCTAAATTGTTTCTGGATGGATATTCTGTTTCTTTTAATGACACAGTTGTTATAAAAAGGAATAGGGAGATTATTTGTTCTGGTACATTGGTTGGCAATTTGTACACTCTTCAACCGAAAACTCCCACGATGCATATAGAAGTGAATAACTCATCTTCTAAGTCTAATAAGAGAAAAGAACCTTCGAAAATGAACCAGACATATCTTTGGCACCTAAGACTTGGTCATATTAACCTGAGTAGAATTCAAAGGTTGATAGTTGATGGACCCTTGGGTTCATTAGTGGTTGAAGATCTCCCAACCTGCGAGTCTTGCTTGGAAGGTAAGATGACCAAGAGGCCTTTTAAGGCTAAGGGGTATAGAGCCAAAGATGTATTGGAATTGCATCATTTTGATTTGTACGGTCCTATGTCTATCCAGGCTAGAGGTGGCTTTGAATACTTTGTCTCTTTTATAGATGATTATTCAAGGTATGGATACATTTACTTGATGCGCCACAAGTCTGAATGCTTTGACAAGTTCAAAAAATTCAAGGCTAATGTGGAGAACCATCAAGATAAAAGTATCAAGACACTACGATCTGATCGTGGTGGCGAGTACCTCTTGGGAGAGTTTAGGAGTTTTATCGAGGTCGATTCAATCTCAATTGTTCAGACCGCACACCCCAAAGAAAATGGTGTGGCGGAGCGAAGGAATAGGACTCTTATGGAGATGGTCAGATCGATGATGAGTTATTCTGAGTTACCTGATTCGTTCTGGGAGTTTGCTCTGGAAATGACAGCACACATTCTGAACTTGGTTCCATCTAATTCAGTACCCTCTACTCCCACAGAATTGTGGACTGGGCAAAAGCCTAGTCTAAGACATATTCGGATTTGAGGTAGTCTAGCACATGTGTTGAAGGGAGATGCTGGTAAGTTGGAATCTCGTATAGAAGTACGCTTGTTTGTTGGCTACCCTAAGGGAACGAAGGGTGGTTTGTTCTATAGTCCTGGAGATCAGAAGGTGATCGTGAGTACGAATGCCAGATTTCTAGAGGAGGACTATGTGATGAACCACAAGCCCACGAGTAGGATTGTTCTTGAGGAGTTGACAGGGGAAGTCCCGACTTCAGTACCACCGGTACAAGAGGAGATACCACAAGACACTGCACCGCATGTCACAGAGCATACACAGGAGGCACCTCGTCGTAGTGGGAGGGTTGTTAGACAACCCGAGAGATTCATGTTCTTGGGAGAGTCTTCGGACTTAGTCCCTGATGAACATGAACCTGATCCCTAGACATATGACGAGGCACTCTAAGATAGAGATACGGTATCTTGGCAAAGAGCGATGAATTCAGAGATAGAATCTATGGATTCTAATCATGTCTGGGAGCTAGTAGAACCACCCGATGGTGTGAAAGCCATTGGATGCAAGTGGATCTACAAGAGAAAGAGAGGAGTAGACGGGAAGGTTGAGACCTTCAAAGCTAGGCTTGTTGCGAAAGGATATACTCAGAAATTGGGTATCGATTATGAGGAGACTTTTTCGCCAGTAGCCATGCTTAAGTCTATCCGGATTCTCTTATCTATAGCTGCTCATATGGATTATGAGATTTGGCAGATGGATGTCAAGAAAGCTTTCCTTAACGGAAGTCTTGAGGAAAACATCTATATGAAGCAACCAGAGGGATTCACTGCAAAGGGCAAAGAGCATCTTGTGTGTAAGCTTAATCGGTCCATTTATGGATTGAAGCAAGCTTCTAGATCTTGGAACATCCGCTTTGTTGAGGTAATCCAGTCATATGGATTTATTCAAAGTCCGGATGAGCCTTGTGTATACAATAGATGTGATGGAAACGTAGTAGTATTTCTTGTACTATACGTAGATGACATTTTGTTAGTTGGCAACAATATCAGAGTGTTATCAGACGTAAGGGTATGGTTGTCCAAACAGTTTGATATGAAGGACTTGGGAGAAGTGGGACACATCCTTGGGATCAAGGTGATAAGGGATCGCAAGAAAAGGATGTTGTGCTTATCTCAAGCTTCATACATTGACACTATCCTTGCTCGTTTTAGCATGCAAAACTCCAAGAAAGGTTTTCTACCTTTTAGGCATGGAGTACCTTTATCTAATGAGATGTGTCCCAAAACATCAAAGGAGATAGAGGAGATGAAGGCGGTTCCTTATGCTTCGACAGTAGGAAGCCTCATGTATGATATGCTATGTACGAGACCAGATATCTGCTTTGTCATGGGCATGGTTAGCAGATATCAGAGTAATCCTGGACAGGGACATTGGACTACGGTAAAGCATATATTGAAGTACCTGAGAAGGACTAGGGATTATATGCTGGTTTACCGGGCAGATCAATTAATCCCTATGGGTTACATGGATTCTGATTTCCAATCAGATAGGGACAACAGTAAGTCTACCTCGGGGTTTGTGTTTACTTATGGAGGTGGAGCCATAGTATGGAGGAGTGTCAAGCAGAAATGCGTGGCGGACTCTACCATGGAAGCTGAGTATGTGGCAGCCTCTGAGGCAGCCAAGGAAGGTGTATGGCTCAGGAACTTCTTGATGGACTTGGATGTGATTCCTGGTTTGCCCAGAACTATCACAATTTATTGTGATAATAGTGGTGCAGTTGCAAACTCGAAGGAACCACGAGCCCATAAGGCGAGTAAACACATAGAGCATAAGTACCACCTGATACGAGAGATCGTAAAGCGAGGAGAAGTAGTTGTCGCCAAGATTGCATCAGAGGATAACCTAGCAAATTCATTCACTAAGGCCCTTTCAGAAAAAGTGTTTGATAGGCATGTGGAGGACATGGGGATCAGATGTATGACATTGTGATGACAGCATAGTCTTTTTATATAAGTGGGAGATTGTTGGAATGTATACTGAAAGCCTAGCTCTTTTTGTATGAACATTTTTATTTTGAAATAAGAATCACATGATCATTGTTTGAACTTTATATTTATTATATGTGTGCATATTGTCTAATATTTTACATTGTAGATAACATGGTGCTTGGTGTGGCACAGAAGATCATGTTATCAATCCCTTGTAGAATATAATAAGAGGCTCACAACCAAGATGGTTTTGGACAAACCATTGGCATGGTTGTAGTGTAGCTTGGTATTGTTTTGTTTTGAACATAGAGTTATACTAGTACACTTAGGTGTATTGAGCAGGATCGACATAGAGGTGATTCAATTTATTGCTGACTACATAATTGAATCAGACCTCGGATATTATGTTGTACATGCTCTTAATCCCGATATAATAATGGGCACATGTACTTGGTATTTATTTCTTTGATTTACCAAAGAGTGAGATTTAGATGGATTAAATTAATATGCCCGGTAAGTTTGGAAATGATATTATTTACATGGTGTGCCGTTGATTATAGGAGGAAACCGTGTCCTATATATTAGGTTGATGATGTCCCCTTGAGAAGCTCATAAGGTTCATCATGTAAACCCTGCAGGTTGACTTAGTCAACATGATGATAAGGTTGAGTGGTACTACTCGAGGAGTTAGATGTTAATTGATTGATGGTCAGTAAATCAATTAATTGACGGACATTCGATATTTTAAACACGGGGAGATGGATGTACAAATAATATATGGAGCCCATATTAATTTATGGGGGTTGGTGAGGTAATTCAATGATGATCCTCTTGTGGAATGGAACATCATTGATGGATCAAGTTTGTGTGGTTCCGATCCATCGGGTGGCCTAGAACCAACTCCTTTTCATGGTCTCTATCGTAGCCTAATATAATCCTCATGAAGCCTAGATCCAAGGATGTAAAACAAAACTCTAGAACCGATGGTTAAGATTAAATCTCTAGATCCGACGGTGGAGATTAAATCTCTAGAACCGACGGTTGAGATTAAATCCCTAGAATAGATGGTTGAGATTAAATCTCTAGATCCGACGGTAGAGATTAAATCTCTAGAAACGACGGTTAAGATTAAATCTCTAGATCCGACGGTGGAGATTAAATCTCTAGAACCGACGGTTAAGATTAAATCCCTAGAACTGACGGTTGAGATTAAAACCCTAGAACCAACGGTGGAGATTAAAACAAGGCTTAAGCCTAACTCAATAAAAGGGAGACTTAAGTGGGTGGCAAAAGAAGTTGTTTTTTGAGAGATTAGTGTTTTGCCTACCTAAGCTTGGGCGGCAAGAAACCCTAAGGGAGTTCTTGGTTGGGCGACTAGGGTTTGGATTTAGGAGTAGGCAGCAACAAGAGGAGGAGATCCCTTCTTCTTCCTAAGGTGTTGCCGGCACCTATCCCTCTTCCTCCTTTCAACCTTGGCCGGCGCTCTTCCCTTCTTCCTCTTCACCTTGGCGGTGGAAACAAGGGCTAGGGTTTATCCTTGGAGCTCTTGGCCGGTGCCCTCTTCTTTTCTCCTTGGTGGCCGACGACAAATTTTCTTCAAGGTTAGCCGGGGCTCAAGAAGCTACTCCTTGGCCGGCAGTTATATCAAGTTCCTTGGCTTGGTGGCCGGTTATAGATAGGAGAAGGAGTTTTTGTTTGGTTCTTCTCTTTGTTCAGAGTGAGCAAGGAAGCGAAGAACGTGATCTAGGAGGCTTCAACTCGTGGAGGATCTTCGCCCACACAACGTCCACGAGGAGGATAGGACATACGATAGAAGATCGAGAGGTATAAAAGTTTTACAACTTTTATTATTGATCTTTGCATGTTCTTATCTTTATGTTAGTATGTGTTAATTATACTAGTTTGCATTTGTATGTATTTGTATAATCATGGACCCCGAAGATAAACACAAAAACCGGTGATCTGTCCGTCGTCTCTTCCGCGGCTAACCGACTAGAAGAGTTGTATTGCTTGAACAACTAGTTTGTTCAAGTGATCGCTCAAGTCGTTACCACGACGATGAATTGGTTGTGCTTAGGAAACTCAACCCATCCTGATTAGTTTTCATTAGTGAAAATTTTAATCCGGGGACATGGGAGCCAATGAGCCTCCGAGCCATTCCATCACATTCGACAGATCGGGGTGTTTTCAGCTATAGAATGATTTCCAGTCGAGTGCTCACGCCAGCACTCGACAGATGGGAGGACTAGTCGACTGATTGGTATCATCAGTCAACTGATGATGGATCCATTGGAGTTTTGCCAACGTGTATCAAGTCGTTGTGAGACAACGACCACAGGACCAGTCGACTGATAGTCATGATCAGTCGACTGATGGACAAAATCAGCTTGATGCAGGTTATAAATGAAGCTCAAGAGGGAGGATTTTGCCAACACTTTAAGGGAGACTTTGAAGGGGAATTGTTGCTGCATTCAAGTTTTTCAAGAGCCAACTAAAGCATGCAACAAACAAGTGATCAAAAGCAATTGGTGAAAAGTGTTCTTTTGTATTGTATTTGTATTCTTGTTTGTATTTCTATATTACATTGTAATTGCTTGTGAGAGATTTCTCCACCTCCGACGTGTTGTCGAGAAGGAGTGTTAGTTAGTGTCGTGCGCATAACTAGAGCTCGGTGAGCTCGCCCGTGGAGTAGGAACCATTTGGTTCCGAACCACGTATATCTTTTGTTTTGTTGTGTTATTGTATTATTGTTATTATTTATATTTTTTCTGCTACATATATTAACAACAATTGTAGACAAGCACGTAAGAACGAACGACTTCCGTTCATACGAAGATTGAGGGCTATTCACCCCCCTCTAGCCGGCCAACACCGATCTCCTACAAGTGGTATCAAAGTCAGGTTGCTTGTCGAGGACTAACCGCTGACACAAGCACTACAAGATGGCCGGCTACAACCTCCAACCACCAAAATTTTAAGGAGATTTTCATTGGTGGAAAAGAAAAATGGAGGTATATCTAGAAACCGATTTTGATATTATGTTAATTCTAGAAACCGATTTCGAATTGCCTAGGGATGAAAGCAATAGGAAAATTGAGAAGTCAAGGTTGACCCAAGACCAAATAAAGGACTTCAAGACAAATTGAGAGGGCTATTCACCCCCCTCTAGCCGACCAACACCGATCTCCAACAAGTGGTATCAGAGCTTGGTTTATTGTCAAGGACTAACCGCCGACACAAGCACTACAAGATGGCCAGCTACAACCTCCAACCACCAAAATTTGAAGGAGATTTTCAATGGTGGAAAAGAAAAATGGAGGTATATCTAGAAACCGATTTTGATATTATGTTAATTCTAGAAAACGATTTTGAATTGCCTAGGGATGAAAGCAATAGGCAAATTGAGAAGTCAAGGTCGACCCAAGACCAAATCAAGGACTTCAAGACAAATCTCAAGGTAATTGAATTACTTAGTGATTTGTTACCTAACCATATTTGGTCTAGATTAGGAATTTTTAGGGATGCAAAGGAATTATGGGATAATGTAATGAAATTCCAAGAAAATTCCCAACCGGCACAAGTAGAGGAGATTGCCGAGGAAGAAGCACCCACCACATTTGAAGATGTTGATGACTTGGTGGAAATCTCCACCTCTAGCATTGAGGGGGAGGAAAGGGTCTCCATTACGGAGCAAAGTCAAAACGAAGCATCTACCTCCGGAAGATGTGATCAAGAGGCCACCACCTCCTTAGGTAACTCAAGTATTTTGATTTTAAATAAAGATCATATAATATGCTTTGAGTGTAGGGAGAAAGGGCATTACAAGAGTAAATGCCCTAAATTGGCTAAGGAGAAGGTCCAACCGGCACCAAAAGTCAAAAATGCCGGAGTCCCCACAATTAAGAGCAATGAGCACATTGTGTGCTTCAAATGCAACCAAAGGGGGCACAACCGAAGCCAATGCCCTAGGGGGAGGAATAAAGGGCAAGAAGGTGTATCTCATATAGGGGGAGCTTATAAAGTTAACCCTAAGGTATATTTAAATTATGCACCTTCAATTCCTAAAGTTAAAAAGCATGCTAAAAACTATTTTAGTTCAGTTGCAATTATTAATGAAAAGCATGCTAGTAGAAATAATAAGGTTTATTGTTTAGGTGCCAAGCATGTTAGTTTATCTAAGGACAAACCTAGGACAAATAACACTAGACCAATCTTGCCTAGGGAGTCAATTAGGAGAATTGAAGAAAACTTGGGCATTAACCCCAAGAAATCTAGGCATATGCCCAAAAAGAGGCCTTCCTAAAAATCCAATGATAAATCAAAATTGGAAAAATTATAATTAGAAAACAAAGTCTTGAGGTCAAGACTTGAGAGAATGGAAAAGACCCTTAGGATTATAGAAAATTCTATTCAAGGGTCGAATGCCCCAAAATCAAGACCTAGGGTTCAAGAATGATCTAAGGGCAAGGAAGGTTTGGGTCACAAACCTATGCCCAAGAAGACTTACCATAATGTCCCATTTAATTATGGAAAAATTTCTAGGTCTAGGAAAACTAAGGCTAATAGGGAAGTTATCCCTAAGACTAGTCATGGTGTTTGCTTAGTGGCTAAGGACTTAAGAAAAACCAAGAAAGCCACTAAGAAGGTCAAAGGGAGAGTTACCCTTAGGTTTGACTTAGGAAAGACCCAAAAGACTATGGCTTCAAAGCCTAAAAGGGTCATTAGGAAGGTATCTAGGGAAGTTATCCCTAGTGAATACCTTGTTAACCCAAGGAGCTCCAATAGGTATTGGGTTCCTAGGAGCGTGATCGATTCACGCTAGATGGGTTAGGGTGTGTCAACCCTAAGTGGATGGGTAGTTAACCTAGCCATGATGAGTTGACACATTAGGATGTGTCAATATGCTTTGAGAAGTTGAAAAATAATTAAATTGGCACAAATAGGTCTTAGAGCTATGGGTGTGCCATTTTGAGTTTATGGCACACTTGGGAGATAATGGTATTAAGGCAAAATGGAATTAATTCCTTGAAATGACAATTTGAATTTAACACTTAGGTATCCCATACCTTAGTATCTTATAATTGTCATGCTTTGTTTGCCTTGCCATGTCACGACATCATTTTCATTTTTATCTCTAAAAATGTCATGATCATGTTTTAGACTTATTGTTATATGTCATGTATGCTAAAATCTCATTCACATGCCATGACATCATGATTTTGGCACATGCTTAGTTATATCATATATATGCCATAATCAAATCATGCATAAAATAAAATTTATTTAAGGATCATTGGCATGACTTGAAGTCCCATGCGTAAGGGAATCAAGTAGAGTTGCCTTTAAAATATGCATGAGACCATTAAAGAACAAAAACCCACATCTCACTAAAATATTTGACTTGTATGTGTTTTGCACATCTAGATATAAGTGAGATGTTTAGGAAAAAGAAATTAAAGGTTTCTAAAACATTTTGAAAAACCTTGGTGAAGTCTATCTTTTGATAGCTATCACCATTGAATGGGATGATACAAAGAGGGCTCAATATTGAAGCTTTTCTTAACTTTTAAATTTTGTATCAATCTCGCTAATTTGTGGGTAAAATAATTTTCTAATATTTTTTACCCATAATGATTGTAATAAGTAATATACGTACAAAATTTCATGATTTATCAACGTTTGTATATTTACTTACGAATTTTAGAAATTTGTTTCTGAAAATCAGAAAACTTCAAATGCAGTTGTCAGTCGACTGATGTGGGAAAGAGTCGACTGGTAACTGAGAGAGTCGACTGATACTGTTGATTTCGGGTAAACCTTGGTGGTTAGACTGTTCGGCTATGTTTTGGTCCCCTAACCACTCCTAACCCTAAGACATGCTTGGGAGAGCATTAGAAAGGGTGGAAATCCATTGGATATGGATTAGGAGAAGTGTTTAGGGAGAGTATCAATTTTTAAGGTGGATGAGAGTTCATTGTTGAACTTTGTCTTAATTTTGATGGTTTTGTGTTCCTATTGGCTTAGGGGCTTTCCAAAGACATTGTTGGTGCAATGGTCAAGGGGGAGCAAACCTTTAGGGGGAGGTATCCATCATGGGAAGATGGATGTGTATTTTTCTTCATGGGAGGAAAATTGAGGGATTGAGTCTCTCTTAAGTGATATGGGATTATCACTAGAAAGATTGAGGGCATGCCAAGGGGAAGATTGTAAGATCTCATTGGGATATGAGACATTGACACCCTTGAGGACCTTTTTGATGTAATGTCAAAAATGGGGAGAAGTTACCAAGTTACCAATTAGGGTTCGTTGGAATTCTCATTGGGATGTGAGAATTGCCAATATGGGAGAATTGGTAAACTTGAGATGGTAGTTTTGTCAATCATCAAAATGGGAGAGATTGTTGTTGCAATCGGCCCAGGTTGACTCGAGTTTAACTCGAGAAGTATTTTGATGATAGACAAAACTTATGACATGGGATTGTCATAGGAAAGTCCAACATGGAGTTGGCATGGAAAATCCAAGCATGGGGCTTAGTGTGGAAAGTCCAACATGGAGTTGGCATGGAAAATCCAAGCATGGGGCTTGGTGTGGAAAAGTCCAAAGCATTGCGAAGTCATGCGCTTGGTGCTTGGTGAGAAATGCATTGTGAAGCCTTGCGCTTGGTGCATTTGGGAAGTCTTGAGGACTAGGTAAGTTCACTAGGCTCGGGGTCCTTGAGTTGGTGAAGGATGGCATTGCGAAGCCGTGTGCTTGGTGCATCTGAGGGACTGCCTAATGGGGAGCGAATGGAGTGAGGCCTAAGGGAAGCATACTTCGAGGGAAAGAGACGAGAAGGATGGCATTACGAAGCTGTGCGCTTGGTGCATCCGAGGGACGTAGGCCGAGGGAAGAGAGGTTCAGTGGGAAACTCCATGAGGGATGAGGTGGACTTGGCCAAGTGGCTAAGATTGAGTGTCAGATGCTCAAACAACTTGGGTTTGAGGTTTTACCTGACATCAGTCGAATGACATAGATGCCAGTCAACTGCTCTAAGTCGACTAGGGTTCGACTAGTGTTTGATTGAATAGGGTCTTGCTGATCAGTCGACTGCCGAGGGATTACAGTCAACTATTAACACCATTAGTCGACTGATGAGGGAGATCATTCGACTGAACGGGGTGTTTTCAGCCGCAGAATGATTTCCAGTCGAGTGCTTGCGCCAGCACTCGACTGATGGGAGGACCAGTTTGGAGTTTTGCCAACGTGGATCAAGTCATTGTGAGACAACGACTACAGGACCAGTCGACTGATGGTCACGATCAGTCGATTGATGGGCGCAAAATCAGCTTGATGCAGATTATAGATGAAGCTCAAGAGGGAGGATTTCACCAAGACTTTAAGGGAGACTTTGAAGGGGAATTCCTACTGCATTCCAGTCCTTCAAGAGCCAACCAAAGCAAGCAACAAACAAGTGATCAAAAGCAATCGGTGAAAAGTGTTCTTTTGTATTGTATTTGTATTCTTGTTTGTATTTCTATATTACATTGTAATTGCTTGTGAGAGGTTTCTCCACCTCAGACGTGTTGTCAAGAAGGAGTGTTAGTTAGTGTCGTGCGCATAACTAGAGCTCGGTGAGCTCGCCCGTGGAGTAGGAACCATTCGGTTTTGAACCACGTATATCTTGTGTTTTGTTGTGTGATTGTATTGTTGTTATTATTTCTATTATTTCCGCTACGTATATTAATGACAATTGTAGACAAGCACGCAAGAACGAATGACTTCCGCTCATACGATGATTGAGGGCTATTCACCCCCCTCTAGCCGGCCAACACTGATCTTCTACATGTTTAGCATTCCTATTGGCTTATGGACTCTCCAAGGACATTGTTGGTGCAATGGTCAAGGGGGAGCAAGCCTTTAGGGGGAGGTATCCATCATGGGAAGATGGATGTGTATTTTTCATCATGGGAGGAAAATTGAGGGAGTGCCTCTCTTAAGTGATATGGAACTTATCACTAGAAAGATTGTAGGCATTTGTTTTCCTCCAAGGGAGAGATTGTAAGATCTCATTGGGATATGATACATTCTTATCCTTAGGGAGGACCTTTTTGATGTATCTCAAAAAGGTGGAGAAGTTACCAATTGAGATAGTTGGAATTCTCATTGGGATGTGAGAATTGACAATTGGGGATAATTGGTAGACTTGAGTTTGAGGTTTTGTCAAACATCAAAAAGGGGAAGATTATTAGTGCAATCGGCCCAGGACTCGAGTTTGACTCGAACTATATTTTAATGTTAGAAAAAACATATGACATGGGATTGTCATGGGAAGTCCAACATGGGTTGGCGACGTAAATCCAAGTGTGTAGCCTTGGTTGTGAAAATTCCAAGAATGGGGTTTGGTGTTGGGAAAGTCCAACATGGGTTGGCCACGTAAGTTCAAGTGTGTAGCCTTGGCGGTGAAAGTCCAAGCATGAGGCTTGGTGTGGGAAGTCTTGAGGACTTGGCAAGATCACTAGGCTCGGGATCCTTGAGTAGATGAAGGATGGCATTGTGAAGCCATGCACTTGGTGCATCCGAGGGACCGCCGGACGGGGAGCAAATGGAGTGAGGCCCAAGGGAAGCAGACTTCGAGGGCAAGAGATGCAAAGGATGGCATTGCGAAGTCGTGCGGTTGGTGCATCCGAGGGGCGTAGGCTGAGGGAAGAGAGCTTCGGTGGGGAACTCCATAAGAGGATGAAGTGGACTTGGCTAGGTGGCTAAGACTGAGTGTCGGATGCTTAAACGTGGTGTTTGAGGGTTTACCCGATGGTCGGATACTCAAACAACTTGGTGTTTGAGATTTTACCTGACATCAGTTGACTGGTATAGGTACCAATCGACTGCTTTAGGTCGATTGGACTCAACTGGTGTTCGACTGATCAGGTTTTGACCGAACAGTCGACTACCAAGGGTTGACAGTTGACTGCCGACACCATCAGTTGATTGTCGAGGGATGGCAGTCGACTAATCGGGGTGAATTCGGGCACAAAAGATTTTCCAGTCAAGTGATTACGGCGATCACTCGACTGATGGGAAGTCGACTGATGATGGATTCGTTGGAATTTGGCCAGCATGGATCAAGTTGTTGTGAGACAATAGCTACAGGACCAGCGTACTGATTGTCACGATCAGTCAATTGATGGGCACGAAATCAACTCGATGCACGTTATAAATGGAGCTCGAGATGGAGAATTTCGCCAAGACTTTTTGGGAGATTTTGGAGTGGAATTGTTGCTTCATTCCAGTCCTTCAAGAGGCAAACCAAAGCAAGCAACAAACAAAAGCAATCAAAGCCATCTATGTAAAGTTTTCTTCCGTATTATCTTTGTATTTGCTTGTACTTTTGTATTACATAGTAATTGCTTGTACGAGGTTTCTCTACCTCCGATGTGTTGTCGAGAAGGAGTTTTGTTAGTGTCGTGCACATAACAAGAGCTCGTTGAGCTTGCCCAGTGGAGTAGGAACCCTAAGGTTCCGGACCACGTATATCATTGTGCTTGTGCATGTGTTGTGGTCTTGTATTAGTTTTATTATCATTCCGTTGCGCATTAACGAGTATTGTAGATGAGCATGCTACGAACAAACGATTTCCACCGTACATACGATTTGGGCTATTCACCCCCCTCTATCCGGCCACCGATCCTCCAACAGGAATATGGTATATATGATGGTGTCACGCCCGCCCTTCCGGGACCCTAAATGTCCGGAGAGGCGGCGCGTGACGCGACCGTACATACCTTTCATACAGCGGAAGACTTTATATATATATATTTCTTATTTCTTACAGCGGAAGACTTAAGACCTAAATACTTTTTTTTTTCTTTTAAACATAGATATGCATTAACACTTCTTCTTAACATAGAGTATGATTCATAGCATAGCATGCATAGATACTTCTTCTTACTTCTTCTTTACTTCTTCTTATCAACATAAAGCATTCTTCTTTACTTCTTCTTATCAACATAAAGCATGCATCATATATATATATATAGATACTTAGGGCTTAGTAGGTTCATAACATCATCGTCATAGGGAGACATAAGTAAAGACATCCATAGACATCATCATCATAGGCAATACATGTATAAGTAGACTTAACGGATCTTCTCCACCATGCCACTACCACACACATTGACCCCTCCTGCTGCTCCCTTTAGTTTATCCATCCCTTACCCTTATCTGCAGTACGAGGGAAAGATAAACTATAAGCACATAGGCTTAGTAAGATCCTGTCCTACTCACAAAAAACCATACATCATCATTAATCATGACTTGTAGCATTTATAACATATAATCAATATATCATGTAACATTCATGGCATCATCAACTTAACTTGTAGCTTAAGTAACATGAGATAATATAGCATGGATCCTCCCTAACATAGCAGCATAACATGAAATATATACATATACTTAATCAAAGATAATATGCATCATATGTAACTTAGTAACTGACATCATAGCGCGTACCATCGAACATAACATGTAACTTATACATCATGACATATCATCTAACATAACGGTAACTTAAACATTATGGCATATCATCTAACATAACACGTAACTTAAACATTATGGCATATCATCTAACATAACATGTAACTTAAACATTATGGCATATCATCTAACATAACATGTAACTTAAACATTATGGCATATCATCTAACATAACATGTAATTTAAACATTATGGCATATCATCTAACATAACACGAACTTAAACGTTATGGCATATCATCTAGCATAACATGTAACTTAAACATTATGGCATATCATCTAACATAACACGTAAACATTATGGCATATCATCTAACATAACATGTAACTTAAACATTATGGCATATCATCTAGCATAACATGTAACTTAAACATGCAAACATATGCAAGATGCTTTAGAAAACATATAAGTTAGGAACGTAAATATAGATCTCAACATATATGGGCCCGGAATTGAACCACTAATTCATAATCATAGCGCGAATACCTAAATAGGCCCGAGCTAGCAAGTCTCAACCTAATAGGTTCCTAGGCCGAGTCTTATTCCATCGACCTAGGGGCAATCGTCATAGCGTAGAAGCCCATCCTAGGCCCGAGTCTTACTCCATCGACCTAAGGCATCTTGGAGCCCATCCCGTACTAGGCCCGAATCTTATTCCATCGACCTAGGGGCAATCATACATAGAAGCCCATCCTAGGCCCGAGTCTTATTCCATCGACCTAGGGCATCTTAGGAGCCCATCCCTTCTTGGACCTTGTTAAGGTCTTGGTACAAGCCATGCAGAAAGTAAAATACTTATATGCTTATTTTACAACATAGCTTATTTCTTTAACATAGCATAGCATACTTCATTTCATAACACATCATGCTTCATTTCATTAACATAGCATAGCATACTCATTTCATAACAACATAGCTTATTTCATTAACATAGCATAGCATACTTCATTTCATACACATCATGCTTCATTTCATTAACATAGCGTAGCATACTTCATTTCATAACAACATAGCTTATTTCATTAACATAGCATAGCATACTTCATTTCATACACATCATGCTTCATTTCATTAACATAGCATAGCATACTTCATTTCATAACAACATAGCTTATTTCATTAACATAGCATAGCATACTTCATGGTATGAACTTCATTGTAACCTAAAGAGATCAAAGGTGGCCGAATGACCCTTATAGGCTTTTTAGGGTTTAGACTTTTAACCTAATTCAAGTAACATACATAGGCATACAAATTCCATAAATTTCATGGTATGAACTTCATTGTGACCTAAAGGACCAAAGGTGGCCGAATGGCCCTTAAAGGCTTTTTAGGGTTTAGACTTTTAACCTTATTCAAGTAACATACATAGGCATACAAATTCCATAAAATTCATGGTATGAACTTCATTGTAACCTCAAAGACCAAAGGTGGCCGAATGGCCCTTAAAGGCTTTTTAGGGTTTAGACTTTTAACCTAATTCATTAAACATGACATACAACATCATAACCCTACAAAACATGGATTGAAACATCATTGGGTCTTAGATATCTAGGGGTGGCCGAATGGGTCTTTAGTGGCTATTAGGGTTAGCTTTTGTCCTAACCCACTTTAACCCCTAACATCATCATCTAGTTATAAACAACATAGCATAGAGCTTCATTGAACCCTAAATCATGGCTTGGCCGAATAGGCCTTAGTGGTTATTAGGGTTAGCTTTTGTCCTAATCCCCTTTAACCCCTAACATCATCATCTAGTTATAAACAACATAGCATAGAGCTTCATTGAATCCTAAATCATGGCTTGGCGAATAGGCCTTAGTGGTTATTAGGTTAGCTTTTGTCCTAATCCCCTTTAACCCCTAACATCATCATCTAGTTATAAACAACATAGCATAGAGCTTCATTGAACCCTAAATCATGGCTTGGCTGAATATATCATGTAGGTTTCTTTTACAAAAAAACAAAAAATAGCAATCGGAGCTACTCGTATGCAGGTGAGGGATACTTACTTCCTTCGCATTGCTTTTTGGTGGAAGGAAAACCTAAGTAAGAACCAACCCTAGCCTTCTCTTGCTTGGATGAGATTCGGCCAAAGGTGGAGAAGAGGCTAGAATTCGGTGAGGAGAGGAAGAAGAAGTGTGGAAGTGACCAAATCCAATCTTCCCTCTTCTTTATAAAGGGGGGAGGAAGAGAAGTTCCTCTTTTCTTTTCCATGCCTCTTCATTTACTCCTAGTCCCACTTATCTATAGTTTCCCCCTCTTCCTTAATCATATAATCCTATTGGGCTTCTGGTTAGTGGGTGCATCTATAAGGCTTGGCTATCTCTAGAGGTTTGGGGTTCAATTCTTAGGCCTTGCACCCTTTTTTGGCTTATTTTCTTTTATTTTTGAAAAGGCCCACATAAAGCCCATGATCATCAAGCCAAAAATTTCTGTAAAATTGCTAGGAATTTTATGGGCGTTACAGATGGTTCCTTACTGTCCGATCTTGACCTAGAGCTTCCACTGGAAGTCTTAGCCAGATCGCCGCCTATGGTTGTCCCCGTAAAGAGGACACGACCTTACCATCTCTCTTCGCACTCGTGCTTACTTCTGGTCTTTTATGACCTGTTGCTTTGCTTCCGATCTCCACCTAGGTTCTTCGACTCCCACGATATCCTCCCGGTATCGTCCGACCACCACGGCTTCTTGACTCGAGATTCTCCGGGTGTCGCTGACCTTTGGCTTTGCTTAACCATTTCCTGCAAACTTAATTCAGCTCATGAGATAACAATATGCCCTTAACTTTGGGCCTTTACAATAATCAAAATCTAGGTTCGATTATCTGGTACCCCTACACCAACAATCTCCCCCTCTTTGATCTATGGCATACCGACACAATGTTAAGGAAAAATTTAAGCATAAACCAAGTAGAGTAAATGATAAATGCCTTTTCAAAAACTCCCCCTTAACCATTGGTGAGATACTTAACTTTCACTCTTCTCTCCCTTTTGCCATAAATCAAAAAAGCGTCGGGGTGTTTATATAAAATAGGGGTTTAAAAACAACATTGTATAAGCATGCATGTAGAATTATTAAGGATAAATCAACTATGAGTCCAAGCATGCATCTCTACTTAGTTAAGTAGTTTGGTTCGAGGTATATCCCCCTTCACCAACAATTGTAAAACTAACGTAAGTTTGTGAAACATAATTTTGATTTCAAAATACCATAAGTTTATTTTTCAAAAATGCTTTAAAAGTTTGTAATATAGCCATTAAGATCAGTTTTCTCCCCCTTAGTGAAATATATGAAGTATAAGAGATTTAGGGGGCGCTAAACTTTGGCCTAGAGAGTTGTATACTTAGTATTGGCCAATCAAAGTTATAATTATTCGTTAAGCGCAATAGTTGAGAAAATAGGTAGCATTTTGAAAAGGTTATGTTTTGTGTATGTTATAATTATTCCTTAACATCTCACCCATTCTATGTGTCTCAAAAATACGTTCGCCTTATATGTTTTGTGAGATGATTTTAACTTGATTAAAGTTAGTCAACCTTGGGTTAGATTCGGATTTAATGCTTATTTTGTCAAGTAAACTTTTCAAGAAATTGGCTTCCAGGTCGTGGCAAGGCACAAGAGTCTTCTTTGATCGGAACAACGACCAATTCCTTAAGCAAAGCCAAATTCACGAAATTGATTACTTTAGTCACTTAAGATTACTTCCTGGTCTAACTAGTTTAGGATTCGATGAGGTAGCTTCAGCTAGTTCAACTCAGCTAAGTGCACCAAGCTAGATGTGCCTTATCTATCTCAAATACATGAGATGTTGTTTCCCTAACGTGTTAGTGCAATTGGCCCAGGTCACGATTGACCAGGACTCGAGTTTGGCTCGAGTGATGTTGTGACGTGTTTTGATGTTTCGACAAAAACATATGACAATGTAATTGTCATGGTAAGTCCAAGTCTTGAGTTCTTGGCATGGAAAGTCCAAGCATGGTCTTGGCAATGTAAAAGTCCAACATGGGTTGGCAAGGGAAAGTCCAAGCATGGTCTTGGCATTTGAGAAGTCCAACATGGGTTGGCAAGGAAAGTCCAAGCATGGTCTTGGCAAGGAAAGTCCAAGCATGGTCTTGGCATGGAAAGTCCAACATGGGTTGGCATTTGAAGTCCAAGGGGATTGATATTGGCGGCGTAAAGTCCAAGCGGTAGTCTTGGCAGCATAAGTCCAATGGTTGGCGGCGTAAAGTCCAAGCGGAGTCTTGGCGGCATAAGTCCAATGTGCCTTGGCGGTGTAGACACCGTTAGCATGACATAGCCGATGGAAGCACCTGAAGGCTAGCGCGATGGATGAACAAGTCATGGATGACTTGGAGGGATCCAAGAGGCGTGAGGCTGATGGAGGTAGCTAGAAGGCTTAGGTCTAGGCTAAGGGTGGTCTAGCAAGTATGGGGACACCATACTTGGGTTAAAACCTCATGTTTGAGGTGTGCCAGTCGACTGGTGCCATATGGCAGTCGACTGGCCTGAGTCAACTAGGGTTTGACTGCGGGAAGTGGCCTAGCAGTCGACTGCCACTATTGGGCAGTCGACTGATAGACGAGCAGTCGACTGATCATGTGATCAGTCGACTGATGCTCGGATTTTCGGCCACAGAATAGAGTCTCACTCGACTGCTGAGATGAGCAGTCGAGTGATGGCTCATCAGTCGACTGATGGTCATGATCAGTCAACTGATGTCCTAGCCGTTGGATTTTTTCAGCGTCGATTACACCGTTGTCTCACAGCAATAGTGTGATCAGTCGACGGATGGTCCCGAGCAGTCGACTGATCGACCTTTTCCAGCACAGGTTGAAGCTTTATAAGGAGCTCGTGATGGAGGATTTTGACATCGGTACTTGAGGGATATTGGGGCGATTTGTTGGTGCAAATCAGGTCTCCAAGTGCAAGCAAGCAACCAAGCATTCAAGCAATCAAAACAAGTGTTGTAAAGTCTTTTCTTTACTTGTATTTCGTATTTACATTGTATATTGCTTGTATTTCGTTCTTACTGTTGTAAGATCTATTGTAAGGGGTTTCTCCGCCTCCGATTTGTGTCGAGAAGGAGTGTTTATCATTAGTGAGTGCGTGTGCATCACTAGGGCTCCTTAGAGCTCGATCCGTGGAGTAGGAACCGTGCGGTTCCGAACCACGTTATATCATTGTGTTAACTTATTGTCTATTTCGTTATTGTTATCATTATCTATATTTCGCTGCGCTAATGAAATTGTAGACAAGAACGAGATCGAATTCCATCCATGAACAGGCAAAACGCTATTCACCCCCATCTAGCCGTTACAATATTCCTAACAATTGGTATCAGAGCCCGGGGCTCTTCTACGGATTAACAATCGGGAGCTAAGTCAAAAGGCTAGAGGGTGAAGATGGAATTCCAGGACAAGCTTGGGTGGGAAATCAACACTCCACCTCCATACGACCAAGAAGATTTTCCGGCGTGGAGAGCAAGAATGGAAACATTCTTGATGATGAACATAGAGGATTGGTTCATCCTCGTTGAAGGCCTTGAACCCCCTAGGGATAAGAAGGGAAATGTCCTAAAATTGAAAAAGTGGACCCAAGAGCAACGCCAAAAGCTCAAGACCGAAGTTAAGGTAACGAAACTTTTTGAAGGTTTAATCCCTAATGATGTTTTGTGCAAGCTAGGGGATTACATGTATGCCAAGGAGCTATGGAGAAAATTTGCAAGATTCCATGAGGAGAGTTCATCCTCAAGTGAAAGTGAGGAATCGGAAGTTGAGATGGAGTCAACTTCCGGATCGGAGAAAGAAGAAGTAGAAGAGGTGGAAGAAGCATCTACGTCTAGGATTGAGGAGGAGAGACCATCCTCTACACCGGAGCAACCTCAAGAAGAGCCTTCAACATCCGATCAAGATGAGGAAGCTCAAAATTCAACTCCGGCACCTTCCACCACGGACCTAGGTAACTCGAACATTGCAAATAATAATAAAATTCATATTATATGCTTTGAGTGTAGGGAGCAAGGACACTACAAGAGTAAGTGTCCTAAACGGGTTAAGAAGACTCCACCCGTGCCAAAAGTCAAGGAAACCGATGCCTCAACACAAAAGAGCAAGGAGCAAGTGATTTGCTTCAAATGCCGACAACCGGGACATTACCGAAGTCATTGCCCAAGGGGGAAGAAAAAAGGGCAAGAAGGAGCAACACAAGTAGGGGGAGCCTCCAAGGCAAACCCTAAGGTAAAATTTATTAATGCACCTTCAATTTCTAGGGATAAGAAGCATGCTAGGAATAATTTTAATTCTCTTGCTATTTTACATGAAAAGCATGCTAGAAATAATAGACATATTTGTTTAGGTGCTAAGAGTGTCCACTTAAGAAACAAGAAGAAATTTGGGACTAATGTCCCTAAAAACAATTTACCCAAGGACAAACCTAGGTCAAATAACTCAAGATCAATTTTACCTAGGGAGACAATTAGAAAGGTGCAAGAGCACCTAGGTGTTAACCCTAAATGGACTAGGCATATGCCTAGAAAGTCCAATGCCCAAGATTTAAATCAAAATTCTAAAATTGGGCAATTAGAATTAGAGAACCAAGTCTTAAGGTCAAGGCTTGAAAAACTTGAGAAGACCCTTAACATTATGCAAAATCAATTTAAAGGGTCTAATGGTCAAACTCCTATGTCAAGAAGTCAAAGTCAACATCTAGGACCTAAGAGTCAAAAGTCAACCAAGGGCAAGAATGGTTTGGGTCACAAACCTAAGTCCAAGGTGACTTATCATAGTGTTCCATTTGACTATGGAACACTAACTAGGTCTAGGAAGACCAAGGTCAATGGGGAAGTCATCCCTAGAGTTGACCAAGGTTTGTGCCTAGTGGGCAAGGTTTCGAAGAAACCTAGGGTGGCCACTAAGAAGGTTGTTAGGGAGGCAATCCCTAAGGTTAACCTAGGGAAGACCAAAATGACCATGGCTAATAAGCCTAGGAAGATCATTAGGAAGGTATCTAGGGAGGTTATCCCTAAGGAATACCTAATTAACCCTAGGAGCTCAAATAGGTTTTGGGTTCCTAAGAGCGTGATTGATTCACGCTAGATGGGTTTACGGTGTGCCAACCTTGATTGGATGGGTAGTTAACTCAACCATAATAAAGGTGACACTTTAGGTTATTTTCAAGGTTATGGTTGCCTTGGAAATACATTTAAGTCTTAATCCTAAAAGTTTTTAGGATGTGCCAATATTACTTGAGAAGTTTGATAAAATGATCAAAATTGGCACAATTTAGGTTTAGAGGTTAGTGTGCCATTTTGGGTTTTTGGCACACTTGGGAGAAAACTAGAAATATGGCAAAATGCAATTAATTATATGAAATGGCAATTAATATTAAAATTTAGGTATTATTATACCTATATATTTTATATGCCATGCTTTGTTTGCCATATAACATGCCATGACATCATGCTTACTTTTAATCATTTTATATGTCATGTTTATGTTTTAGGATTAAGGGTTTAAATGTCATGTGTTTTTAGATTTTATCATATGTCATGACATCATGATCATTGGCCATGTTTTAATAATGCTATCTTTATGCCATGATCATACATTCATGCATTAACTTGATTAAAATTGATTTAAGGACTATGGCATGACTTGAAGTTCCATTTATAAGGGAATCAAGTAGGGTTGCCTTAGAAGATGCATGAAATCCTAAATTAAATGAACCAAAATCCACATCTCACATCAAATTGACATGTATGTGTACTTATACACCCTAGATATATGTGAGATGCTAGGATATGAGTTACGTTCATGGTGCATAGTTTTTGCATCTAGTTGAATCCAAACTCATATTAATTCAACATGTGGATCATTAGGAAAGCTTGGGAACAAGCCATGTGCATAGAGTCCACGGCAAATGATCCAAAATAGGGTTTTAAAAACATTTTAAAATCATTTTGAAAAACCTTGGTGAAGTCTATCTTTTGATAGCGATCACCATTGATAAGATTGATACAAAGTGAGCTTAAACTTTAAAGTTTTTAGTCACTTTTGGTTTTTGTATCAATCTCCTATTTCGATGGTAAAAATATTTTTCCAAAATTTTTCACTCATTGTATGTGTGATAAGTATTATACGTAACAAATTTCGTGATTTTTCGATATACATATAATTAGTTATGATTTTCTGAAACTCAACTCTGATAATTGAAATTCAGAAATTTGATTATCGATCCGCCATTGGTGGCGATCGATCGATGGAGGTGCCACGATCGATTCTGAATCACTGATCAGCTCTGATTTCGGGGTAAACAAGGTTGTTTGACCCGATTTCAGCTACGGTTATGGTCCCTAATCACTCCTAACCCTAGGATATGCTTTGGGAAGCATGATGAAGGGTGAAAATCCATTGGATATGGATTAGGAGAGGTGTTTAGGGTTTGTATCAATTTTAAGGTGTTGGAGAGTTCAATGTTGAATTTCTAACCTTAATTTTGATGGCTTAGAGTTCCTATTGGCTTAGGGACTTCCCAAAGGACATTGTTGGTGCAATGGTCAAGGGGGAGCAAGCCTTTAGGGGGAGGTATCCATCTTGGGATGATGGATGTATTTTTCTCCTTGAAGAAGAGAAGTTATTGGAAGAGTATCATCAATTTGGGAAAATTGATGGGTTTTTGATACCCAATTTGGAAATTGGGAGAGTGAATAGGATTGCCTCTCTTGAGTGATATGGGACTTATCACTAGGAAGATGGTAGGCATCCTAGATATTTTTAGACCACGGGGGAGATTGTAAGATCTCATTGGAACATGAGACATTGACCTCCTTGGAGAGAAGACCTTTTTGATGTTAGTCAAAAAGGGGGAGAATGTTTGGGGGAGAACATTTGAAAAATAGTTAAAATTACCAATTTGGGACAATTGGTGAGGGTTTTGAGTTAGTGCTCTAACTCAATGATTTGTTTGGTTTTTGTCAAACATCAAAAAGGGGGAGATTGTTAGTGCAATTGGCCCAGGTCACGATTGACTAGGACTCGAGTTTGGCTCGAGTGATGTTGTGACGTGTTTTGATGTTTTGACAAAAATATATGACAATGTAATTGTCATGGTAAGTCCAAGTCTTGAGTTCTTGGCATGGAAAGTCCAAGCATGGTCTTGGCAATGTAAAAGTCCAACATGGGTTGGCAAGGGAAAGTCCAAGCATGGTCTTGGCATTTGAGAAGTCCAACATGGGTTGGCAAGGAAAGTCCAAGCATGGTCTTGGCATGGAAAGTCCAACATGGGTTGGCATTTGAAGTCCAAGGGGATTGATATTGGCGGCGTAAACTGCAAGCGGTAGTCTTGGCAGCATAAGTCCAATGGTTGGCGGCGTAAAGTCCAAGCGGAGTCTTGGCGGCGTAAGTCCAATGTGCCTTGGCGGTGTAGACACCGTTAGCATGACATAGCCGATGGAAGCACCTGAAGGCTAGCGCGATGGATGAACAAGTCATGGATGACTTGGAGGGATCCAAGAGGCATGAGGCTGATGGAGGTAGCTAGAAGCTTAGGTCTAGGCTAAGGGTGGTCTAGCAAGTATGGGGACACCATACTTGGGTTAAAACCTCATGTTTGAGGTGTTCGACCGTGTCATATGACAATGACCGCCCGAGTCAACTAGGGTTTGATCGGAGTGGCCCAGCAATGACTACCACTATTCGAGCAATGATCGATAGATGAGCAAATGATCGATAATGTGATCACCGATCGATCGATGCTCAGATTTTTGGCCAAAGAATGGAGTCTCACTCGACTGATGAGACAAGCAGTCGAGTGATGGCTCATCAGTCGACTGATGGTCATGATCAATCGACTGATGTCCTAGCCGTTGGATTTTTCCAGCGTGGATTACACCGTTGTCTCACAGCAACAGTGTAATTAGTCGACTGATGGTCCCAAGTAGTCAACTGATCGACCTTTTCCAGCACAGGTTGAAGCTTTATAAGGAGCTCGTGATGGAGGATTTTGACATAGGTTCTTGAGGGCTATTGGGGCGATTTGTTGGTGCAAATCAGGTCTCCAAGTACAAGCAAGCAACCAAGCATTCAAGCAATCAAAACAAGTGTTGTAAAGTCTTTTCTTTACTTGTATTTCGTATTTACATTGTATATTGCTTGTATTTCGTTCTTACTGTTGTAAGATCTATTGTAAGGGGTTTCTCCGCCTCCGATTTGTGTCGAGAAGGAGTGTTTATCATTAGTGAGTGCGTGTGCATCACTAGGGCTCCTTAGAGCTCGATCCGTGGAGTAGGAACTGTGCGGTTCCGAACCACGTTATATCATTGTGTTAACTTGTTGTCTATTTCATTATTGTTATCATTATCTATATTCCGCTGCGCTAACGAAATTGTAGACACGAACGAGATCGAATTCCATCCACGAACGGGCAAAACACTATTCACCCCCCTCTAGCCGTTACAATATTCCTAACATAACGTACTATCATCTCACCGCGTCCTGATACTATGTTGTCAAAGTTGACTAACTATTTGTCTTATCTAGCCGTTCTAAAAAGTAAAACAAAATAACTAATCATGCAATGATTTTGCTAAGGAAGCATGTATACTATTTTAGTGTTAGATCTCCCTGGACCATTGGACCAATATGGTCTATCCACAAAGTGGACTTGATCCTGGGGAATCCAATACTTATTGGTCCTTATATGTGAGTTTAATAAAACGTTTGTGACTCATTCTTAGACTTGTTGATGCCTATGATTTACGATAAACATATAAGATCTATTCGTAGTCCTTGAACTAAAACCGAGTCCGACTTTGTTGTACACGACTCTTTGGGTTCCAAGAAGTCGGTTAATATTCTTAGATCCCAATGTGAATCTTTTCAACCTAGCCTTGAGCTCTTGAACTCGTCCTTTCAAGAGAGAATTCTCCTCAAGCTTTTCAACTTGAGTTGAGTTTCCCTCTTGAACTTGACTAGTTGAAGAGGTTAGATTAGCCTCTTGCTTGAGGATTTCAACCTCCCCGAGTAACGACTCGACTCTAAACTCGGACTTAGTTAATTTCCTATTCAGCAACTTAATTTCATGATATAAGCTGGCTATTAATGAATGACTTACCTTGATTTTTTCTTTTGACCCAGCTTTGAGTCTTTTCTTGAAGTCGTCCTCAGAGTCGGAGTCGGAGTTGGATTCGTATTCGACTTCGGACTCTGACTCGGACTCTACTATTCTTTCCACGAATGCTATGCCGATGCCTTCTTCTTCGTCGTCCCAAGTTGCTTGAAAGACCTTCTTTGATCCTTGTTGCTTTTGCTTCATTTTTGATTTGAAGTGCCCCTTCTTCTTGTTCTTCGACAACTCTCTTTCTTTTAAGATTATCTTCCACACCATGTTTACTATCTTGGCCTCTTCTTCTGATACGGACTCGGATTCACCCTCAGGTTCGGATCCTTGTTCTAGCTCAGGAGGTGGCTTGCTCTTATCCTTTCTTCTCTAATCTGCAAGCAAAGCAATACCTCTCTCGGTCCTGATAGCGTTAGTTTGTTCGTGAAGTTCAAATTTAGAGAAAAACTTGTCTGACCTAATTTTTGATAGATCCTTAGAAACCTTGTAGGTATCGACCATGGATGCCCACAAGGTGGTCCTAGGAAAGGTGTTGAGTGTGTACCTTATTAGGTCCCGATTGTCGATGGTTTGCCCAATTGAGTGGAGACCGTTGACGTTGTCTTAGATCCGTACATGTGGTTGGGTGGCGATATCATGAACCTGAATTTTTAGATTATACAATTTATTTAACAATAAGTCCCTTTTACACACCGTAGCATTGTTGGTTCCTTCGTGAAGCTCGATGAGCTTGTTCCAAAGATCCTTTGCACTGATAAAGGGGCCGACGCGGTTGAGCTCCTCCTTGGAAAAGCCGCATTGCAACATTTGAGTCACTTTTGCATCGGCTTCGATTTGTCTTTTAGTTGCATTGGTCCACTTATCGAAGTCCAAGGGCTCGCCTCAATCATTGGTAGGTAGAGCAAAGCCGGTTTGGATGATTATCCAAGTCTCAACTTGTGTTTTTAAAAAACACTCCATCCAACCTTTCCAGTAAGGGAAATCATCTCTTTTAAAGAACGAAGGTTGAGTGGTGATTTACCCCTCAATGTGGGCCATTTAAGGACAGAGATCCTTGCACACAAAAAGACGATAAGCAGAAAAGTTGCCAAGACTTTCGTATTGGATTAGTAGTGCGGGAGAAAAGAGAACTTAATGAAAAGCTTAAAACTTACAAATCGAAAAACCAAAATGAAAAGAAACTTAAAACAAAATGCTAGATTAGTGGATGCACCAAATCGTAGCGCCCCCGCTTTAATACCAATTGTTGGATCGAAAAATGCTAGAGGCCTAGAGGAGCGCCGAGGGGGGGGGAGGTGAATAGCGTCCGTAAAACTTCATTTCTTTTCGTTCATTCAATTAAAACAAAGAGATGCACAACAGAAAAAGTAAATAAGAAAATTTATTTTTACTTGGTTCAGAACCTGACACTTGCTACTCCAAGGCCTCGCGATCCTTGACCGCGTGCTAAGGGGTAATCCTGTTAGTGAAAGCCCTAGAGTCAATCATGTGATGATTGTTGTATGGACTTTGTTGTATCATATTCCTATTTATAAAGGCATGGTTATTATATTTACTTGTATTTGTGCCAAATAACTAAGTATAATAACGTCCTTGAGTAGAAGGTTCTTATCTATATCAATCCATTGGTTGAATCGATAATGAGATGATATAGAGAACACTACTCTTAATCATTCCTAATCAAGTATTAACATTCAGGGACAATGTTAATGCAACGAGACTAGCATGTAGGTCAACTTGATGACTTGATCTCATAAGTCATGGATATGTGATATCAAGTTGACACATGGGTATGCATTGGAGAAAGTATACTGAATGATCCGCCATGAGAAAGTATCATGGATCATTATATGAGTGTCATATACTTCCTAATGTGACTATTAATATGACTATTAGTCCTTGGACCTGAAGTCACCATGGTTCCCTACATAAGGAGTTGCATACTTTAGCTTCATCAAACGTCACCCGTAAATGGATGGACTATAAAGGCGATTACTGGGTATGTAACAAATTATACGGAGGGATGTGAGTGGTGTAGATGAGATCTATCGCTCCTATATGACGGAAGTGACATCGTTATTCTTGATAGCGTGAGATCACTAAGTGCATGGCCATGTCCAAATGAGTCAATATGAGATACTGAGCTCATTTGATTAGAGTGGGTCTACTTAGAGTTCAAAATATAGATTGTACCAAGGATGACACGGTCTATGCCTCAATTGGTCAATCTAAATGTCAAGGATAGAGAGACATTGCCACATATTGTGAGAGTCACAATTAGTAGTCACAAAGGTGATGTTGGATCTCAACATTCTTGTAACTTGGGTAGCAATGATGTGTTGCTGGATACCGCTCATTGCTTATGTTCCTAAATCGGTTTAGGAGCATTTCCATCGTTACAAAAACATATAGGGTCACACACAAAGGGCAATTAGATGGAGATTAGGTTCATATGATGAACCATGAAGATTAGGTTCATGGGATGAACCAAATTGGATTAAGAGTAATCCAAGTTAGACTAATTGAGTTGGACTCAAGTTGATTCAAGTGTTGAATGAGTCTAAATTAGATTTGATTCATCAAGTCAATTTAAACTAATGAATTGAGATTCATTAAATCAAATTGACTTGAATCAAATGGTTAGATTTGATCAACCATGGGAGATAAGAGGTCAAGTTTGACTTGACTTGAGAGGGAAGATGAATGGTCAATTTTGACTTGACCAATTGGCATTTCATGGTGACTTGGCATGGGGGCGGCCAATGATGATGCTCCACATCATCATGGACACATCATGGGGTGCCACCTCATGAGGGAGACCATTGGCTCCTGGAGTTACATGCATGCATGTACCCCCCTTATAGTGGGTTATGAAAGTGTGAAGTTAAGTTGTGTAACTTCATCTTCTTCCTCCTCTCTTTCCTCAAGCTCTCTCTTCCTCATCTTTTCGTGAGCCTCTAAGGGGTTCTAGCACACTCTAGGTTGCTTTTCTCCACCTATTTCTTGTGTGGATACCAATAGAGGAGTGTACACTTGACACTCTCAAGTTCCGGCAAGCCATTTGGATGAGCGGGATAAGCGAAGGGCGTCGCATCAAGGGTAAAACTTTTAACATGTAGATCTAGAGTATATCTAAGGTTTTTAAACACGTACATGTAGTTTTGTTTATCTAAGCACGGATCCGTGGCTGATTTCCGGGGTTTCTGAAACGCAAAAAGGGTTTTTGTGGCTCGGATAGTCTAACAGTGGTATCATAGCCACGTGCGAAGCATGTATGTATTTTAGTTTTGTAGTTTTTTTATTAGATATAAAAATTATAGATCAGTAAGTTTCTGTAAAGTTTCTATTTTAATAAAAATTTTGGGTATTTTTCTCTAAGAGTCGAAGCAACAAGTGTTGGGACACTTGTAGGCTTCCACCACCGAGAAAAACTCTCCGGAACGGTGAATTCTCGCTTTAGGTTTTTGGGACAGCGACTTAAGTCGCTATAAGATCAAGATGGGACACTCGCAAAGTTCATTTTGTGAGTAGGGGTGCTGCCCCTAACCTCAAAAGCGGCATTGTCCCGCGATCGCGCCCGGAAATCTCTTAGCGAGACCGTTACGGAGATGTGACTTATAAAATTAAAAAAAATAGGAAAAGTTATAGAAATTTCTGTAAAATACATAATTTAGAATTATATATAATATTGTGATGGTCATGGCCCAAGAATCCCAATGTGATTCGATAAATGTGTTGTAATTCATAATACGGCTTGCGCGTCGTTTTTGTTGATGTGCATGTTGTATAGGGTATGCGACCTGCGCGTCGTGCCTCTTCTTTTAAAATTCCAATTGTAAATAGTTATAGACTCGAATGTAACTCGAGTTTCATGTTTTTAATGTACAAAAATGAAGCAGTGGAAGGTCCACTAGTAGACAGAGTTACGAGGAGGGAGCCGACGACACATGGCGGTCAAAGGAGGCGCTTGGAGATGCTGCTAACCCTAGGTTGACCATCCAATCTTCTCATTGGCTTGAGAAGATAGGAGTAGAGCCATGACCTCATCATAATTAATTTATATATACATACATATATATGTTGATATATATATATATATATATATATATATATATATATATATATTTGTTTTTTTGCTTGTATGTATGTGATGCATGCTAGTAAATTTTGCTTGTATGTATATGATGCATGCTAGTATAATTTTTTGTATGTATGTGATGCATGCTAGTGTAAGGTAATAAAGGCCTTAATGCTTATATGATACACATTCACGATTAGATTAGATCTTAATCGAATCAACTCGAAAATGCCTACTAAGTTTTGATACCCATCACTACCTCGATCATTTGTTATTGTTGAATCTACCAAAGCAGAGCAACGCATATTAACTTGGTAGGGTGCGGAAGGACAATCTTGGTCCTGCCTATCACGGCTTGGGTGAGAATAAGCTCAATTAGATTGAGTAAAACTAGTTAACTCAATTGAATCGAGTAAAACTATAAGCATATTCCAACCGTTGGAAAGATAGGATAAGATCGCATTTACACTAAATCTTGGGCGATTTAGCCAAAGCTAACTCAAGGTCTTTTGTAAATGTGGATCTTGATCCTATAAACAGGAGTTGCATAGAGATGTAATTGGTAATTTGTTACCTACAGATCATACTAAGTCTTGGGCGATTTAGCCAAAGCTAACTCAAGGCGTAATATGATGTGGATCTTGTCCCGCGAAAATTAAAGCTAGTTTGTATGAATCTAGTAATGTGGTTTGACCACATCCATGGCTCGATTCTACAAAAGTCCTATAATTTAGTGGGAGAATCATTTGATTATGTAACACCCATAAAATTTCTAGCAATTTTACAAGAATTTTTGGCATGATTATAATGGGCTTTATGTGGGCTCTTTCAAAAAAATAAAAAAAAAATAGAGCCAAAAAGAATGCATGGCCTAGGAATTGGACCCCAAACCTCTAGTAGATAGCTAAGCCCTAAAGATGCATCCAATAATGAAAAGCCCAGCAGGGTTGTGCTATTAGAGGAATATGGGAAATGATAGTTAAGGGTAAGGGAGGCTAAGGGACACTTCAAGAGAATAAATAGGGAATGAGGAGACAAGAGAAAAGTCATTTCTCATTCTCCACTTCTCCTCTCCTTCTCTTCTTCTTCCTCACCGAAATCTACTCCCCTTCCCTTCCATTTTTCTGAGTGCTAGACAAGCAAGAAGAAGGTTCTAGGTTGGCATCCATTAGGGTATCTTCCAACTAATAGCAAAGCGAAGGATGTAAGTATCACCTCACCTGCATACAAGTAGTTTTTCGATTGATGTTATTATGTTAAACTCTTCATGAACCATTCGGCCAAGACCCTTACTTGAGTTTTCAACAAGGATCCATGCCATACCTTGTATGAATATGATGACGATAGGATGCTAGATAGGTTAGGTTAAGTGTTTGACCTTAAAAACCCCAAGAAACTTTCGGCCAAGACCATTACTTGTGCTCTCCATGATGATCCATGCTATGCCTTGTATTAATATGAAGATGATAGGTTTCTAGATGGGTTTGGTTAAGTGGTTGATCCTCAAACCCTTCTAAGACTCTCGGCCAAGTCCCTTTGGACCCCTAATGGTTTTTCTATGTTATATTTTAGATGAGTTTATGCTATGTTTTGATGTTAGATGAAGATAACATGTTCTATGCTAGGTTTTAAATGAGTTCATGCCATGTTGATTGTAGAAGAAGATAACATGTTCTATGCCATGCTATAGATGAGTTCATGCTATGTTTTGATGGTAGATGAAGATAACATGTTGTTGGCTAACCTAGAGTTAAGTGGTTGATGCTTTAAGTCCTTTGAACCTTTCGGCCAAGACCCCTAATGTGTTTTTCTATGCTATGTTTTAGATGGGTTTATGCTATGTTTTGATGTTAGATGAAGATAACATGTTCTATGCTAGGTTTTAAATGAGTTCATGCCATGTTGATGGTAGAAGAAGATAACATGTTCTATGTCATGCTATAGATGAGTTCATGCTATGTTTTGATGGTAGATGAAGATAACATGTTGTTGGCTAACCTAGAGTTAAGTGGTTGATCCTTTAAGTCCTTTGAACCATTCGGCCAAGACCCCTAATGTGTTTTTCTATGCCATGTTTTAGATGAGTTCATGATAACTTTTGATGTTAGATGAAGATAACATGTTCTATGCTAGGTTTTAAATGAGTTCATGCCATGTTGATGGTAGAAGAAGATAACATGTTCTATGCTATGCTATAGATGAGTTTATGCTATGTTTTGATGGTAGATGAAGATAACATGTTGTTGGCTAACCTAGATTTAAGTGGTTGACCCTTTAAGTCCTTTGAACCATTCGGCCAAGACCCATTTAGGTCTACCATGCTATGATCTATAAATTATCATGTTATGTTTTGAATGTAGGTATAGGTAATATGTGAAAGCTAAGCTAGATTTAAGAAATGGATCTTAGGATTTCTTGAAACTCTCGTCCAAGGCTTATCTAAAATCCTAAGTGCCCTCCCATGGCATGTTTTATATGGGAAAGGATTAACATGTGGTTAGTTAAATCATATATAAGTTGTTTAGGTTTTAAAATTTTGGTAGAGCTCCATGAAGTTTAGGTCACTCCATGTATACTTGTTCATGATGTTTATGCCTTATGCCATGCCCTATATGTGTGTGATGTTAACATGATGCTAAGGGGTCCTTGCTCAAGTGGTTTAGCATGATTTGTTATGTCACTACCATATGTCTATGTCAATAGTAGGGATGCATGATAAATTTTTGCTCATTACCATGTTAAATGTATGATCATGTTATGCTCATTGCCTTGTAATTGTATGAATGTATGATGTTTTATAAAGAAGGAACATTTATGAAAAGCAATATGATATGTTATGATATGAAGAAGAAACACGATATGTCATGATAAGAAACATGATATGTTTATGAAATGAAATATGATATGTTATGATAAGAAGCATGACATGTATTTTACTTTCTGCATGGCTTGTACCAGGACCCTAACAAGGTCCAAGGGATGGGCTCCTACGTGCCCCTGGGTCGACGGTCGTAGTACGGACTCAGTACGCGATGGGCTCCCAGATGCCCTAGGTCGATGGTCATAAGTATGGGCTTAGGATGGGCTTCTGTTATGCTACCCCTAGGCCGACGGACTTAGTACGGGCCTAGTACTCTAGTGGGTTCGGGATTAGCTACCTCGGGTCTATTAGGGATGCGCGCTATGATGATGATGATGTGGTACAATGTCGGGTCCACTATGTTGAGATTATGTTTAAATACTTATAATATATGTTTTCAAAGAGCATCCTGCATATATCTTTATGTTATACCTGTTCATGTACTATGATGTTATATATTCATGTTATGCCTGCTTATGTTCTATGACGTTATATTCATGTTATGCCTGCCTATGTTCTATGATGTTATATATTTATGTTATGCCTGCCTATGTTCTATGATGTTATATATTTATGTTATGCATGCTTATGTTCTTGTATGTTTACATGTTATGCTTGCTTATGATCTTCTATGTTTATACGAATGCTATGATTATGTTCTGGTATGTTATATGCATGTTATGTTTGATTATATGTCTTTGTATGTTTATGTGAATGTTATGCTTATATGTGTTATATGATCATGTCACTACTCTATGTTTAATGCTTGACGTATGGTTTTGTGAGTAGGACAGGATCTTACTAAGCCTATGTGGTTATAGTTTATGTTCCCTTGTACTGCAGATAAGAGTAAAGGGTGGCTAAACTAAAAGGAGCAACAGGATGGGCAAAGTGTGTGTGGTAGTGGCATGGTGGAGGAGATATGTTATGTTTCCTTATGCATGTTTTTCCTTAAGATGATTTTTATGAACTTGAACTAAGTACTTATGAAATGATGATGCATGCTCTATGTTTAAAAAGAAGTATCCATGAAATGATGATGCATGTTTATGTTTAAAAGAAGAAAAAAAAAGTCTAAAGTGTTCCGCTGTAAGAAGTATATGTAGTCTTCCGCTGTAATGTATGTATGTACGATCGCGTCGCGCCGCCCCTCCGGTCCCTTGGAAAGGGTGGGCGTGACAGATTAAAAGCCTAATTAAATGATAAAATGAATATGATATTAATTTTCTACATTATGTATGTTGTAGAGTACCATGTCGACAAACACGAACACTCTCTCCCTGCGTTCTGTCCTTGAGAAGGACAAGCTCAATGGAGCTAATTTCCTAGACTAGTACAGGAATCTGAGAATCATTCTGACTCAAGAAAGAAAACTGTACGTCTTAGACTAGCCCATTCAAGAGGCACCTCCTACCACTGCCTCGCAAACTGACCGAGATGCTTATAAGAAGCATCAAGATGATGCATTAGATGTGTCATGCCTCATGCTCGCGACCATGAACTCTGAGCTTTAGAAGCAACATGAGTTCATGAATGCTTTTGATATAGTTGAACATCTTCGTCAACTGTATCAAGGACAAGCAAGGCACGAGAGTTACGAGATCTCTAAGGCACTATTTTTGTCCAAGATGCAAGATGGGACTCTCATAGGTCTATATGTATACAAGATGATTGGGTACATAGAAAACCTACAGAGGTTGGGATTCCCACTTGGCCAAGAGCTGGCCACTGACTTGATCTTGCAATCTTTGTCACAAAACTACAATCAATTTGTCATGAATTACAACATGAATGAAATTGATAAGCCACTACCTGAGATGCTTAGCATGTTGAGAACTGCTGAGCTCAACCTTGAGAAGAAAAAACCTGACTCCATTTTGATGGTGCAAAAGAAGAAAGGCAAGGGAAAGCCTAAAGGTAAGGGAAAGTCCCAAGCCAAGGGCAAAGTCAAGGCACTGAAATTGAAAGGAGGGGTGGCCAAGGAAGGGACTTGCTTCCACTGTAAGGAAGTTGGACACTGGAAGCGTAACTGCAAAGCATACCTGGAAGATCTTAAGAAGAAGAGAAGTGAGACTTCTACTTCAGGTATAAATGTTATAGAAGTCAATCTATCTATTTCTTCATGATGGGTATTAGATACCGGATGTGCATCTCACATTTGTACCAATGTGTAGGCGATGAGAAATAGCAGGACATTGACGAAGGGCGAGGTGGACCTATGAGTAGGCAATGGAGCAAGGGTTGTTGCTATTGCTGTAGGAACTTATTTACTATCTCTGCGCTCTGGGCTTGTACTAGAACTAGATGAATGTTGTTATGTGCCTGCTTTAAATAAGAACATAATTTTAGTTTCTTGTTTGGAAAAGAAAGGGATTTCATTTATAAAAAAGAACAAATATTGTTCAATTTATTTAAATGATATATTCTATTGTAGTGAACCTCTGATGAACGGAATCTAAATTCTAGACTTAGAGAGCCCCATCTATAACATAAGTACCAAAAGGTTCAAGTCAAATGAGTTGAACCAAACCTATCTCTGGCATTGTCGCTTAGGTCACATAACTGAGAGTTGCTTATCCCAGCTCCATAAGGATGGGCTGCTGGACTCATTTGATTTTGAATCATATGAGACATGCAAGTCTTGTCTCCTAGGCAAGATGACCAAGACTCCATTTAGTGGACATAGCGAGAGAGCAACAAACTTGTTAGGACTTATACATAGTGATATATGAGACCCTTCCAATATTGCTACTAGATGTGGTTACTGTTAGGGCAATCTCTTGCCATGATTAGGTTTTGATGTGTGTGGCAAAGGGTTTAAGTTAGTTTGTTATGTTGATTTGATATGTGCGTTGAAGTCATGCAGGACTTAGTAATTCGCACATGGAGTCGTGGCGAGTTTCACATCTCATGACTTGGGCCTTGAGTCGGTGAAGGATAGCTTTGCGGAAGTCGTGCGCTTGGAGCATCCGAGGGACCGTCGGACGAGAAGCTTGGAGTGAAGCCAGAGGAAGTAGACTTTGAGGCAAGAAACGCGAAGGAGAATTGCAGAGTCGTGCGCCTGATGCTGCCGAGGGACGTGGCCACGAACGAAGAGAACTTCGAAGGCGAGGGACTCCGAGAGATGAGAGTGAGCAAATGTAACCCGGGAAGGGGTAGCTCTTAGGTGAAACTTGGCCATTTGGCTAAGTGTCGGATGGGATTTCCCGACACTAGTCGACTGCCATGGAATGACGATCGCTCGAGTCGAATGTGGTTCGATCGGCTATTTAGGAGCAGTGATCGCCATATGTGGGCGGTCATCGTTAAGACTCATCGATCGATCACAAGGCGCAATGATCGTCGAAAGGGTTTGCCCATTGAGAACCGCTCGTATCAAGCGATCGACTACGGAAGCGTGATCGGATGAGGTCCATCACGTCACAAGTGTTCCGTTGGACTACAACGGTCGGGATCCGACGTGTTCGGAGGCCGTTGGAGTGGCGGCAGTCGACTGCCAAGGGCAGCAGTCAACTAGTGGTGGCCAACGGGAAGAAAAACCTCCTCTCTATAAAAAGAGAGGGTGTGGAGCTTTGGGGGGCTAATGCTCTTACTCCAAATGACCATCCAAGTGCCCCACAAGCTCTAAACTCTTCTTACTTGCTTTTACTCCATTCTTATTGTAAGAAGAGTGATCTTCATTGTAAAGGTTACCTCCACCTAGCTTTGTGCAAAGGAGAGACCAATAGTGATTGGCTTTGAAGGAGTGATTCACCTTGGACGAATCGGACCGTGGATTAGCGGCGTAGCCGTGAACCACGTTACATCTCGGTGTTTGTATTGTTTGTTTATCTTTTACTTTGTCTTTATTTATATTTGCATATTCCGCTTGCGCTAACGTTTTGTAGATGAGCAAAATACGACATCAAACGAACGAGGGCTATTCACCCCCCTCTAGCCGGCCGTTTCGATCCCCAACAAGTGGTATCAGAGCCAAGGAAAGCTTGTCGAGGACTAACCTCCACAACAAGCAACATTCAAAATGGCCGGCTCCAACATCCACCCGCCGAAGTTCGATGGCGAATTCTCTCTGTGGAAAAAGAGAATGGAGGTATTTTTCGAAACGGATTTTGATATTATGATTACAATGGAATCCGGTTTCATTTTGCCTAGGGATGAAGAAGGGAAGTCAATAGAGAAATCTAGGTGGACCAAAAAGCAAAGGGAAGAGCACCTTGCAAACTCAAAAGCCAAGCATCATCTTTTCAATGTGCTCCCCCAACAAGAGATCAACCGAATTGGAGAATGCCTAAGTGCCAAGGAGATGTGGGAGAAGCTAATTGAGCTTCATGAAGGCACATCCGAGGCGAAGCTAGCAAGGAGAGACCTCCTCCGCTCCCAACTCAACAACATTAAACTAGAAAAGGGAGAAAAGGTAATTTCCTTACATTCTCATTTCAAGGAAATTATAACCGGTTTGTCAAGTGTAGGTGAGAAGATATCAAACCGGGATATGGTTATGAAGGCTATAGATGCCTTTCCGCGATCCTCAAAGTGGAGCTCCATGGTGGACTCCTTCTATATCTCGAAGAATTTAGAAGTGAGCACCTTGGAGGAGTTCTTCTCAGCCATGGGGCTTCATGAAACAAGACTTGAAGGAATACAAGAAGAGCCAAGACCTCAACCTTCAAGGGGAGTAGCATTGATGGCAAATAAAGGGAAAAAGAAGATAGAGATCCCCTCCTCCTCCGATGACGAAGCTTCCTCCTCCTCCTCCATGGATAGCACGGAAGAAGCCTATATGGTAAGGAGGGTAAGACGTGCATTAAAAGGTTTTAGATTTAACAAATCAAATGATAGGAATAGGAGACCAAGAGGAAAGATCATATGCTACAATTGCCAAGGAGAGGGCCACATAAGGGACAATTGTCCCCTCCTAAACAAGAGCAAGGAAGAGAGGAAGAAGAAAGAAGAAAAGAAGAAGAAAAAGGGGAGCAAAAAGAAAAAGGAAGAGGAGAAGAAAGCAAAGGAAAAGGGAAATGCCAAGGCATTCAAAGCAAAGACTTGGGATGACCCTTCCTCCTCATCTTCATCATCATCCGAGGAAGAAAATGCATTTGTCACCAACCTAGCATTGATGGCATTTGACGACTTGGATTGCTCCTCCACTGAAAATGAAGAATCAAGCTCAAGTGGAGGGAGCTCTAGTGAAGGGGGAGCCTCTACCTCCTCATCCGAAGAAGAAGAGGACATGGAAACTATGGTAACCAATCTTTCACCTAGTAAAATAGTTTCTATGATTTCTAGCTTAACTAAGGATTTATTTAGAGCAAAGAAGAAAAATAAGAGCATGTTAGATCAAATTAAGGATTTAGAAAATAAGCTAGAAAAAGCATGCTTAAATGATAATATTTCTTCTAGCTTAAATGATGCATGCTCACATGATAACTATATGCCTTTTGATGTTAATGATGCATGCATAGAGGAAAATAGGGCTTTAAGGGAAAAGGTAGACTATTTGACAAAAGCCCTAGAAAAATTCACTATAGGCTCCAACACCTTGAACATGATCATAGGGAGCCAAAGAGCTAGCTTCAACAAAAAAGGCCTAGGTTATAAAGAAAAGAAAAATGAAAAGGCCTACAAATGCCTAATTGCTAGGGGACAAGATAAGAAGAAAGTAATAGCTAGGAAATGGATTCCTAAGGAGTATCTAGTGAACCCCATAGGCAAGAACTTATTTTGGGTTCCAAAATCCATCCTTAAGGGTTAGGAAAACCCTAGGATAGTCAACCAAATGGAATTCACCTATATCATATTTTGGTTGACTTAGAATGGCGGGACAACATTTTGAAATAGTGTTAGGTGATGATAACGTGCATATAAATAGTTAATAATGCTTAAATCATGATGATTAATGTAATTGTTATGTATGTTTGCAATCATGATTTATGATTTTGAAATTTGGCATATCATCATGAGAAATAGGGTTTAAATCATGCCTTAAGTGATACTTTGCTTATTATCATGATATAATACCTAATGCATGATAACAATTCAATGAATACATGTATTTAATGATCATAATGTGTAATTCATTCATATATGTCATTATGATCATGTGGATTGTTAGCATGATACTTAACCTTGATAGAATTGCATGAATATAATGGTTAAGTATATACAAATACCTCTAGGATGCATCTCACACTCACTATAGGCTACCATGATTGAAAACATAGCATGAGTGAGATGTTAGGATGATACAAATGTCCACTAATGCCTATGGCATTTAGATGGTCATTTAAAGTATCAAAATAGCAATAATAGACCAATCATGGGGAAGACATATGTTTAATTCATAGACATATTGCCCAAAGATCATGGTTGGATATTTCATATGTTTTCAAAACAATTTCTTACCTTAAAATATGTGTATTCATGTTTTGAAACAATTCATACTTAAACTAGGTGTTAAAATGGATACTATCATAATCAAAAACCTAGTAGTTTTTTAAAGCTTTTGGATTTTTGGCAAATATCAGAAAATATAATGATTTTTCATGAAAAACTATTTTTCATTGATAGATATACTTACAAGAAATGTGTTCCCCAAATTTCACTATTTTTTGAATTTTCTAGAATTTTTAATGCATTTAAATTGAAAATCGTAATTTGAAACCATTGTGTGCCACGATCATATACCGATAGCAATGATCGATGCCACTAAAAACTAATATTTTCTGATTTCAGATTTTAAACATGTTTTTGGTATTTTCCTTCTATTAGACTTGATGCCATGGGTTTATAACTTAGTATTAATCTTTTTGATGGTGTCAAAGGGGGAGAAATAATTGTGTTTAAGTAAATTATGATAGGGGGAGAAATATGTATGGGGAGTTTCATGGATTAAGGGGGAGTTGCATGTTGCTATATCATGTTTATGTTTACATGCTTTCTTACCTTGGAAATTTTTATCAAATGTTTTTACCTAACTTAAACGGATTGCCACACATCAAAAAGGGAGAGATTGTTAGGGCAATCTCTTGCCATGATTAGGTTTTGATGTGTGTGGCAAAGGGTTTAAGTTAGTTTGTTATGTTGATTTGATATGTGCGTTGAAGTCATGCAGGACTTAGTAATTCGCACATGGAGCCGTGGCGAGTTTCACATCTCATGACTCGGGCCTTGAGTCAGTGAAGGATAGCTTTGTGGAAGCCGTCCGCTTGGAGCATCCGAGGGACCGCCGGACGAGGAGCTTGGAGTGAAGCCAGAGGAAGTAGACTTCGAGGCAAGAGACGCGAAGGAGCATTGCAGAGTCGTGCGCCTGATGCTGCCAAGGGACATGGTCGCAAACGAAGAGAACTTCAAAGGCGAGGGACTCTAAGAGATGAGAGTGAGCAAATGTAACCCAGGAAGGGGTAGCTCTTAGGTGAAACTTGGCCATTTGGCATCGATCGCTAAGATCGGGCCGCCGACTATCAAGGCGCGAATGATCGGTGTCAAAGGGTTTGGCCATTAGAACCTGTCAGCCGATCGGGCGGTCGACTACGGAGGCAGGATCGGATGAGGTCCCTTACCGATCGCCAAGTGTTAGCTGGACTACAACGGCCGGATCCGACATGTTCAAGGCCATTGGAGTGGTGAATGATCGCCAAGGGCAATGATCGGGTGGCGGCCAACGGGAAGAAAAGCCTCCTCTCTATAAAAAGAGAGGGTGTGGAGCTTTGGGAGGCTAATGCTCTTACCCCAAACGACCATCCAAGTGCCCCACAAGCTCTAAACTCTTCTTACTTGCTTTTACTCCATTCTTATTGTAAGAAGAGTGATCTTGATTGTAAAGGTTACCTCCACCTAGCTTTGTGCAAAGGAGAGACCAATAGTGATTGGCTTTAAAGGAGTGATTCACCTTGGACGAATTGGACCATGGATTAGCGGCGTAGCCGTGAACCACGTTACATCTCGGTGTTTGTATTGTTTGTTTATCTTTTGCTTTGTCTTTATTTATATTTGCATATTCCGCTTGCGCTAACGTTTTGTAGACGAGTAAAATACGACATCCAATGAACGAGGGCTATTCACCCCCCTCTAGCCGGTCGTTTCGATCCCCAACAGTTACAGGTACTTCATTACATTTATTGATGACTTAAGTAGATATGGTTATGTATATCTGATGACAAATAAGTCGGAATCCTTTGAAAAGTTCAAAGAATTCAAGAATGAAGTACAAAACCAGCTTGACAAGAGTATTAAGATACATCGATCAGATAGAGGTGGTGAATACCTTAGCCATGAGTTTCATGACTATCTAGCTGAGTGTGGGATTCTATCCCAACTCACTCCTCCTGGAACACCACAATGGAAAGGTGTATCTGAAAGGAGGAATCATACCCTATTAGATATGGTACGATCTGCGATGAGTCACATAGATCTTCCTATTTTTTTTAGGGGATATGCTCTAGACACAGCAGCCTTCACACTTAACTATGTATCATCCAAGGCTGTGATAAAGATACAATATACGATATGGATAGGAAAAAATCCCTAGATGTCTTTCATCAGGATTTGGGGTTGTGAGGCTTACGTTCGACGTCAAGTCTCAGACAAACTGGGACCCAAATTCGAGAAGTGCTATTTTGTTGGATATCCTAAGGAAATAAAGGGATATTACTTCTACATTCCCAGTCAGCACAAAGTGTTTTTGGCAAAGACTGGGGTATTTCTAGAAAGGAATTTTATTTCTAAAAAAACTAGTGGGAGTACGTTCGATCATGAAGAAATTCAAGATAAGTACCATAGCAAGGCTTGTTGCGAAAGGGTATTCTCAGAAATAGGGCATCGATTTTGAGGAGACATTTTTGCCGGTAGCCATGCTTAAGTCTATCCGAATTCTCTTATGTATTGCTACTCATATGGATTATGAGGTGTGACAGATGGATGTCAAGACAGCTTTCCTTAATGGAAGTCTTGAGGAAAACATCTATATGAAGCAACCAGAGGGATTCATTGCAAAGGGCAAAGAGCATACTGTGTGTAAGCTTAATCGGTCCATTTATGGATTGAAGTAAGCTTCGAGGTGTTGAAATATCCACTTTGATGAGGTAATCCAGTCTTATGGATTTATTCAAAGTCCGGATGAGTCATGTGTATATAAGAGATGTGATGGAAACATAGTGGTATTTCTTGTACTATACATAGATAACATTTTGTTAATTGACAATAATGTCAAGGTGTTATCGGACGTAAGGGTATGGTTGTCCAGACAGTTTGATATGAAGGACTTGGGAGAAGTGGGACACATCCTTAGGATCAAGGTTATAAGGGATCGCAGGAAAAGGATATTGTGCTTATCTCAAGCTTCATACATAGAAACCATTATGGATTGTTTCAGCATGCAAAACTCCAAGAAAGGTTTTCTACCTTTTAGGGATGGAGTTCCTTTATCTAAGGAGATATGTCCTAAAAACATATGAGGAGATAGAGGAGATGAAAGCAGTTCCTTATGCTTTGGCATTATGAAGCCTCATGTATGCTATGTTGGTGCAGTAGGTACCTAAGTCGAACCTAAGTTTTGATTATAGCAAATAATACAAAGTTAAGCTCATGTCGTTATCTCACGAGCTGAATCGAGTGTGCAGAAGATTGCTATAGCTGGAGCTAAAGGCTAGCCGCGATGGTCGGGCGACACTAGGAGGACTTCGGAGGGAGCCGAAGGAATCAGGTGGAGACCGAAAGCAAGGCTTCAAAGGTAAATGTTGAGGTAAGCTCGTGTGAGTGAGCGTAAGTAAGGTCGAGTCCTCCATACGGAGACATCCTTAGGCGACGATCCGACCAAGACTTCCCATGGAAGGTCTATGTTGAGATCGGATGGCAAGTGACCGTCGAATTCACTTATATTTCGAGCTAACTCTTTATTACAATCGAAAAGTCTAAAAATCAGTTCAACCGGCCAAAAATCAGTTCAACTGCTAAGCCATAAGTTCAACCGGCCAAAAATCAGTTCAACTGCTGAGCCATCAGTTCAACCGGCCAAGAAATCAGTTCAACCGATGGTTAAAAATCAGCCTCGAGGAGTCAAGCTTTATCACCATTTTTCAAGGAGTTTTGTGCCCAATTCCTATTGGTTGAAGACCCATTCAATGAGGGGCTTAAAGGCTATAAAAGGAGGTCCTAACCTAGGGTTTCTTCATCAATTCTAAGCCTCCGTAAAGCTACAACTTCTCCGACAACGAAGTGTTTCTTCTCCGACGTCTAGGTTTATTTGTTTTCATTTTATTACGTCGGTTAGAGTTTTATTTCAGTTTAGTAATTTCATTTTTGGAGCTTTTATCGTAATGAGGAGAGGGGGAGTGTCTCTCTACCTTAAGCTTTGTGCTTTTCTTGTATCGATTAAACTCCTACCTCTAAAGGGGAGGAGTTCTTTAGTGTTTTTGCCCTCCGTACGTTGTCGAGGACCGCTAGGGCCTTGGAGTAGTAGCCGAAGGCTACGAACCAAGTAAAACTCCTTTGTCTCTTTTTAGTTTACATTTACATTTCCGCTGCAATTAATTATCTCTCGAGTTTTAACGAACGAAAAGAAAAGAAAAAGGTTTTATCGCTATTCACCCCCCCCCTCTAGCGATCCGCTTCGATCCAACAATTGGTATCAGAGTCGGGGGTTGCTAAGATTTGGTGAAACCACCAATCTAGCCATTTTACAGATTTTTTTTTAATTCTGTTTATTTCAGATTTATTTCGCTTTGTTATTTTTTCTCCCGCACTACTAATCCAAGACGCGAGTCTTGGTACTTTTTTTTGTGTTTTTGTCGTTGCTAGTTTCTTCGTCTTCGTCTCCTTGTGTCTTTTGTGTTGGTGCAGTAGGCACCTAAGTCGAACCTAAGTTTTGATTATAGCAAACGATATAAAGTTAAGCTTATATTGTTATCTCACGAGCTAAATCAAGTGTGCAGAAAAGTCTCAATGCTGGAGCTGAAGGCTAGCGACACCCGGAGGAAGCCGCGGTGGTCGGGCGACACTCGAGTTACTTCGGAGGGAGCCGAAGGAATCGAGTGGAAGGCCGGAAGCAAAAGCGACATGTAAGTATCGAGGTAAGCTCGTGTGTGAGAGCGTAAGTGAGGTCGTATCCTCTTTACGGGGATAATCTTAGGCGATGATCCGACCCAAGACTTCCCATGGAAGGTCTATGTTGAGATCGGACGGCAAGTGGCCATCGAATCCACTTATATTTTGAGCTAACTCTTTATTGTAGTCAAAAATCCTGGCCATCAGTTCAACCGGCCAGTTCAACCGGTGGTCAAAAATCAGCTTCGAGGAGTCAAGCTTTATCACCATTTTTCAAGGAGTTTTGTGCCCATTTGTGATTGGTTGAAGACCCATTCGTTGAGGGGCTTAAAGGCTATAAAAGGAGGGCCAAATCTAGGGTTTCATCCTCAATTCTAAGTGCTCAAAAGCCTCCGTTACACTGCAACTCTCCGATGACTCTATAAAAACGAAGTGCTGCCAACAACCCTAGCTTAAAGTTTCTTTTGTTTAGTTGTTGGTATAATCTTAATTTGTTATTGCTTTCAATATTGCAATTCTTTTTAATCGAGGCTTTTCGTTGCATTTTACTTTAATAGAAGAGAGGGTTTGTCTCTCTATCTTTTTGCTTCGAAGGCTTTTGTAATCGTAAAACTCCTACCTCCAACGAGGAGGAGTGTTTTAGTGAATTGCCCTCTGTACACGGTCTAGGACCGTTAGGGCCTTGGAGTAGTAGCCGAAGGCTACGAACCAAGTAAAAAAACTATTTGTCTCATTTAGTTTTTATTTACATTTCTGCTGCGTTTAATTGTCTATCGAACGATTTAAAAGAAAAGTTTTTATCGCTATTCACCCCCCCCTCTAGCGATCCGCTTCGATCCAACAATTGGTATCAGAGCCAGGGGTTGCTATGATTTGGTGAAACCACCAATCTAGCCATTTTTCACAGATTTATTTTTCTTTTATTTCTGTTTATTTCTGATTTATTTCACTTTGTTAAATTTACTCCCACACTACTAATCCAAGACGCGAGTCTTGGTACCTTGTTTTGTGTTTTTGTCGTTGCTAGTTTCTTCGTCTTCGTCCCTTTTTGTCTTTTGTTCTAATGGCCCATCTCGAGGGTTTTAGCACCGTCCGACCTCCATTTTACAACGGAGATGACTTCCGTTATTGGAAGGGTCGGATGGAATGCTTTCTCAAAACCCAAATTGAGATGTGGATCATAATCCAAACGGGTTTCACACTTCCGACTAATGAAGTGGGTGACTCCTTGGATTATGATCAATGGACCATTGCGACAAAAGGACAAGTCGAAGCCGACGGCAAGGCAACACAAATCCTCCAATGCGGCTTGTCTAAGGAGGAGTTAAATCGCGTCGGCCCCTTCATTAGCGTAAAGGACCTTTGGACAAAGCTGATCGAGTTACACGAAGGATCGGATCAAGCTAAGGTTTGCAAGCGTGATTTGTTGTTCAATAAATTGTACACACTAAAAATGCAGGAACACGAGTCATGACGCAACTCCACGCCCGTGTCAAGACATAGTCAACAACCTACACGCTTGTCGGGCAAGGTCGAAAACCGCGACCTTATAAGGTATGTTCTAAACTCTTTTCCGAGGACTACCTTGTGGGCATCCATGGTCGATGCCTACAAGGTCTCCAAGGACCTTTCTAAACTTAGATTAGATGAACTCTTTTCGGATTTTGAATTACATGAGCAGTCCAACTCAGAACCCGAGAGGGGTATAGCCTTGTTTGCAGGTTCAAAGAAGAAGAAAATTGCAAGCAAGCCACCACCAACCGAGGAGGAAGATGAGTCCGAAGAAGAAGTTGACCCGGAATTGACTGCCGAACTAATGAACCTAGCTCGAAGGATAGCCAAGGGATGAAAGCGAACCACAACTCGACCCAACCAAGGTAAGCCTAAAAGTTCTAATATTAGGTGTTATGAGTGTAATAGGTTTGGACATATAATGTCTGAGTGCCCCAAGCTCAACCACCAAGCACCTAAGAACAAGAAGGCCCTCAATGCGACATGGGAAGAAGCGTCGTCCGAAGAAGACGAAGACCACGTCTTCATGGCGAAATCGATTGAGTCCGACACGGAGACCGAACCTAAACTTGAGTCAGAACCTAAGGATGACTCGGACTACGAAGCTACCTTCAATTCAAGCCACGGATACGCATCCAGTTCAAAAGATACCCTTAAGGTGAGTCGAACCTTATTTAATACTTTACATAATATGGTTAGGTTTTTGTCTAGGAAGTTAGCTAAGTCCGAGTCCAAGGTCGAGACCCTGGTTGAGGAAGTTAAACTTCTCAAACACGAGGTCTCCCTAACCTCTTCGACTAGTCGAGTTCAAGAGAAGGACTCAACTCGGGTTGAAAAACTCGAAGTTGAGAACTCACTCTTGAAAAGTCAAGTCGAAGATCTTAGGAATACGTTGGAAAGGTTTACTTTGGGATCCAAAGGACTTGACCTCCTACTTGGATCGCAAAGGGTCGTGTACAACAAGGCCGGACTAGGGTTTAGCTCAAACACGACCAATAAGTCGTATATGTCAATCGTAAGTAGACATAAAAAATGTGTCCAAGCATGGGTCCCTAAGACCACTTTGATTTCAACTCTAGGATCCAACTCGTACTGGGTTCACAAGGACCAAATCCACTATGTGGATAGACCGAACCGATTCAACGATCTAGGGGGAGCCAGTACAAAACATATTTGTGTTTTAACTTAGAAATTGCATGCTTAGATTTATTTTTATTTTTTTTCTTTCGTGAACTCACTTAGAACACGTAAATAACCAACTAAAATCCTTCAAAAAGATTGAGCCTTGGGGAGCCTCTTTTCAAATAACCAACTAAAATCCTTCGAAAAGATTGAGCCTCGGGGAGCCTCTTTTCAAATAATCAACTAAAATCCTTCGAAAAGATTGAGCCTCGGGGAGCCTCTTTTCAAAAATAACTAGTTAGACGAAGAAATAATTTTAGGTTAGTCAAGTCATCATTTTCTTGAAAATGGCTTTGTCTAAGGAAGTGGTCGATGATCCGATAAAAGAAGGCCCCTGTGCCTCGCCACGACCTGGAATCCATGATCTTGAAAAGGTAATCTTGACAAGCCTAGGGTCAAATCCAATCTAACATTACTTAAACATAAATGCACTTAATCAACTTAATTGGAAGTCATCTCACAAAGAACACATAAGTATAACATGCTTGATCATATAGACTCCGGTGAGATGACCTAGGTTTAACAACTTACAACCAATTTTTTTTAAAAAAAAATATAATAATCTAACATCCAATCCAACCACCTTGTGTGTGGATCAATGGATGTTAGACAGCGGTTGCTCCCGACACATGACCGGGGATCAACTCAAATTCGCGAAGCTTCGATTCAAACGACAAGGATCGGTAGCCTTTGGGAATAACGGCAAACTCAAAATCATCGGATCAGGTGATATCGAGCTTAACTCGAATTTTGTTATTAAAAATGTATTACTTGTAGAGAATTTTGAATATAACCTGCTTAGCGTAAGCCAATTATGTGACAATAATTATAAGGTCGTATTTTTAGAAAATGAATGTGTAATTAAAACAAATGAAACAGCTAAAACAATACTCAAAGGAACTAGGACAAATAACATTTATACAATTAACTTAATCAAATCCTCAGCCAAATGTCTTATGACACAGGAAGAGGAATCATGGTTTGTAGCGACTCGGTCACTCGCACCCAAGACTCGTCCACAAGATGAGTCAGAGTGGCCTAGTCAGAGGCTTACCCAACCTTAACAATTTGGTTAATAAAATCTGTAATGCTTGTCAACAAGGAAAACAACCTAGGACACAACACAAGTTAACTAACCAAGAACGAACCTCAAGTGTACTTGAGCTCCTGCATATGGATCTATTCGATTCACATGGAGCCAAGTCACTCAATAAAAGTCAATATTGCTTAGTCATAATTGACGACTACTCCAGGTTTACCTGGGTTAGGTTCATCAAACATAAAAATGATACCCTAGATCAATTAATCAATTTATTCAAATTAATCGAGAATAAAAAAAACCTTAAGGTTAAAAGAATTAGAAGCGATCATGGTGGTGAATTCGAAAATCAAAGGTTCACCGACTTCTGTAACCTAAACGGATACCACCATGAATTCTCTTGCCCTAGGACCCCTTAACAAAATGGCTTAGTGGAGCGGAAAAACCGAACTCTACAAGAAGCCGCTAGGACCATGTTGAACGAATATGACCTACCCGATAGTTTTTGGGCAGAAGCCGTGAGTACGGCATGCTATGTCCAAAATAGAATCCTTATGGTAAAGAGGCACCTTAAGACCTCATACGAGATTTATCACGATAAAATACCTAACATCAAGTACTTTAGGGTATTTGGGTGTAAGGTACATATCCTAAACACTAAGGATTACCTAGGGAAATTTACATCCAAGACCATGACCGGAATCTTTCTAGGATACTCGACTACAAGTCGAGCTTATAGAGTATATAACCACGACACCCTTAGAGTCGAGGAGACTATCAATGTAGTATTTGATGAAGGACATGAACCTACAAAACCCCCGGCAACCCCAATTAGCGAGCTGATTCATACTAGACCTAACTCTGATCCGGAGATCAGGCCTAGTGTTAATCCTAACCTAAGTCAACCAAGTCACTCTATTGATCAAGTGATAGATGACTCCAACCAAACTAATGTTCAACCAAGTCACCCCATTGATCAAGCATTAGGTGACACAAACCCAACCCAATCTAGGATTCAGACTAACCACCCTATCGATCAAGTGATAGGAGATCCTAATCTAGGAGTTCGAACTAGAGCATCCTATAGGAACCTTAGTCAAATTTCCTTAATTTCAAAGATAGAACCCAAATCAATTGAACAAGCTCTTCTTAATCCCGATTGGATTATTGCAATGCAAGAAGAGCTAGCTCAATTTACTAGGAATGAAGTATGGGAATTAGTACCACCACCTAAAGACAAAACGATAATTGGAACAAGGTGGGTGTTTCGAAATAAGCTTGATGATAAAGGTGAAGTAGTTAGAAACAAGGCTAGGTTAGTCGCCAAAGGGTTTAGTCAAGTCGAAGGCTTAGATTACGACGAAACCTATGCCCCAGTAGCTAGACTCAAATCCATTCGAATGTTGCTAGCTTATGCCGTACATCGAGGATTTAAGCTGTTTCAAATGGATGTTAAGTCGGCATTCTTAAATGGATACATTAAAGAAGAAGTTTATGTTAGCCAACCCCCCGGATTCGAAAATCTAGATAAACCCGACCATGTTCTAAAACTTAAGAAAGCTCTCTATGGACTTAAACAAGCTCCTCGAGCTTGGTACGAGAGACTTTCAATCCATCTTAAGTTAAAAGGGTTTAACCAAGGCTTAGTTGACCCAACTCTCTTCGTAAAAACCTTAGGTAAAGAAATATTCATAGCTCAAATTTACGTAGACGATATAATTTTTGGAACCTCTAACTCAGCCTTACTAAACGAGTTCGTTTCACTCATGGAAAGTGAGTTTGAAATGAACTTGGTAGTTAAGTTTCTTTTTAGGTCTACAAATTAAACAAACTAAGGATGGTATATACCTATATCAACAAAAATACACTAAGGAGTTAATTAAAAGATTTGGAATGCAAGACGCTAAGATAATAAACACCCCAATGGCGATTAATGTTAACATAGGAGAAGACCTAGAAAGTAAGTCCATTGACTTAAAGTACTATAGGAGCGCGATAGGAAGTCTCCTATACTTAACTGCGAGTCGACCCGACATCCTATTCGCAGTAAGTATGTGCGCCAGGTTTCAAACCTGTGCTCAGGAGTCTCACCTAACCCTAGTTAAGCGTATCCTTAGATATCTTAAGGGTACACTTAACGTTGGTATTTGGTACCCTAGATCTACGGAGTTCGAACTAATCGGCTACTCCGATTCGGATTATGCCGGTAGTAAACTCGATAGAAAGAGCACGAGTGGTTGTTGTCAACTACTCGGCTCAAGTCTAGTGAGTTGGTGCAGTAGGAAGCAACATTGTGTTGCCTTATCTACCACCGAAGCCGAATACGTTGCGATGGGTGAGTGTGTAACTCAGCTTCTTTGGATGAAGCACACTCTCCGAGACTTTAGGTTGGACTTCACCAAAACTAAAATTTTTGTAGACAATATAAGTTCGATAAATCTAACTAAGAACCCTATATGACATTCAAGGACAAAGCATATAGAGGTAAAACACCATTTCATTCGAGAACATGTAGCCAACGGCTCCATACAACTCGAATATGTTGACTCGAAATCTAACCTAGCAGACATATTTACTAAACCACTACCCGAAGCCGAATTTAGTCTCTTGAGACGAAGATTAGGCATGTGCGTAATAGAATAGGAACTTACAAATTATATTTTCTTACTACTATTTCTTACTTTTTTTTTCATGGAACTAGCATAGGACATACCTTAGATATCATGCACCTATAGATTTAAGGAGCCAATACATCTCACAACACATAGGACTAATGTGTTTGTGTACTTAGCGACGTAGATGGGCATGAGATGTTAGGACCTTACTCTGGTTCCAGATGTAGAGCTAGTGCATCGCTATGAACCACGGAGTATAATCATCACACTCGACCGTTGATCCTTCATATCAATCAAGCCAAATATGAGTCGAACATTTTATAGATGAACTTATTTTCAGTATATTATTTTTAAAAATAAAAATGTTGAACATGCTTGGACTTTAAATTTAACAATTATTTTGTTTTCCACACACCCCTTACTCTTTTCGATATACGGAAAAAGGGGGAGAAAAAGGAGAAAAAGGACAAAAGTTAAGGGGTCAAAATTTTTTTTTTTGATAACTTAACTCTTACTTCATAATTAAACCAAAAGTTAACTTTAAGTTTTGAAAACTTATTTAACTTTTAACAAAAGGCAAAGGTTAAGAAATCATTTGGTTTCTTAACTTAAAACTTATTTTAAACACTATGGCCAATATTAAGTAATTTCGGTTACTTAATTCTTTTTCTTAGTAGCACATATCAAGGGGGAGAGTTAAAACCCTTTCTCAAGTACTCACCCTCGGTCAAGGGGGAGGATTCCTCAAGGGGGAGCACTTGAAAAAGAATTTTTATATACTCCTATTCATTCATGCTTAATCTCATACTTATTTTTGTCTTAACTTTGTATGTGGGTTTGCCATAAATCAAAAAGGGGGAGATTGTTGGTGCAGTGGGCACCTAAGTCGAACCTAAGTTTTGATTATAGCAAACGATATAAAGTTAAGCTTATATTGTTATCTCACGAGCTAAATCAAGTGTGCAGAAAAGTCTCAATCTTTCGAGTCAAGGCTAGCGACACCCGGAGGAAGCCGCGGTGGTCGGGCGACACTCGAGTTACTTCGGAGGGAGCCGAAGGAATCGAGTGGAAGGCCGGAAGCAAAAGCGACACGTAAGTATCGAGGTAAGCTCGTGTGTGCAAGCGTAAGTGAGGTCGTATCCTCTTTACGGGGATGATCTTAGGCGATGATCCGACCCAAGACTTCCCATGGAAGGTCTATGTTGAGATCGGACGGCAAGTGGCCGTCGAATCCACTTATATTTTGAGCTAACTCTTTATTGTAGTCAAAAATCCTGGCCATCAGTTCAACCGGCCAGTTCAACCGGTGGTCAAAAATCAGCCTCGAGGAGTCAAGCTTTATCACCATTTTTCAAGGAGTTTTGTGCCCATTTGTGATTGGTTGAAGACCCATTCGTTGAGGGGCTTAAAGGCTATAAAAGGAGGGCCAAACCTAGGGTTTCATCCTCAATTCTAAGTGCTCAAAAGCCTCCGTTACGCTGCAACTCTCCGATGACTCTACAACAACGAAGTGCTGCCAACAACCCTAGCTTAAAGTTTCTTTTGTTTAGTTGTTGGTATAATCTTAATTTGTTATTGCTTTCAATATTGCAATTCTTTTTAATCGAGGCTTTTCGTTGCATTTTACTTTAATAGAAGAGAGGGTTTGTCTCTCTATCTTTTTGCTTCGAAGGCTTTTGTAATCGTAAAACTCCTACCTCCAACGAGGAGGAGTGTTTTAGTGAATTGCCCTCCGTACACGGTCTAGGATCGTTAGGGCCTTGGAGTAGTAGCCGAAGGCTACGAACCAAGTAAAAAAACTATTTGTCTCATTTAGTTTTTATTTACATTTCCGCTGCGTTTAATTGTCTATCGAACGATTTAAAAGAAAAGTTTTTATCACTATTCACCCCCCCTCTAGTGATCCGCTTCGATCAAACATTTTGTTCTAATGGCCCATCTCGAGGGTTTTAGCACCGTCCGACCTCCGTTTTACAACGGAGATGACTTCCGTTATTGGAAGGGTCAGATGGAATGCTTTCTCAAAACCCAAATCGAGATGTGGATCATAATCCAAACGGGTTTCACACTTCCGACTAATGAAGTGGGTGACTCCTTGGATTATGATCAATGGACCATTGCGACAAAACGACAAGTCGAAGCCAACGCCAAGGCAACACAAATCTTACAATGCGGCTTATCCAAGGAAGAGCTAAATCGCGTCGGCCCCTTCATAAGCTCAAAGGACCTTTGGACAAAACTAGTGGAGCTACACAAAGGGACCGATGAAGCCAAGGTATGTAAGCGTGATCTTCTATTCAATAAACTATATAACCTAAAAATACAGGAACACGAGTCCGCGACGCAACTTTACGCCCGAGTCCAGGACATAGTCAACAACCTACACGCAATCGGGCAAAAGGTCAAAAACCACAATCGTATAAGGTATGTCCTAAACTCCTTTCCAAGGACTACCTTGTGGGCATCAATGGTCGATGCCTACAAGGTCTCCAAGGATCTTTCTAAACTTAGATTAGATGATCTTTTTTCTGATTTTGAACTTCATGAGCAGTCTAATTCGGAACCCGAGAAAGGTATAGCTTTATTTGCAGGTTCAAAGAAGAAAACCATAGCAAGCCACCTCCGAAGGAAGAAGAGGATGAGTCGGATTCGGAGGTCGACTCGGAAATGGAAGCCGAACTAGTCAACCTAGTTCGGAGGATAGTCAAGGGCTGAAAATGAGCCGTCACTCGACCCAACGAAGGTAAGCCTAAAAGTTCAAACATAAGATGTTATGAATGCAACAGGTTTGGACACATTAAGTCCGAATGCCCAAAACTCAAGAGTAAGGCACCAAAATACAAAAAGGCACTCAACGCTACTTGGGAAGAAGCATTCCAGGAAGAAGACAACGATCGAGTCCTTATGGCTAAACCGGTGGAATCGAAGATGGAGTCGGAATCAGAACTTGAATCGGAAACCGAAGATGAGTCGGACTGTGAAGCACTATTCAAGACAAGCCACGGATACGCATCCGGTTCAAAAGATAAACTCAAGGTAAGTCGCTCTCTTATTACCACACTTTATAGTGCAATTAAGTTTTTAAATAGAAAGTTAGCTAAGTCCGAGTCCAAGGTCGAGACCCTGGTTGAGGAAGTTAAACTCCTTAATCACGAGGTCTCCCTAACCTCTTTGACTAGTCGAGTTCAAGAGAAGGACTCAACTCGGGTTGAAAAACTCGAAGTTGAGAACTCACTCTTGAAAAGACAAGTCGAAGATCTTAGAAATACGTTGGAAAGGTTTACTTTGGGATCCAAAGGACTTGACCTCCTACTTGGATCGCAAAGGGCCGTGTACAACAAGGCCGGGCTAGGGTTTAGCTCAAACACGACCAATAAGTCGTATATGTCAATCGTAAGTAGACATAAAAAATGTGTCCAAGCATGGGTCCCTAAGACCACCTTAATTTCAAACTTAGGATCAAACCAATACTGGGTTCCCAAGGACCAAATCCACTATGTGGAAAGACTGAATCGATTCAACGGTCCAGGGGGAGCTAGTACGAAATTTGTTTGTGTTTTAACTTAGAAATTGCATGCTTAGGTTTTTATTTTTCTTTTTAGAATGGTTAGATAGGACTATAACTCGTCAATACTTGATAGCATAGTACCAGGATGCGGCGAGATGATAGTACGCTAGGAAAGCGGAGTCTTGTGTATTCGGGCTAGATAAGGCGTATCTAGTTCGGTGCACTTGACCGAGCGGAACTAGCTGAAGCTACCTCGCCGTATCCTAGACTAGTTAGACCAGGAAGTGGTCTTAGGTGAGTCAAGTCTCTATTTTCTTGAAAATGGCTTTGTCTAAGGAAGTGGTCGTTGTTCCGATCAAAGAAGGCCTCTGTGCCTCGCCATGACCTGGAAGCCATGATCTTGAAAAGGTGACTTGATGAGCCTAAGGTCAAATCCGAATCTAACGCAAGGTTGACAAGTGTTTAAGTCATTAAATTTAATTCAACTAAAATTGGAAGTCATCTCACAAGAACATATAGGATTAACATGTTTGATCATGTAGACATGGGTGAGATGATTTAGGTTAATAATTTTCAACCAATTTTTAATAAATCCAATATCCGATCCAACTACCTTGCGTGTAGGATCAATGGATGTTGGACAGTGGTTGCTCCCGACACATGACTGGGGATCAACTCAAATTTTCGAAGCTTCGATTCAAACGACAAGGATAGGTAGCCTTCGAAAATAATGGCAAGCTCAAAATCATCGGATCAGGTGATATTGAGCTTAACTCAAATTTTGTCATTCAAAACGTTTTATTAGTAGAAAATTTTCAATATAATCTTCTCAGTGTAAGCCAATTGTGTGATAATAACTATAAGGTCATATTTCTAGAAAACGAATGCGTAATTAATACAAACGAAACCTCTAAAACAATTCTTAAAGGAACTAGAAATAACAACATTTACACTATTAACTTAACTAACTCCTCAACTAAGTGTCTTATGACACGGCAAGAGGAATCATGGTTGTGGCACCGACGACTCGGTCACTCACACCCAAGACTCATCCACAAGATGAGTCAGAGTGACTTAGTTAGAGGTTTGCCTAACCTCAATAACTTGGATAATAAAATATGTAATGCTTGTCAACAAGGTAAACAATCTAGGACACAACATCAACTAACTAGTCAAGAACGAACCAAAAGTGTGCTTGAGCTCCTACACATGGATCTATTTGATTCACACGGAGCTAAGTCACTTAATAAGTAAATTCTGCTTAGTCATAATTGATGACTATTCTAGATTTACTTGGGTTAGGTTCATCAAACACAAAAGTGATACCCTAGATCAATTAATCAATCTATTTAAATTAATAGAAAATCAACAAAGCATTAAAATCAAAAGACTTAGGACTGATCATGGTGGTGAATTCGAAAACCATAGGTTTACAGAATTCTGTAACCTAAATGGATACCACCACGAGTTCTCTTGCCCTAGAACTCCACAACAAAATGGCCTAGTAGAACGCAAAAATAGAACCCTACAAGAAGCCGCTAGGACAATGTTAAATGAGTATAACCTACCCGATAGGTTTTGGGCGGAAGCCGTGAGTACGGCATGCTATGTCCAAAATAGAATCCTTATGGTAAAGAGGCACCTTAAGACCTCATACGAGATTTATCACGATAAAATACCTAACATCAAGTACTTTAGGGTATTTGGGTGTAAGGTACATATCCTAAACACTAAGGATTACCTAGGGAAATTTACATCCAAAACCACGACCGGAATCTTTCTAGGATACTCGACTACAAGCAGAGCTTATAGAGTATATAACCATGACACCTTTAGAGTCGAGGAGACTATCAATGTAGTATTTGATGAAGGACATGAACCTACAAAACCCCCGGCAACCCCAATTAGCGAACCGACTCATACTAGACCTAACTCTGATCCGGAGATCAGGTCTAGTGTTAATCCTAACCTAAGTCAACCAAGTCACTCTATCGACCAAGTGATAGATGACTCCCACCAAACTAGAACTCAAACGAGTCATCCTATGGATCAAGTTGTAGACTCAAACCCAAATCCAACTAGGACTCAAAAAAATCATCCTATCGACCAAGTGATAGGTGATCCAAGTCTAGGAGATTGAACTAGAGCCTCATACAGAAACCTTAGTCAAATATCTTTGATTTCTAAAATTGAACCCAAAACTATTGACCAAGCTCTTCTTGATCCCGATTGGATTATTGCAATGCAAGAAGAGTTGGCTCAATTCACTAGGAACGAAGTATGGGAATTAGTACCACCACCTAAAGATAAAACAATCATTGGAACAAAGTGGGTGTTTAGAAATAAAATTGATGATAGAGGTGAAGTAGTTAGAAATAAAGCTAGACTAGTTGCTAAAGGGTTTAGTCAAGTCGAAGGTTTAGATTACGACGAGACCTATGCCCCAATAGCTAAATTAGAGTCCATTCGAATGCTATTAGCATATGCAGCACATCGAGGATTTAAGTTGTTTCAAATGGATGTGAAATCTGCATTCTTAAATGGATACATTAAAGAAGAAGTTTATGTTAGTCAACCCCCCGGTTTCGAAAGTTTAGACAAACCCGATCATGTCCTTAGGTTAAAGAAAGCTCTTTATGGACTTAAACAAGCTCCTCGAGCTTGGTACGAGAGACTTTCGATTTATCTTAAGTCCAAAGGCTTTAACCAAGGTGTAGTTGACCCAACCCTTTTCGTAAAAACCTTAGGTAAAGACATATTCATAGTCCAAATCTACGTAGATGATATTATTTTCGGAACCATCAACTCAATCCTACTAAATGAGTTCATTTCACTTATGGAAAGTGAATTTGAAATGAATTTAGTAGGTGAGTTAAGTTTCTTTTTAGGTCTACAAATTAAACAAACTAAAGATGGAATATACCTACATCAACGCAAATATACTAGGGAATTAATTAAACGCTTTGGAATGCAAGACGCTAAAATTATTAATACCCCAATGGCAACTAATGTGAATATAGAAGAAGATGTAATCGGAAATTCAATTGATTTAAAATACTATAGGAGCATAATAGGGAGTATCCTTTACTTAACTGCAAGCCGACCTGATATCTTATTTGCAGTAAGTATGTGCGCAAGGTTTCAAACCTGTGCCAAGGAGTCTCACCTAACTCTTGTCAAGCGTATCCTTAGATATCTAAAGGGTACACTTAATGTCGGTATTTGGTATCCTAGATCTACCGAGTTCGAACTAATCGGCTACTCCGATTTGGACTATGCCGGTAGTAAGCTCGATAGAAAGAGTACAAGTGGTTGTTGTCAACTTCTCGGCTCGAGTCTAGTGAGTTGGTGCAGTAGGAAGCAACACTGTGTTGCTTTATCTACCACCGAAGCCGAATACATCACGATGGGTGAGTGTGTCACGCAGCTTCTTTGGATGAAGCACACTCTCCGCGACTTTAAGTTAGACTTTACGAATACTAAACTTCACGTAGATAACATTAGTTCAATTAATCTTACAAAGAATCTGATATGTCACTCTAGGACCAAACATATAGAGGTCAAACACCATTTCATTCGAGAACATGTAGCCAACGGAGTCATACAACTCGAATACGTCGAATCAAAGTCTAACTTAGCAGACCTATTTACTAAACCCCTACCCGAAGCCGAATTTAGTCTATTAAGACGAAAATTGGGCATGTGCGTAGTAGAATACGAACTTGCAAATTATATTTTCTTACTACTATTTCTTAACTTTCATTTTTTATGGAACTAGTATAGGACATACCTTAGATATCATGCAGCTATAGATTTAAGGAGCCAATACATCTCACAACACATAGGACTAATGTGTTTGTGTACTTAGTCACGTAGATGGGTGTGAGATGTTAGGACCTTACTCCTGGTTCCAGATGTAGAGCTAGTGCATCGCTATGAACCACGGAGTATAATCATACATACTAGACTATGGTTGATCTTTTATATCAATCAAGCCAAATATGAGTCGAACATCTTATAGATGAACTTATTTTCAGTATATTATTTTCAAAATAATGTGGAACATGCTTGGACTTTAAATTTAACACTTATTTTTGTTTTCCACACACACACTCACTCTTTTTGATATATGGCAAAAGGGGGAGAAAAAGGCCAAAGTTAAGGGGTCAAAATTTTTTGATAACTTAACTCTTACTTTATATTTAAACCAAAAGTTAACTTTAAGTTTTGAAAACTTATTAAAGGCCAAGTTAAGAGAATTCTTAACTTAAACTTATTTGTGGCGTCAACGTTTTACTTATTTTTTATTATGCCCTTAATGTTTTACTTAAGGGGGAGAAAGGGCCAAGTTAAGAAGAACTCTTAACTTAAACATTTTAATAAGACCAACTTTAAGTAATGTTAATTACTTAAAGAAACCCTCAAAGGGGAGGATTAAGGTCTTTCTTCAAGACTCACCCTCGGTCAAGGGGGAGGTTTCCTCAAGGGGGAGTACTTGAAGAAAATCCTTACTACTCTAACTTAATCTTCTTTATTTCTTGTTTCTAATGCACATTATTCTTCATGCTTGCTATTTACTTAACTTTGTATGTGGGTTTGCCATAAATCAAAAAGGGGGAGATTGTTGGTGCAGTAGGCACCTAAGTCGAACCTGAGTTTTGATTATAGCAAACAATACAAAGTTAAGCTCATGTCGTTATCTCACGAGCTGAATCGAGTGTGCAGAAGATTGCTATAGCTGGAGCTAAAGGCTAGCCGCGATGGTTGGGCAACACCGGGAGGACTTCGGAGGGAGCCGAAGGAATCAGGTGGAGACCGAAAGCAAGGCTTCAAAAGTAAATGTTGAGGTAAGCTCGTGTGAGTGAGCGTAAGTAAGGTCGAGTCCTCCATACGGGGACATCCTTAGGTGATGATCCGACCAAGACTTACCATGGAAGGTCTATGTTGAGATCGGATGGCAAGTGGCCGTCGAATTCACTTATATTTCGAGCCAACTCTTTATTACAGTCGAAAAGTCTAAAAATCAGTTCAACCAGCCAAAAATCAGTTCAACTGCTAAGCCATCAGTTCAACCGGCCAAAAATCAGTTCAACTGCTGAGCCATCAGTTCAACCGGCCAAGAAATCAGTTCAACCGATGGTCAAAAATCAGCCTCGAGGAGTCAAGCTTTATCACCATTTTTCAAGGAGTTTTGTGCCCAATTCCTATTAGTTGAAGACCCATTCGATGAGGGGCTTAAAGGTTATAAAAGGAGGTCCTAACCTAGGGTTTCTTCATCAATTCTAAGCCTCCAAAAGCCTCCGCAAAGCTACAACTTCTCCGACAACGAAGTGCTTCTTCTCCGACGTCTAGGTTTATTTGTTTTCATTTTATTACGTCGGTTAGAGTTTTATTTCAGTTTAGTACTTTCATTTTCGGAGCTTTTATCGTAACGAGGAGAGGGGGAGTGTCTCTCTACCTTAAGCTTTGTGCTTTACTTGTATCGATTAAACTCCTACCTCTAAAGGGGAGGAGTTCTTTAGTGTTTTTGCCCTCCGTACGTGGTCGAGGATCGCTAGGGCCTTGGAGTAGTAGCCGAAGGCTACGAAACAAGTAAAACTCCTTTGTCTCTTTTTAGTTTACATTTACATTTCCGCTGTAATTAATTATCTCTCGAGTTTTAACGAACGAAAAGAAAAGAAAAAGATTTTATCGCTATTCACCCCCCCCCCTCTAGCGATCCGCTTCGATCCAACATGCTATGCTATGTACGAGACCAGATATCTACTTTGTTGTGGGAATGGTTAGCAGATATCAGAGTAATCCAGGATAGGGACATTGGACTGAGGTAAAGCATATATTGAAGTACCTGAGAAGGACTAGGAATTATATGCTAGTTTACCAGGCATACCAATTACTCCCTGTGGGTTACATAGATTTCGACTTCCAATCAGATAGGGATAACAGTAAGTCTACATCAGGTTTTCTATTTACTTTGGGAGGTGGAGCCATTGTATGGAGGAGTGTCAAGCAGAAATGCGTGGCGGACTCCACCATGGAAGCTAAGTATGTGGCGGCCTCTGAGGTGGCCAAAGAAGTTGTGTGGCTCAGGAACTTCTTGATGGACTTGGATGTGATTCTTGGTTTGTCCAGAACTATCACAATTTACTGTGATAATAGTGGTGCAGTTGCAAACTCGAAGGAACCACGAGCCCATAAGGCAAGTAAACACATAGAGCGCAAGTACCACTTGATACGAGAAATCGTAAAGGAGGTAGAAGTTGTTGTCACCTAGATTGCATCAAAGGATGACCTGGTAGACCCTTTCACTAAGGCCCTTCTAGCGAGAGCTTTGATAGGCATGTGAAGGGAATAGGAATCAGATGTATGGCAGTATGAGGACAGCATAGTCTTTTAGTATAAGTGGGAGATTGTTGGGATGTATATTGAAAAGTCTATCTTTTCTATGAACATTTTTATTTTTGAAATAAGAATCACATGATCATTGTTTGCATATTTATGGTTATGCATTTTGTCTAATACATTACATTGTAGATAACATGGTATGTAGTGTCACATGGGAGATCCTGTTATCAGTTCCTTGTAAAGTATAAGTAAAGGCTCACAACCGAGATGATTATGGACAAACCATTGGAATGGTTGTAGTGTGATTTGGTATCGGTTTGTCTTGACCATAGAATTACACTAGTACACTTTGTGTGTATTGAGCAGGACATACTTAGAGGCGATTCGATTTATCGCTGACTACATAATTGAATCGGACCTCGGATATTATGTTGTACATGCTCTTAATCCCGATATAATAACGGGCACATATACTCAATATTCATTTCTTTGATTTACCAATAGACGAGATTTATAGAGTAAATCGATAGGCTCGGTAAGTTGAAAAATGATATTATTTATATGGTGTGTCGTTGATTATAGGAGGAAACCGTGTCCTATATACTAGGATGATGATGTCGCCTTGTGGAGCTCATAAGGTTCATCATGTAAACCCTGTAGGTGGACTTGGTCCGACATTATGATAAGGTTGAGTGGTAGTACTCATGGAGTTAGATGTTGATTAATTAATTGTCAGTAAATTAATTAATTGACGGACATTTGAGATCTTAAACACGGGCAGATAAATGTACAAATAATATATGGAGCCCATATTAAATTATGGGGGTTGGTGAGGTAGACCAATTATAATCCTCTAGTGGAATGGATTATCATTAATGGATCGGACTTTATGTGGGCTTGATCCATTGGGTGGCAAAGATCCAACTCCTTCTCATGGTCCCTATTGTATCTTATTAAAACCTCATGGAGCCTAGATCCGATGGTGGAAAACGAAACTCTAGATCTGACGGTGGAGATTAAATCTCTAGATCCGATGGTTGAGATTAAATCTCTAGATCTGACGGTTGAGATTAAATCCCTAGATCCGACGATAGCGATAAAAAGGAGGCTTAAGCCTAGCTCTATAAATAAGGGCTAAGAGGCTTGGCCGTAGATTAGCTTTTGGAGATTAGGGTTTGAGTTGGCTTGGGCGGCAAGGGTGAGGCTAGGGTTTTGCATCCAAGGGCCGGCGACAAGGAATTAGGGTTTAGACTCTTTTCTTTCCTTTTGGTTGGCGCTTCCTTCACCTTGTCCAAGGGACGACGGCTTGAGTTAGGGTTTGGTTTTCTTCTCATTCTTTTCTCTTGGCCGGCACACTCTCTCCTTCTCCAAGGGGTCGGCGACATCAAGGGTTGAGGGTGATCCTTTTCTCTTGGCCGACAACATCTCCTTATTCTTCTCCTTGGCCAGCGGCAATCACTAAGAAAGGTGGCTTGGTGGTCCGTTCTAGAAAGGAGAAAAGTTTTGTTTTATGATCTTCCTTTGTTCGGAGTGAACAAGGAAAGGAAGATTGGTGATCTAGGATGCTTCGGCATTTGGAAGATCGTCGCCCACACGACGTCCAAAAGGAGGAAGGACATACAATAGAAGATCGAGAGGTATAATGCTTGTTTATATTCTTTTATATTATGTCTATAATTGTTTTCAATTATATGCATGTTATATGTTTTGTTATGTGGCTAATTTACTTGGACCCCGAATACAAATGCAAAAACCGACGATCCATACATCGTCTATTCCGTGGCTATTCAAAGAATAGAGATAGGTTGCTTGAACAACAAGTTTGTTCAAGTGACCACTCAAATCGAGTAGCACGACGATGAAACAGTTGCTTGGGTAATCCCTTTTTGTCTAGGATTAATTTTTTTTAATCCTGGGGCATAGACGGGATCGCCATGAACAAGTGACCAAGTTGAAGTGGGAAGCGAAGTTTCCTACCATCATCGTATGCTTTGAGCATAACGAGTAGATACCAGTCAGATCCAGGTGAGCGTCACTGGATAGCAGTCAAGAATATTCTTAAGTACTTGAGATGGACTAAAGAATTTTTCTTAATATTTGGAGGCGATGAGGAGCTAGCTGTAAAGGGTTACAGCCATGTCAGCTTCCAAACTGACCAGGATGATTATAGATCGCAGTCAGGGTTCGTGTTTTGCTTGAATTGTGGCACTGTGAGCTGGAAGAGTTCGAAGTAGGACACAGTTGCTGATTCTACAACAGAGGCCGAGTATATTGCTGCATCAGAGGAAGCAAAGGAGGCAGTTTGGATCCGTATGTTCTTTACTGAGTTTAGGGTGGTTCCTAGCAAAGTAGATCCTATAGAGCTCTATTGTGACAACAATGGAGCGATTGCATAGGCTAAGGAACCTCGCTCACACCAGCAGACCAAACACATACTACGGCGATTTCATCTCATTCGAGAGATTATCGATAGAGGAGATGTAAAGATTTGTAGAGTACCCACAGAGGCTAACATTGCAGATCCCTTGACCAAGGCTTTGGCATAGAAAAAGCATGAAGGTCACACTAGGTCATTGGGTATTAGATACTACAGTGATTGGCGCTAGTGCTTGTGGGAAATTATTAGTGAAAGCCCCGAGCCAATCATGTGATGATTATTGTATGAACTTTATTGTATCATATTCCTATTTATAAAGGCATGGTTATTATATTTACTTGTATTTGTGCCAAATAACTAAGTATAATAACGTCCTTGAGTAGAAGGTTCTTATCTATATCAATCCATTGGTTGAATCGATAATGAGATGATATAGAGAACACTACTCTTAATCATTCCTAATCAAGTATTAACATTCAGGGACAATGTTAATGCAACGAGACTAGCATGTAGGTCAACTCGATGACTTGATATCACAAGTCATGGATATTTGATATCAAGTTGACACATGGGTATGCATTGGAGAATGTATACTGAATCACCCTCCATGAGAAAGTATCATGGATCGTTATATGAGTGTAATATACTTTCTCATGTGACTATTAGTATGACTATTAGTCCTTGGACCTAAAGTCACCATGGTTCCCTACATAAGGAGTTGCATACTTTGGCTTCGTCAAAAGTCACCCGTAAATGGGTGGACTATAAAGGTGATTACTGGGTATGTAACAAATTATGCAGAGGGATGTGAGTGATGTAGATGGGATCTATCCCTCCTATATGACGGGAGTGACATCGTTATTCTTGATAGAGTGAGATCACTAAGTACATGGCCATGCCCAAATGAGTCAATATGAGATATTGAGCTCATTTAATTATAGTGAGTCTTCTTGGAGTTCAAGATATAGATTGTACCGAGGATGACACGGTCTATGCCTCAATTGGTCAATCTAAATGTCAAGGATAGAGGGACATTGTCACATATTGTGAGAGTCACAATTAGTAATCACAAAGGTGATGTTGGATCTCAACATTCTTGTAACTTGGGTAGCAATAATGTGTTGCTAGATACCGCTCAATGCTTATGTTCCTAAATCGGTTTAGGAGCATTGCCAACGTTACAAGAACCTATAGGGTCACACACAAAGGGCAATTAGATGAAGATTAGGTTCATATGATGAACCATGAGGATTAGGTTCATGGGATGAACCAAATTGGATTAAGAGTAATCAAAATTAGACTAATTGAGTTGGACTCTGGTTTATTCAAGTGTTGAATGAGTCTAATTTAGATTTGATTCATTGAGTCAATTTAAACTAATGAATTGAGATTCATTAAATCAAATTGACTTGAATCTAATGGTTAGATTTGATCAACCAAGGGAGATAAGAGGTCAAGTTTGACTTGACTTGAGAGGGAAGATGAATGGTCAATTTTGACTTGACCAATTGCCATGTCATGGTGACTAGGCATGGGGTCGGACAATGATGATTCTCCACATCATCATGGTCACATCATGGGGTGCCACCACAGGAGGGAGACCAAGAGCCATTGGATCTTGGAGTTACATGCATGCATGTAACCCCCTTATAGTGGGTTATGAAAGTGTGAAGTTAAGTTGTGTAACTTCATCTTCTTCCTCCTCTCTTCCCTCAAGCTCTCTCTTCCTCATCTTGCCGTGAGACTCTAAGGGGTGCTAGCATACTCTTGGTTGCTTTTCTCCACCTATTTCTTGTGTGGATACAAATAGAGGAGTGTACACTTGACACTCTCAAGTTCCGGCAAGCAGTTTGGATGAGCGGGATAAGCGAAGTGTAGGGGATCGAACGGCCGGCTAGAGGGGGGTGAATAGCCCTTTGTCGTTGGATGGTGGAATTTGCTCATCTACACAATTGTTAGCGCAAGCGGAATACTAATAAAGATAAGCAAATGAACAAAGAATAATACAAAAAATCCTAACAAGATAGTATAACGTGGTTCACGGCTACGCCGCTAATCCACGGTCCCCGATTCGTCCTCGGTGAATCACTCCGCCAAAACAAATCCACTATTGGTCTCTCCTTTGCACCAAGCTAGGTGGAGGTAACCTTTAAAAATCAAGATCACTCTTCTTATAATAGAAATGAAGTAAAAGCAAGTAAGAAGAGTTTAAAGCTTGTGGGGCACTTGGATTATCACTTAAAGCAAAAGCATTAGCCTCTCAAAGCCCCACACCCTCTCTTTTTATAGAGAGGGAGCTTTTCTTCCCGTTGGCCGCCACCAGTCGACTGCTGCCCTTGGCAATCGACTGTCGCCACTCCAACGGCCTCCAAACACGTCGGATCCTGACCGTTGTAGTCCAATGGAACACTTGGCAGTCGACTAATGGATCCCATCGCCGATCGCCTCCGTAGTCGACGCCTAAATTGGTTACGAGTTTCTGCGGCTGACATCCTCGCGATCGACTATCATTCCATGGCAGTCGACTACTGGGCACAAACCCATCAGTCGGATACCAATCGAACTCATTCGACTCAGAGCAGTCGACTGCCATTCCATTGCAGTCGATAGATGTCGGGAAAACTCATCCAACAATTAGCCATTCGGCCAAATTCACCTAATTAGCTACTTACATTTCACTCATTCTCTTATCTCACTCGAAGTCCCTTGCCGAAGCTCTCTTCATTCGCGGCCACATCCCTCGGCAGCATCAGGCGCACGGCTCTGCAATGCTCCTTCGTGTCTCTTGCCTCCGAAGTCTGCTTCCTTAGCTTCGCTTCAAGTCATCTCGTCCGACGGTCCCTTGGCAGCATCAAGCGCACGACTCTGCAATGCTCCTTCTCCGACTCAAGCACGAGGTGCTGAGTGGTGAACCCGCCAAGGCTCCATGTGCGAATTACTAAGTCCTGCAAGACTCCAACGCACATATCAAATCATAATAACACTCTAACTTAAACCCTTTGCCACAAATATCAAAACCATATTACGACAAGAGATTGCCCTAACAATCTCCCCCTTTTTGATGTGTGGCAATCCGTTTAAGTTAGGTAAAAGCATTTGATAAAACATTAAGAAAGAAAAGCATGTAAATAAACATGATTAGTAACTCTCCCCCTTAATACAAGAAACTCCCCTTAAATATGTTCCCCTTACTTAAACATATAGTTTTCTCCCCCTTTGACACCATAAAAAAGATTAAAAACAAGTTTATATATCATGGCATCAAGGCTAGAGAGAAACATAACCAAAAACATGCCTTAAAACCGTGTATCAGAAGTTGTTGGGATGTTTTTCAGGTGAGCAGTCGACTGCTATCAGTATGGCAGTCGATTGGCACAATGAATTCTGAAATTCTGATTTTCTGGACAAATTTCAGAAATACATTATAAATTCCAAAAAATTCTAAAAATTTTAAAATTTGAGGAACACATTTCTTTTAAGTATATCTATCAATGAAAAATAACTTTTCATGAATAATCATTATATTTTCTGATATTTGCTAAAAATCCAAAAGCTTTAAAAACTACTAGTTTTTGAGCATGTTAGTATCCATTTTAACACCTAGTCTTGGTTTGGATTGTTTCAAAACATGAACATATGGATTTTAAAGTAAGAAATTGTTTTGAAAACATATGAAATATCCAACCATGATCTTTGGCCAATATGTCTATGAATTAAACATAAGTCTTCCTCATGATTGGTCTATTATTGCTATTTTGATACTTTAAATGACCATCTAAATGCCATAGGCACTAGTGGACATTTGTATCATCCTAACATCTCACTCATGCTAAATTTTCAATCAAGGTAGCCTATTGTGAGTGTGAGATGTATCCTAAAGGTATTTGTATGTACTTAACCATTATTTTCATGCAATTCTATCAAGGTTAAGTATCATCCTAACAATCCACATGATCATAAGGATATATATGAGTGAATTTCACATTATGATCATGAAACACATGTATTCATCAATTTGTGATCATGCATTAGGTATTATATCATGATAATAAAGCAAATATCACCTAAAGCATGATTTATCTACTTATAGGTGCATTATCATCACCTAACACTATTCCAAAAACGTTGTCCCGCCATCCTAAGTCAACCAACATATGATATAGGTAAATTACATATGGTTGACTACCCTAGGGTTTTCTTAACCCTTTATGATGGATTTTGGAACCCAATATAAATTATTGCCTATGAGGTTCACTAAAAATTCCTTAGGGATCCATTTTCTAGCTATTACCTTCTTCTTATCTTGTCCCCTAGAAATTAGGCATTTATAGGCCTTTTCATTTTTCTTTTCCTTATATCCTAGGCCTTTTTTGTTAAAACTTGCTCTTTTGCTCCCTATGATCATGTTCAAAGTGTTTGAGCCAATAGTGAATTTTTCTAGGGCTTTTGTCAAATAGTCTACCTTTTCCCTTAAAGCCCTATTTTCTTCTATGCATGAATCATTAACATCTAATGGCACATAAAGATCATGTGAGCATGCATCATCATTATTATCATTAAGACATGCTTTTTCTAATTTTGCCTCTAATTCCTTAATTTGATCAAGCATGCTTTTATTCTTTTTCTTTGCGATAAATAGGTCCTTAGTGAGGCTAGAAATCATAGAAACTATTTTACTAGGTGAAAGGTTAGTTACCATAGTTTCCATGTCCTCTTCTTCGGATGAGGAGGTAGAGGAGGCTCCCTCTTCACTTGAGCTCCCTTCACTTGAACTTGATCCTTCATTTTCAGAGGAGGAGCAATCCAAGTCGTCAAATGCCATCAATGCTAAGTTGGTGACAAGTGCGTTTTCTTCCTCGGATGATGATGATGAGGAGGAGGAAGGGTCATCCCAAGTCCTTGCTTTTAATGCTTTGGCCTTCCCCTTTTTCTTTGCCTTCTTCTCTTCTTCCTTTTTCTTCTTGCTCCCCTTTTTCTTCTTCTTTTCTTCCTTCTTTCTCTTCTCCTCCTTGCTTTTATTCAAGAGGGGACAATTGTCCCTTATGTGTCCCTCTCCTTGGCAATTGTAACAAATGACTTTCCCCCTTGGTCTTCTCCTACTATCATTAGATTTATTAAATTGAAAACCTTTTAATGCACGCCTTACCCTCCTTACAATATATGCTTATTCCGTGCTATCCATGGAGGAGGAGGAGGATGCTTCATCATCATCGGAGGAGGGGATCTCTATCTTCTTCTTCCCTTTGTTTGCCAAAAATGCTACTCCTCTTGAAGGTTGGATTCTTGGCTCTTCTATTATTCCTTCAAGTCTTGTTTCATGAAACTCCATGGTTGAGAAGAACTCCTCCAAAGTACTTACTTCTAAGTTCTTGGACATATAGAAGGAGTCCACCATTGAGCTCCATTTTGATGACCGGGGAAAAGCATCAATTGCTTTCATGAGCATGTCCCGGTTGGAGAGCCTTTCTCCTACACTTGTTAGTCCAATCAAAATTTCCTTAAACCTAGAATGCAATGATGTTACCTTTTCTACCTTTTCTAATTTTATGCTGGATAGTTGGGAGCGGAGGAGATCTCTCCTTGCAAGTTTAGCTTCCGAGGTACCTTCATAAAGCTCTACTAGCTTCTCCCACATCTCCTTTGCACTAGAGCATTCCCCTATCCTATTCACTTCTTGTTGGGGAAGCACATTGTAGTGGTGGTGCTTGGCCTTTGAATTTGCCAAGTATTCTTCTCTTTGCCTCTTGCTCCACCTTGCTTTCTCCAATGGCTCCCCATCTTCCTTCCTAGGAAACTCGAAACCATTTTCCAGAATTAATAAAATTTCAAAATCGGTTTCAAAGAATACCTCCATTCTCTTTTTACACCAAGAGAATTCGCCTTCGAATTTTGGTGGGTGAATGTTTGAGTCGGCCATCCTTGAATGTGCTTGTTGTGGCGGTTAGTCCTCGACAAGTTTTCCTTGGCTCTGATACCACTTGTAGGGGATCGATCGGCCGGCTAGAGGGGGGTGAATAGCCCTTTGTCGTTGGATGGTGGAATTTGCTCGTCTACACAATTGTTAGCGCAAGCGGAATACTAATAAAGACAAGCAAATGAACAAAGAATAATACAAACAATGCTAATAAGATAGTATAACGTGGTTCACGACTACGCCGCTAATCCATGGTCCCCGATTCGTCCTCGGTGAATCACTCCGCCAAAACCAATCCACTATTGGTCTCTCCTTTGCACCAAGCTAGGTGGAGGTAACCTTTACAAATCAAGATCACTCTTTTTACAATAGAAATGAAGTAAAAGCAAGTAAGAAGAGTTTAAAGCTTGTGGGGCACTTGGATGATCACTTAAAGCATAAGCATTAGCCTCTCAAAGCCCCACACCCTCTCTTTTTATAGAGAGGGAGCTTTTCTTCCCGTTGGCCGCCACCAGTCGACTGCTTCCCTTGGCAATCGACTGTCGCCACTCCAACGACCTCCGAACACGTCGCATCCTGACTGTTGTAGTCCAACGGAACACTTGGCAGTCGACTGATGGATCCCATCAGTCGACTGCTGCCTCCGTAGTCGACTGCCCAGTTGGCTACGAGCGGTTCTATGCCCGCGACATCCTCTAGCAGTCAACTGTCATTCCATGGCAGTCGATTGCTGGGCATAAACCCATCAGTCGGATACCAGTCGAACCCATTTGACTCAGAGCAGTCGACTGCCATTCCATGGCAGTCGACTGATGTCGGGAAAACTCATCCGACACTTAGCCATTCAGCCAAATTCACCTAATGAGCTACTTACATTTCACTCATTCTCTCATCTCAGTCGAAGTCCCTTGCTGAAGCTCTCTTCGTTCGTGGCCATGTCCCTCGGTAGCATTAGGCGCACGACTCTACAATGCTCCTTTGCGTCTCTTGCCTTCGAAGTCTGCTTCCTTGGCTTCGCTTCAAGTCATCTCATTCGGCGGTCCCTCGGCAGTATCAAGTGCATGACTCTGCAATGCTCCTTCTCCAACTCAAGCACGAGATTCTGAGTGGTGAAACCGTCAAGGCTCCATGTGCAAATTACTAAGTCCTGCAAGACTCCAACGCACATATCAAATCATAATAGCACTCTAACTTAAACCCTTTGCCACACACATCAAAAGCATATTACGGCAAGAGATTGCCCTAACATGAAGGGCGTCGCATCAAGGGTAAAACTCTTAACATGTAGATCTAGAGTAGATCTAAGGTTTTTAAACACGTACATGTTGTTTTATTTATCTTCGCATGGATCCGTGGCCGACTTCTAGGGTTTTCGCAATGCAAAAAGCAGTTTTTGCGGCTCGGATAGTCTAACAAATCCACTATAGAGTCTCCTCGTTGGAGGTAGGAGACAACGATCACAAAAACTGAAAGCTCGAGGATGAGGCAACAAACCTACCTCACCTTGTTATGATTAAAACCACGAATAAAATAAATAAAACAAACAAGCTACTGTCGATGGAGAGGTTGTAAGCTTGGCGTTGCATTGACGTTACGACATTACGACATTAGAGCTTTAGTATTGTGGGAGCTTTTTAAGAGCAATCCTGATGATCTAGGGTTTGAGTCCTCCCCTCCTTTTATATACTTGTGCCTTGGAATAAGTTTAGATCCATATTCTCAACTTGTGGATCTTTTCACGAGGTGACACCTTATCTTATCGCGAAGTGGCGACATCAATCGTTATCCTTTTTGACCTTGTATATTTGGATGATTCATCGCCATCAATCGAATGATGACCTTCATCAGTCAACTACTGAAGCATCAGTCGACTGCCAATATCCAACAGTCAACTGCCATCTTGGTTATTCCCTGTAATAAGAGGTTCGCACGGAATATGTAAATATGATGGTTCCTTACCATCCGATCTCGACCTAGACCTTCCACTGGAAGTCTTAGTCGGATTGCCGCTTACGGTTGTCCCCATACAGAGGACACGACCTTACCATCTCTCTTCGCATTCGTTCTTACCTCTAGTCCTTTATGACCTGTCGCTTTGCTTCCAGTCTCCACTTGGGGTTCTTCGACTCCCACGAAGTTCTCCCAGTGTCGCCCGACCTCCACGGTTTCTCGACTCGAAATTCTCCGGGTGTTGCTGACCTTCGACTTATCTTAACCATTTCTTGCACACTTAATTCACCTCATGAGATAACAATATGAACTTAACTTTGGACTTTTTCCATAATCAAAACCTAGGTTCGATTATCTAGTACTCTTGCACCAACATTTTCATGTCGTCGGAATCATTCTTCTGATTCCAATAATTTGACTTGCAATGTTTTCTTATCGATCTCCAACTCCTAAAGCACTTGCTACAGAGTCATTTCCATAAAAATGACTCGATCTATTGCCTTCTGGTAGGATCTGATAGAAGATCCACACATCCTAATCAGAATGTAAGACAATAAATCATAAATGGATTAAGACATCCATTCACATTCTTGAGCTATTAGGTGGTTGTAAACTCTACAAGTCTAACGAATATGCATGGTATTCCCATTATCGAATGATCACCCTACTTGAAACTCAAGAATTCCTTGACAACGAGTCAAAGAAAATGACGCAAAAAAATACTCTCTCACAATATCACTACACCGTGACCAAGTGATGTATTATTTTTCGAAGGTTATTTCCTACATCTTCCACCAAGTACCAGCTTGATCTCGATAATGGTATGCAACTAACTCTACTTTCTCTGTATAACATGAGTTAAGTACTTAAAAGTACCTTCAAATTTATATAACCAAGTACGAACCACTCAGGGATCAAAATCCCTATGAAACACCATACTCTAATCCTCCACTATCTACATCAGCAATAGTATACTCGCTTGTCCATTACCCCACAGGTAATGATCTGACTAACATAATTAGTCAAAATCTCTAATACTGTAATGTTTGATATCCATAAGAATTCTCACAACATATTTTATTGTTGTGTCAAAGTCACTCTGGAGTGCATCTTTGTGTCTTGATATTTCTATTATTTGTCAGTACTATTCTACAGTGATATATGGCTTATAGGTGCCAGCCGCTGTATGGGCCTTGTATCAGTTTTGCATTTATATTGTCACAAGAGGGTACCATCCGGTCAATAGACAAATATACTCTCGAGGCATGATAATTTTATTGGTATCAGAGCCCTAGGTTGCGAAGTCCACTTTTGGATTTTATTTCATTTGGACATTGAGTTTTGTTTTACTCGGTCTTGGTTTTGTGAGTTTTGGGATTTGGCAGTTGCAGGACATCTCCGAGCTACATGGTTTAAGGTATGATAACTATTATCACATATCCTTTTGTTGGCTATGCATTTAGTTGTTTATAACAGGAAATGTCATGTAGTGTGTAGTCACTATTTGTAATCGTGGGTTGAGTTGACCACGAGAACAACATATTGAGTTTATTAGACATGTACTTGCTTTCGAAAAGGTGAATTTCCTTTGAGAGCCGACTAATCTCATTTCGAAAACGAGATTGAGAATGAGATTCTCAGACCGAGAGAAACTAAGTTTGGTTGGACCAAACAAGAAGCGAGCATGAAATTGTTTCAGTCGCAATGGAAGCATGGATGGGCCGTGTCTTATGAAGACAAAATGGATGAATGAAAATGGTTTGGTTCTAATCCAATGGAGGAGAATAAACCAAAGGGTTTGGTTTATTTTAAACGAATGAACCAAAGTTGGTTCGGTTCGTTTTAACTTAAAATAAACCATCATGGTTTGGTTTATTTTAACTTATATTAATGGAGCGGGTTAACGGGCCTTATGGTTATGATCCAATAACCATTAAGAGAATTAGTTCTCTATAAAAGAGGGCTTAAGGGTTTGTTAAGCCCTAATCAAAATCCTAACCTAATAGTTGCCGCCCACCTCCCCTTGGAGATTTCGGCGCCAACCCTCCTCCTTGCCGCCGCCCACCTTGAAGCTCCTTGGCCGGCGTCCAGAAGGTGCTGACCTTCACTCTTGGAGGCGTCGAGCTGTTTCCGGAGGAGCTCCGGTGATCTCCATTGGGTTTGGCATCAAGGTGAGCTTCATCCTACCTTTTTGGCCGGCCCTAATTCCTCCACCAAAGCTGTCTAGTTTTCTGGACAGCTTGTTTCCCTCTCGTCGGAGCATCATTTGGATGACGGTTGAAGCTCCGACAGTGCCTAACTTACCGGGGATTCGATCTCCGGTAATCCTCATAGGTGGAGGATGAAGGATTCGTCAAACAGTTGACGAATACCTCTCCGAAGAAGCGAGTTTTGAGGACTCGTCTTTGGATCCGAATTTGGATTCGGATCGTGATCCTCTCTCGATCACGTCGTCTTCAACACGAGGCTAGTAACCCATACGAATACGAAGCTCGTGACTTTGTGAAGTCATCCTGAAGATACTCGGCGTGGATACGAATAGAGACGATTCTAGCGAGGATCGTTCCGGTTGATGCCGTTCCCGCTACACGTGATACGAAAGGTATACGTAGTTAAATTTCCTTTTATTGCAAAATTTAAATTTAAGGTTATGTCTACACATGTTGTACTATGACTGTGTGTGATGTGTGTGTTGTAATAAATGTAGATTTATTATTTTTATTTCTTCCGCTATGCACATGTTTGCGAAACATGTTCGAACACACACTCGCCGCGGTGCCAGAAACCCAACAATGGTATCAGAGCCCAGGTTGTGTTTCGACATAATCGTAAAATGGTTTTGCGATAGTCATAATGATATTTCTGAAAATTTTCTACTTTTGGAAAGTTAGAAGTATTTATGGAAATTTTTCAATTTTGGAAAGTCTAGAAGTATTTATGGAAATCTTCCACTTTTGGAAAGTTGGAAGTATTTATAGAAATTGATATTTTCCATAAATAAAATATTTGATTAGATTTTGGAAATTTGTTTCCTAATTTAATCATGATTTGATTTGGGAAATCAAATCTTAAAATATTTTATTTCCATAAGTAGTTTTGATGATTTAGGAAATTGGTTTCCTAAATTGACTTTCCTTAATCAACTATTTCCATAAATAAAATATGTGATTAGATTTGGAAATTTGTTTCCTAATTTAATCATGATTTGATTTGGAGAATCAAATCTTAAACATATTTTATTTCCATAAATAGTTATGACATATAAGGAAATTATATACATGACATAATTGTATGCCATGTAATTGCATTAGATGCATATCATTATGTCATGCGTGTCGTGACATGTAGATGTATGTCATGTATGTTATGCCATGTAGATAATAGTTATTTGCATGCAAAGAGGATGAGACATAAAAACCCTTACTCAATATTAAAGCCTACACCTTCCATTAATATGGTTAGAACCAGAGTTCCGTTTCTTGTTTGGGTTGTTGGACTCTCTCCAAGCCCAGCTCGAACTCGAACATGTTCAAACCATGGAATAGTTTAATACTAATATAGTAAGAGTAAGAGGTCAATCGTTAGCTTTGGTTGTTGGACTCTCTCCAATTCGGGCTAATTGGTTGAATGCGCTCTAACCATATTAAAACTATTTCTCGATTAATGGGTTGGCTTTAACCTGGAGCATCAACTTGTTGGAGTCTCTCCAAGGTCGATGTAAAGGGAGGTGAGTTTGGGTGCTATGAATATGATGAATACTTGTTAATGTGTTAACAACTCGATGTTTGTGTGAACATTCAATAAGTTAATTGCACATTGTGATAGTTGCATATACGTGATATGCAATCGGTATAGTGGATACCTACTGTCGTAGTTATGAATGGCTTGTTGGACTCTCTCCAAGGTTGTTCATATCTATGATGGATATCAGCCCATTTGTAGATAGACCTATGATCTCCCGAAGTGTTTTTGGGGTTTTTGAAATTCAAAAAATGAATGAGATTTATAAATGTATATTGATGCATTTTAAAAATCATTTTCTCATATATGCTCGTTTTGTATTTCTAGGTCAATCGATTGATCATGACGTCTTTGAATTTGCACACTATTTTGGATTCAAACAAACTGATTGGGCCTAACTTCCTGGACTGGCTTAGAAACCTGAGAATTGTTCTCAAGGCAGAAAAGCTAGCATATGTCCTTGAAGAGCCTCTTCCCAACCGTCCTAAGGACGATGCAACTCCAGACCAAATGTTGGTCTATCAGAAGCATGTGGCAGATTCTGAGCTGGCGAGTTGCATCATGTTAGCGGCAATGGTACCTGAGCTGTAAAAGCAGCATGAGCATATGGATGCTAATACCATGGTCTTCCATCTTCATGAGTTGTTTGATGAGCAAGCGAGATCCGAAAGGTTCGAAGTCTCCAGGCTCCTCTTCACCACGAAGATGCAAGAAGTTTCGTCTGTAGTGCAGTTTGTGCTAAAGATGAACGAGTACATCGAGAGGCTAGCTACCCTCGGGTTTGTGATGGATCACGAATTATGTATTGACTTAATTCTGCATTGTTTGCCCAAGAGTTTCTCACAATTCGTGATGAACTATCGGATGAACAAATTGGAATCCACTATTCCTGAGCTCCTCAATATGCTGAAGACTGTGGAGCCTTCTGTGAAGCATGAGGAGAAGGCGGTTCTGTTAGTTGATTCCTCAAAGAAAGGTTCTAAGAGGAAGGAAAAAGAACAAAAGAAAGGGAAGAACAAGAAGGCAAAGAAGGCAGAACCAGCACAAAAGGGCACTTGCCATCATTGTGGCAAGGAAGGCCACTGGCGAAGAAACTGCAAGATTTATCTTGAGTCCATGAAGAAGAAGAAGGCATCTGATGCCCCATCCTCTTCAGGTATCTTCGTTATTGATTGTCATTCTATTTCCTTAGACACTTGGGTATTGGATACTGGGTGTGGCTCACATATATGTAATGACATACAGGGGCTAAGGAATAGAAGAAGACTCGTTAGAGGGGAGTCAAATTTGCGAGTTGGCAATGGAGCAAAGGTTGCTGCGGTCGCCATCGGAACTTATTTACTGAAGCTCCCTAGTGGACTAGTCTTGGAACTGGACAATTGCTATTATGTTCCTTCTCTAATAAAGAACATTGTTTCTATTTCCTGTTTAAATAGAAATGGTTTCCATTTGACGTTTAGTAACAATTATTGTTATATAACTTTGAATGGCGTATTTTATGGAACTGGAACTTTGAGTAATGACATTTATATGTTGGACGTATCCAGTGACATTTTCAATATTGAAGCGAGCAACACGCGTGCTCGAAAGGGTAATCAATTAGACTCCTATATGTGGCATTGTCGTCTTGGCCATGTAAGCAAGAAACGCATGTCCGAATTACACCGATGTGGAATTCTGGAATCGTTTGAATTGGATTCATACGATACATGTGAATCATGCTTAAAAGGCAAGATGACTAAGTTACCTTTTACTGGAAAAGGTGAACGAGTGGGAGAGTTACTAGGTCTAATACATATTGATGTATGTGGACCTATGTCAACTCAAGCTTTAGGAGGCTATAGCTACTTCATTACCTTCACCGATGATCACTCACGATTTAGGTATGTGTTCTTGATGAAACACAAGTCTGAAGCCTTTGAAAGGTTCAAAGAATTCAGAAATGAAGTAGAGAAACAACATGACAAGAGTATTAAAATACTTCGATCGGATTGAGGTGGGAAATACTTAAGTAAAGAGTTTCTTGATTATCTAAGAGACAATGGCATATTGTCTCAATGGACTCTGCCATATACACCACAGCATAATGGTGTATCTGAGAGGCGTAACCGGACCTTGTTGGACATGGTCAGGTCAATGATGAATCATGCGAATCTTCCCAAGTCCTTTTAGGGCTATGCACTTCAGACAGCTGTTTACTTGTTAAACAGAATGTCAACCAAGGTAGTCTCTACTACTCCATATGAGATATGGAATAGTAAGAAAACTCATATATCTTACTTGAAGATATGGGGTTTTCCTGCTTATGTAAAGCGGACTGTATCAGACAAATTAGATGCTAAGTCTGATAAATGTCTATTTATTGGATACCCTAAGGAAACAAGGGGTTACCAATTCTATCATCCTGTGGAACAAAAGGTGTTTGTTTCAAGGCATGCTGTGTTTCTAGAGAAAGAGTTTCTCTTGCAAGAAAATAGTGGGATTGTCGTCAAGCTTGAGGAGGCTCGAGAGACTCAAAAAGATATTGATGAGATACCTGGTGAAGCACAACAACCGACAACTCATAGTGATGAGCAATCGGCTGGACCTATTGTAACACCACATCTTCGTAGATCTGGTAGAACACGTAACATTCCTGAGAGATATGGATTTTTTGTATGTGAATCGAACGACGTGTTACTCATTGATGATGAGGAGCCTACCAGTTATGAAGAAGTGCTGACAAGTTTAGAAAGGGATAAGTGGCTTGAAGCCATGAAGTCGGAAATGGATTCCATGTATGAAAACCAAGTTTGCAACTTGGTTGACCCACCTGAAGGCATCAAGCCTATAGGGTGCAAGTGGGTTTTCAAGAAGAAAACCGACATGGATGGTAATGTGATTACCTATAAAGCTAGATTAGTGGTGAAAGGATATCGTCAAAAACAAGGTGTTGATTATGACGAAACCTATTCGCCTGTAGCTATGCTTAAATCCATTCGGATGCTCCTGGCCATAGTGGCTCATTATGATTATGAGAAATGGTAGATGGATGTGAAAATAGCTTTCCTTAAAGGAAATATGCTCGAGGACGTGTATATGATACAACCTGAGGGTTTCACATCGGTTGATAAAACCAAGGTATGCAAATTGCGACGGTCCATATATGTATTGAAGCAAGCATCCAGGAGCTGGAATATCCGTTTTGATGAGACGATCAAAAATTTTGATTTCTCATAAAATCCAGATGAACCTTGTGTGTACAAGAAGGGTAGTGGGAGTGCAGTCGTGTTTATAGTATTGTATGTCGATGACATATTACTTATAGGAAATGATGTTTCAATCTTATAGTCAGTTAAGGTTTGGTTATCCAAGACATTCTCCATGAAAGACCTGGGAGAAGCAACCTACATCCTCGGGATTAAGATATATAGAGATAGATCGAAACGGTTGCTTGGTCTTTCGCAGTCTACATATATAGACCGAGTGCTAAAGAGGTTTAGCATGTCGGAATCCAAGAAAGGTTTCCTACCCATCAGGCATGGGGTACACCTTTCGAAGTCTATGTGTCCGTGCACAGAAGACGAGAGGATTTGCATGAGTAAGATTCCCTATGCATCCGCAATAGGATCTATGATGTATGCTATGTTATGTATGAGCCCCGATGTATCGTATGCTCTGAGTGTCATGAGCAAATACCAGTATGATCCAGGAATGGATCATTGGGTGGCTATCAAGACGATCCTTAAGTACTTAAGAAGAACTAAGGATGTATTCCTAATATATGGAGAAGGGGACATGGTGATACGCGGGAATACGGATGCCAGCTTCCAGACAGACAAGGATGATTCCAGGTCTCAGTCTGGGTATGTATTCACCTAGAATGGAGGCGCAATAAGTTGGAAAGGTTCAAAGCTTGACACTATAGCGGATTCCGCCACTAAGGCAGAATACATTGCAGCTTTGGAAGCAGCAAATGAAGCGGTTTAGATCAAGAAGTTCATATCTGAACTTGATGTGGTCTCATCAATGATCCAAACATGTGCTTCACCGCTATCAACTTATCAGAGAGATCATCAGTAGGAATGAAATACAAATCGAGAAAATTCCCACTGAAAGGAACTTAGCGGATCCTTTGACTAAAGCATTACCTCAAAGTAAGTTTGAGGGTCATGTTAGTGCTTATGGTATTGGATACCGTAGCGATTGGCATAGGCCAAGTGGGAGTCTGTTAGTAATATATGAGAGATGTCCTAAGGCAATCGCCTTATGTATGAACCATTTATATGATAAATGTAGATTCACTATTTGAGTTTACATGTTTCATGTATTTGATTGGATCTTAAACTCATTTACTGAATGTCCACGATACGATTCACAGCATGAGAGAATTTGTGATTGGATCACAACTAGTGAGTATCTCTACATGTGTAATTGTGATGTATCATAATTATACCTAGTCGATGAATTGATGGATTTGGACACCATCAATTCTGTCGAGACTAGCACGAGGTATACTCCTTGGTGTATCCAAGCAGCTGATTCTCACTGGCTGGAGACATTGTGATGTCCGGAGTTAATCATGGATACTAGTTATGGTAACTAGTTCATTGGAGTGATCAGCCGTAAGACTTCATATGGTTCTCTGCATATATAGATATGTCAATGAAGTTCTTACTGTAGCTTAAGTGCGATGTTCCTTTGACTTGCGGTATTCAAGTCATCTTGATCATGGAGACTTATGCTTTGACATCTTAAGCAAGCATCTCTAAGGAGATGTGGACCCGGGATGATTGGGTATAAGTCGAAGTGATCGAAGGTGTTTGAATAGCCTATAAAGGATTCACCACTCCTTGTGAGGAGATGTATACCCATGGCCTCTCGTCGGATTTTTACTAAAGTCTTTGGCCAAAGCATTACATGTTTAGAGTAAGGTACTCTTCGAAACATGTGCAGTAACTAGAATCCTTAGGACGAGGAAATGATACTTGGGCTAGGTGTGACGTAGTCAGCCTAGTGAGGACTGACACTATAGACCATGTCCTGAACCAAGTGGGTATAAGATGAGTGAAGGGAATGGGGCACGATTCATTCGAGCTGCTGAAGGGTTTCAGAAATAGTTCTGGATCAACCGTTGATCTTTTCGGTTAATTGGGGATCATGATGTACTACTAGGTGCCACTCATGATCGTTCTATAATTAATGGTTAATTATAGACGGCCAACATAAACTAAGAACCTATTTGGTCACATGCACAACGAGCGTAATCCGAAGGATTTAAAACGAGCTTGAGAATGAGATACTCAGACCGAGAGAAACTAAGTTTGGTTGGATCAAACAAGAAGCGAGCATTAAATTGTTTCAGTCGCAATGGAAGCGTGGATGGGTCGTGGCTTATGAAGACATAATGGATGAACGAAAATGGTTTGGTTTTAATCCAATGGAGGAGAATAAACCAAAGGGTTTGGTTTATTTTAAACGAATGAACCAAAGTTGGTTCGGTTCGTTTTAACTTAAAATAAACCATCATGGTTTGGTTTATTTTAACTTATATTAATGGAGCGGGTTAACGGGTCTTATGGTTATGATCCAATAACCATTAAGAGAATTAGTTCTCTATAAAAGAGGGCTTAAGGGTTTGTTAAGCCCTAATCAAAACCCTAACCTAATAGTTGCCGCCCACCTCCCATGGGAGATTACGGCGCCAACACTCCTCCTTGCCGCCGCCCACCTTGAAGCTCCTTGGCCGGCGTCCAGAAGGTGCTGACCTTCACTCTTGCCGGCGTTGAGCTGTTGCCGGAGGAGCTCCGGTGATCTCCATTGGGTTTGACATCAAGGTGAGCTTCATCCTACCTTTTTGGTCAGCCCTAATTCCTCCACCAAAGCTGTCCAGTTTTCTGGACAGCTTGTTTCCCTCTCGTCGGAGCGTCGTTTGGATGACGGTTGGAGCTCCTACAGTGCCTAACTTACCGGGGATTCGATCTCCGGTAATCCTCATAGGTGGAGGACGAAGGATTCGTCAAACGGTTGACGAATACCTCTCCGGAGAAGCGAGTTTTGAGGACTCATCTTTCGATCCGAATTTGGATTCGGATCGTGATCCTCTCTCGATCACGTCGTCTTCAACACGAGGCTAGTAATCCATATGAAGACGAAGCTCGTGACTTTGTGAAGTCATCCCGAAGATACTCGGCATGGATACAGATAGAGACGATTCTAGCGAGGATCGTTCCGGTTGATGTCGTTCCCGCTACACGTGATACGAAAGGTATACGTAGTTAAATTTTCTTTTATTGAAAAATTTAAATTTACGGTTATGTCTACACATGTTGTACTATGCATGCGTGTGATGTGTATGTTGTAATAAATGTAGATTTATTATTTTTATTTCTTCCGTTGTGCACATGTTTGCGAAACATGTTCGAACACACACTCGCCGCGGTGCCGGAAACCCAACACTTGCACACAAAGATGCTCTTTGCCCTTTGCAATGAATCCTTCTGGTTGCTTCATATAGATATTTTCTTCAAGACTTCCATTAAGGAAAGTTGTCTTGACATCCATCTGTCATACCTCATAATCCATATGAGCAGTAATATATAAGAGAATCTGGATAGACTTAAGCATGGCTACCGGCGAAAATGTCTCCTCATAATCGATGCCCTCTCTCTGAGTATACCCCTTCGCAACAAGCCTCGCTTTGAAGGTCTCAACCTTCCTGTCTATTCCTCTCTTTCTTTTGTAGATCCACTTGCATCCAATGGTTTTTACACCATTGGATGGTTCTACTAGCTCCCAGACCTGATTTGAATCCATAGATTCTATCTCAGAATTCATTGCACTTTGCCAAGATACGACATCTTTATCTTTGATTGCCTCGTCATATGTCCAGGGATCTGGTTCATGTTCACCAGGGACCAAATCAGAAGATTCTCCAAAGAACATGAATCTATCAGGATGTCTAACAACCCTCGCACTACGACGAGGTATCACCTGTGTATCCTCTGTGACACACAGTGCAATCACTTGTGGTATATCCTCTTGTACTGGTGGTACTGAAGTAGTGACTTCCCCTCTCTATTCCTCCAGAAAAATCTTACTCATTGGCTTGTGGTTCATCACATAGTCTTCCTCTAGAAATCTTGCGTTCGTGCTAACGATCACCCTCTAATCTCTAGGACTATAAAAAAATCACCTTTCGTTCCTCTAGGATACCCAACGAACATGCACACTTCTGTATGAGGTTCCAACTTTCTAGCATCTTCCTTCAACACAAGTGCTGGACTCTCCCAAATCTGAATATGTCTCAGACTAAGCTTTCGCCCAGTCCACAATTCTGTGGGAGTAGAAAGCACTGATTTAGATGGTACCAAGTTCAGAATATATACTGTCATATCTAGAGCATATCCCCAAAACGAATTTGGCAACTCAGAATAACTCATCATCGATATAACCATCTCCATAAGAGTCATATTCCTTCGCTCTGCTACACCATTCTGCTGGGGTGTTCCAGATGCAAACTATTGGGATTGAATCCCAGCCTCTGATAGTAATTCCTAAACTCTCCCAAGAGGTACTCACCACCACGATCAGATCGTAGTGTCTTGATACTTTTACCTTGATGTTTCTCCATATCAGGCTTGAATTCTTTGAACTTGTCAAAGCATTCAGACTTGCGGTGCATCAAGTAAATGTATCCATATCTTGAATAATCATCTGTAAAAGAGACGAAATATTCAAAACCACCTCTTGCCTAGATAGACATAGGACCACACAAATCAGAATGAACTAACTCCAACACATCTTTGACTTTATACCCCTTGGCCTTAAAAGGCCTCTTGGTCATTTTACCGTCCAAGCAAGATTCGCTTGTTGGGAAATCTTCCACCACTAATGAACCCAGAGGTCCATCAGCTATCAACCTTTGAATTCTGCTTAGGTTAATATGACGTAGCCTTAGATGCCAAAGATATGTTTGGTTCATCTTCGAAGGTTTTTTTCTCTTATTGGAATTAGAAGATGAGTTATTTATTTCTATTTGCATCGTGGGAGCTTTTGGTTCAAGTGAATATAAATTTTCTATCAATGCACCAGAACAGATAATCTCCCTATTCCTTTTTATAACAACTCTATCATTAAAAGAAATAGAATATCCATTCATAAACAATTTAGAAACCAAAATCAAATTCTTTCTAAATAAAGGTACATAAAGGCAATTTTTCAGAACCAAAATTTTATTCCTCTCAAAAGACAATTAAACATCTCCCACTACAACAGTCGCTACCTTCGTAGCATCACCCAAGTAGATGGTAATCTCCCCTTCAGCTAGTCGTCTGGTTTCCTGGAACCCCTGCAAAGTATTGCAGACATGATTAGTGGCTCCTGTATCTACACACCAGGTGTCGGTAGATAACACCGCTAAACATGATTCAACGACTAGACTAAAAGATATACCTTTGTTCTGCTTTCGGTTGGGGCAGTACTTCTTCCAGTGTCCAGTCTAATTGCAAATGAAGCACTTGCCTTTCGGCTTCTTCACTCCTCCCTGAGGTCCTCCCTCCACCTTTGCCCCACCTTGTTTCTTCTTTTTCTTTCCTTTCGGCTTAGAAGTAGAAACCTTTTGGGTAACCATAGCCAGAGCCTGAGTACTCTGACGAAAAAGCCCTTCTGCCACCTGGAGTTTTGTCAGAAGCTCCGCCAACGAATACAACCTCTTGTTCATGTTGTAATTCAGGCGAAACTACTCAAAACTCCTAAGTAGAGACTGGAGAATGATATCGACGTGGTTATTCCCATCGATCTCAGCTCCGAGAACTTCCAGCTCATTTAAATGAGCCATCATCTTGAGAACATGATCCCTCACGGGTGTTCCGTCAATCATGGTGGTCGTCATCAAGTTCCTCATGGCTTCCTTCCTTGCATCATGATTCTGGTGTCCAAAAAGCTCTTTGAGATTGAGCATTATGTCATAAGAAGTGGGCATGACTTGATGATGATGTTGCAATACATTTGAAATAGAAGCCAACATGTAGCACCGCGCCATCTCATCAGCCTTAATCTACTTCTTATAACTCTTCTTCTCCTTTTCCCCAGAATCATTTGTAGGCTTAGGAGGGCACTCTTCGAAGAGTACATATTTGTACTCCTCAATAGTCAAGACAATATCAAGATTCCTCTTCCAATCAACATAATTGGGAACAGTAAGTTTATTTTCTTTCAGTATCACAACAAGCGGGTTGAAAGTCATTTTTGAAAAACCTAATAATCAAATAGATCAAAACATTAGATTTCAAAAAATTATTGATTCCTCAAACAATAAAATTTTAAAATCAACCAACACCTCAAAACAACGAGAATATCGTATGCCACGAACATATGGACGTATACGAATTCCACATTTTTAAGAGGAGGTTTTACCCATTAATTTTACTATCTTATCAACCTAACTTTTTGACAAATAAAATTAATAGTGTAGGGTTTAGCTTCTTGAGTCGGTGAGGGGAAACTTCGCTTCCCACTTCACCTTGGTCACTTGTTCATGGCGATCCCATCGATGTCCCCGGATTAAAAAATTTAATCCTAGACAAAAGGAATTGCCCAAACAACCAAGTCATCGTCGTGCTATTGGTTTAGAAAGGTCACTTGAACAAACTTGTTGTTCAAGCGACCAACCTCTATTCTACGAGTAGCCGCGGAATAGACGATGTCCGGATCGCTGGCTTTCGTGTTTATGTTCGGGATCCAAGTATTATTTAGCCACAAATAGAATATTTCATGCTCATAATTGAAAAACAAAAACAAACATGTTACAAAAGAGAATAGAGAATCGATATACCTCTCGATCTTCTAATGTATGACCTTCCTTCTTTCGGACATCGTGTGGGCAACGATCTACCAAAAGTTGAAGCTCCTAGATCACCAATCTTCCTTCCTTGCTCGTTTTGAGCAAGAGGAAGAATAGAAACAAAGCTCCTTTCCTTATTTCAACCAAACACCACCATCCAATGTTGGAGCTTGCCGTCGGCCAAGAAGGAAGAAGAGATTAAGGTGGAAACTGGCCAAGACACTAAGGGAAAGCACTAAATCTTGTTTCCACCAGCCAAGGAGAAGGAGAAGAGGGAGTTTGGATGTCGACCAAGGGCTGGAAGGGCATCAATGGGCGTCGGCAGGTTGAGGAAGAAGAAAATAAAGAAGTTGTTTCTTTATTTGGTGCCGCCAATGCTCCAAACCCTAACCCTTGCTTCTTGCCGCCAACTCCAAAACCCTAGCTCCTCTTAATTGTCCTCCATACCAACTCTAAGCCTCGTTTTATAGAGTTTAGGGATGAGCCTTGGTTTAATCTCCACCATTGGTTCTAGGGATTTAATCTCAACCGTCGGATCTAAAGATTTAATCTCAACCATTGGATCTTAGAGATTTAATCTCTACCTTTGGATCTAGAGTTTTGTTTCTATCCATTGGATCTAAGTTTCATGAGGTGTTAATAGGCTACAATAGGGACCATGAGAAGGAGTTGAATCTTGGCCACCCATGGATCAAGCCCACATAAAGTCTGATCCATTAATGATAATCCAATCCACTAAAGGATTGTTGGAATGTATACTGAAAGCCTAGCTCTTTTTGTATGAATATTTTTATTTTGAAATAAGAATCACATGATCATTGTTTGCACTTTATATTTATTATATATGTGCTTATTGTCTAATATTTTACATTGTAGATAATTGTACATGCTTTTAATCCCGATATAATAACAGGCACATGTACTTAGTATTTATTTCTTTGATTTACCAAAGGGTGAGATTTAGATGGATTAAATCAATATGCCCGGTAAGTTGGGAAATGATATTATTTACATGGTGTGTCGTTGATTATAGGAGGAAACCATGTCCTATATATTAGGTTGATGATGTCCCCTTGAGGAGCTCATAAGGTTCATCTTGTAAACCCAGCTGGTTGACTTAGTCAACATGATGATAAGGTTGAGTGGTACTACTCGAGGAGTTAGATGTTAATTGATTGATGGTCAGTAAATCAATTAATTAACGGACATTCGATATCTTAAACACGGGGAGATGGATGTACAAATAGTATATGGAGCCCATATTGATTTATGGAGGTTGGTGAGGTAATTCAATGATGATCCTCTAGTGGAATGGAACATCATTGATAGATCAAGTTTGTGTGGTTCCGATCCATCGGGTGGCCAAGATCCAACTCCTCCTCATGGTCCCTATCGTAGCCTAATATAATCCTCATGAAGTCTAGATCCAAGGAGGGAAAACAAAACTCTAGAACCGACGGTTGGGATGAAACCCTAGATCCGACGGTTGGGATGAAACCCTAGATCCAACGGTTGGGATGAAACCCTAGATCCGACGGTTGGGATGAAACCCCTAGATCCGACGGTGGATATTAAAGGTGGCTTAAGCCATACTCTATAAATAAAGGGATAAGGCTTGGGCGGCAAACTAATGCTTGGGAGATTAGGGTTTTGCCTATCTAAAAGTGGGCGGCAATAAACCCTAGAGAAGTTAGGGTTTTGGGCGGCTAGGGTTTTGGAGAAGTTGGGCGGCTAGAAGTGGGCGGCAAAGCTTTGTTCTCCCTAGGGTTTTGGCCGGCGCCCCTCTTCCTCTTCTCATCCTTTGCTGGCGCTCTTCCCTTCTTCCTTTTCTCCTTGGCCTGTGGAAACAAGGGCTAGGTTTTATCCTTGGAGCTCTTGGCCGGTGCCCTCTTGCTTTCTGCTTGGTGGCCGGCGGCAATTCTTCTTGATGGTTGGCCGGCGCTCAAGAAGCTACTCCTTGGCCGGCGATTATATCAAGCTCCTTGGCTTGGTGGCCGGTTCTAGATAAGAAGAAGGATTTTTTATTTGGTTCTTCTCTTTGTTCGAATAGAGCAAGGAAAGGAAGAACGTGATCTAGGAGGCTTCTACTCGTGGAGGATCTTCGCCCACACGACGTCCACGAGGAGGATAGGACATACGATAGAAGATCGAGAGGTATAAAAGTTTTACAACTTTTATTGATCTTTGCATGTTCTTATCTTTATGTTAGTATGTGTTGATTATACTAGTTTGCATTTGTATGTATTTGTATAATCATGGACCCTGAAGACAAACACAAAAACCGGGGATCCATCCGTCGTCTCTTTCGCGGCTAACCAACTAGAAGAGTTGGGTTGCTTGAACAACAAGTTTGTTCAAGCGATCACTCAAGTTGTTAGCACGACGACGAATTGGTTGTGCTTAGGAAACTCATCCCATCCGGATTAGTTTTTTTCATTAGTGAAAATTTTAATCCGGGGACATGGGAGCCAATGAGCCTCCGAAGCAATTCCTACAAAATGGTATCAGAGCCACGGTTTCCGGTTTTGTGTGTTTTGGATTCGGTTACTTTCATGCACATATCATATATTGAGTATGCCAGATAATAGTAGGATGTGCGTAGGCTAACTTTTTGGTTGCAGGCATAAGATCCGACTATTATGGCTATATGTGTGTATGTGATTGTATGTGTGTGATTGTATGTATATTATTTGAATCCTCGCGGTTGAGGAGGCTAGATTAGTATTTAATTTTTGTAATTAAATATGACATTGTTTAGCCACTCATTTTAGTTTACTTTCGATCTAGATTATTTGTACACTCCTTCGTGGAGTATAGGATCGATGGATGTAAATTAAAATAGTTTATCTCGGCTCGGATCTCTTTGGTGACTTGCGCACGGGAAAAGGTGGAGCGGATGAGGTGGCGACACGACGGGACGCATATTGGAGAACAATGCCATAATAGTTGGGAAAATTCTATTTTTTCCATATTTATTGCTGATTTGTTTTATATGCATGTTGTGTGTGCTTGAAAATTCCTCATTGTCAATTTACTAAGTGGGAAAGGGACATTTTAATTAATTCCCGCAGCCTCCATTACAATTTGACGTGTGATGCAACAAACTTGCGCGTCGGCTTTGAGTGCCTACCTCCCCATCGGATGGGTTTGTTTGCAGATCACTAGGTCAAATAATGGTTATAGGAAATTATTTAGGAGCGTGTGTACTTCCACATCGGTAAGGCACATAATCTGAGATAATTCCCTTAGTATCGTGTAATGGTGCACACTTATATGCAAATAAAAAGTATCCTCCCCATCGGAGTCACTGCTTTTATTTGTAGGGCCAAAGAGGAACCAACTATTAATTTTATTTGTCAAAAAGTAAGGTTGACAAGATAATAAAATTAATGGGTAAAACCTCCTCTTACAAATGAAGAATTCGTATACGTCCACACTATCGTGGCATGCAATATTCTCGGTGTTTTGAGGTGTTGGTTGATTTTGAAATTTTATTGTTTGAGGAATCAATGATATTTGAAATCTAATATTTTGACCATTGTGATTCTTAGGTTTTTCAAATGGCTTTCAACTCACTTGCTATGATATTAAAAGAAAATAAAATTATTAGAACAAATTATATTGATTGGAAAAGAAATTTTGATATTGTCTTAACTGCAGAGGAGTACAAATTTGTACTCTTTGAGGTCTGTCCTCCTAAGCCCACCGATGACTCTGATGAAAAGGAGAAAGAAAGTTATAAGAAATGGATCAAGGCAGATGAGATGGCACGGTGTTACATTTTGGCATCTATGTCAAATGTGCTGCAACATCAGCATCAGGCCATGGCCATAGCTTATGACATGATGTTCAATCTCAAGGAACTTTTTGGACATCAGAGTAGGGCGGCTAGATAGGAGGCTATGAGAAACTTGATGACGACCACAATGATCGAGGGAACACCCGTCAGGGATCATGTTCTCAAGATGATGACTAATCTTAATGAGATTGAAGTCCTCGGAGCTGAGATCGATGGGGAAACCCAGGTCGATATCATTTTCCAGTCTCTGCCTAGGAGTTTTGAGCAGTTCCGCCTCAACTACAACATGAACAAGAGGTTGTATTCGTCGGCGGAGATTCTGACAGAACTCCAGGCAGCAGAGGGGCTTTTTCATCAAAGCGCTCAAGCCATGATTGCTCATAAAGTTTCTTCTTCTAAACCGAAAGGTAAGAAGAAGAAGAAGCAAGGTGGAGGAAAGAAAGTGGCAGTAGGACCTCAAGTAGGAGTGAAGAAGTCGAAAGGCAAGTGCTTCACTTGCAAGCAGACTGGACATTGGAAGGCGGACTGTCCTCGCCGAAAGAACAAAGGTATATCTTCTTGTTTAGTTGTTGAAACATGTTTAGTGGTGTTATCTACCAGTGCCTGGTGTGTAGATAAAGGAGTCACTGATCATGTCTGCAATACTTTGCAGGGGTTCCAGGAAACCCGACGACTAGCTGAGGGAGAGATTACCGTCTTCATAGGCAATGCTTCAAAGGTGGCGGCTATTGTAGTGGGAGACGTTCATTTATCTTTTGATAGGAATAAAGTTTTGGTTTTGAGAAATTGTCTTTATGTACCTACTTTTAGAAAGAATCTAATTTCAGTTTCTAAATTGTTTATGGATGGATATTCTGTTTCTTTTAATGACAAAGTGGTTATAAAAAGGAATAGAGAGATTATCTGTTCTGGTACATTGGTTGGCAATTTGTACACTCTTGAATCGAAAACTCCCACGATGCATATAGAAGTAAATAACTCATCTTCTAAGTCTAATAAGAGAAAAGAACCTTCGAAAATGAACCAGACATATCTTCGGCATCTAAGGCTTGGTCATATTAACCTGAGTAGAATTCAAAAGTTGATAGCTGATGGACCTTTGGGTTCATTAGTGGTGGAGGATCTCCCAACCTGCGAATCTTGCTTGGAAGGTAAAATGACCAAGAGGCCTTTCAAGGCCAATGGGTATAGAGCCAAAGATGTGTTAGAATTGGTTCATTCTGATTTGTACGGTCCTATGTCTATCCAGGCTAGAGGTGGTTTTGAATATTTCATCTCTTTTATAGACGATTATTCAAGATATGGATACATTTACTTGATGCGCCGCAAGTCTGAATGCTTTGACAGGTTCAAAGAATTCAAGGCTGATGTGGAGAACCGTCAAGGTAAAAGTATCAAGACACTACGATCTGATCGTGGTGGCGAGTACCTCTTGGGAGAGTTTAGGAGTTACTTATCAGAGGCTGGGATTCAATCCCAATTGTCCGCACCTGGCACACCCCAGCAAAATGATGTGGCGGAGCGAAGGAATAGGACTCTTATGGAGATGGTTAGATCGATAATGAGTTATTATGAGTTACCTGATTCGTTCTGGGGGTTTGCTCTGGAAACGACAGCACACATTCTGAACTTGGTTCCATCTAAGTCAGTACCCTCTACTCCCACAGAATTGTGGACTGGGCGAAAGCCTAGTATAAGACATATTCGGATTTGGGGTAGTCCAGCACATGTGCTGAAGGGAGATGCTGGTAAGTTGGAATCTCGTACAGAAGTACGCTTGTTTGTTGGCTACCCTAAGGGAACGAAGGGTGGTTTGTTCTATAGTCCTAGAGATCAGAAGGTGATTGTGAGTACGAATGCCAGATTTCTAGAGGAGGACTATGTGATGAACCACAAGCCCATGAGTAGGATTGTTCTTAAGGAGTTGACAGGGGAAATCACGACTTAAGTACCACCGATACAAGAGGAGATACCACAAGTCACTACACCGCATGTCACAGAGCATACACATGAGGCATCTCGTCGTAGCGGGAGGGTTGTTAGACAACCCGAGAGATTCATGTTCTTGGGAGAGTCTTCGGACTTAGTCCTTGGTGAACATGAACCTGATCCCTGGACATATGACGAGGCACTCCAAGATAGAGATGCAGTATCTTGGCAAAGAGCAATGAATTTAGAGATAGAATCTATGGATTCTAATCAGGTCTGGGAGCTAGTAGAGCCACCCGATGGTGTAAAAGTCATTGGATCCAAGTGGATCTACAAGAGAAAGAGAGGGGTAGACTGGAAGGTTGAGACCTTCAAAGATAGGCTTGTTGTGAAAGGGTATACTCAGAAAGAGGGTATCGATTATAAGGAGACCTTTTCGCCGGTAACTATGCTTAAGTCTATCCGGATTCTCTTATCTATAGCTGCTCATATGGATTATGAGATTTTGCAGATGGATGTCAAGACAGCTTTCCTTAACGGAAGTCTTGAGGAGAACATCTATATACAACAACCAGAGGGATTCATTGCTAAAGGCAAAGAGCATCTTGTATGTAAGCTTAATCGGTCCATTTATGGATTGAAGCAAGCTTCTAGATCAAGGAACATCCGATTTGATGAGGTAATCCAGTCATATGGATTTATTCAAAGTCCGGATGAGCCTTGTGTATACAAAAGATGTGATGGAAACGTAGTGGTATTTCTTGTACTATACGTAGATGACATTTTATTAGTTGGAAACAATATCAGAGTGTTATCAGATGTAAGGGTATGGTTGTCCAAACAGTTTGACATGAAGGACTTGGGAGAAGTGGGACACAACCTTGGGATCAATGTTATAAGGGATCGCAAGAAAAGGATGTTGTGCTTATCTCAAGCTTCATACATAGACACGATCCTAGCTCGTTTTAGCATGCAGAAATCCAAGAAATGTTTTCTACCTTTTAGGCATGGAGTTCCTTTATCTAAAGAGATGTGTCCCAAAACATCAAAGGAGATAGAGGAGATGAAGGCGGTTCCTTATGCTTCGGTAGTAGGAAGCCTCATCTATGCTATGCTATGTATGAGACCAGATATCTGCTTTGTCGTAGGCATGGTTAGCAGATATCAGAGTAATCCTGGACAGGGACATTGGACTGCGGTAAAGCATATATTGAAGTACCTGAGAAGGACTAGGGATTATATGTTGGTTTACCGAGCAGATCAATTAGTCCCTGTGGGTTACACGGATTCTGATTTCCAATCAGATAGGGATAATAGTAAGTCTACCTCTGGGTTTGTGTTTACTTTTGGAGGTGGAGCCATAGTATGGAGGAGTGTCAAGCAGAAATGCGTGGCGGACTCTAACATGGAAGCTGAGTATGTGGCAGCCTCTGAGGCAGCCAAGGAAGCGGTATGGCTCAGGAACTTCTTGATGGACTTGGATGTGATTCCTGGTTTGCCTAGAACTATAACAATTTATTGTGATAACAGTGGTGCAGTTGCAAACTCGAAGGAACCATGAGCCCATAAGGCGAGTTTACACATAGAGCGCAAGTACCACCTGATACGAGAGATCGTAAAGCGAGGAGAAGTAGCTGTCGCCAAGATTGCATCAGAGGATAACCTGGCGGATCCATTCACTAATGCCCTTCCAGCAAAAGTGTTTGATAGGCATGTGGAGGACATGGGGATCAGATGTATGGCAGTGTGATGACAGCATAGTCTTTTAGTATAAGTGGGAGATTGTTGGAATGTATACTGAAAGCCTAGCTCTTTTTGTATGAACATTTTTATTTTGAAATAAGAATCACATGATCATTGTTTGAACTTTATATTTATTATATATGTGCATATTGTCTAATATTTTACATTGTAGATAACATGGTGCTTAGTGTGACACAGAAGATCATGTTATCAGTCCCTTGTAGAATATAAGTAGAGGCTCACAACCAAGATGGTTTTGGACAAACCATTGTCATGGTTGTAGTGTAGCTTGATATTGCTTTGTCTTGAATATAGAGTTACACTAGTACACTTAGGTGTATTGAGCAGGACCGACATAGAGGTGATTCAATTTATTGCTGACTACATAATTGAATCGGACCTCGGATATTATATTGTACATGCTCTTAATCCCGATATAATAATGGGCACATGTACTTAGTATTTATTTCTTTGATTTACCAAAGGGTGAGATTTAGATGGATTAAATCAATATGCCCGATAAGTTGGGAAATGATATTATTTACATGGTTTGTCGTTGATTATAGGAGGAAACCGTGTCCTATATATTAGGTTGATGATGTCCCCTTGAAGAGCTCATACGGTTCATCATGTAAACCCAGCTAGTTGACTTCGTCAACATGATGATAAGGTTGAGTGGTACTACTCGAGGAGTTAGATGTTAATTGATTGATGGACAGTAAATCAATTAATTAACGGACATTCGATATCTTAAACACAGGGAGATGGATGTACAAATAATATATGGAGCCAATATTGATTTATGGGGGTTGGTGAGGTAATTCAATGATGATCCTCTAGTGGAATAGAACATCATTGATGGATCAAGTTTGTGTGGTTCCGATCCATCGGGTGGCTAAGATCCAACTCCTCCTCATGGTCCCTATCGTAGCCTAATATAATCCTCATGAAGTCTAGATCCAAGGATGGAAAACAAAACTCTAGAACCGACGGTTGGGATGAAACCCTAGATCCGACGGTTGGGATGAAACCCTAGATCCGACGGTTGGGATGAAACCCTAGATCCGACGGTTGGGATGAAACTCTAGATCCGACGGTGGAGATTAAATCCCTAGATCCGACGGTGGAGATTAAAGGAGTCTTAAGCCATACTCTATAAATAAAGGGCTAAGGCTTGGGCGGCAAACTAATGCTTGGGAGATTAGGGTTTTGCCTATCTAAAAGTGGGCGGCAACAAACCCTAGAGAAGTTAGGGTTTTAGGCGGCTAGGGTTTTGGAGAAGTTGGGCGGCTAGAAGTGGGCGGCAAATCTTTGTTCTCCCTAGGGTTTTGGCTTGCGCCCCTCTTCCTCTTCGCATCCTTTGCCGGCACTCTTCCCTTCTTCCTTTTCTCCTTGGCCGGTGGAAACAAGGGCTAGGTTTTATCCTTGGAGCTCTTGGCCGGTGCCCTCTTGCTTTCTGCTTGGTGGCCGGCGGCAATTCTTCTTGAAGGTTGGCCGGCGCTCAAGAAGCTACTCCTTGGCCGACAATTATATCAAGCTCCTTGGCGTGGTGGCTGGTTCTAGATAAGGAGGAGTTTTTGTTTGGTTCTTCTTTTTGTTCGGATAGAGCAAGGAAAGGAAGAACGTGATCTAGGAGGCTTCTACTCGTGGAGGATCTTCACCCACATGACGTCCACGAGGAGGATAGGACATACGATAGAAGATCGAGAGGTATAAAAGTTTTACAACTTTTATTGATCTTTGCATGTTCTTATCTTTATGTTAGTATGTGTTGATTATACTAGTTTGCATTTGTATGTATTTGTATAATCATGGACCTCGAAGACAAACACAAAAACCGGTGATCTGTCCGTCGTCTCGTCCGCCGCTAACCAACTAGAAGAGTTGGGTTGCTTGAACAACTAGTTTGTTCAAGCAATCACTCAAGTTGTTAGCATGACGATGAATTGGTTGTGCTTAGGAAACTCATCCCATCCGGATTAGTTTTTTTCATTAGTGAAAATTTTAATCCGGGGACATGGGAGCCAATGAGCCTCCGAAGCAATTCCTACAAGGATGATCGTTGATCTACCTCACCAACCCCCATAAGATAATATGAGCTCCATATATTATTTGTACATTTTCTCCCCGTGTTTAAGATCTCGAATGTCCGTCAATTAATTAATTTACTGACCATTAATTAATCAACATCTAACTCCATGAGTAGTATAACTCAACCTTTTCATCATACCGGACCATGTCCACCTGCAGGGTTTACATGATGAACCTTATGAGCTCCTCAAGGGGACATCATCATCCTAATATATAGGACACGGTTTCCACCTATAATCAATGTCACACCATATAAATAATATTATTTCTCAACTTACCGAGACTATCGATTTAATCTATAAATCTCGCCTATTGGTAAATCAAAGAGATGAATACTAAGTATATGTGCCCGTTATTATATTGGGATTAAGAGCATGTATAACATAATATCTGAGGTCTGATTCGATTATGTAGTCAGCAATAAATCGAATCACCTCTAAGTCGGTCCTACTCAATACACACAAAGTGCACTAGTGTGATTATATGGTCAAGACAAACCAATACCAAATCACACTACAACCATTCCGATGGTTTGTCCAAAGTCATCTCGGTTGTGAGCCTTTACTTATACTTTACAAGGAGCTGATAACATGATCTCCCGTGTGACACCACACACCATGTTATCTACAATGTAATGTATTAGACAATATACATAGCCATAAAAATATACAAACAATGATCATGTGATTCTTATTTCAAAATAAAGATGTTCATACAAAAGATAGACTTTTCAATATGCATCCCAACAATCTCCCACTTATACTAAAAGACTATGCTATCCTCAAACTGCCATACATCTGATCTCCATTCCCTCCATATGCCTATCAAAAGCTCTCGCCGGAAGAGCCTTAGTGAAAGGATCTGCCAGGTTAACCTCCGATGCAATCTTGGCCATAGCAACTTCTACTCTCTTTATGATTTCTCGTATCAGGTGGTACTTGCGCTCTATGTGCTTACTTGCCTTATGGGCTCGTGGTTCCTTCGAGTTTGCAACTGAACCACTATTATCACAATAAAATGTCATAGTTCTGGGCAAATCAGGAATCATATCCAAGTTCATCAGGAAGTTCCTGAGCCACACAGCTTCTTTGGCCTCCTCAGAGGCTGCCACATACTCAGCTTCTATGGTAGAGTCCGCCATGTATTTTTGCTTGACACTACTCCATACAATGGCTCCACCTCCATAAGTAAACACAAAACCCGAGGTAGACTTACTGTTATCCCTATCAGATTGGAAGTCGGAATCCGTGCAAGCCACAGGGAGTAATTGGTCTGCCTAGTAAACTAGCATATAATCCCTAGTCCTTCTCAGGTACTTCAATATATGCTTTACTACAGTCCAATGTCCCTGTCCTGGATTACTATTTTATCTGCTGACCACGCCCATGGCATAGTAGATATCTGGTCTCGTACATAGCATCGCATACATGAGGCTTCCTACCGCCGAAGCATAAGGAACCGCCTTCATCTCCTTTATCTCCTCAGATGGTCTAGGACACATCTCCTTAGATAAAGAAACTCCATGCCTAAAAGGTAGAAAACCCTTCTTGGAGCTCTGCATGCTAAAATGATCCATAATCATGTCTATGGATGAAGCTTGGGATAAGCACAACATCCTTTTCCTACGATCCCTTATAACCTTGATCCCAAGGATGTGTCCCACCTCTCCCAAGTTCTTCATATCAAACTGTTTGGACAACCATAACCTTACGTCCGATAACACCTTGATATTGTTGTCAATCAACAAAATGTTATCTACGTATAGTACAAGAAATATCACTACATTTCCGTCACATCTCTTGTATACACAAGACTCATCCGGACTTTGAATAAATCCATAAGACTGGATTACCTCATCAAAGCGGATGTTCCAAGACCTCGAAGCTTGCTTCAATCCACAAATGGATTGATTAAGCTTACACACAAGATGCTCTTTGCCTTTAGTAATGAATCCCTCTAGTTGCTTCATATAAATGTTTTCCTCAAGACTTCCATTAAGGAACGCTGTCTTGACATCCATCTGTCATACCTCATAATCCATATGAGCTGCTATGCATAAGAGAATCCGGATAGACTTAAGCATGACTACCGGCGAAAAGGTCTCCTCATAATCGATACCCTCTTTCTGAGTATACCCCTTCGCAACAAGCCTTGCTTTGAAGGTCTCAACCTTCCCATCTATTCCTCTCTTTCTTTTGTAGATCCACTTGCATCCAATGGTTTTTACACCATTCGGTGGTTCTACTAGCTCCTAGACTTGATTTGAATCCATAGATTCAATCTCAGCATTCATTGCACTTTGCCAAGATACTGCATCTTTATCTTGGATTACCTCATCATATGTCCAGGGATCAGGTTCATGTTCACTAGGGACCAAATCAGAAGACTCTCCCAACAACATGAATCTATCAGGCTGTCTCACAACCCTCCCACTACGACGAGGCATCACCTATGTATCCTCTGTGACATGCGGTGCAGTGACATGTGGTATATCTTCTTGTACCGGTGGTACTAAAGAAGTGACTTCCCCTTTTAATTCCTCCAGAACAATTTTACTCTTGGGCTTGTGGCTCATGACATAGTCTTCCTCTAGAAATCTGACGTTCATGCTAACGATCACCCTCTGATCTCTAGGACTATAAAATAGACCACCCTTCGTTCCTCTAGGATAGCCAACGAACATGCGTACTTCTTGTTGGAAATCGCCATGCTAGCTCGGAGAGGCTCATCGGCTCCCATGTCCCGGGATTAAAATTTTCACAAAATGAAAACTAATCCAGATGGGATGAGTTTCTTAAGCACAACCAATTCGTCGTCGTGCTAACGACTTGAGCGATCGCTTGAACAAACTAGTTATTCAAGCAACCAAACTCTTCTAGTCAATTAGCCGCGGAAGAGACGACGGACGGATCGCCGGTTTTTGTGTTTATCTTCGGGGTCCATGATTATAAAAATACATACAAATGTAAACTAGTATAATCAACACATACTAACATAAAGAACATAATCTAGCATATCAATAAGAACATGCAAAGATCAATAATAAAAGTTATAAAACTTTTATACCTCTTGATCTTCTATCATATGTCCTAACCTCCTTGTAGACTTCATGTGGGCGAAGATCCTTCACAAGTTGAAGCTTCCTAGATCTTCTTCAATCCAAGAAAGAAGAACTCTCCTTCCCTTTCTTGCTTGAGCCAACCACCAATCCATAAAGGATTGATGCTGCCGGCCCCAAGAATAGAGAGAACTAAATGGAAACCACAAAGGAACCAAACTAGGGACAAACCCTAGCTTCTAGTGCCGCCGACCAAGATGTAGTGAAGAGGAGAAAGGGAATATGTTGGGCGCCGGTCAAGGTGGAGGGATTAGAGGAAGGAGCCGGCCACACCCTAGGAAGAAGAAGAGCTCCTCTCCTATAGTTGCCGCCCACCTTCTTGCAAACCCTAGCCGCCCAACCAAAGGAGCCAAACCCTAATTAGGGTTTCCTCCTTAGGCTTTCTTGCCGCCCAACCAAGGTGGAAGGAATAGATCTAGGAACCGGCCACCTTCTAGGAAGAAGAAGAGATCCTCCACAAGTTGCCGCCCACTCTTCCTTCCAAACCTTGCCGCCCAACCAAAGGAGCCAAACCCTAATCAAATTAGGGTTTTCTCCTTAGGGTTTCTTGCCGCCCAAGCAATGCTAGGCAAAACCCTAATCTCCTTAGCATCCATCAACTTTTACCTCCTTGCCGCCCACCTAAAGGAGCCAAACCCTAATCAAATTAGGGTTTTCTCCTTAGGGTTTCTTGCCGCCCAAGCAATGCTAGGAAAAACCCTAATCTCCTTAGCATCCATCAACTTTAACCTCCTTGCCGCCCACCTTAAGCTCATATATATAGAGTTAGGTTTAGGCCTTGGTTTAATCTCCACCGTCGGTTCTAGGGTTTTAATCTCAACCGTCAGATCTAGAGATTTAATCTCAACCGTCGGTTCTAGGGTTTTAATCCCAACCGTTGGATCTAGAGATGTAATCTCTACCGTCAGTTCTAGGGATTTAATCACAACCGTCGGATCTAGAGATTTAATCTCCACCGTCGGTTCTAGGGATTTAATCCCAACAGTCGGATCTAGAGATTTAATCTCCACCGTTGGTTCTAGGGATTTAATCCCAACCGTCGGATCTAGAGATTTAATCTCAACCGTCGATTCTAGTGTTTTAATCCCAACCGTCGGATCTAGAGATTTAATCTCTACCATCGGTTCTAGGGATTTAATCCCAACCGTCGGATCTAGAGATTTGTTTTCCATCATTTGATCTAGACTTCATGAGGTTTATATTAGGCTACGATTGGGACCATGAGGAGGAGTTGGATCTCGGCCACCCGATGGATCGGAACCACACAAACTTGATCCATCAATGATGTTCCATTCCATTAGAGGATCATCATTGAACTACCTCACCAACCCCCATAAATTAATATGGGCTCCATATATTATTTGTACATCCATCTCCCCGTGTTTAAGATATCGAATGTCCGTCAATTAATTGATTTACTGACCTTCAATTAATTAACATCTAACTCCTCGAGTAGTACCACTCAACCTTATCATCATGTTGACTAAGTCAACCTGCAGGGTTTACATGATGAACCTTATGAGCTCCTCAAGGGGACATCATCAACCAAATATATAGGACACGGTTTCCTCCTATAATCAACGACACACCATGTAAATAATATCATTTCCCAACTTACCGGGCATATTGATTTAATCCATAGAAATCTCACCCTTTGGTAAATCAAAGAAATAAATACTAAGTACATGTGCCCGTTATTATATCGGGATTAAGAGCATGTACAACATAATATCTGAGGTCCGATTCAATTATGTAGTCAGCAATAAATTGAATCACCTCTATGTCGGTCCTGCTCAATACACCTAAGTGTACTAGTGTAACTCTATGTTCAAGACAAAACAATACCAAGCGACACTACAACCATCCCAATGGTTTGTCCAAAACCATCTTGGTTGTGAGCCTCTACTTATACTCTACAAGGGACTGATAACATGATCTTCTGTGCCACACCCAAGCGCCATGTTATCTATAATGTAAAGTATTAGACAATATGCACACATATAATAAATATAAAGTGCAAACAATGATCATGTGATTCTTATTTCAAAATAAAAATGTTCATACAAAAAAAGCTAGGCTTTCAGTATACATTCCAACAATCTCCTATACTAAAAGACTATGCTATCATCACACTGCCATACATCTGATTCCCCTTCCCTCCACATGCCTATCAAAGCTCTCACTAGAAGGGCCTTAGTGAAAGGGTCTACCAGGTCATACTCTGATGCAATCTAGGCGACAACAACTTCTACCTCCTTTACGATTTCTCGTATCAGGTGGTACTTACGCTCTATGCATTTACTTACCTTATGGGCTCGTGGTTCCTTCGAGTTTGCAACTGCACCATTATTATCACAATAAATTGTGATATTTCTGGGCAAACCAGGAATCACATCCAAGTCCATCAGGAAGTTATTGAGTCACACAACTTCTTTGGTCGCCTAAGAGGCTGCCACATACTCAGCTGCCATGGTGGAGACTGCCATGCATTTCTGCTGAACACTCCTCCATACAATGGCTCCACCTCCCAAAGTAAACACAAAACCTGAGGTAGACTTACTGTTATCCCTATCAGATTGAAAATCAGAATCCGTGTAACCCACAGGGAGTAATTGGTCTGCCCGGTAAACTAGCATATAATCCCTAGTCCTTCTTAGGCACTACAATATATGCTTTACCGCAGTCCAATGTCCCTATCCTGGATTACTCTGATATCTGCTGACCATGCCCACGACATAGCAAATATCGGGTCTCATACATAGCATCGTATACATGAGGCTTCCTACCGCCGAAGCATAAAGAACCGCCTTCATCTCCTCTATCTCCTCAGATGATCTAGGACACATCTCCTTAGATAAAGGAACTCCATGCCTGAAAGGTAGAAAACCTTTCTTGGAGTTTTTCATGCTAAAACGATCCATAATCGTGTCTATGTATGAAGCTTGGGATTAGCACACTAACCTTGATCCCAAGGATGTGTCCCACTTCTCCCAAGTCCTTCAAAACTGTTTGGACAACCATACCCTTACATCTGATAACACTCTGATATTGTTGCCAACTACCAAAATATTATCTACGTATAGTACAAGAAATACCACTATGTTTCCGTCACATCTCTTGTATACACAAGACTCATCCGGACTTTGAATAAATCCATAAGTCTGGATTTACCTCATCAAAGCGGATGTTTCAAGACCTCGAACCTTGTTTCAATCCATAAATGGACAGATTAAGCTTACATACAAGATGCTCTTTGCCCTTAGCAATGAATCTCTGGTTCCTTCATATAGATGTTCTCCTCAAGACTTCCATTAAGGAAAGTTGTCTTGACATCCATCTGCCACACCTCATAATCCATATGAGCTGCTATGCATAAGAGCTCCCAGACCTGATTTGAATCCATAGATTCAATCTCAGTATTCATTGCACTTTGCAAAGATGCTGAATCTTTATCTTGGATTGCCTCGTCATATGTCCAGGGATCAGGTTCATGTTCGCCAAGGACCAAATCGGAAGATTCTCCCAAGAACATGAATCTATCAGGCTGTCTCACAACCCTCCCACTACGACGAGGTATCACCTGTGTATCCTCTGTGACACGCAGTGCAGTGACATGTGGTATATCCTCTTGTACCGGTGGTACTGAAGTCGGGACTTCCCTTGTCAACTCCTCAAGAACAATCCAACTCGTGGGCTTGTGGTTCATCACATAGTCCTCCTCTAGAAATCTGGCATTCGTACTAACGATCACCCTCTGATCTCTAGGACTATAAAACAAACCATCCTTCGTTACCCTAGGATAGCCAACAAACAAGCACACTTCTGTACGAGGTTCTAACTTACCAGTATCTGCCTTCAGCACATGTGTTGGACTCCCTATATTCGAATATGTCTTAGACTAGGCTTTCGCCCGGTCCACAACTCTGTGGGAGTAAAAGGTACTGATTTAGATGGAACCAAGTTCAGAATGTACACCGCCGTATCTAGAGCATATCCCCAGAATGAATCTGGCAAGCCAGAATAACTCATCATCGATCTAACCATCTCCATAAGAGTCCTATTCTTTCTCTCCGCTATACCGTTCTGCTGGGGTGTGTTAGGTACAGACAATTGGGATTGAATCCCAACCTCTAATAAGTAATTCCTAAACTCTCCCAAGAGGTATTCACCACTACGATCAGATCGTAGTGTCATCTTGAATAATTGTCTATGAAAAAGATGAAATATTCAAAACTACCTCTTGCCTGGATAGACATAGGACCATACGAATCAGAATGAACCAATTCCAACACATCTTTGGATCTATACCCCTTGGCCTTGAAAGGCCTCTTGGTCATCTTACCCTCCAAGCAAGATTCGCAGGTTGGGAGATCCTCCACCACTAATGAACCCAAAGGTCCATCAGCTATAAACCTTTGAATTCTGCTTAGGTTAATATGACCAAGCCTTAGATGCCAAAGATATGTTTGGTTCATCTTCGAAGGTTATTTTCTCTTATCGGAATTAGAAGATGAGTTGTAAACTTCAATTTGCATCGTGGGAGCTTGTGGTTCAAGTTATAAATTTTCTATCTATGTACCTGAATAGATAATGTCCCTATTTCTTTTATAACAAATCTGTCATTAAAAGGAATAGATTATCCATCCATAATTTAGAAACCGAAAGCAATTCTTTCTAAATAAAGGTACATAAAGAAAATTCTTAAGAACCAAAAACTTTATTTTTCTCAAAAGATAAATAAAATATCTCCCACTGCAATAGCCACCATCTTCATGGCATTGCCCAAGTAAATGGTAATATCCCCTTTGGCTAGTCATCGGGTTTCCTGGAACCCCTGCAAAGTGTTGCAGACATGATTAGTGACTCTCGTATCTACACACCAGGTGCCGATAGATAATGCCTCTAACCATGTTTCAACGACTGGACCAAAGGATATACATTTGTTCTTGCTTCGGATTGGGATAATCCTTCTTCTTATGTCCAGTCTGCTAGTAAGTGAAGTACTTGCCTTTCGGCTTCTTCACTCCTCCCTGAGATCCTCCCACCACCTTTGCTCCACCTTGTTTCTTCTTCTTCTTGCCTTTCGTCTTAGAAGTAGAAACCTTTTTGAGCAACAAGGGCTTGAGGACACTCATCGAAGAGTGCATACTTGTACTCCTTAGCAGATAAGACAATATCTAGATTCTTTTCCAATCAACATTATTTGGGTACAGTAAGTTTATTTCCTTTAGTATCATTATAAGTGGACTAAAAGTCATTTTGAAAATCCTAAGAATCACAATGATCAAAATATTAGATTTCAAATATTATTGATTCCTCAAAATAATAAAATTCTGAAATCAACCAACACCTCAAAACACCGAGAATATCGCATGCCACGATAGTGTGGACGTATACGAATTCTACATTTGTAAGAGGAGGTTTTACCCATTAATTTTATTATCTTGTCAACCTTACTTTTTGACAAATAAAATTAATAGTTGGTTCCTCTTTGGCCCTACAAATAAAAGCAGTGACTCTGATGGGGAGGATACTTTTTATTTGCATCTAAGTGTGCACCATTACAAGATACTAAGAGAATTATCTCGGATTATGTGCCTTACCGATATGGAAGTACACACGCTCCTAAACAATTTCCTATAACCATTATTTGACCTAGTGATCCGCAAACAAACTCATCCGATGGGGAGGAAGGCACTCAGAGCCGACGCGCAAGTTTGTTGCATCACATGTCAAATTGTAATGGAGGCCGCGGGAATTAATTAAAATGTCCCTCTCCCACTTAGTAAATTGAAAATGAGGAATTTTCAAGCACACACAACATGCATATAAAACAAATCAGCAATAAATATGGAAAAAATAGAATTTTTCCAACTATTTGGCTTTGTTCTCCAATATGCATCCCGTCATGTCGCCACCTCGTCCGTTCCACATTTTTCGTGCGCAAGCCACAAAAAGATATCCGAGCCGAGATTTATCATTTTAATTTACATCCATCGATCCTTTACTCCACGAAGGAGTGTACAAATAATCTAGATCGAAAGTAAACTAAAATGAGCGGCTAAAGAATGCCGTATTTAATTACAAAAATTAAATACTAATCTAGCCTCGTCAACCTCGAGGATTCAACAAAATAAATATTTACACACATATAATCACATACACACATATGGCCATAATAGTCGGATCTTACGCCTGCAACAAAAGAGTTAAACTATGCATATCCTACTATTATCCGGCACATATAATATATGAAAAAGTGCAAAAAAATTAACCGAATCCTAAACACAAAACCGGAAACCGTGGCTCTGATACCAGTTGTTGGAAATCGCCATGCTAGCTCGGAGAGGCTCATCGACTCCCATGTCCCCGGATTAAAATTTTCACAAAATGAAAACTAATCCGGATGGGATGAGTTTATTAAGCACAACAAATTCGTCGTCATGCTAACGACTTGAGCGATCGCTTGAACAAACTAGTTGTTCAAGCAACCAAACTCTTCTAGTCAATTAGCCACGGAAGATACGACAGACGGATCGCCGGTTTTTGTGTTTATCTTCGGGGTCCATGATTATAAAAATACATACAAATGTAAACTAGTATAATCAACACATACTAACATAAAGAACATAAGCTAGCATATCAATAAGAACATGCAAAGATCAATAATAAAAGTTATAAAACTTTTATACCTCTTGATCTTCTATCGTATGTCCTAACCTCCTTGTAGACTTCGTGTGGGCGAAGATCCTCCACAAGTTGAAGCTTCCTAGATCTTCTTCAATCCAAGAAAGAAGAACTCTCCTTCCCTTTCTTGCTTGAGCCAACCACCAATCCATAAAGGATTGATGCCGCTGGCCCCAAGAATAGAGAGAACTAAATGGAAATCACAAAGGAACCAAACTAGGGACAAACCCTAGCTTCTAGTGCCGCCGACCAAGATGGAGTGAAGAGGAGAAAGGGAATATGTTGGGCACCGGTCAAGGTGGAGGGATTAGAGGAAGGAGTTGGCCACACCCAAGGAAGAAGAAGAGCTCCTCTCCTATAGTTACCGGCCACCTTCTTGCAAACCCTAGCCGCCCAACCATAGGAGCCAAACCCTAATTAGGGTTTCCTCCTTAGGCTTTCTTGCCGCCCAACCAAGGTGGAAGGAATAGATCTAGGAACCGGCCACCTTCTAGGAAGAAGAAGAGATCCTCCACAAGTTGCCGCCCACTCTTCCTTCCAAACCTTGCCGCCCAACCAAAGGAGCCAAACCCTAATCAAATTAAGGTTTTCTCCTTAGGGTTTCTTGCCGCCCAAGCAATGCTAGGCAAAACCCTAATCTCCTTAGCATCCATCAACTTTTACCTCCTTGCCGCCCACCTAAAGGAGCCAAACCCTAATCAAATTAGGGTTTTCTCCTTAGGGTTTCTTGCCGCCCAAGCAATGCTAGGCAAAACCCTAATCTCCTTAGCATCCATCAACTTTAACCTCCTTGCCGCCCACCTTAAGCTCATATATATAGAGTTAGGTTTAGGCCTTGGTTTAATCTCCACCGTCGGTTCTAGGGTTTTAATCTCAACCGTCGGATCTAGAGATTTAATCTCAACCGTCGGTTCTAGGGTTTTAATCCCAACCATCAGATCTAGAGATTTAATCTCTACCGTCAGTTCTAGAGATTTAATCCCAACCGTCGGATCTAGAGATTTAATCTCCACCGTCGGTTCTAGGGATTTAATCCCAACCATCAGATCTAGAGATTTAATCTCCACCGTCGATTCTAGGGATTTAATCCCAACTGTCGGATCTAGAGATTTAATCTCAACCGTCGCTTCTAGGGTTTTAATCCCAATCGTCGGATCTAGAGATTTAATCTCTACCGTCGGTTCTAGGGATTTAATCCCAACCGTCGGATCTAGAGATTTGTTTTCCATCATTTGATTTAGACTTCATGAGGTTTATATTAGGCTACGAAAGGGACCATGAGGAGGAGTTGGATCTCGGCCACCCGATGGATCGGAACCACACAAACTTGATCCATCAATGATGTTCCATTCCACTAGAGGATCATCATTGAACTACCTCACCAACCCCCATAAATTAATATGGGCTCCATATATTATTTGTACATCCATCTCCCCGTGTTTAAGATATCGAATGTCCGTCAATTAATTGATTTACTGACCATCAATTAATTAACATCTAACTCCTCGAGTAATACCACTCAACCTTATCATCATGTTGACTAAGTCAACCTGCAGGGTTTACATGATGAACCTTATGAGCTCCTCAAGGGGACATCATCAACCTAATATATAGGACACAGTTTCCTCCCATAATCAATGGCACACCATGTAAATAATATCATTTCTCAACTTACCGGGCATATTGATTTAATCCATAGAAATCTCACCCTTTGGTAAATCAAAGAAATAAATACTAAGTACATGTGCCCGTTATTATATCAGGATTAAGAGCATGTACAACATAATATCCGAGGTCCGATTCAATTATGTAGTCAGCAATAAATTGAATCACCTCTATGTCGGTCCTGCTCAATACACCTAAGTGTACTAGTGTAACTCTATGTTCAAGACAAAACAATACCAAGCTACACTACAACCATCCCAATGGTTTGTCCAAAACCATCTTGGTTGTGAGCCTCTACTTATACTCTACAAGGGACTGATAACATGATCTTCTGTGCCACACCCAAGCACAATGTTATCTACAATGTAAAGTATTAGACAATATGCACACATATAATAAATATAAAGTGCAAACAATGATCATGTGATTCTTATTTCAAAATAAAAATTTTCATACAAAAAATCTAGGCTTTCAGTATACATTCCAACACTTCTGTACGAGGTTCCAACTTACCAGCATTTGCCTTCAGCACATGTGCTGGACTCCCCCATATCCGAATATGTCTTAGACTAGGCTTTCACCCAATCCATAATTCTGTGGGAGTAGAAGGCACTGATTTAGATGGAACTAAGTTCAGAATGTACACCGCCGTATCTAGAGCATATCCCCAGAACGAATCTGGCAACTCAGAATAACTCATCATCGATCTAACCATCTCCATAAGAGTCCTATTCCTTCGTTCTGCTACACCATTCTGCTGGGGTGTACCAGGTGAAGTCAATTTGGATTGAATCCCAGCCTCTGATAGGTAATTCCTAAACTCTTCCAAGAGGTACTCACCACCACGATCAGATCGTAGTGTCTTGATACTTTTACCTTGACGTTTCTCCACATCAGCCTTGAATTCTTTGAACTTGTCAAAGCATTCAGACTTGCGGCGCATCAGGTAATTGTATCCATATCTCAAGTAATCGTCTATAAAAGAGACGAAATACTCGAAACTACCTCTAGCCTAGGTAGACATAGGACCACACAAATTAGAATTAACCAATTCTAACACATCTTTAGCTCTATACCCCTTGGCCTTAAAAGGCCTCTTGGTCATTTTACCCTCCAAGCAAGATTCGTAGGTTGGGAAATTCTCCACCACTAATGAAACCAAAGGTCCATCAGCTATCAAACTTTGAATTCTGCTTAAGTTAATATGACCAAGCCTAAGATGACAAAGATATGTTTTGTTCATCTTTGAAGGTTCTTTTCTCTTATTGGAATTAGAAGATGAATTATTAATTTCAATTTGCATCGTGGGAGCTTTTGGTTCAAGTGTGTATAAATTTCCTATCAATGCACCCGAACAGATAATGTCCCTATTCCTTCTTATAACAACTCTGTCATTAAAAGAAATAGAATATTCATCCATAAACAATTTAGAAACTGAAATTAAATTCTTTCTAAATAAGGGTATATAAAGGCAATTCTTAAGAACCAACACTTTATTTTTCTCAAAAGATAAATGAAAGTCTCCCACTGCAACTGACGTCACCTTCGTGGCATCGCTCAAGTACACGATAATCTCCCCCTCAGCCAGTCGTTTGGTCTCCTCGAATCCTTACAAAGTATTGCAGACATGATCAGTGGCTCCCGTATCTACACACCAGGTGCCGATAGATAACACCGCTAAACATGTTTCAATGACTAGACCAAAAGATATACCTTTGTTCTGCTTGCTGTTGGGGAAGTCCTTCTTCCAGTGTCTAGTCTGCTTACAAGTGAAGCACTTGCCTTTCGACTTCTTCACTCCTCCCTGAGTACCTCTTACCGCCTTTGCCCCAGTTTGTTTCTTCTTATTCTTGCCTTTAGGCTTAGAAGTAGAAACCTTTTGGGTCACCATGGCATGTGCCTGAGCACTCTAACGAAATAGCCCCTCTACAGCCTGGAGTTCTGTCAGAAGTTCCGCCAACGAATACAACCTCTTGTTCATGTTGTAGTTCAGGCAAAATTGCTCAAAACTCCTAGGTAGAGACTGGAGTATGATATCGACCTGGGTTTCCCCATCGATCTCAGCTCCAAGGACCTCCAGCTCATTCAAATGAGCCATCATCTTGAGAACATGATCCCTCACGGGTGTTCCCTCGATCATGGTGGTCGTCATCAAGTTTCTCATGGCTTCTTGCCTCGAAGCCCAATTCTGGTATCCGAAAAGCTCTTTGAGATTGAGCATCATGTCATAAGCAGTGGGCATGGCTTGATGCTGATGTTGCAGTACATTTGACATAGATGCCAAAATATAACACCGCGCCATCTCATCGGCCTTGATCCACTTCTTATAACTCTCTCTGTCTCCTTTTCCCCAGAATCATCTGCAGGCTTGGGAGGGCACTCTACGAGGAGTACATATTTGTATTCCTCAGCAGTCAATACAATGTCTAGATTCCTCTTCCAATCAACATAGTTGGGTCCAGTAAGTTTGTTCTCTTTCAGTATCACAGCAAGTGGGTTGAAAGTCATTTTGAAAGAAAACCTAAGAATAACATAAATCAAAACAATAAATTTCAAAAAATTATTGATTCCTCAAACAATAAAATTTTAAAATCAACCAACACCTCAAAACACCGAGAATATCGTATGTCACGATAGTGTGGACGTATACGAATTCTACATTTGTAAGAGGAGGTTTTACCCATTAATTTTACTATCTTGTCAACCTAACTTTTTGACAAGTAAATTTAATAGTTGGTTCCTCTTTGGCCCTACAAATAAAAGCAGTGACTCCGATGGGGAGAATACTTATATTTGTATCTAAGTGTTCACCATTACTCGGTACCAAGGTAATTATCTCGGGTTATGTGCCTTCCGATGGGGAAGTACACACGCTCCTTGATAATTCCCTATAACCATACTTGACCTTGTGATCCGCAAACAAACTCGTCCGATGGGGAGGAAGGCACTCAGAGCCGACGCGCAAGTTTGTTTGCATCAATTGTCAAATCGTAATGGAGGCCGTGGTAATTTAAAAAATTTCCCTCTCCCACTTAGTAATTTGAAAATGAGAAATTTTCTAGCCTACGACATGCATATCAAACAATAAGCAATAAATATGAAAAATAAAATTTTTCCAACTATTATGACTTTTGTCTTCAATATGTCTCCCATCGCATCGCCATCTCGTCCGCTCCTCCTACACCATGTACGAGCCATCCAGAGATCCGAGCCGAGACTAAAATCTATTTTAATTTACATACATCGATCCTATACTCCACGAGGGAGTGTGCATTAAATCTAGATCGAAAGTAAACTAAAATAAAAAGACTGGCTAAACAATGTCGTATCTAATTTACAAAAAATCATATACTAGCCTCGTCAACCCCGAGGATTCAACAAAATATACTATTACACACATACAATCACATACACACATATGACCATAATAGTCGGATCTTATGCCTGCAACCAAAGAATTAAACTACGCATATCCTAGTATTATCCGGCACATATAATATATGAAAAAATGTATAAGAGTAACTGAATCCTTAAACACACAAAACCGAAAACCTTGGCTCTGATACCAATTGTAGGGTTTAGCTTTTCGAGTCCGTGAGGGGAAACTTCGCTTCCCACTTCATCTTGGTCGCTTGTTTATGGCGATCCCATCGATGTCCCCGGATTAAAAAAATTTAATCCTAGACAAAAGAGATTGCCCAAACAACCAAGTCATTGTCATGTTATTCATTTAGAAAGGTCACTTGAACAAACTTGTTGTTCAAGCGACCAACCTCTATTCTACGAGTAGCTACGGAATAGACGATGTCCGAATCGCCGACTTTCGTGTTTATGTTCGGGATCCAAGTATTATTTAGCCACAAATAGAATATATCATGCTCATAATTGAAAAACAAAAACAAACATGTTACAAAAGAGAATAGAGAATCGATATACCTCTTGATCTTCTAATGTATCACCTTCCTCCTTTAGGACATCGTGTGGGCGACGATCTACCAAAAGTTGAAGCTCCTAGATCGCCAATCTTCCTTCCTTACTCATTCCGAGCAAGAGGAAGAATAGAAACAAAGATCCTTTCCTTCTTTCAACCAACCACCAACATCCAATGTTGGAGCTTGCCACCGACCAAGAAGGAAGAAGAGATTAAGGCGGAAACTGGCCAAGACACCAAGGGAAAGCCCTAAATCTTGTTTCCACCAGCCAAGGAGAAGGAGAAGAGGGAGTTTGGATCCCGACCAAGGGCTGGAAGGGCTTCAATGGGCACCGGCAGCTTGAGGAAGAAGAAAATAAGGAAGTTGTTTCCTTATTTGGTGCTGCCAATGCTCCAAACCCTAACCCTTGCTTCTTGCCGCCAACTCCAAAACCCTAGCTCCTCTTAATTGTCCTCCACGCCAACTCTAAGCCTCCTTTTATAGAGTGTAGGGATAAGCCTTGGTTTAATCTCCACCATTGGTTCTAGGGATTTAATCTCAACCGTTGGATATTAGAGATTTAATCTCTACCTTTGGATCTAGAGTTTTGTTTCTATCCATTGGATCTAAGCTTCATGAGGTGTTAATAGGCTACAATAGGGACCATGAGGAGGAGTTGGATCTTGGCCACCCATGGATCAAGCCCACATAAAGTCCGATCCATTAATGATAATCCAATCAACTAAAGTATTATCATTGATCTACCTCACCAACCCCCATAAGATAATATGGGCTCCATATATTATTTGTATATTTTCTCCCCGTGTTTAAGATATCGAATGTCCGTTGATTAATTAATTTATTGACCATTAATTAATCAACATCTAACTCCATGAGTAGTACCACTCAACCTTTTCATCATGTCGGACCAAGTCCACCTGCAGGGTTTACATGATGAACCTTATGAGCTCCTCAAGGGGACATCATCATCCTAATATATAGGCCACGGTTTCCTCCTATAATCAATGACACACCATATAAATAATATCATTTCCCAATTTACCGAGCCTATCGATTTAATCCATAAATCTCGCCCATTGGTAAATGAAAGAGATGAATACTAAGTATATGTGTCCGTTATTATATCGAGATTAAGGGCATGTACAAAATAATATCTGAGGTCTGATTCGATTATGTAGTCAGCAATAAATCGAATCACCTCTAAGTTGGTCTTGCTCAATACACACAAAGTGCACTAGTGTGATTCTATGGTCAAGACAAACCAATACCAAATCACACTACAACTATTCCAATGGTTTGTCCAAAGTCATCTCGGTTGTGAGCCTTTACTTATACTTTACAAGGAGCTGATAACATGATCTCCCGTGTGACACCACACACCATGTTATCTACAATGTAATGTATTAGACAATATGCATAGCCATAAAAATATGCAAACAATGATCATGTTATTCATTTTTCAAAATAAAGATGTTCATACAAAAGATAGACTTTTCAGTATACATCCCAACAAATAGTTGATTCCTCTTTGGCCCTACAAATAAAAGCAGTGACTCGGATGTGGAGGATACTCCTATTTGCATCTAAGTGTTCACCATTACTCGGTACCAAGGGAATTCTCTCGGGTTATGTGCCTTCCGATGAGGAAGTACACACGCTCCTTAATAATTTCCTATAACCATATTCGACCCTGTGATCCGCAAAACAAACTCATCCGATATGGACGAAGTCACTCAAAGCCGACGGGCAAGTTTGTTTGCATCACATGTCAAAACGTAATTGAGGCCGTGGGAATTTATAAAAATATCCCGCTCCCACTTAGTAATTTAAAATTGAGGAATTTTCCTAGAACACGACATGCATATCAAACAATAAGCAATGAATATGAAAACAAATATTTTCCAACTATTATGGCTTTTGTTCTCCAATATGCCTCCCGTCGTATTGCCATCTCGTCCGCTCCTCCCTATGCCATGTACTAGCCATTCGGAGATCTGAGCCGAGAAAAACTATTTTAAATTACATCCATCGATCCTATACTCCACGAAGGAATGTATATGAAATCTAGATCGAAAGTAAACTAAAATAAAAAGAGTGGCTAAACAATGTCGTACTTAATTAACAAAATTAAATACTAGCCTCGTCAACCCTGAGGATTCAAATAATATACAATTACACACATACATTCACATACACACATATGGCCATAATAGTTGGATCCTATGACTAAAACCAAAAAGTTAACCTACGCACATCCTACTATTATCCAACACATACAATATATGATAAGTGCATAAAATTAACCGAATCCTAAACACACAAAACCGGAAACCATGGCTCTGATACCAATTGAAGGGGGGGAACTTCGCTTCCCACTTCAACCCGATCGCTTGTTCATAGCGATCCCGTCTTCGTCCTCGGATTAAAAAAATTAATCCTTGACAAATAGGGATTACCCAAGCTACCGTTTCATCATTGTGCTATTTGATTAGAGTGGTCACTTGAACAAACTTATTGTTCAAACAACCTACCTCTATTCTTCGAATAGTCGTGGAATAGACGAAGTACGGATCATCAGTTTTTGTGTTTATATTCGGGTTCCAACATAACAAAGTAGACAACATGCGTAGAATAAGAAAAGATTCATAAACAAGCATTATAACTCTCATTATACCTCTTGATATTCTATCGTATGTCCTTTCTCCTTTTGGACGTCGTGTGGGCGATGATCTTCCAAAAGTTGAAGCCTCCAAGAACACACTCTTCCCTTCCTTGCTCCCTCCGAACAAAGGGAAGAATGAAACATAACTCTTCTCCTATCTAGGACCAACCATCAAGCTCTAAGCTTGATGTTTGTCGCCGGCCCCAAGAGAATAGGTGATGGAGCGCCGACCAACCTAGAAGAAGGGTTGCCGCCGGCCTCAAGGAGAGGAGAAAAGGGAGCTCCGGCCAAAGGATGAAGAAGAGATGTCAAACCCTAACCACCTTGCCGCCGGCCCCTTGCTCTAGGACAATTGGCGCCGCCCAAAGCAAAAGGAAACCCTAACCCTAATGCCTTGCCACCCAAGCCAAGGAAGTAAAAACCCTAATCTCCAAAGTTGTTCTCCATGCCCAAGCCTTGGCCATCCTTTTATAGAGCTAGGCTTAAGCCTCCTTTTAATCTCCACCGTCGGATCTAGGGATTTAATCTCAACCATCAGATATAGGGATTTAATCTCAACCGTCGGATCTAAAGATTTAATCTCCACCGTCGGATCTAACGATTTAATCTCCACCATTGGATCTAGAGATTTAATCTCCACCGTCAGATCTAGAGTTTCATTTTCCATCATCGGATCTAGGCTCCATGAGGGTTTTAATAGGCTACAATATAGACCATGAGGAGGAGTTGGATCTCGGCCACCCAATGGATCAAGCCCACATAAAGTCTGATCCATTAATGATAATCCATTCCACTAGAGGATTATGATTATTCTGCCTCACCAACCCCCATAAGTTAATATGAGCTTCATATATTATTTGTACATATATCTCACCATATTTAAGATCTCAAATGTCTGTCAATTAATTAATTTACTGACAATTAATTGATCAACATCTAACTTCATGAGTAGTACCACTCAACCATATCATCAAGCCGGACCAAGTCCACATGCAGGGTTTACATGATGAACATTATTAGCTCCTCAAGGAGACATCATCATCCTAATATATAGGACACGGTTTCCTCCTATAATCAACACCACACCATATAAATGATATAATTTCCCAACTTACCGAGCTTATCGATTTACTCTATAAATCTCGCCAATTGGTAAATCAAAGAAATAAATACTAAGTATCTGTGCCATTTATTATATCAGGATTAAGAGCATGTACAACATAATATTTGAGGTCTTATTCAATTATATAGTAAGCAATAAATCAAATCACCTCTAAGTCGGTCCTACTCAATACACACAAAGTGTACTAGTATAATTCAATGGTCAAGATAAACCAATATCAAATCACACTACAACCATTCCAATGGTTTGTTCATAACCATCTCGGTTGTGATCCTCTACTTATACTCTACAAGGAACTGATAACATGATCTCCCGTGTGATACTACACACCATGTTTTCTAAAATGTAATGTATTAGACAATATGCATAACCATAAATATGCAAACAATGATCTTATGATTCTTATTTTAAAAATAAAGATGTTCATACAAAAAATAGACTTTTCAGTATACATCCCAACAATCTCCCACTTATACTAAAAGATTATGATATCCTCATTCTATCATACATCTGATTCCCATTCCCTCCACATGCCTCTCAAAAGCTCTCGCTGGAAGGGCCTTAGTGAAAGGATCTGTCAGGTTATCCTCTGATGCAATCTTGGCCACAATAACTTCTCCTCGCTTTATGATTTCTCGTATCAGGTGGTACTTGCGCTCTATGTCTTTACTTGTCTTATTGGCTCGTGGTTTCTTCGAGTTTGCAACTGCACCACTATTATCACAATAAATTGTGATAGTTCTAGGCAAACAAGGTATCACATCCAAGTCCATCAAGAAGTTCCTGAACCACAAAGCTTCTTTGGCTACCTTAGAGGCTGCCACATACTCAGCTTCCATGGTAGAGTCCGACATGCATTTCTGCTTGACACTCCTCCATACAATGGCTCCACCTCCCAAAGTAAACACAAAACCTGAGGTAGACTTACTGTTATCCCTATTTGATTAGAAGTTAGAATTTGTGTAACCCACAGGGAGTAATTGATCTTCCTGATATACCAGCATATAATCCCTAGTCCTTCTCAGGTACTTCAATATATGCTTTACCGCAGTCCAATGTCTCTGTCCTGGATTACTCTGATATTTGCTAACCATGCTCACGGCAAAGTAGATATCTGATCTCGTACATAGAATGACATAAATGAGGCTTCCTACTATCGAAGCATAAGGAACCGCCTTCATCTCCTCTATCTCCTTAGATGTTCTAGGACACATCTCCTTAGATAAAGGAACTCCATGCCTGAAAGGTAGAAAACCTTTCTTGGAGTTTTGCATGCTAAAATGATCCATAATAGTGTCTATGTATGAAGCTTGAGATAAGCAAAGCATCCTTTTCCTGCGATCCCTTATCACCTTAATCCCAAGGATGTGTCCCACTTCTCCCAAGTCCGATAACACCCTCACATCCGATAACACTCTCACGTCCGATAACACCTTGACATTGTTGCCAATTAACAAAATGTCATCTACGTATATTACAAGAAATACCACTACATTTTCATCACATCTCTTGTATACATAAGACTCATCCGGACTTTGAACAAATCCATAAGACTGGATTACCTCATCAAAGCGGATCTTCCAAGATCTCGAAGCTTGCTTCAATCCATAAATGGACCGATTAAGCTTGCACACTAGATGTTGTTTGCCCTTTGCAATGAATCCTTCTGGTTGCTTCATATAGATATTTTCCTCAAGACTTCCATTAAGGAAAGCTATCTTGACATCCATCTGCCATACCTCATAATCCATATGAGCAACAATATATAAGAGAATCTGGATAGACTTAAGCATGGCTACCGGCGAAAAGGTCTCCTCATAATCGATGCACTATTTCTGAGTATACCCCTTCACAACAAGCCTCGCTTTGAAGGTCTCAATCTTCCCCTTTATTCCTCTCTTTCTTTTGTAGATCCACTTGCATCCAATGGTTTTTACACCATTGGGTGGTTCTACTAGCTCCCAGACCTGATTTGAATCCATAGATTCTATCTTAGAATTCATTGCACTTTGTCAAGATATCGTATCTTTATGATGGATTGCCTCATCAGATGTCCAGGGATCAGGTTCATGTTCACCAAGGACAAAATCAGAAGATTCTCTCAAGAACATGAATCTATCAGGTTGTCTAACAACCCTCCCACTACGACGAGGTATCACCTATGTATCCTCTGTGACACGCGGTGCAGTCACTTGTGGTATATCCTCTTGTACTGGTGGTACTGAAGTAGTGACTTCCCCTCTCAATTCCTCTAGAACAATCTTACTCATGGGCTTGTGGTTCATCATATAGTCTTCCTCTAGAAATCTAGCGTTCGTGCTAAGGATCTCTCTCTGATTTCTAGGACTATAAAACAAACCACCATTCATTCCTCTAGGATAGCCAATGAACATGCACACTTCTGTACGAGGTTTCAACTTTCCAGCATCTGCCTTCAGCACATATGCTGGACTCCCCCAAATCCGAATGTCTCAGACTAGGCTTTCGCCCAGTCCACAATTCTGTGGGAGTAGAAGGCACTGATTTAGATGGTACCAAGTTCAAAATATATACTACCATATCTAGAGCATATCCCCAGAACGAATCTGGCAACTCAGAATAACTCATCATTGATCTAACCATCTCCATAAGAGTCCTATTCCTTCGCTCTGCCATAGCATTCTACTGGGGTGTGCCAGGTGCAGACAATTGGGATTGAATCCTAGCCTCTGATAAGTAATTCCTAAACTCTCCCTAGAGGTACTTACTCCCATGATCAGATCATAGTGTCTTGATACTTTTACCTTGATGTTTCTCCACACCAGCCTTGAATTCATTGAACTTGTCAAAGCATTCAGACTTGCGGTGCATCAAGTAAATGTATCCATAGCTTGAATAATTGTATATAAAAGAGACGAAATATTCGAAACCACCTCTTGCCTAGATAGACATAGGAACACACAAATCAGAATGAACCAACTCCAACACATCTTTGGCTCTATACCCCTTGGCCTTAAAAGGTCTCTTGGTAATTTTACCCTCTAAGCAAGATTCACAGGTTGAGAAATATTCCACCACTAATGAACCCAGAGGTCCATTAGCTATCAACCTTTGAATTCTGCTTAGGTTAATTGACCTAGCCTTAGATGTCAAAGATATGTTTGGTTCATCTTCGAAGGTTCTTTTCTCTTATTGGAATTAGAAGATGAGTTATTTACTTCTATTTGCATCGTGGGAGCTTTTTGTTCGAGTGTATATAAATTTCCTATCAATGCACCAGAACAGATAATCTCCCTATTCCTTTTTATAACGACTCTGTCATTAAAAGAAATAGAATATCCATCCATAACCAATTTAGAAACCGAAATCAAATTCTTTCAAAATAAAGGTACATAAAGGCAATTTTTCAGAACCAAAACTTTATTCCTCTCAAAAGACAAATAAACATCTCCCACTGCAACAGCCGCTACCTTCGTAGCATCACCCAAGTAGGCGGTAATCTCCCCTCCAACCAGTCATCTGGTTTCCTGGAACCCCTGCAAAGTATTGCAGAAATGATCAGTGGCTCCTGTATCTACACACCAGGTGCCGGTAGATAACACCGCTAAACATGTTTCAACAACTACACCAAAAGATATACCTTTATTCTGCTTTCGGTAGGGGCAGTCCTTCTTCCAGTGTCCAGTCTGCTTGTAAGTGAAGCACTTGCATTTCGGTTTCTTCACTCCTCCCTGAGGTCCTCCCACCACCTTTGTCCCACCTTGTTTCTTCTTCTTCTTGCCTTTTGGCTTAGAAGTAGAAACCTTTTGGGTAACCATGGCTTGAGCCTGAGCACTCTGACGAAAAAGCCCCTCTGGCGCCTGAAGTTCTGTCAGAAGCTCCGCCAACGAATACAACCTCTTGTTCATGTTGTAATTCATGCGAAACTGCTCAAAACACCTAGGTAGAAACTGGAGAATGATATCGACCTGGGGTTCCCCATCGATCTCAGCTCCGAGAACTTCCAGTCCATTCAAATGAGCCATCATCTTGAGAACATTATCCCTCACGGGTGTTCCCTCGATCATGGTGGTCTTCATCAAGTTCCTCATGGCTTCCTACCTTGCAGCCTGATTCTGGTGTCCAAAAAGCTCTTTGAGATTTAGCATCATGTCATAAGCAATGGGTATGGCTTGATGCTGATGTTGCAATACATTTAATATAGAAGCAAAAATATAACACCGCGTCATCTCATCAGCCTTAATCCACTTCTTATAACTCTTCTTCTCCTTTTCCCCAGAATCATCTGTAGGCTTAGGAGGGCGCTCTTCGAAGAGTACATATTTGTACTCATTAGCAGTCAAGACAATATCAAGATTCTTCTTCCAATCAACATAATTTGGTCCAGTAAGTTTATTTTCTTTCAGTATCACAGGAAGCGGGTTGAAAGTCATTTTTGAAAAACTTAAGAATCACATAGATCAAAACATTAGATTTCAAAAAATTATTGATTCCTCAAACAATAAAATTTTAAAATCAACCAACACCTCAAAACACCGAGAATAACGTATGCCACGATCGTGTGGACGTATACGAATTCCACATTTGTAAGAGAAGGTTTTACCCATTAATTTTACTATCTTGTCAACCTAACTTTTTGACAAATAAAATTAATAGTTGGTTCCACTTCGGCCCTACAAATAAAAGCAGTGACTCGGATGGGGAGGATACTCCTATTTGCATCTAAATGTTCACCATTACTTGGTACCAAGGCAATTATCTCGGGTTATGTGCCTTCCGATGAGGAAGTACACACGCTCCTTAATAATTTCTTATAACCATATTCGACCCTATTATCCGCAAAACAAACTCATCTTATATGGAGTAAGTTACTCAGAGCAGACGCGCAAGTTTGTTTGCATCACATTTCCAATCGTATTGGAGGCTGTGGGAATTTATAAAAATATCCCTCTCCCACTTAGTAATTTAAAATTGAGAAATTTTCCTAGCACATGACATGCATATTAAACAATAAGCAATAAATATGAAAACAAATATTTTCCAACTAATATGGATTTTGTTCTCCAATATGCCTCCCATCATATCACTATCTCGTCCGCTCCTCCCTACGCCATGTACAAGCCATCCGGAGATCCTAGCCGAGAAAAACTATTTTAATTTACATCCATCGATCCTTACTCCACGAAGGAGTGTACATGAAATCTAGATCGAAAGTAAACTAAAATAAAAAGAGTGGCTAAACAATGACGTACTTAATTACAAAAATTAAATACTAGCCTCCTCAACATCGAGGATTCAAATAATATACAATTACACACATACATTCACATACACACATATGACTGTAATAGTTGGATCCTATGCCTGCAACCAAAAAGTTAACCTATGCACATCCTACTATTATTCAGCACATACAATATATGATACCAATTGAAGGGGGGAAACTTCGCTTCCCACTTCAACTCAGTCGCTTGTTCATGGCAATCCCGTCTTCGTCCCTGGATTAAAAAAATTAATCCTTGACAAATAGGGATTACCCAAGCTACCGTTTCATAGTCGTGCTATTCGATTAGAGTGGTCACTTAAACAAACTTGTTGTTCAAATAACCTACATCTATTCTTCGAATAGCCGCGGAATAGACGATGTACGGATCGTCAGTTTTTGTATTTGTATTCGGGGTCCAAGTAAATTAGCCAGATAACAAAGCATACAACATGCGTAGAATAAGAAAATATTCATAAACAAGGATTATACCTCTCGTTATACCTCTTGATCTTCTATCGTATGCCCTTCCTCCTTTTGGACGTCGTGTGGGCGACGATCTTTCAAAAGTTTAAGCCTCCTAGAACATGCTCTTCCCTTCCTTGCTCGCTCTGAACAAACGGAAGAATGAAACGAAACTCTTCTCCTATCTAGGACCAACTATCAAGCTCCAAGCTTAATGTTTGTCGCCAGCCCAAAGAGAATAGGTGATGGATCGCCGGCCAACCTTGAAGAAGAGTTGCCGCCGGACTCAAGGAGAAGAGAAAAGGGAGCTCCAGCTAAAGGATGAAGAAGAGATGTCAAACTCTAACCACCTTGCCGCCGGCCCCTTGCTCTTGGACAATTGGCGCCGCCCAAAGCAAAAGGAAACCCTAACCCTAATGCCTTACTGCCCAAGCCAAGGAAGAAAAAACCCTAATCTCCAAAGTTGTTCTCCACGCCCAAGCCTTGGCCATCCTTTTATAGAGCTAGGCTTAAGCCTCCTTTTAATCTCCACCGTCATATGTAGGGATTTAATCTCAACCGTTGGATCTAAGGATTTAATCTCAACCGTCGGATATAGAAATTTAATCTCCACCGTTGGATCTAAAGATTTAATCTCCACCATTGGATCTAGAGATTTAATCTCCACCGTCGGATCTAGAGTTTCATTTTCCATCATCGGATCTAGGCTCCATGAGTGTTTTAATAGTCTACAATAGGGACCATGAGGAGGAGTTGGATCTTGGCCACCCAATGGATCAAGCCCACATAAAGTCTGATCCATTAATGATAATCCATTCCACTAGAGGATTATCATTGATCTACCTCACCAACCCCCATAAGTTAATATGGGCTCCATATATTATTTGTACATATATCTCCCCGTATTTAAGATCTCGAATGTTCATCAATTAATTAATTTACTGACAATTAATTAATTAACATCTAACTCCATGAGTAGTACCACTTAACCTTATCATCATGTCGGACCAAGTCCATCTGCAGGGTTTACATGATGAACCTTATGAGCTTCTCAAGGGGGACATCATCATCCTAATATATAGGACACGGTTTCCTCCTATAATCAACGACACACCATATAAATAATATCATTTCCCAACTTACCCAGCCTATCGATTTACTCTATAAATCTCGCCCATTGGTAAATGAAAAAAATAAATACTAAGTATATGTGCTCGTTATTATATCGGGATTAAGAGCATGTACAACATAATATCCGCGGTCCGATTCAATTATGTAGTTAGCAATAAATCGAATCACCTCTAAGTCGGTCCTGCTCAATACACACAAAGTTTACTAGGGTAATTCAATGGTCAAGACAAACCAATACCAAATCACACTACAACCATTCCAATGGTTTGTCCATAACCATCTCGGTTGTGAGCCTCTACTTATACTATACAAGGAACTGATAACATGATCTCCCGTGTTACACTACACACCATGTTATCTACAATGTAATGTATTAGACAATATAAAAACAATAAATATGCAAACAATGATCATGTGATTCTTATTTAAAAAATAAAGATATTCATACAAAAATAGACTTTTCAGTATACATCCCAACAATCTCCGACATATACTAAAAGTCTATGCTGTCCTCATTCTAGCATATATCTGATTCTCATTCCCTCCACATGTCTATCAAAAGTTCTCATTGGAAGGACCTTAGTGAAAGGATCTACCAGGTTATCCTCTGATGCAATCTTGGCCACATCAACTTCTCCTCGCTTTACGATTTCTTGTATTATGTGGTACTTGCGCGTAATGTGTTTACTTGCCTTATTGGCTCGTGGTTCCTTCGAGTTTGCAACTGCACCACTATTATCACAATAAATTGTGATAGTTCTAGGTAAAACAGGAATTACATCCAAGTCCATCAAGAAGTTCCCAAGCCCATCAAGAAGTTCCTGAGCCATATAGCTTCTTTGGCCACCTCAGAGGTTGCCACATACTCAGCTTTCATGGTAGAGTCTGCCATGCATTTTTGCTTGACACACCTCCATACAATGGCTCCACCTCCCAAAGTAAACACAAAACCTGAGGTAGACTTACTGTTATCCCTTTCTGATTGGAAGTCAGAATCTATGTAATCCACAGGGAGTAATTGATCTGCCTAGTATGCCAACATATAATCCCTAGTCCTTCTCAGGTACTTCAATATATGCTTTACCACAGTCCAATGTCCCTATCTTGGATTACCCTGATATCTGCTAATCATGCCCATGGCAAAGTAGATATTCGATCTCATACATAGCATGGCATACATGAGGCTTCCTACTGGCGAAGCATAAGGAACCACCTTCATCTCCACTATCTCCTTAGATGTTCTAGGACACATCTCCTTAGATAATAGAACTCCATGTCTAAAAGGTAGAAAACCTTTCTTGGAGTTTTGCATGCTAAAATGATCCATAATGGTGTCTATGTATGAAGCTTGAGATAGCACAACATCCTTTTCCTGCGATCCCTTATAACCTTGATCCTAAGGATGTGTCCCACTTCTCCCAAGTCCTTCATATCAAACTGTTTGGACAACCATAACCCCACGTCCGATAACACCTTGACATTGTTGCCAATTAACAAAATGTCATCTACGTATAGTACAAGAAATACCACTACGTTTCCATCACATCTCTTGTATACACAAGACTCATCCGGACTTTGAACAAATCCATAAGACTGGATTACCTCATCAAAGTGGATGTTCCAAGATCTCGATGCTTGCTTCAATCCATAATGGACCGATTAAGCTTGCACACAAGATGCTCTTTGCCCTTTGCAATGAATTCTTCTGGTTGCTTCATATAGATGTTTTCCTCAAGACTTCAATTAAGGAAAGCTGTCTTGACATCCATTTATCATACCTCATAAACCATATGTGTTGGGTTTCCGGCACCGCGGCGTGTGTGTGTTCGATCATGTTTCGTAAACATGAGCACAGCGGAAGCAATTAAAAATAATAAATCTATATTTATTACAACACACACAACACACGCATGCATATTACAACAAGTGTAGACATAACCGTAAATTAAAATTTGCAATAAAAGGAAATTTATCTACGTTATACCTTTCGTATGACGTATAGCGGGAACGGCATCAACCGGAACGATCCTCGTAAGAATCGTCTCTATCCGTATCCACGCCGAGCTCCTCGGGATGACTTCGCTAAGCCACGAGCTTCGTCTTCGTACGGGTTACTAGCCTCGTGTTGAAGACGACGTGATCGAGAGATGATCACAATCCGAATCCAAATTCGGATCCAAAACCGAGTCCTCAAAACTCGATTCTCTGGAGAGGTATTCGTCAACCGTTTGACGAATCCTTCGTCCTCCACCTCAGAGGATTACCGGAGATCAAATCCCCGGTAAGTTAGCCGCTGTCGGAGCACTAACCGTCGTCCAAACGACGCTCCGACAACAAAGAAACAAGCTGTCCAGAAAAACTGGACAGCTTTTGGTGGAGGAATAGAGGCCGGCCAAAGGAGATGTGGAGCTCACCTTATCACCGAACCCACAAGAGATCACCGGAGGGTCGCCGGAGCATCGCCAGCTGAAGCTTGGATGCCGGCGACAAGGAGGTGGCAGCAGCTCCATGAAGTTGGCGGCAACACCATGTTGGGCGGCAACAACAAAAGGAGGCTAGGGTTGGGCGGCCAAAACTTCATTAGCCTTAGGGTTAGGGTTTAAGCCCTATTTTATAGAGAACTAATTCTCTTAATGGTTAATGGATCATATCCATAAAGCCCGTTAACCCGCTCCATTAAGATAAGTTAAAATAAACCAAACCATGATGGTTTATTTTAAGTTAAAACGAACCGAACCAACTTTTGGTTCATTCGTTTAAAATAAACCAAACCCTTTGGTTTATTCTCATCCATTGGATTAGAACCAAACCATTTTGGTCCATCCATTATGTCTTCATAAGACACGACCCATCCACGCTTCCATTGTGACTGAAACAATTTCATGCTCGCTTTATGTTTGGTCCAACCAAACATAGTTTCTCTCGGTCTGAGAATCTCATTCTCAAGCTCGTTTTTAAATCCTTTGGATTACACTCGTTGTGCGTGTGACCAAATAGGTTCTCGGTTTATGTTGGCCGTCTATAATTAACCATTAATTATAGAACGATCATGAGTGGCACCTAGTAGTACATCATGATCCCCAATTAACCGAAAAGATCAGGTTGATCCAGAACTATTTCTGAAACCCTTCAGTAGCTCGAATGAATCGTGCCCCATTCCCTTCACTCATCTTATACCCACTTGGTTGGGACATGGTCTATTGTGGTCCCCACTAAGTGACTCGTCATACCTAGCCCAAGTATCATTTCCTCGTCCTACGGATTCTAGTTACTCCACATGTATCGAAGAGTACCTTACTCTAAACATGTAATGCTTTGGCCAAAGACTTTAGTAACAATCCGACGAGAGGCCATGGGTATACATCTCCTCGCAAGGAGTGGTGAATCCTTTATAGGCTATTCAAACACCTTCGATCACTTCGACTTATACCCAATCATCCGGGTCCACATCTCCTTAGAGATGTTTGCTTAAGATGTCAAAGCATAAGTCTCCATGATCAAGATGACTTGAATAATCGCAAGTCAAAGGAACATCGCACTTAAGCCACAGAAGAACTTCATTGACATATCTATATATGCAGAGAACCATATGAAGTCTTACGGCTGGTCACTCCAATGAACTAGTTACCATAACTAGCATCCACGATTAACTCCGGACATCACTATGTCTCCAGCCAGTGAGAATCAGCTGCTTGCATACACCAAGGAGTATACCTCGTGCTAGTCTCGACAGAATTGATGGTGTCCAAATCCATCAATTCATCGACTAGGGATAATTCCGATACATCACAATTACACATGTAGAGATACTCACTAGTTGTGATCCAATCACAAATTCTCTCATCTTTGTGAATCGTATCGTGGACATTGATAAATGAGTTTAAGATCCAATCAAATACATAAAACATGTATACTCAAATAGTGAATCTTCATTTATCATATAAATGGTTCATACATAAGGCGATTGCCTTAGGACATCTCTCATATATTACTAACAGACTCCCACTTGGCCTAATGCCAATCGCTACGGTATCCAATACCATAAGCACCAACATGACCCTCAAACTTACTTTGAGGTAATGCTTTAGTCAAAGGATCCGCTAAGTTCCTTTCAGTGGGAATTTTCTCGATTTGTATTTCGTTCCTCACGATTATCTCTCGATAAGATGATAGCGGCGGCACATGTTTAGATCATTGATGAGACCACATCAAGTTCATAGATGAACTTCTTGATCCAAACCGCTTCTTTTTGCTGCTTCCAAAGCTGCAATGTATTCTGCCTTAGTGGCAGAATCCGCTATAGTGTCAAGCTTGGAACCTTTCCAACTTATTGCGCCTCCATTCCAGGTGAATACATACCCAGACAAAGACATGGAATCATCCTTGCGTCGAGCCGCATCCGTATACCCACGTATCACCATGTACCCTTCTCCATATATTAGGAACACATCCTTAGTTCTTCTCAAGTACTTAAGGATCGTCTTAACACCGCTCAATGATCCATTCCTGGATCGGACTGGTATCTGCTCGTGACACTCAGAGCATACGATACATCGAGCCTCGTACATAACATAGCATACATGATAGATCCTATTGCGGATGCATAGGGAATCTTACTCATGCAAATCCTCTCATCTTAAATGCGCGGACACATAGACTTGAAAGGTGTACCCCATGCCCGATGGGTAGGAAACCTTTCTTGGATTCGACATGCTAAACCTCTTTAGCACTCGGTCTATATATGTAGACTGCGAAAGACCAAGCAACCGTTTCGATCTATCTCTATAGATCTTAATCCCGAGGATGTAGGTTGCTTCTCCCAGGTCTTTCATGGAGAATGTCTTGGATAACCAAATCTTCATTGACTGTAAGATTGAAACATCGTTTTCTATAAGTAATATGTCATCGACATACAATACTAGGAACACGACTGCACTCCCACTAACCTTCTTGTACACACAAGGTTCGTCTGGATTTTGTGAGAAATCAAACTTTTTGATCGTCTCATCAAAACGGATATTCCAGCTCCTGGATGCTTGTTTCAATCCATAAATGGATCGTCGCAACTTGCATACCTTGGTTTTATCAACCGATGTGAAACCCTCAGGCTGTATCATATACACGTCCTCGAGCAAGTTTCCATTAAGGAAAGCTGTTTTCACATCCATCCGCCATATCTCATAATCATAATGAGCCGCTATGGCCAGGAGCATCCGAATGGATTTAAGCATAGCTACAGGCGAATAGGTTTCGTCATGATCAACACCTTGTTTTTGACGATATCCTTTCGCCACCAATCTAGCCTTATAGGTAATCACATTACCATCCATGTCGGTTTTCTTCTTGAAAACCCACTTGCACCCTATAGGCTTTATGCCTTCAGGTGGGTCAACCAAGTTCCAAACTTGGTTTTCGTACATGGAATCCATTTCCGACTTCATGGCACCAAGCCACTTATCCCTTTCTGAACTTGTCAGCACTTCTTCATAACTGGTAGGCTCCTCATCATCAATGAGTAACACGTCGTTCGATTCACTTACGAGAAATCCATATCTCTCAGGAATATTGCGTGTTCTACCAGATCTACGAAGATGTGGTGTTACAATAGGTCCAGCCGATTGCTCATCACTATGAGTTGTCATTTGTTGTGCTCTTCACCGGTATCTCATCAATGTCTATTTGAGTCTCTCGAGCCTCCTCAAGCTCGGCGACACTCCCTTTGTTTTCTTGCAAGAGAAACTCTTTCTCTAGAAACACAAAGATGCCTTGAAACAAACACCTTTTGTTCCACAGGATGATAGAATTGGTAACCCCTTGTTTCCTTAGGGTATCCAATAAATAGACATTTATCAGACTTAGCATCCAGTTTGTCTGATACAGTCCGCTTCACATAAGCAGGACAACCCCATATCTTCAAGTAAGATAAATGAGGTTTCTTACCATTCCATATCTCATATGGAGTAGTTGAGACTACCTTGGTAGGCATTCTGTTTAACAAGTAAACAAATCTGGGCGCATAACCCCAAAAGGACTCGGGAAGAGTCGATGATTCATCATTGACCTGACCATGTCCAACAAGGTCCGGTTACGCCTCTCAGATACACCTTTATGCTGTGGTGTATAGGGCGGAGTCCATTGAGACAATATGCCATTGTCTCTTAGATAATCAAGAAACTCTTGACTTAAGTATTCACCACCTCGATCCGATCGAAGTATTTTAATACTCTTATCATGTTGTTTCTCTACTTCATTTCTGAATTCTTTGAACCTTTCAAAGGCTTCAGACTTGTGTTTCATCAAGAACACATACCCAAACCGTGAGTGATCTTCGGTGAAGGTAATGAAGTAGCTATAGCCTCCTAAAGCTTGAGTTGACATAGGTCCACATACATCAGTATGTATTAGACCTAGTAACTCTCCCACTCGTTCACCTTTTCCAGTAAAAGGTAACTTAGTCATCTTGCCTTTTAAGCATGATTCGCATGTATCGTATGAATCCAATTCAACGATTCCGAATTCCACATCGTGTAATTCGACATGCATTTCTTGCTTATATGGCCAAGACGATAATGCCACATATAGGAGTCTATTTGATTATCCTTTCGAGCACTCTTGTTGCTCGCTCGATATTGCAAATGTCACCGGATACGCCCAACGATAAACACCATTGCTTAAAGTTCCATCCCCATAAAGAACTCCATTCAAAGTTATGTAACAACAATTGTTACTAAACGTCAATGGAAACCATTTCTATTTAAACAAGAAATAGAAATGATGTTCTTTATCAACGAAGGAACATAAAAGCAATTGTCCAGCTTCTAAGACAAGTTCTACAGGAGTTCCAACAAATACGCTCGATGGCGAAAAGTAAAGAACCTTTGCTCCATTCCTAACACGTAAATTTGACTCTCCCTTGACGAGTCTTCTTCTATTCCTTAGCCCATGTATGTCATTACATATATGTGAGCCACACCCAGTATCCAATACCCAAGTGTCTAAGGAAATAGAATGACAATCAATAAAGAAGATTTCAAGAAGATGGGGCATCCGATGCCTTATCCTTCTTCACGGACTCTTGATAAACCTTGCAATTTCTTCGAATGACCCTCCTTGCCATAATGATGGCAGGTTCTCGCTTTCTTTTAGCCTTTTTCTTCTTTCCCTTCGTTGTTCCTTTGACTCTCTTAGAACCTTTCTTCGAGGAATCAACTAACAACACTGCCCCCTACTCATGCTTCTCGTAAGGCTCCATCTTTCAAAGATGTTGAGCAAGACTACGATGAAACTCCATGCATCTCAGAGATGAAGAGGAGCTTGAAGACTTCGAAACTTTCGAATCTCACTTGCTCATCAACCAACTCACAGATATGAAGGACTACGATATGAGCATCCATATGCTCATGTCAAGCTGTGAGCTTGGGTTCCATCGCGGCTAGCATGATGCAACTCATTTGTTCAGAATCACTCACATGTTTCTGATAGGCCAACAATTGGTCCAAAGTTGCATCGTCACTAGGACGGGCGGGAAGAGGCGCTTCGAGGACATACACAAGCTTTTCACCTTGAGAACAATTCTCAAGTTTCTAAGCCAGTCCAAGAAGTTCGGCCCAGTCAATTTATTTGAATCCAAAATGGAACACAAATTCAAACACATCATGATCAATATATTAACTTAGAAATACAAAACGAGCATATATGAGAAAATGATTTTAAAATGCATCAATATACATTTATAAATCCCATTCATTTTTCGAATTTCAAAAACCCCAAAATCACTTCGGGAGATCGTAGTCCATCTCCGAATGGGCTGATATCCATCATAGTTATGAACAACCTTGGAGAGAGTCCAACAAGCCATTCATAACTACGACGGTAGGTATCATCTATACCGATTGCATATCTCGTATATGCAACTATCACAATGTGCTATCAACTAATTGAATGTTCACACATACATCGGGTTGTTAACACATTAACAAGTATGGATCATATGCATAGCACCCAACTTCACCTCCCTTTACATCGACCTTGGAGAGAGTCCAACAAACCGATGCTCCAGGTTAAAGCCAACCCATTAATCAGGACATAGTTTTAATATGGTTAGAGCGCATTCAACCAATTAGCCCAGCTTGGAGAGAGTCCAACAACCAAAGCTAACGATTGACCTCTGACTCTTACCATATTAGTATTAAACTATTCCATGGTTTGAACATATTCAGGTTCGAGCCGGGCTTGGAGAGAGTCCAACAACCCAAACAAGAAACAGAACTCTGGTTCTAACCATATTAATGGAAGGTGTAGGCTTTAATATTGATTAAGGGTTTTTGTGTCTCATCCTCTTTGCATGCAAATAACTATTATCTACATGATATGGCATACATGACATACATCTACATGTCACGACACGCATGGCATAATGTTATGCATCTAATGCAATTACATGGCATACAATTATGTCATGTATATAATTTCCTTATATGTCATAACTATTTATGAAAATAAAATATGTTTAAGATTTGATTCTCCAAATCAAATCATAATTAAATTAGGAAACAAATTTCCAAATCTAATCACATATTTTATTCATGGAATTATTTGATTAAGGAAAATCTATTTAGGAAACCAATTTCCTAAATCTTTAAAACTACTTATGGAAATAAAATATTTTAAGATTTGATTTTCCAAATCAAATCATGATTAAATTAGGAAACAAATTTCCAGAATCTAATCAAATATTTTATTTATGGAAAATATCAATTTCCATAAATACTTCCAACTTTCCAAAAGTGGAAGATTTCCATAAATACTTCTAGACTTTCCAAAGTTGAAAAATTTCCATAAATACTTCTAAATTTCCAAAATTTAGAAAATTTCCAGAAATACATTATGAATATCGCAAAACAATTTTACGATTATGTCGAAACACAACCTGGGCTCTGATACCACTGTTGGGTTTCCGGCACCGCGGCGTGTGTGTGTTCGATCATGTTTCGTAAACATGAGCACAGCAGAAGCAATTAAAAATAATAAATCTATATTTATTACAACACACACAACACACGCATGGATATTACAACAAGTGTAGACATAACCGTAAATTAAAATTTGCAATAAAAGAAATTTATCTACGTTATACCTTTCGTATGACGTATAGCGGGAACGGCATCAACCGGAACGATCCTCGTAAGAATCGTCTCTATCCGTATCCACGCCGAGCTCCTCGGGATGACTTCGCTAAGCCACGAGCTTCGTCTTCGTACGGGTTACTAGCCTCGTGTTGAAGATGACGTGATCGAGAGATGATCACAATCCGAATCCAAATTCGGATCCAAAACCGAGTCCTCAAAACTCGATTCTCTGGAGAGGTATTCGTCAACCGTTTGACGAATCCTTCGTCCTCCACCTCAGAGGATTACCGGAGATCAAATCCCCGGTAAGTTAGCCGCTGTCGGAGCACTAACCGTCGTCCAAACGACGCTCCGACAACAAAGAAACAAGCTGTCCAGAAAAACTGGACAGCTTTTGGTAGAGGAATAGAGGCCGGCCAAAGGAGATGTGGAGCTCACCTTATCACCGAACCCACAAGAGATCACCGGAGGGTCACCGGAGCATCGCCGGCTGAAGCTTGGATGCCGGCGGCAAGGAGGTGGCAGCAGCTCCATGAAGTTGGCGGCAACACCATGTTGGGCGGCAACAACAAAAGGAGGCTAGGGTTGGGCGGCCAAAACTTCATTAGCCTTAGGGTTAGGGTTTAAGCCCTATTTTATAGAGAACTAATTCTCTTAATGGTTAATGGATCATATCCATAAAGCCCGTTAACCCGCTCCATTAAGATAAGTTAAAATAAACCAAACCATGATGGTTTATTTTAAGTTAAAACGAACCGAACCAACTTTTGGTTCATTCGTTTAAAATAAACCAAACCCTTTGGTTTATTCTCATCCATTGGATTAGAACCAAACCATTTTGGTCCATCCATTATGTCTTCATAAGACACGACCCATCCACGCTTCCATTGCGACTGAAACAATTTCATGCTCGCTTTATGTTTGGTCCAACCAAACATAGTTTCTCTCGGTCTGAGAATCCCATTCTCAAGCTCGTTTTAAATCCTTTTGATTACATTCGTTGTGCGTGTGACCAAATAGGTTCTCGGTTTATGTTGGCCGTCTATAATTAACCATTAATTATAGAACGATCATGAGTGGCACCTAGTAGTACATCATGATCCCCAATTAACCGAAAAGATCAACGGTTGATCGAACTATTTACGAAACCCTTGATGGCTCGAATGAATCGTGCCCCATTCCCTTCACTCATCTTATACCCACTTGGTTCAGGACATGGTCTATTGTGTCAGTCCCCACTAGGCTGACTACGTCATACCTAGCCCAAGTATCATTTCCTCGTCCTACGGATTCTAGTTACTCCACATGTATCGAAGAGTACCTTACTCTAAACATGTAATGCTTTGGCCAAAGACTTTAGTAACAATCCGACGAGAGGCCATGGGTATACATCTCCTCGCAAGGAGTGGTGAATCCTTTATAGGCTATTCAAACACCTTGATCCGCCCGACTTATACCCAATCATCCCGGGTCCACATCTCCTTAGAGATGTTTGCTTAAGATGTCAAAGCATAAGTCTCCATGATCAAGATGACTTGAATACCGCAAGTCAAAGGAACATCGCACTTAAGCCACAGTAAGAACTTCATTGACATATCTATATATGCAGAGAACCATATGAAGTCTTACGGCTGGTCACTCCAATGAACTAGTTACCATAACTAGCATCCACGATTAACTCCGGACATCACTATGTCTCCGGCCGGTGAGAATCGGTGCTTGGATACACCAAGGAGTATACCTCGTGCTAGTCTCGGCAATTGATGGTGTCCAAATCCATCAATTCATCGACTAGGATAATTAGATACATCACAATTACACATGTAGAGATACTCACTAGTTGTGATCCAATCACAAATTCTCTCATCTTTGTGAATCGTATCGTGGACATTGATAAATGAGTTTAAGATCCAATCAAATACATAAAACATGTATACTCAAATAGTGAATCTTCATTTATCATATAAATGGTTCATACATAAGGCGATTGCCTTAGGACATCTCTCATATATTACTAACAATATGAGCAGCAATACATAAGAGAATCCGGTAAAACTTAAGTATGGCTACCGGCGAAAAGGTCTTCTCATGATCGATGCCCTCTTTTTGAGTATACCCTTTCGCAACAAGCCTCGCTTTGAAGGTCTCAACCTTCCCGTCTATTCCTCTCTTTCTTTTGTAGATCCACTTGCATCCAATGGTTTTTACACCATTGGGTGGTTCTACTAGCTCCCAGACCTGATTTGAATCCATAGATTCTATCTCAGAATTCATTGTACTTTGCCAAGATACCGCATCTTTATCTTGGATTGCCTCGTCATATGTCCTGGGATCAGGTTCATGTTCACCAGGAACCAAATCAGAAGATTCTCCCAAGAACATGAATCTATCAGGCTATCTAAAAACCCTCCCACTACGATGAGGTATGACCTGTGTATCCTCTGTGACATGCGGTGCAGTCACTTGTGGTATATCCTCTTGTACCGGTGTTTCTGAAGTAGTGACTTCCCCTCTCTATTCCTCCAGAACAATCTTACTCATGGGCTTGTGGTTCATCACATAGTCTTCCTCTAGAAATAGTACATTTGTGCTAACGTTCTCTCTATGACCTCTAGGACTATAAAACAAACCACCTTTTATTCCTCTAGGATAGCCAACGAACATGCACACTTCTGTACGAGGTTCCAACTTTCTAGCATCTACCTTCAGTACATGTGCTGGACTCCCCCAAATCTGAATATGTCTCAGACTAGGCTTTCGCCCAGTCCACAATTCTGTGGGAGTAGAAGGCACTGATTTAGATGGTACCAAGTTCAGAATATATACTGTCGTATCTAGAGCATATCCCCAGAACAAATCTAGAAACTCAGAATAACTCATCATCGATCTAACCATCTCCATAAGAGTCATATTCCTTCGCTCTGCTACACCATTCTATTGGGGTGTGCAAGGTGCAGACAATTGGGATTGAATCACAGCCTCTGATAAGTAATTCCTAAACTCTCCCAAGAGGTACTCACCACAACGATCAGATTGTCTTGTCTTGATACTTTTACCTTGATGTTTCTCTACATCAGCCTTGAATTCTTTGAACTTGTCAAAGCATTCAGACTTGCGGGGCATCGAGTAAATGTATTCATATCTTGAATAATCCTCTATAAAAGAGATGAAATATTCAAAACCACCTCTTTCCTAGATAGACATAGGACAACACAAATCAGAATGAACCAACTCCAACACATCTTTGGCTCTATACCCCTTGGCCTTAAAAGGCTTCTTGGTCATTTTACCCTCCAAGAAAGATTCGCAGGTTGGGAAATCTTCCACAACTAATGAACCCAGAGGTCCATCAACTATCAACCTTTGAATTATGCTTAGGTTAATATAACCTAGCCTTAGATGCCAAAGATATGTTTGGTTCATCTTCGAAGGTTCTTTTCTCTTATTTAAATTAGATGATGAGTTATTTACTTCTATTTGCATCGTGGGAGCTTTTGGTTCGAGTGTATATAAATTTCCTATCAATGCACCAGAACAGATAATCTCCCTATTCCTTTTTATAACGACTCTATCATTAAAAGAATTAGAATATCCATCCATAAATAATTTAGAAACCGAAATCAAATTCTTTCTAAATAAAGGTACATAAAGGCAATTTTTTAGAACCAAAACTTTATTCCTCTCAAAATACAAATAAACATCTCCCACTGCAATAACCGCTACCTTCATAGCATCACCCAAGTAGACGGTAATCTCCCCTTCAGCCAGTCTTCTGGTTTCCTACAACCCCTGCAAAGTATTGCAGGCATGATCAGTGGCTCCCGTATCTATACACCAGGTGCCAATAGATAACACCGCTAAACATGTTTCAATGACTAGACCAAAAGATATACCTTTGTTTTGCTTTCGATTGGGGCAGTCCTTCTTCCAGTGTCTAGTCTGCTTGCAAGTGAAGCACTTGCCTTTCAACTTCTTCACTCCTCCCTGAGGTTCTCCCACCACCTTTGTCCCACCTTGTTTCTTTTTCTTTTTGCCTTTCGGCTTAGAAGTATAAACCTTTTGGGTAACCATGGCTTGAGTCTGAGCACTATGATGAAAAAGCCCCTCTACTGCCTGGAGTTTTATAAGAAGTTCCACCAACGAATACAACCTCTTGTTCATGTTGTAATTCAGGCGAAACTGCTCAGAACTCCCAGGTAGAGATTGGAGAATGATATCGACCTAGGTTTCCCCATCGATCTCAACTCCGAGAACTTCCAACTCATTCAAATGAGCCATCCTTTTGAGAACATGATCCCTCACGGGTGTTCCCTCGATCATGGTGGTCGTCATCAAGTTCCTCATGGCTTCCTACCTTGCAGCCTGATTCTGGTGTTCGTAAAGCTCTTTTAGATTGAGCATCATGTAATAAGCAGTGGGCATGGCTTGATGCTGATGTTGCAATACATTTGAAATAGAAGCGAAAATGTAACACAGCGCCATCTCATCAGCCTTAATCGACTTCTTATAACTCTTCTTCTCCTTTTCCCCAGAATCATTTGTAGGCTTAGGAGGGCACTCTTTGAAGAGTACATTTTTGTACTCCTCAGCAGTTAAGACAATATGAAGATTCCTCTTCCAATCAACATAATTGGGTCCAGTAAGTTTATTTTCTTTTAGTATCACAGCAAGCGGGTTGAAAGTCATTTTTGAAAAACCTAAGAATCACATAAATCAAAACATAAGATTTTAAAAAAGTATTGATTCCTCAAACAATAAAATTTTAAAATCAACCAACACCTAAAAACACCGAGAATATCATATGCCACGATCGTGTGGAAGTATACGAATTCCACATTATTAAGAGGAGGTTTTACCCATTAATTTTAATATCTTGTCAACCTAACTTTTTGACAAATAAAATATTTAGTTGGTTCCTCTTCGACCCTAAAAATAAAAGCAGTGACTCCGATGGGGAGGATACTTTTATTTGCATCTAAGTGTTCACCATTACTAGGTACCAAGACAATTATCTCGGGTTATGTTTCTTCCGATGGAGAAGTACACACGCTCATTAATAATTTCCTATAACCATATTCGACCCTGTGATCCGCAAAACAAACTCATCCGATATTGAGGAAGGCACTCAAAGCTGACGTGTAAGTTTGTTTGCATCACATGTCAAATCGTAATGAAGGCTGTGGGAATTTATAAAAATATCCCTCTGCCACTTAGTAATTTAAAATTGAGAAATTTTCCTAGCACACGACATGCATATCAAACAATAAGCAATAAATATGAAAAGAAATATTTTCCAACTATTAAGGCTTTTGTTCTCCAATATGCCTCCCGTCGTATCGCCATCTCATCCGCTCCTCCCTACGCCATGTACAAGCCATTCGGAGATCCAAGCCGAGAAAAACTATTTTAATTTACATCCATCGATCCTATACTCCACGAAGGAGTGTACATGAAATCTAGATCGAAAGTAAACTAAAATAAAAAGAGTGGATAAACAATGTCGTACTTAATTACAAAAAATAAATACTAGCCTCATCAACCCCAAGGATTCAAATAATATACAATTACACACATACAATCACATACACACATATGACCATAATAGTTGGATCCTATGCCTACAACCAAAAAGTTAACCTACGCACATCCTACTATTATCCGACACATACAATATATGATAAGTGGATAAAATTAACCGAATCCTAAACACATAAAATCAGAAACAATGGCTCTGATACCAATTGAAGGGGCGACACTTCACTTCCCACTTCTACTCGGTCACTTGTTCATGGCGATCCCTTCTTCATCCCCAGATTAAAAAAATTAATCCTTGAAAAATAGGGATTACCCAAGCTACCGTTTCATCATCGTGCTATTTGATTAGAGTGGTCACTTGAACAAACTTGTTGTTCAAACAACCTACCTCTATTCTTCGAAAAGCCGTGGAATAGACGATGTACGGATCGCCGGTTTTTGTGTTTGTATTCGGGGTCCAAGTAAATTAGCCACATAACAAAGCATACAACATGCGTAGAATAAGAAAAGATTCATAAACAAGCATTATACCTCATGTTATACCTCTTGATCTTCTATCGTATGTCCTTCCTCCTTTTGGATGTCGTGTGGGAGACGATCTTCCAAAAGTCGAAGCCTCCTAGAACATACTCTTCCCTTCCTTGCTCGCTCTGAACAAAGGGAAGAATGAAACGAAACTCTTCTCCTATCTAGGACCAACCATCAAGCTCCAAGCTTGATGTTTGTGAAGGGGGGAAACTTCGCTTCCAACTTCAACTCGGTCGCTTGTTCATGGTGATCCCGTCTTTGTCCCCGGATTAAAAAAATTAATCCTTTACAAATATGGATTACCCAAGCTACCCTTTCATCGTCGTGCTATTCGATTAGAGTGATCACTTGAACAAACTTGTTGTTCAGGCAACCTACCTCTATTCTTCTAATAGCCACGAAATAGACGATGTACGGATCGCCGATTTTTGTGTTTGTATTTGGGGTCCAATTAAATTAGCCACAGATAATTGAAAACAATTATAGACATAATACAAAAGAACATAAACAAGCATTATACCTCTCGATCTTATATTGTATGTCCTTCCTCCTTTTGGACGTCGTGTGGGTGACGATCTTCCAAAAGTCAAAGCCTCCTAGAACACGTTCTTCCCTTCCTTGCTCGCTCCAAACAAAGGGAAGAATGAAACAAAACTCTTCTACCTTTCTAAAACTGGTCACCAAGTCAAAGGACTTGATGTTGCCGCCGGCCAAGGAATGGGTGATGGAGCGCTGACCAACCTTGAAGAAGGGTTGCCGCCAGCCTCAAGGAGAGGAGAGGACGCCAGCCAAGGAAGAATAAAGGGAGGGGATGGTCGCCGGCCAAGGATGAGAGGGTGATGATGGGCGCCGACCAACTCTTGAAGAAGAGAAAGGAAATAAACCTCAACCTTCCACCTTGTTGCCGCCCAAGACAAAACCCTAACCCTAGCCGCCCAAAGCTTGCTGCCCCAAACCCTAATCCTAGCCTTGTGTCTTTCACACCCAAGCCTTGCCCTCCTTTTAATCTCCACCATTAGATCTAGGGATTTAATCACAACCGTCGAATCTAGAGATTTAATCTCAACCGTCGGATCTAGAGATTTAATCTCCACCATCGGATCTAAAGATTTAATATCCACCGTCAGATCTAGAGTTTCATTTTCCAACATCGGATCTACGCTCTATGAGGGTTTTAATAGGCTACAATAGGGACCATGAGAAGGAGTTGGATCTTGGCCACCCAATGGATCAAGCCCAAATAAAGTCCAATCCATTAATGATAATCCATTCCACTAGAGGATTATCATTGATCTACCTCACCAACCCCCATAAGTTAATATGTGCTCCATATATTATTTGTATATTTATCTCCCCGTGTTTAAGATCTCGAATGCCCATCAATTAATTAATTTATAGATAATTAATTAATCAACATCTAACTCCATGAGTAGTACCACTCAACCTTATCATCATGTCGGACCAAGTCCACCTGTAGGGTTTACATGATGAACCTTATGAGCTCCACAAGGGGACATCATCATCCTAATATATAGAACACGGTTTCCACCTATAATCAATGGCACACCATATAAATAATATCATTTCCCAACATTTCGAGCCTATCGATTTACTCTATAAATCTTGCCCATTCGTAAATCAAAGAAATGAATACTAAGTATATATGTCCATTATTATATCGGGATTAAGAGCATGTACAACATAATATCTGAGGTCCGATTCGATTATGTAGTTGGCAATAAATCGAATCACCTCAAAGTCAGTCCTGCTCAATACACACAAAGTGTACTAGTGTGATTCAATGGTCAAGACAAACCAATACCAAATCACACTACAACCATTCCAATAGTTTGTCCATAACCATCTCGGTTGTGAGCCTTTACTTATACTTTACAAGGAACTGATAACATGATCTCTCGTGTGACACTAGACACCATGTTATCTACAATGTAAAGTACTAGACAATATGCATAACCATAAATATGCAAACAATGATCATGTGATTCTTATTTCAAAATAAAGATGTTCATACAAAAGATAGACTTTTCAGTATACAAGCCAACAATCGCCCACTTATACTAAAAGACTATGTTGTCCTCATACTGCCATACATCTTATTACCATTCCCTTTACATGCCTATCAAAGGCTCTCGCTGGATGGGCGTTAGTGAAAGGATCTGCCAGGTTATCCTCTGATGCAATCTTGGCCACAACAACTTCTCCTTGCTTTACGATTTCTCGTATCATGTGGTACTTGTACTCTATGTGTTTACTTGCCTTATGGGCTCATGGTTCCTTCAAGTTTGCAACTTCACCACTATTATCACAATAAATTGTGACAGTTCTGGGCAAACCAAGAATCATATCCAAATCCATCAAGAAGTTCCTGAGCCACAAAGCTTCTTTGGTCGCCTCAGAGGCCGCCATGCATTTCTGCTTGACACTCCTTCATACAATGGCTCCACCACCCAAAGAAAACACAAAACCTGAGGTAGACTTACTGTTATCCCTATCTGATTGGAAGTCGAAATCTGTGTAACCCACAGGGAGTAATTGATCTGCCTGGTATACCAGCATATAATCCCTGGTCCTTCTCATGTACTTCAATATATGCTTTACCGCAGTCCAATGACCCTGTCCTAGATTACTCTGATATTTGCTAACCATGCCCACGCAAAGCAGATATCCGGTCTTGTACATAGCATAACATCCATGAGGCTTCTTACTGTCGAAGCATAAGGAACCGCCTTCATCTCCTATATCTCCTTAGGTGTTCTAGGAAACATCTCCTTAGGTAAATAAACTCCATGCCTGAAAGGTAGAAAACTATTTTTGGAGTTCTGCATGCTAAAACGATCCATAATGGTGTCTATGTATGAAGCTTGAGATAAGCACAACTTCTTTTTCTTGCGATCCCTTATAACCTTGATTCCAAGGATGTGTCCCACTTCTCCCAAGTCCTTCATATCAAACTGTTTGGACAATCATACCCTTACATCTGATAACACCTTGACATTATTTCCAATTAACAAAATGTCATCTACGTATAGTACAAGAAACACCTCTACGTTTCCATCACATCTCTTGTATACACAAGACTCATCCGGTCTTTGAATAAATCCATAAGACTTGATTACCTCATCAAAGCGGATGTTCCAAGACCTCGAAGCTTGCTTCAATCCATAAATAAACTGATTAAGATTGCACACAAGATGCTCTTTGCCCTTTGCAATGAATCCCTCTTGTTGCTTCATATAGATGTTCTCATCAAGACTTCCATTAAGGAAAGTTGTCTTGACATCCATCTGTCATACCTCATAATCCATATGAGCAGCAATACATAAGAAAATCCGGATAGACTTAAGGATGGCCACCGGCGAAAAGGTCTCCTCATAATCGATGCCCTCTTTCTGAGTATACCCCTTCGCAACAAGCCTCGCTTTGAAGGTCTCAACTTTCCCGTCTATTCCTCTCTTTCTTTTGTAGATCCACTTGCATTCAATGGCTTTTACACCATTAAGTGGTTCTATGCGCTCCCAGACCTAATTTGAATCCATAGTTTCTATCTCAGAATTCTTCGGTCTTTTCCAAGATACCACATCTTTATCTTGGATCGCCTCGTCATATGTCCAGGGATCAGGTTCATGTTCACCAGGGATCAAATCAGAATATTCTCCTAAGAACATGAATCTATCAGGCTGTCTAACAACTCTTCCACTACGATGAGGTATTACCTGTGTATCCTCTGTGACACGCGGTGCAGTGACTTGTGGTATATCCTCTTGTACCAGTAGTACTGAAGTAGTGACTTCCCCTCTCAATTCCTGTAGAACAATCTTACTCATGGGCTTGTGGTTCATCACATAGTCTTCCTCTAGAAATATGACTTTCGTACTAACGATAACCCTCTGATCTCAAGGACTATAAAACAAACCACCTTTCATTCCTCTAGGATAGCCAACGAACATGCGCACTTCTGTACGAGGTTCCAACTTACCATCATCTGCCTTCAGCACATGTGCTAGACTGCCCCAAATCCGAATATGTCTCAGACTAGGCTTTTGCACAATCCATAATTCTATGGGAGTAGAAGGCACTGATTTAAATGGTACAAAGTTTAGAATATACACTCTCGTATCTAGAGCATATCCCCATAACGAATCTGGCAACTCAAAATAACTCATCATCGATCTAACCATCTCCATAATAGTCCTATTCCTTCGCTCTGCTACAACATTCTGCTGGGGTGTGCCAGGTGCAGACAATTGGGATTGAATCCCAACCTCTGATAAGTAATTCCTAAACTCTCTCAAGTGGTACTCACCACCACTATTAGATCGTAGTGTCTTAATACTTTTACCTTGACGTTTCTCCACATCAGCCTTAAATTCTTTGAACTTGTCAAAGCATTCAGACTTGCGGTGCATCAAGTAAATGTATCCATATCTCGAATAATTTTCTATAAAGGAGACAAAATATTCAAAACCACCTCTTCCCTGGATAGACATAGGACCACACAAATCAGAATGAATCAGCTCCAACACATCTTTGGCTCTATACCTCTTGGCCTTAAAAGGCCTCTTGGTCATTTTACCCTCCAAGCAAGATTCACATGTTGGGAAATCTTCCAACACTAATGAACCTAGAGGTCCATAAGCTATCAACCTTTGAATTCTTCTTAGGTTAATATGACCTAGCCTTAGATGCCAAAGTTATGTTTGGTTCATCTTTGAAGGTTCTTTTCTCTTATTGGAATTAGAAGATGAGTTATTTACTTCTATTTGCATCGTGGGAGCTTTTGGTTCAAGTCTATATAAATTCCCTATCAATGCACCGGAATATATAATCTCCCTATTCCTTTTTATAACGACTATGACATTAAAAGAAATAGAATATCCATCCATAAACAATTTAGAAACTGAAATCAAATTCTTTCTAAATGAAGGTACATAAAGGAAATTTCTCAGAACCAAAGTTTTATTCCTATCAAAAGATAAATAAACATCTCCTACTTCAATAGCTGCCACCTTCGTAGAATTTCCCATGTAGATGGTAATCTCTCCCTCAGCTAGTCGTCTAGTTTTCTTGAACCCCTGCATAGAATTGTCGACATGATCAGTGGCTCCCATATCTACACACGCGGTACCGGTAGATAACACCGCTAAACATGTTTCAATGACTAAACTAAAAGATATACCTTTATTCTGTTTGCGGTTGGGATAGTTCACCTTCCAATGTCCAGTCTGCTTGCAAGTCAAGCACTTACCTTTCGGCTTCTTCACTCCTCCCTGAGATCCTGCCGCCATATTTGCTACACCTTGTTTCTTCTTCTTCTTTCCTTTAGGCTTAGAAGTAGAAACCTTTTGAGCAACCATGGCATGATCACTCTGACAAAAAAGCCCCTTTGCCGCCTGGAGTTCTGTCAGATGCTCCACCAACAAATACAACCTCTTATTCATGTTGTAGTTCAGGCAAAACTACTCAAAACATCTAGGTAGAGATTGGAAAATGATATCGACCAGGGTTTCCCCATCGATCTCTGCTCCAAGGACTTCCAGCTCATTCAAATGAGCCATCATCTTGAGAACATGATCCCTCACGGGTGTTCCCTCAATCATGGTGGTCGTTATCAAGTTCCTCATAGTTTCCTACCTAGGAGCCCAATTCTGGTGTTCGAAAAGTTCCTTGAGATTGAGCATAATGTCATGGGCAGTAGTCATGGCCTGATACTGATGTTGCAATACATTTTACATAGAAGCAAAAATATAACACCGCACCATCTCATCTGCCTTGACCCACTTCCTATAACTCTCTTTCTCTTTTTCACTAGAATCATCTATAGGCTTAGGAGGACATTCTTTGAAGAGTACATATTTGTACTCCTCAGTAGTCAAGACAATGTCCAGATTCTGTTTCCAATCAACATAGTTAGGTCCAGAAATTTGTTTTCTTTCAGAATCATAGCAAGTGGGTTGAAATCCATTTTGAAAAACCCAAGAATCACAGTGATCAAAACAATAGATTTCAAAAATTTATTGATTCCTCAAACAATAAAATTTTAAAATCAACCAACACCTCAACACCTCAAACGATAGTGTGGACGTATACGAATTCTATATTTGTAAGAGGAGGTTTTACCCATTAATTTTATTATCCTGTCAACCTTACTTTTTGACAAATAAAATTAATAGTTGGTTACTCTTTGGCCCTACGAATAAAAGCAGTGACTCCAATGGGGAGAATACTTTTATTTGCATCTAAGTGTTTACCATTACCCGATACTAAGGCAATTACCTCGGATTATGTGCTTTCCGATGGGGAAGTACACACGCTCCTAAATAATTTCCTATAACCATATTTGACCTAGTGATCCACAAAATAAACTCATCTGATATGGATGAAGGCACTCAGAGCCAACGCGCAAGTTTGTTCACATCACATGTCATATTGTAATGATGGCCTGGAATTAAAAAATATTTCACTCCCACTTAGTAATTTAAAATTGAGGAATTTTCAAACACACACATGTTGGGATGTATACTGAAAAGTCTATCTTTTGTATGAACATCTTTATTTTTGAAATAAGAATCACATGATCATTGTTTTCATATTCATGGTTATGCATATTATCTGATACATTACATTATAGATAACATGGTGTGTGGTGTCACACGAAAGATCATGTTATCAGTTCCTTGTAGAGTATAAGTAGAAGCTCACAACCGAGATAGTTTTGGACAAACCATTGGTATGGTTGTAGTGTGATTTGGTATTGGTTTGTCTTGACCTTAGAATTACACTAGTACACTTTGTGTGTATTGGGTAGGAATAACTTAGAGGTGATTCAATTTATTGTTGACTACATAATTGAATCGATACTCGAATATTATGGTGTACATGCTCTTAATCCTGATATAATAACGGGCACATGTACTTAGTATTTATTTCTTTGATTTACCAATGGGTGAGATTTATAGATAAAATCGATAGGCTCGGTAAGTTGAAAAATGATATTATTTACATGGTGTGTCGTTGATTATAAGATAAAATCGTGTCCTAAATATTAGGATGATGATGTCCCCTTGAGGAGCTCATAAGGATCATCATGTAAACCCTGCAGGTGGACTTGATCTGGCATGATGATAAGGTTGAGTGGTACTACTCATGGATTTAGATGTTGATTAATTAATTGTCAGTAAATTAATTAATTGATGGACATTCGAGATCTTAAACATGGGGAGATATTTGTACAATTAATATATGGAGCCCATATTTATTTATGGGGGTTAGTGAGGTAGATCAATGATAATCCTCTAATGAAATGGATTATCATTAATGGATCGGATTTTATATGGGCTAGATCCATTGGGTGGCCAAGATCCAACTCCTCCTCAAGGTCCCTATTGTAGCCTATTAAAACCCTCATGAAACCTAGATCCAACAGACACGATTAAAAGGAGGCTTGGGCGAGATCTATAATTAAAGGCCCAAGGCTTGGGCGACAACTTAGTTTTTGGATGTTAGGGTTTAGGTTAGGGTTGGCTTGGGCGCTAAGAAGATAGGAGGTGTGCTAGGGTTTTGTCCCTTTGGCCGACGACACAAGAGGGTCTAGGGTTTGCTTCTTTTTTCTCTTGGTCGGCCACCCTCATCTTCTCCTAGGGCCGGCGGTGCCACCTTCACCCTCTTCCCTTGGTTGACTGCAAGAGTTAGGGTTTCTTCCCTTGGAGCTCTTGGCCGGCGCCCATCCTTCTTCCTCTCCTTGGTCGGCAGTAAGGACCAAGCAAGTTGGCTTGGTGGTCGGTGCTAGATAGGAGAAGAAGGGAGTTTGGTTATCTTCCTTTGTTCGGACCGAGCAAGGAAAGGAAGATACGCAATCTAGGAAGGTTTCAACTCTTGGAGGATCGTTGCCCACACAATGTTCAAGAGGAGGATTGGACATACAATAGAAGATCAAGAGGTATACAAGAGGTATAATCTTGCTTGTTTTGATTTAGTTCTTTTGTACAATGCATGTGGCTAATTTAGTTGGACCCCAAAGATAAACACAAAAATCGGTGATCCGTACATCATCTATTTCATGGCTAATCGAGGAAAAAAGTTAGGTTGCTTGAATAACAAGTTTGTTCAAGAGACCACTCTAATCGAATAGCACGATGATGGATCGGTTGCTTGGGTAATCCGTCATCATTTTGGATTATTTTTTTTTAATCCGGGGATGTAGATGGGATTGCCATGCACAAGCGACCGAGGTGCGAAGCAAAGCTTCGATTCCAACCAACAATTGGTATCAGAGCCACATTTTTTAGTTTTGTATGTTTAGGATTCGGTTACTTTTATGCACATATCATATATTGTATGTGTCGGATGATAGTAGGATGTGCATAGGCTAACTTTTTGGTTGCAGGCATAAGATCCAACTATTATGGTCGTATGTGTGTGTATGTGATTGGATGTGTGTAATTGTAATATTATTTGAATCCTCGAGGTTGACGAGGCTAGTATTTAATTTATGTAATTAAGTACGACATTGTTTAGCCACTCTTTTATTTTAGTTTACTTTCAATCTAGATTTCATGTACACTCCTTCATGGAGTATAGGATCGATGGATGTAAATTAAAATAATTTTTCTCGGCTTGGATCTTCGGATGGATTGTACATGGTGTATGGAGGAGCAGACGAGATGGCGACATGACGAGAGGCATATTAGAAAACAAAAGCCATAATAGTTGGAAAATATTTTTTTTCATATTTATTGCTTCTTGTTTGATATGCATGTTGTGTGCTAGGAAAATTCCTCATTTTAAATTACTAAGTGGGAGAGGGATATTTTTTTAAAAATTCCCATGGCCTTAATTACGATTTGACATGTGATGCAAACAAACTTGCGCGTCGGCTCTGAGTTCCTTCTTCCCCATCGGATGAGTTTGTTCTACGGATCACAGGGTTAAATATGGTTATAGAAAATTATTTAGGAGTGTGTGTACTTCCCCATCGGAAGGCACATAATCCGAGATAATTGCCTTGGTATCGAGTAATGGTGAACACTTAGATGCAAATAAGAGTATCCTCCCCATCAGAGTCACTGCTTTTATTTGTAGGGCCGAAGAGGAACTAACTATTAATTTTATTTGTCAAAAAGTTAGGTTGATAGGATAATAAAATTAATGGGTAAAACCTCCTTTTATAAATGTAGAATTCGTATACGTCCACACTATCGTGGCATACGATATTCTTGGTGTTTTGATGTGTTGGTTGATTTTTAAATTTTATTGTTTGAGAAATCAATAAATTTTTGAAATCTAATGTTTTGATCTATGTGATTCTTAGGTTTTTCAAAAATGACTTTCAATCCACTTACTGTGATACTAAAGGTGAATAAACTTACTGGACCCAATTATGTTAATTGGAAAAGGAATCTTGATATTGTCTTGACTGCTAAGGAGTACAAGTATGTACTCTTCGAAGAGTGTCCTCCTAAGCCTGCGAATGATTCTGGGGAAAATGAGAAAGAGAGTTATAAAAAGTGGATTAAGACTGATGAGATGGCGCGATGTTACATTTTGGCTTCTATGTCAAATGTATTGCAACATCATCATCAAGCCATGCCCATTGCTTATGACATGATGCTCAATCTCAAGGAACTTTTCGGAGACTAGAATTGAGCTGCGAGGTAGGAAGCCATGAGGAACTTGATGATGACCACCATGATCGAGGGAACACCCGTGAGGGATCATATTCTCAAGATGATGGCTCATTTGAATGAGTTGGAAGTCCTTGGAGCTTATATCAATGGGGAAACCCAGGTCGATATAATTTTCCAGTCTCTACCTAGGAGTTTTGAGTAGTTTCGCCTGAACTACAACATGAATAAGAGGTTGTATTCATTGGCGGAGCATCTGACAGAACTCCAGGCGGTAGAGGGGTTGTTTCGTCAGAGTGCTCAGGCTCAGGCCATGGTTGCTCAGAAGGTTTCGACTTCTAAGCCGAAAGGCAAGAAGAAGAAGAAACAAGGTGTGGCAAAGGTGGCAGGAGGATCTCAGGGAGGAGTGAAGAAGTCGAAAGGCAAGTGCTTCACTTGCAAGCAGACTGGACATTGGAAGAAGGACTCTCCCAATCGGAAGTAGAACAAAGGCATATCTTTTGGTCTAGTCATTGAAACATGTTTAGCTGTGTTATCTATCGGCACCTGGTGTGTAGATACGGGAGCCACTGATCATGTCTGCAATACTTTGCAGGGGTTCCAGGAAACCAGATGACTAGCTGAGGGGGAGATTACCGTTTACTTTGGCGATGCTACGAAGGTGGCAGTTATTGCAGTGGGAGATATTTATTTATCTTTTGATAGTAATAAAACTTTGGTCCTGAAAAATTACCTTTATGTACCTTTATTTAGAAAGAATTTGATTTTGGTTTCTAAATTATTTTTGAATGGATATTCTATTTCTTTTAATGACAGAGTTGTTATAAAAAAGAATAGGGAGATTATCTCTTCTGGTGCATTGATAGGAAATTTATATACCCTTGAACCAAAAGCTCCCACGATGCAAATAGAAGTAAATAACTCATCTTCTAAATCCAATAAGGAAAAGAACCTTTGAAAATGAACCAAACATATCTTTGGCATCTAAGGTTAGGTCATATTAACCTAAGTAAAATTCAAAGGTTGATAGCTGATGGACCTCTGGTTTCATTAGTGGTGGAAGATTTCCCAACCTGTGAATCTTGCTTGGAAGGTAAAATGACCAAGAGGCCTTTTAAGGCCAAGGGGTATAAAGCTAAAGATGTGTTAGAATTGGTTCATTCTGATTTGTGTGGTTCTATGTCTATCTAGGCTAGAGGTGGTTTTGAATATTTTGTCTCTTTTATAGACGATTATTCAAGTCTTGATGCGCCGCAAGTCTGAATGCTTTGACAGGTTCAAAAAATTCAAGGCTGATGTGGAGAAACGTCAAGGTAAAAGTATTAAGACACTACGATCTGATCATGGTGGTGAGTACCTCTTGGGGGAGTTTAGGAATTACTTATCAGAGGCTGGGATTCAATCCCAATTGTCTGCACCTGGCACACCCCAGCAGAATGGTGTAGCGGAGCGAAGGAATAGGACTCTTATGGAGATGGTTAGATCGATGATGAGTTATTCTAAGTTGCCAGATTCGTTCTGGGGGTATGCTATGGATACGACAGTGTATATTATGAACCTGGTACCATCTAAATCAATGCCTTCTACTCCCACAAAATTGTGGACTGGGCGAAAGCCTAGTCTGAGACATATTCGGATTTGGGGGAGTCCACCACATCTGCTGAAGGCAGATGCTGGTAAGTTGGAACCTCATACAAAAGTGCGCATGTTCATAGGCTATCCTAGAGGAACAAAAGATGGTTTGTTCTATAGTCCTAGAGATCAGAGGGTGATCGTTACCATGAATGTCAGATTTTTTTAGGAAGACTATATGATGAACCACAAGCCCACACATGTCATAGAGGATACACAGGTGATACCTCATCTTAGTGGGAGGGTTGTTATACAGCCTGATAGATTTATGTTCTTGGGAGAATCTTCTGATTTGGTCCCTGGCGAACATAAACCTGATCCCTGGATATATGACGAGGCAATCCAAGATAAAGATGCGGTATCTTGGCAAAGTGCAATGAATTCTGAGATAGAATCTATGGATTCAAATCAGGTCTAGGACCTAGTAGAACCTCCCAACGGTGTAAAAATCATTGGATGCAAGTGGATCTACAAAAGAAAGAGAGGAATAGATGGGAAGGTTGAGACCTCAAAGCAAGGCTTGTTGCGAAAGGGTATACTCATAAAGAGTGTATCGATTATGAGGAGACCTTTTCGTCGGTAGTCATGCTTAAGTCTATCCGGATTCTCTTATGTATTGCTGCTCATATCGATTATGAGGTGTGGCAGATGGATGTCAAGACAGCTTTCTTAATGTAAGTCTATAGGAAAACATCTATATGGAGCAACCAGAGGGATTCATTGCAAAGGGAAAAGAGCATCTTGTGTGCAAGCTTAACCGGTCCATTTATGTATTGAAGCAAGCTTTGAGATCTTGGAACATTCGCTTTGATGAGGTAATCCAGTCTTATGGATTTATTCAAAGTCCGGATGAGTCTTGTCTATACAAGAGATGTGACGGAAACGTAGTGGTATTTCTTGTACTATACGTAGATGACATTTTGTTAATTGGCAACAATGTCAATGTGTTATCAGACATAAGGGTATGGTTGTCCAAACAGTTTGATATGAAGGAGTTGAGAGAAGTGGGACACATCCTTGGGATCAAGGTTATAAGGGATCGCAGGAAAAGCATGTTGTGCTTATCTCAAACTTCATACATAGACACCATTTTGGCTCGTTTTAGCATGCAGAACTCCAAGAAAGGTTTTCTACCTTTTAGGCATGGAGTTCCTTTATCTAAAGAGATGTGTCCTAGAACATCAAAGGAGATAGAGGGGATGAAGGCGGTTCCATATGCTTCGGCAGTAGGAAGCCTCATGTATGCTATGTTATGTATGAGGTTCGATATCTTCTTTGACGTGGGCATGGTTTGCAGATATCAAAGTAATCTAGGACAGGGACATTGGACAACGGTAAAGCATATATTGAAGTCCCTGAGAAGGACTAGGGATTATATGCTGGTATACCAAGCAGATCAATTACTCCTTGTGGGTTACACAGATTTCGATTTCTAATCAGATAGGGATAATAATAAATCTACCTCGAGTTTTGTGTTTACTTTGGGAGGTGGAGCCATTGTATAGAGGAGTGTCAAGCAGAAATGTGTGGCGTACTCTACCATGGAAGCTAAGTATGTGGCAGCCTTTGAGGTGGCCAAAGAAGTTGTATTGCTCAGGAACTTCTTGATGGACTTGGATGTGATTCCTGGTTTTCCCAGAACTATCACAATTTTTTGTGATAACAGTGGTGCAGTTGCAAACTCGAAGGAACCACGAGCCCATAAGGAAAATAAACACATAGAGTGCAAATACCACCTAATACGAGAGATCATAAAGCGGGTAGAAGTTGTTGTCGCCTAGATTGCATCAGAGGATGACCTGGTAGATCCTTTCACTAAGGCCCTTCAAGCGAGAGCTTTTGATAGGCATGTGGAGGGAATGGGAATCAAATGTATGGAAGTATGACGACAGCATAGTCTTTTAGTATAAGTGGGAGATTGTTGGGATGTATACTGAAAAGTATATCTTTTGTATGAACATCTTTATTTTTGAAATAAGAATCACATGATCATTGTTTGCATATTTATGGTTATGCATATTGTCTGATACATTACATTGTAGATAACATCGTGTGTGGTGTCACACGGAAGATTATGTTATCAGTTCCTTGTAGAGTATATGTAGAGGCTCACAACCGAGATGGTTTTGGATAAACCATTGGTATGGTTGTAGTGTGATTTGGTATTGATTTGTCTTGACCATAGAATTACACTAGTACACTATTTGTGTATTGGGTAGGACCGACTTAGAAGTGATTCAATTTATTGTTGACTACATAATTGAATCGGACCTCGGATATTATGGTGTAAATGCTCTTAATCCCGATATAATAATGGGCACATGTACTTAGTATTTATTTCTTTGATTTACCAATGGGTGAGATTTATATATTAAATCGATAGGCTCGGTAAGTTGGGAAATAATATTATTTACATGGTTTGTCGTTAATTATAGGAGGAAACTGTGTTCTAAATATTAGGATGATGATGTCCCCTTGAGGAGCTCATAAGGATCTTCATTTAAACCCTACAGGTGGACTTGGTCCAGCATGATGATAAGGTTGAGTGGTACTACTCATGGAGTTAGATGTTGATTAATTAATCGTCAGTAAATTAATTAATTGAAGGACATTCGAAATCTTAAACACGGGGTGATATTTGTACAATTAATATATGGATCCCATATTTATTTATGGGAGTTGTTGAGATAGATCAATGATAATCCTCTAGTGGAATGGATTATCATTAATGGATTGGACTTTATGTGGGCTAGATCCATTGGGTGGCCATGATCCTGTTAGTAATATATGAGAGATGTCGTAAGGCAATCGCCTTATGTTTGAACCATTTATATGATAAATTAAGATTTACTATTTGAGTATACATGTTTTCATGTATTTAATTAGATCTTAAACTCATTTACTGAATGGCCCAATACGATTCACAGTATGAGAGAATTTGTGATTGGATCAAAACTAGTGAGTATCTTTACATGTGTAATTGTGATGTATTGGAATTATCCCTAGTCGATGAATAGATGGATTGTGACACCATCAATTCTGTAGAGACTAGCACAAGGTTTACTCCTTGGATCAAAGCAGCTGATTCTCACTGGCTGGAGTCATTGTGATGTCCGTAGTTAATCGTGGATGCTAGTTATGGTAACTAGTTCATTGGAGTGACCAACCATAAAACTTCATATGGTTCTCTACATATATAGATATGTTAATGAAGTTCTTACTGTAGCTTAAGTGCGATGTTCCTTTGACTTGCGGTATTGAAGTCATCTTGGTCATGAAGACCTATGCTTTGACATCTTAAGCAAGCATCTCTGAGGAGATGTGGACCCGAAATGATTGAGCATAAGTCAAAGTGATCGAAGGTGTTTGAATAGCCTATAAAATATTAACCACTACTTGCGAGGAGATGTATACCCATGGCCTCTCGTCAGATTGTTACTAAAGTCTTTGGCCAAACCATTACATGTTTAGAGTAAGGTACTCTTGGATACATGTGCAGTAACTAGAATCTGTAGGACGAGGAAATGATACTTGGGCTAGGTATGACGTAGTCAACCTAGTGGGGACTAACACTTTAGACCATGTCCGAACCAAGTGGGTATAAGATGTGTGAAGGGAATGGGGCACGATTCATTGTAGCTGCTGAAGGGTTTCAGAAATAGTTCTGGATCAACCGTTGATCTTTTCGATTAATTGGGGATCAAGATGTACTACTAGGTGCCACTCATGATCATTTTATAATTAATGGTTAATTATAGATAGCCAACATAAACCAAGAACCTATTTGGTCACACGCACAACGAGCATAATCTGAAGGATTTAAAACGATCTTGAGAATGAGATTCTCAGACCGAGAGAAACTATGTTTGGTTGGACCAAACAAGGATCGAGCATGAAATCATTTCAGTTGCAATGGAAGCGTGGATGGGTCGTGTCTTATGAAGACATGATGGATGAACCAAATTTGATTTGGTTCTAATCCAATGGTGAAGAATAAACCAAAGGGGTTTGGTTTGTTTTAAACGAATGAACCAAAGTTGGTTCGGTTCGTTTTAACTTAAAATAGACCAACTCGATTCGGTTTATTTTAACTTAAGTTAATGGAGCGGGTTAATGAATTTTTGGTTATGAACCAATAATCGTTAGGAGAATATGTTCTCTATAAAAACAGAGCTTAAGGGTTTTGTGAAAACCTAATCCTAATTTGTGCCGCCCCCTCCCTCTCTTCTTCTTGTGCCGCCGCCCAGCTCTTGTGCGGCCGTCCAAGTTATTGTTGGCATCCAAGATCCTATCGACGATCCTCCGGCGACCCTCCAGCGACTTCCCTTGGCTCAGGTGACCAAGGAGCGGTCGGCCATCCTCTTTGGGCCGGCGCAACCCCTCCACCAATCTGTCTAGAATTCTGGACAGCTTCCTCCCTTCGTGTCGGAGCGTCATTTGGACGACGTTTGGAGCTCCAATAGCGGCTACCTTGCCAGGGATTCAATCTCCAGTAATCCTCATAGGTGGAGGACGAAGGATTCATCAAACGGTTGACGAATACCTCTACTGAGAAGCGAGTTTTGGGGACTCATTTTTTAATCCGAATTTTGATTCAGATTGTGATATTCTCTCGATCACATCGCCTTCGACACGAGGCTAGTGACTCGTACGAAGATGAGGCTCATGGCTTTGTGAAGTCATCCCGACGATACTCGGCGTGGACACGGATAGAGGCGATTCTAGCGAGAGTCACTCCGGTTGATGCCTTTTCCGCTACACGTGATACGTCAGGTATACGTAGAGTAATTTCCTTTTATTGCAAAATTTGAATCTACGATTATGTCTATACATGTTGTACTATGCATGCATGTGGTGTGTGTATTATAATAAATTAGATTTATTGCTTTTTATTTCTTACGCTGCGCACATGTTTACGAAATATGTTCGAACACACACTCGCCGCGGTGCCGGAAACCAACAGTGGTATTAGAGCCTAAGTTGTATTTCGACATAATTGTAAAATTATTTTGTGATAGTCGTAAATGTATATATGGAAGTTTTCTACTTTTTGGAAAGTTTAAAAGTATTTATAGAAATTTTCTAATTTTTGAAAGTCTAGAAGTATTTATGGAATTCTTCTACTTTTGGAAAGTTTAGAAGTATTTATGGAAATTGACACTTTTCATAAATAAAATATATGATTAGATTTGGAAATTTGTTTCCTAATTTAATCATGATTTGATTTGGGGAATCAAATCTAAAATATATTTTATTTCAATAAATAGTTTTGACAATTTAGGAAATTTGTTTCCTAAATTAAATTTGACTTTTCCTTAATTAACACTTTCCATAAATAAAATATGTGATTAGATTTGGAAATTTGTTTCCTAATTTAATAATGATTTGATTTGGAGAATCAAATCTCAAATATATTTTATTTTCGTAAATAGTTATGACATATAAGGAAATCTTGTACATGTCATAATTGTATGCCATGTAATTGCATTAGATATATATCATTATGTCATGCGTGTCATGACATGTAGATGGATGCCTTTTATGTCATGCCATGTAGATAATAGTTATTTGCATGCAAAGAGGATGAGACATAAAAACCCTTATTCAATATTAAAGCCTACATCTTCTATTAATATGGTTAGAACTAGAGTTCTATTTCCTATTTGGGTTGTTGGACTCTCTCCAAGCCCGGCTTGAACCTAAACATGTTCAAACCATGGAATAGTTTAATACTAATATGGTAAGAGTCAGAGGTCAATCATTAGCTTTGGTTGTTAGACTTTCTCCAAGCTGGGCTAATTGGTTGAATGCGCTCTAACCATATTAAAACTATTTCTCGATTAATGGGTTGACTTTAACCGGGAGCATCGGCTCGTTGGACTCTCTCCAAGGTCGATGTGAAGGGAGGTGAAGTTGGGTGCTATGCATATGATGCATACTTGTTAATGAGTTAACAACCCGATGTATGTGTGAATATTCAATTAGTTGATAGCACATTGTGATAGTTGCATATATGTGATATGCAATCGGTATACTTGATATCTAGCATTGTAGCTATGAATGTCTTGTTGGACTCTCTCCAAGGTTATTCATATATATGTTGGATATCAACCCATTCGGAGATGGACCTACAATCTCCCGAAGTGATTTTTGGGGGTTTTGAAATTCGAAAAATGAATGGGATTTATGAATGTATGTTGATGCATTTTAAATCAACTTTCTCATATATGCTTGATTTCTATTTCTAGTTTAATCACTTGATCATGATGTCTTTGAATTTGCGATCTATTTTGAATTCGAATAAATTGACTAGGCCGAACTTCTTGGGTTGGCTTAGAAACTTGAGAATTATTCTTAAGGCGGAAAAGCTTGCATATGTCCTTGAAGAGCCTCTTCCCGCCCGTCCTAGTGATCACGCAACTCTGGACCAATTTTTGTCTTATTAGAAACATGTGAGTGATTCTTAACAAGTGAGTTGCATCATGTTAGCCGCAATGGTAACCGAGCTGAGGAAGCAGCATGAGCATATGGATGCTCTTACCATAGTCCTTCATATTTATAAGTTGTTTGATGAGCAAGTGAGATTCGAAAGGTTCGAAGTCTCCAAGCTCCTCTTCACCTCTGAGATGCAAGAAGGTTCATCTATGGTACTGCTCAACATGGTGAAGATTGTGGAGCCTTCTGTGAAGCATGAGTAGGCCATGGTGTTGTTAGTTGATTCCTCGAAGAAGGTTCTATGAGGAAGTCAAAGGAAAAGCAGAAGGGGAAGAAGAAAAAGGCTAAAAAGGCAAAACCAGCTCAAAAGGGCACTTGCCATCATTATGGCAAGGAGGTCCATTGGCGAAGAAACTACAAGATTTATCTTGAGTCCGTGAAGAAGAATAAGGCATAAGATGCCCCATCTTCTTCAGATATTTTCGTTATTGATTGTCATTCTATTTCCTCAAGCACTTGGGTATTGGATACTAGGTGTGGCTCACATATATGTAATGACATACATGGGCTAAGAAATAGAAGAAGACTCGTTAAAGGAGAGTCAAATTTACATGTTGGGAATGGAGCAAAGATTGCTGCACTCGCCATTGGAACGTATTTGTTGAAACTCCCTACAGGACTTGTCTTAGAACTCGACAATTGCTTTTATGTTCCTTCGTTGATAAAGAACATCATTTCTATTTCTTGTTTGAATAGAAATGGGTACCATTTAACTTTTAGTAACAATTATTGTTACTTAACTTTGAGTGACGTTCTTTATGGGACAAGAACTTTGAGCAATGACATTTATACATTGGACGTATCCAGTGACATTTTCAATAACGAAGCGAGCAACAAGAGTGCTCGAAAGGATAATCAATTAGACTCCTATATGTGGGATTGTCATCTTGTCCATGCAAGCAAGAAAAGCATGTCCGAATTACACCGATGTGGAATTCTGGAATCGTTTGAATTGGATTCATACGATACATGTGAATCATGCTTAAAAGGCAAGATGAATAAGTTACCTTTTACTGGAAAAGGTGAATGAAGGTAGGAAACTTCGCTTCCCACTTCAACTCGGTCGCTTGTTCATGGTGATCCCTTCTACGTCCCCGGAAAAAAAAAATTATCCTTGACAAGAGGGATTACCCAAGCAACCATGTCATCGTCGTGCTATTCAATTAGAGTAGTCACTTGAATAAACTTGTTGTTCAAGCGACCAACCTCTATTCTACGAATAGCCACGGAATAGATGATGTACGGATCGCCGACTTTTGTGTTTATGTTCGGGGTCCAAGTATATTTAGCCACAAAATAGAATATATCATGCATATATAATTGAAAAACAATTACAAACATGTTACATATGAAGATAGATAAGTGTTATACCTCTCGATCTTCTATTGTATGACCTTCCTCCTTTCGGACGTCATGTGGGCGACGATCTACCAAAAGTTGAAGCTCCTAGATCACCAATCTTCCTTCCTTACTCATTCCGAGCAAGAGGAAGAATAGAAACAAGACCCTTCTCCTTCCTTTAGCCAACCAACAAACAACGAGCAAGTTGCTTGCCGCCGACCAACAAGGAGAAGTTGAGAAAGATGAATGCCGACCAAGAGCTCCAAGGGAGGACCCTAAGCCTTGTTTCCACCGGCCAAGGAGAGGAGAAGAAGCTGGTTTGGACGCCGGCCAAAGGAGGAGAGGGGTTGTATGGACGCTGGCCACCAAGGAAGAAGAAGAAGATAAGGAAAAGGTTTCCTTATTTGGTGCCGCCAACTCCAAACCCTAACTCCAAGCCTCTTGCTGCCAACTTCAAAACTCCCTTGCTTCTAATTAATTATCCACGCCAAACCTAGCCTCTCCTTTTATAGAGTTAGGGATAAGCCTTGTTTTAATCTCCACCATTGGTTCTAGGGATTTAATCTCAACCGTCGGATCTAGAGATTTAATCTCAACCGTCAGATCTAGAGATTTAATCTCTACCTTTGGATCTAGAGTTTTGTTTCCATCCATTGGATCTAGGCTTCATGAGGTTTTAATAGGCTACAATAGGGACCATGAGGAGAAGTTGGACCTTGGCCACCCAATGGATCAAGCCCACATAAAGTCTGATCCATTAATGATAATCCAATCCACTAAAGGATTATCATTGATCTACCTCACCAACCCCCATAAGTTAATATGGGCTTCATATATTATATGCACATTTTCTCCCCGTGTTTAAGATCTCGAATGTCCGTCGATTAATTAATTTACTGACCATTAATTGATCAACATCTAACTCCATGAGTAGTACCACTCAACCATATCATCATGCCGGACCAAGTCCACCTGCAACGTTTACATGATGAACCTTATGAGCTCCTCAAGGGGCATCATCATCCTAATATATAGGACATAGTTTCCTTCTATAATCAACAACACACCATATAAATAATATCATTTCCCAACTTACCGAGCCTATTGATTTAATCTATAAATCTCGGCCATTGGTAAATCAAAGAAATGAATACTAAGTATATGTGCCCGTTATTATATCGGGATTAAGAGCATGTGCAATATAACATTTGAGGTCCGATTCGATTATGCAGTCAGCAATAAATCGAATCACCTCTAAGTTGGTCCTGCTCAATACACACAAAGTGTACTAGTGTGATTCTATGGTCAAGACAAACCAATACCAAATCACACTACAACCATACCAATGGTTTGTCCAAAGTCATCTCTATTGTGAACCTATACTTATACTTTACAAGGAGCCGATAACATTGATGCGGGTGCGGAGGAAAAATCCGTTCGCTCCATTTTCAAGGCGATGAGGCGATGAGGGAGGTCTCGGAGTATTCTCCCCCGGCAGCGATCAGTAAAGAATAAGAAAATGAAGTAGACGAAATGCGAAAACCCGACACCAACAATCGAGATTCAGACACGAGATGTAACGTGGTACGGAATAAGGATTCCTACTCCACGGGGGTGAGGTTGCTCACCAGATGCAGTGCCTAAGCACTTTTCACTACAAAAATCCTCCTTTACAGAAAGCAAGTTTCCGAAGGTGGAGGAGAAATGACCTCTTACAATGATGTTACAAGATGAGGAAAACACAAGAGACTTAACAAACAGCAGATCTCCGTCCTCCTTCTCCGGCGAGACCATTCTTCCTTTTTCTCCTCGTCTCCTCTTCTCTCTTGCTGGATGTGAATGATTGTGGATCGATCTCTTGCCTCCTTCTCTCCCTTTTATCTTCCCTTCTCCTTCAACGTAACGTCGTGGATTATCCCCATTGTACACGTGGCCACCTCCTCTTCCGGGAGAATAATTATGTTACAAATATGAGGAACGAGGACTCCCCCGAATATTGCGTGGGGCCCCCCAAGCCGTTGCATAGCACTTTTCCCTTTACTTTTTCAGGCGACGAGGTTAACCTGTTTCCCTCACCTCTCTGCTTTGGGTGAAGTTAACTTAGGCCCCTATACCATAGGTGACCTAGCCTTAGGGTTTCTCCCTAAACCGAACCAATTCTCCTTTTTCCCGTACCAACCTTCTTTCACGTCGATTAGGTTGACCTGACCCTTCCTCCATCCCATTGGCTTCCGGACTTGCTTAGTTGAACCAGTTCCTAGTCCTCTGTTAGCTAAGTGCCTTCCGCCTCTTTTCCACCTGCGTTCCTTGTTTCTAGCATTCGCCCGTGCCGATAGCTCTCGCTACTTGCCCGTGCCGATGACCTCTGGTACTTGCGCCCGTGTCGATTACTTCCGATAACTCTCGCCCGTGTCAATGGCTTCTGATAACTCTCGCCCGTGCCAATGGCTTCTGATAACTCTCGCCCGTGCCAATGGCTTCTGATAACTCTCGCCCGAACGGTTTCCCCCTTTGGCTGAACCAGGTGTTTTGGGGGACGGGTCACGGGTCACCTGCTGACTCTTCTATTGGGAATTAGGTAGAAAAAGTACCAGTAGTATCATTAGTCAACCCCGAAAAATAGTCAAGCGAAGTTATAAGCTTGACTTTCCAGATGTGCGTAAAGTTTATGCCCTATTCTTCATTCCTCCATTTGAATCCACCTTTTCCTTTATAACTCCTTTGTGTGCCTTCGAGGCGGCCTGATGGGCCCATGGGCTCCGCTTCTCCTTCTCTCTCCGTGAAATTGAACCGTCACGGGAAACCCTATATAAATCTCCGCCTTCTCCTCTTAGGTATCCTTTAGCGTGCCTAACAATCCAGTCTGTTTTTCTTCCTCCGCGATTTTCACGTATTTGTTTGTGATTGATCCTCTCCTTCTCACGCGATTCTCCCTTTCACCCGAGTAAGTGCTCTGTTTAGTTTAACGCCCATGGCTCCTAGGACCACCCTTCCACCTGCCTGGTACGAACATACCGTAACTCAGTTAGATTGCAACCATTACTTCTTTAACATTAAGAACGACTACATAGCCCCTCTATAAAATGCTGCTTCACAACTAAAATACATCGACCTCACAACCCTCCTCCTGGCCTGACCTGCTTTTTCTCCGAACAATTTCTTAACGGCCTATCCTCGCCCTCAGTCTATTTGGACTGCTAGATTTTATGGACTACCCCTAAACCAATTCACCCCCAACTCCTTCCGGATTCTATCGGGAGCCCATATAGTGTTCCAACATTTGAACCTCCCTTTGACCCCAGAACTATTCCATTGCTTCTTCCAATTAAAGTCTTCTAAGGCAGGCCTCTTCTATTTGTCTAGTCGTTCGGACTGCCAATTCCTGGTGAACCTGCCTACCTCCCACAAGGGCTGGGAAGCACTATACTTCTTTGTACAACTTCCTGAGTCTTTACCTTATTCTGATACTTGGAAGGTAGACCTTCCCGAATTACCTTCCTTCCGGGACATGAGGACCAAATGTCCTTTCCCGGAGGTGTATAAAGTTTTAGGAGAGCTGCACTACTGTTCGAATCAGCTGCTAGAGACTCCCCTCTTGCGTCATTTTGGATTATCCCCTCTACCTCTGACGACTTGGTTCTTTGTGGGTAGGGTATTATTTAACTGGCAATAGGACTTCTTTCTACATTATTCATCTTTCCCGACAACATACCTTGCGGATAATCCGATGCACGAAGGCTTTGGTAGAAGGGAGGTGATTGAGAGAAGAAGAAGAAAACCTCGACCAAAAGAGGTAAATCAACCGCAGCTCCATCATCTCCTCGTAAAAAGCTACGACTTATTAAGAAAGGAGCCTCGAGTTCCTCGGCTCTTCCTCCCTCATCTTCGGACCCGCTAGAGTCTCAACCCCTGACCATTTATGAACCACGAAGAGAAGGTACTACCTCCCCTGTCTATTCTCCATCTCCTCAAGGAGGGGATTCTCCTTCTCATTTTCTTCACTCCTCCCCCTCGGCGCAAAATTCACCTCCACCTTCTCATGTGGAGCCACTCCAAGCTCCTGTTCCTTCGGACCTAAGGGCTGCTCCCTCCCCCTTGCCGTGTCGGGCCTCCAACCTCCTCAGAAGGGGAAGACCTCCTCCTTCCTGTTCCTCGAGGGTCATGTTAGGGTCCACTGTTGCAAATTCGGCACCCCTGAGGTGAAATTCTTTAATCGATCAGCGTACAAGGCCCATGCGAGCAAGTGGGCAAGCTACTTCGAGGTATCTCTTATTTCTCCCTTTTCTCTTTACTGCAAGTATTACTATATGCCAATTTGTAATGACAGTTTCTTTCCCCTGCAGGCCGCCGCTCAGCATGATAAGATGGTCACTCGGCTGGCCCGCTTTCAATCTACCGTGGAAACTCGCCACTTCGCCTCCGTGTCACAACAGAAAAAGCTCGTTCAGCAACTGAGCAAGCAAGAGGCGAAGGAAACCGACATGAGGGGCCAATGCGAGGAAGCGATGATGCAGCTAGCCCTGGTACGGAGCGAGAAAGAGGAGCTGCAGCGAAAGAACGAGGACTTGGAGCAGCGGATTTTTCTCCAATCCAGTGAACTGCAACAAGTAGATGAATTGGCTCGGGAGTTGAAGGAATACAAAAAATATCTTATGGATGCCATGATCAAGGATGCTGACTCTGCGGCTACTATCTCACAGCTTCAACAAGAATGCAACCGCCTTAACCTGGAACGTCAAGCCTGGGCCATTACTCGGGAATCCTGTGCAAAGAAGTGTCAGGAACTTTCCTCTGCAATAACGGCTCTTCCCCGAACCTTATCACCGGTGGCCCAGCAGCAATCCACCCTCCAACAGGAGTATCTTGAAGCCCTTTCAGCCTTAGGACAGTGAGCTATAAAGGCAGCCACCGAGAGAGATGCTTTGGCGATCAAATTGGCGAAAAGTCAAACTCAGGTGGCTCAATATCAGGACCAATTAAAGGAGCAGGAAGCCGACCTCAAGAGGCGCTATGTCAAGAAAGGGGTAGATCTCTTTATATTAGGCTTCGAGGGGGCTGTAGCTCAAAACGCCGAACAAGGATATCCGCCTCCTGGCGCGAACACTAGTTACTTAGATCCTGTAGCGGCGTTGGCTAACTGTTCCCCCGAACGATTTGAACTGTAACCTCCAGTACTGTCTTTTCTGTAATAACTCTTTCTTTACTGTTAAGAGCTGACTTTTATCAATATGTCTGTCCTTGCGGGTTCCCTAACGAGTCGGGGTTTCTGGGCCAATTTTGAGCTTCCCCTCGTCATTTCTTTACCCGTACCACATAACGCTCTCGCCTGGCTGGCTCGGGGTCTCTCTTACGGGATTTTGCCTACTAGTATCCATATCCGCCCCGATTTTGGTTCGGACGTCACTTTAAATGACCTTTTGCCTGTTGATTTTCCCTATCCTTCCTCCTGCTTCGGAAAAGATGCCAGCCTCTTCGTCTTCTCCCCCTTCCCCAGAACTTTTTCGCCATTCTCCTTCCATTATAAATCCTTCGTCCCTCTTGTCTTCGTCTTGCTATCTTACCATCATGGCTTCAGTAGGGCATCCCATTGAAATTTCTTCGAAATCAGAATCATTTGAAATACAGGACTGGATCTCTGAAGATGATGCAGATTCGGAGACCCAGTCAACCGCCACTTCAGTCTTCCATCCCCTACCTTTTCCGCCTTCCGGTCCAACTCCCACCCCTCCAGCGGGGAGATCCTTCCGCGCTCCTTTCCCCTCCTTCCGCAACAGGGTGTGGAATCCTCCCTTCACGTGGGAGTATACGGTGGGAGATCCTCATGCGGCCGTTGATCTTCCCTCACTTCCGCCAGCATTGGCTTTCGTGCCGATTCCTTCAGCGAGGACTCATCCTTCCCCTTTCGATGAAGGTCCACCAGTTCTTCCTCCACCTCAAGGCGAGCGTTTCCGAGTCATATTGGCTCCTTCTCCCCCCAAAGAGACATCTCCCGTCTCATCTGTTAAGAGTAATCGGGGAAAGTCTGTATAAATCAAGCCAATGTAATTATTTCAAGTATATTAATGAAACAAAGAAGGAAAACGATATCTGCTTTCGTCCTTTTTTTTTTTTTTTTTTTTGTAGAAATAAGGTTTCTGTTTTCAGAAGGATGGTACCCGGATCCGAACACACACTTTTCTGTCAGTTCTCAGGGATTTGGACCCTCTTAATTACGGTTGTCTTCCCGTCGACCTTCCCACTACCGCCTACACGTTTCCCTTTCTTTTCTGGCATTTATGGTCCCTACCTCTTCTGCCAATAAATGCATTCCTCCCCTTCATTGCTATAAAAATCCACCGACCTTTACCTGATAGTCTCCACCATTCTCCATTTCCCTTAGCTTGTCATGGACAGAATATCGGAACAAGGTAGCAGTTCCTCGCCTTCTAAAGAACAGATAAATGACCGCCGGTACATAGTCATTCTGGAGGAACAAGTGAAGTGTTTACAGCAACAGCTAGAGGAAACCTCCGCCAACAATCGTTCCTTGCGCCAACAACTGGTCGGGTCCCAAAAGAATCCCAAGCAAATCTTCTTGAAGCAGTCTTATCTTCAACAGCTACTGCGCCAACCCCGACCGCGCAATGAAATTCCATCCGTTCCGCCTAACAAAGAATTGTAATACCCTAGATGTATTAGGGTTTCTCTTGTTGTTTCTCCTTGTAGATGGCTGGGAGTATGTAGTTCTCCCGTATCATCGAACTTCCCTAGTTTATCTCTTTCCTCCAGGACCTTCTGAGTTGTACTACTCTTTACTCCTTTTGTATTTACATGTAATTTGGGGCATATTTCGGCTCTTCCGTCTTTTTCAATCTGCGGGGTGTATAGACCCCTTAGACGAGCCGACTCTGCTATTGCACAAGAATACAATCATATAAAGTTAATTAATATAGGACAAATAATAACCGAGGAATTTCGGTTCTTCCGTTTCACCACCGCACGGGGATAAACTTCCGCTCTGCGGGGATAGCATTTTGTATATAGAGTAAATAGTAACCGAGGAGTCTCGGTTCTTCCGTTCCACCACCACACGGGGATAAACTTCCGCTCTGCGGGGATAGCATTTTGTATATAGAGTAAATAGTAACCGAGGAGTCTCGGTTCTTCCGTTCCACCACCACACGGGGATAAACTTCCGCTCTGCGGGGATAGCATTTTATATATAGAGTAAATAGTAACCGAGGAGTCTCGGTTCTTCCGTTCCACCACCACACGGGGATAAACTTCCGCTCTGCGGGGATAGCATTTTATATATAGAGTAAATAGTAACCGAGGAGTCTCGGTTCTTCCGTTCCACCACCACACGGGGATAAACTTCCGCTCTGCGGGGATAGCATTTTGTATATAGAGTAAATAGTAACCGAGGAGTCTCGGTTCTTTCGTTCCACCACCACACGGGGATAAACTTCCGCTCTGCGGGGATAGCATTTTGTATATAGAGTAAATAGTAACCGAGGAGTCTCGGTTCTTCCGTTCCACCACCACACGGGGATAAACTTCCGCTCTGTGGGGATAGCATTTTGTATATAGAGTAAATAGTAACCGAGGAGTCTCGGTTCTTCCGTTCCACCACCACACGGGGATAAACTTCCTCTCTGCGGGGATAGCATTTTATATATAGAGTAAATAGTAACCGAGGAGTCTCGGTTCTTCCGTTCCATCACCACACGGGGATAAACTTCCGCTCTGCGGGGATAGCATTTTGTATATAAAGTAAGTAGTAACCGAGGAGTCTCGGCTCTTCCGTTCCACCACCACACGGGGATAAACTTCCGCTCTGTGAGATAACATTTATATATAGAGTAAATAGTAACCGAGGAGTCTCGGTTCTTCCGGCTCCACCACCACACAGGGGATAAACTTCCTCTCTGGGGATGTTATTTTGTATATAATGGGCTATTTAGGAAAAATAAATCCTTCTTTCCCTTTCACTCTGCGTGTGAAGCCCATTAACAAATTGCAAGCCCATTCTTCCTCCTTTTATAGGGACCCTTTCGCTTTCGTTTCTTCGCTACCTTCGTCCCCTTGTCTTTTGGTTTCCTTCTTCTTAAATACCTTGCTCCTCGCCACCAAATTTCGTTTCTTGATCTTTTCTTCCGGTTCCTCGTCTTTCGTTGTTTTCGTGGATATCCGAGATGCATTCCACCTTCTTTCAAGAAATAGCGGGCCGCTCGCGAACGCCAACGGGTATCACCAACCCTTAGCTCCTTCTTCTTCTTCACCTCCTTCGATCACACCATACAGGATCACCTCATCGCTCTCCTCCCTCCTTCTGACTTTCGCTACCCCCATCCCGAAGGAAGCCGGGTCATCACCCTCTTCACTCCCTCTACCTGCATAAGCCCTAACTTTCCCCTTTGCCTCCTTCTCATAACGATATTCAGAATTGCCCTCTTCTTCCGCAACCCGGGAGGCATCCGGGAAGGGGTGCTTTCATGTCCGCCAATAATAGAGGTTATACTACTGCCTTCTCCTTCCTACCCATCATTCCTCTCTCGAACCCATGGCGGTTGACATTCCTTCACGCTAACCTCCCCTTCGCTTATCGCCTAAAAGTCCTCCTCTTCCTCAGAGGCCCTAATCAGAGCCTTCTACTTCTAAAATTCTCATTGAAGGCTTCCCGACCCAAAGCTCATCATCTCATCTTCTTCAAGACCCTCCTCCGATCAGCCTCCTTCGATTTTTCCTTCCGACTTCACCTCCCCGACAAATGTGACGCCCGTTCTCCCCGCATCTCCGGATATGCCATCCTTGACCACCACTTCCACGGGCCTTTTGAATGAGACTCCTCCTTCTCTCCGTCCTCCACCAATTAATACCTCCTCCATTCTCCCCTTTGCGGGTGAAATTCACCCTTCGACGTCATCCGTCCCATCTTCTTCCCTTTCTCCCAAGAGTCTTCGGATCCTAAACTTAGAGGAGATGACTCATCGTATGGAAGGCCTGCGTCACGCTTTGGACCTGGTACGTTTTTTCAGTCCATTTCCTTACCTTTGTTTAACTGACTCATTTCTTTTCTCCTCAACCGGTATGCAGGCCCTGACCAACCACCGAGAGTTGGATCGTTCCCTTCACCAATACCGGGCTCAAGCCCAAGAATGGGAACGACAGCAATGGGAAGACTTGGCGAATGCTCAGAGTCGAGAACAACTTCTATCACAACAATTGCGCTGGTGCCAGGAGCAATTAACTGAAGCTCGCCAGCAAATTCAAAAAGATGCTGACATTATCGCAGTATTAAAGGAACGACCATGTCCGGGGGCGGGGCTACTTGTCCCTCAGCAGGAAATCCCATCAAGTTCTCTTGACACGGAACCATCCTCAGCTCAAGAGCTATGGCGTCTTCAAGGGCAGGTAGTAGAGCTCCTCAAGGGGAAGCAACAGGATGCGGACACCATCGCTCGCCTTCAAGTTCAATACCAACGAGCACAGGATAAGATAGGGGACCTTCGTACCCGCTTGTGTAAGGAGGTACAAGAAAACTCCTCCCTTATAAATTCCCGGGCGCATGCTCATGCCCGTCTACGCAGGCAAGAGACTTCCCTTCAGAGGATGAACTCTGAACTCGTCCAGACAAGATCTTATTCCGAAGCGGTGGAAGGGATTTCGGCCTCTATGCGTCGGAATATGGTGGAGATGACGCACCTTGTGCAGCAGGACCAAAGTTCTCGAGCCGATGATGTTTCCACTCTGGCTGACGCAATCATGGAGGTGTCACGGCGCTATGTGGATGTGCGTCGTAATATTCGCGAACAACAAGAAAAGTGCAAGAGGCAAGACGAGAACGGCCTCGATCGCCCAACCGCCGCCAGGAGCGACTCGTTATTTTAATGCACACCACTTATCAGGATGGATTTAATGACGCAGTTAGACAATATGCCGCCCAGGGATTGCCTCCTCCAACTTATCCTTCATTTTATTTAAATTGGGAGGCTGGGTTCAAACGTTATCCTCTCGAACGATTTAAGTTGTAATATAGTATCTCATTTTGAAACGGGGATTTCCCTTCTGCGTTTCTGTTTCTCCTTCAATACTCATTGGTGATACCGTATTGCCCTTGTAAATAACCCCTTAATGAAATTTAGAGAGCATTTGGCATTCCATCGATATAATCAATTCAATAAACACCCCCTCTGAGTTTCATAATTTCTTCCTTTCTATTTCATATTTCTTATACAGTGTGAAAGAGCTTCAAGTGAAGGGCGTTCCAAGGTCGTGGAAGCTCTTTGCCTTGGTCGTCTTTCAGATAATATGCTGACCCTGCTACGCAGCGCATTATCTCGTAAGGTCCTTCCCAGTTGGGAGCCAACTTTCCAGGATCTCCAGCGGGATTGACCTTACGCAAAACCCAATCTCCTTCTTGAAATCTCCGAGGCACCACTTTCTTATTAAAGGCTCGCTGAACTCTCTGCTTGTAAAATTCCGCTCGCCTCCGGGCCATCTCCCGCCTTTCCTCCACCAAATCTAATTCGGTGCTTCGGATAAGTTGGTTCTGATCTGGCTTGTATGCTTTTACCCGAGCGCTATCCAACAACACTTCGACCGGAATAACGGCCTCCGCCCCATATACCAAACTAAAGGGAGTCTCTCCTGTCGCTGTCTTAGGTGTGGTTCGATAGGCCCACAGGACGCCTGGTAGCTCTTCCACCCAGTTTCCTCTCTGAGCACCCAACTTGGTCTTTAATCCTTGAATGAGGATCCTGTTAGTTACCTCCACTTGTCCATTCGCTTGAGGGTGAGCTATCGAAGTGAAAGCTTGCTGAATGTTGAGACTTTGGCACCATTCTTGAATCTTTTTCCCCTGGAATTGTCGCCCATTATCACTGACTATTTTCTGAGGGATACCATACCGACAAATGATATTTCTCCATAAGAATCAGATACGGCATTCTCGTAATTTTGGCTAAGGGCTCGCCTCCACCCATTTGGAAAATAATCCACGACTAATAAAACCTCTTCAGAAGGTGCGCTTGGCATCGGACCCACTATATCCATTCCCCATTGATCAAAAGGACAGGAAGAGACTACAACTTTCATTATTGCTATGTTTCATTGATGCAACTTTGCACTATACGAGCCGCATCTCGTTGAAGAGTAGGCCAAAAGTATCCTACCAACAAGGTCTTTCTTGCTAAAGCTCTCCTCCTAAATGATTGCCGCAAAGATCCCTCATGGATCTCTCGGAGTACCCATTCTGCATCCTCCTTTCCTAGGCATTTTAACAAGGGTCGCCCGAAAGAGGTCTTGTATAGGTCTTCATTTAAGAGGATGAACCGTTTGTCTCGGTGTATTAAAGTAGATGCCGCAATTTTTCCTTCAGGAATCTTCCCGTGCCGTAAATAAGCTATGATATCAGTTCTCCAATCAAGAATTAGGCTTGATTCGGGTGCGTCTCCTTCTATGTTGCATATTGCTAAGGAAGTGTGAATTCTCGCCTGGATCGTCTCCGATGATTTCATTCCTCCCACAGCACTAGCCACTAGCAGTCCGAGCCAATTCATCGGCCTTCTCATTGTGCTCCCGCGGGATTTGCTTCAAGAGGACTTGATGGAATTGAGCTTTTTCTCTCTCAAAAGCTTTCAAGTATTTGTGCAGCCTTTCCTCCCGAACCGCAAAAGAACCTTGAAGTTGGGATATTACCAACTGGGACTCCGAGTGGATCACAATGGAAGAAGCCCCTACCGCTTTAGCACTCGCAATCTGCTAGGATAGCTTCATATTCCGCTTCATTATTAGATGCACGATATTCCGCAACGGCTAATCGAGTTTCTTCACCCTCCGGGGTAATTAATAGAACACCAACACCACTGCCTGTAGATCCTGTGGAGCCATCTACGAATATATTCCATGCCTTTGGTTCTCTCTCCTTCATAGCTGAACCTTCTTCCGAACCATAAGGTACCTCGCCAGAAATCGTGAGTGCACGGGCTTTGATGACCGTCTGAGGTTGGTAGTGTATATCATACTCGCTTAGCTCTATCACCCATTTGGCTAATCTACCCGAGAAATTTGGCTTAGTGACGACCTTGCCCAATTCGCTGTGTGTTAAAACGGTGATAGGATGAGCCAAAAAGTATGGCCTCAATTTGCAGGCGGTTAGCACTAAGATATAAGCCGACTTCTCTAACTCGTATAACGAATTCGCTCCCCCTTGAAATATGGTCGGTATAGTAAATAGGTTCTGGTGAGAACCTTCTTGTTTGATATCTTGAACTAACGGCTCCTTCGAGACGGCGGATACATCCATAGTGGTTCTCCTGTATTGGTTTAGCCAATAACGAGTCCACAGATATCTCTTCAACTCTGGAAAGCTTGTTCGCATTGATCGTCCCACTTTGAAATTTAGTAGCTTTGCAAGATCTTGAAGAAAGGTAGCCCTTTGTCCGCCGATCTGGCTATGAATCGGGATAAAGAAACAATCCTGCCCACTAACTTCTGGGTCTCTTGCAGATTAGTAGGTGACTTCATGTTGCATAAGGCCTTCACCTTCTCGGGGTTGGCTTGCAACCCCTTCTCAGTCACAATGTACCCCAAGAACTTGCCACTTTTTACCCCGAACAAGCATTTGTTAGGGTTTAGCTTCATATTAAATCTCCTCAACGTAGCAAAGGTTTCATTCAAGTCTTTGACTAGATCCCGAGTGACCTTCGACTTGACCAGGATGTCATCCACATAGACCTCCACATTCTTCCCTTTCTGTTCTGCAAAAATTTTATCCATAAGACGCTGATATGTAGCCCCGGCGTTCTTCAATCCGAACGACATGACCACATAGGCATATAATCCTCCTGCAGTCACAAAACTAACCCTCTTTCGATCCTCTTCGGCCAAAGGTATTTGATGATATGCCTGATAGGCATCCATCAGGGAAACCACTTCATATCCTACAGTAGAATCCACCAACTGATCAATACGAGGCAAGGGGTAGCAGTCTTTAGGGCATGCTTTATTCAAATCACGGAAATCGATACACATCCTCCATTGCCTTTGGGACCAAGACTACATTAGAAACCCATTCGAAAGCTGGATTTCCTTTACGTGGCCCACTTTAGTAGCTTATCCACCTCCTCGGCTATGATCTTGTCTTTCTGGGTCCAAAATGTCGCCTCTTAGTAGGATGTCGGGCTCCTCTAATGATGTTGAGGTGGTGTTCCGCTACTTGAGGATGGATACCCGTGAGATCATGCACATCTCTTGCAATGATGTCCTCATTCTCCTTTAAGCAGGCCACCAGCTCTTCTTTGATATCCAACTGTTGTGCTATCCGTGTGGCCTTTCCCGGAGCGATCTCCACCAGTTCTCCCTCCTCTATCTTATCAGCCTTGGGGGGAGATTCCTCCAGGACGCAGACGTCGGTAGCGATGACAGCTTTGCCTTTTAGGTCTTGATCTGGCCTTCTTTTGATCGTCGAACCATTTGCACATAGCACTCGGGAAGCCTTCGTTTCTCCACGAACTTCTCCCACCAATTGTCCCAGCCGAAATTTCACGGTGATGCGGAAGCCACGGCCTGAAAAAGGGTGAGGAAAGGGCGCCCCAGAATAGCGTTATAAGTGGATGGAGCATCCACGATAAGGAAAGGGATTATACTAGTTTTTTGGCGGGGCTTTTCACCCAGAGTTAAAGGCAATGAAATCTGCCCCGCTGGGTGGATCATATGCCCTGCGAATTCGAAAAGGGGAGTGGACACATCTTCTAGCTGGGCATTTCCCAGTTGCATCTGCTTGAAGGCCTCCTGGAAGAGGATGTTGTGAGCTCCCGAATCAACTAGCACCCGCCACTTCATAATTAGCTTGAGGATATACGGATAACCAAGGCGTCTGTCAGATGAGGCGTGAGAACACCTGCAGATCTTCCGCCCGAACGAAATGGCGGCGCCCATGCGATGGGTCGATGACGATGGCCAAACTCTCCATAAGACGGGCGTATGACTTCCGTGCCTGGTTAGAGTCCCCGTCAGTAGGTCCTCCGGCTATCACATGGATAACTCCCCGAGGGGGAAGGTCATCTGAAGCAGAGGAAGGGCCCTCACCTGATGGGCCTTCTTGGGAGACCACCTCTCGGGACGACATTTGGGGGAAAGTGACCCGAGGTTGTTGATTATACGGCCCCGGACGGGCGACATTGGTTCGGGGGCCTCGCCGTGCCGTTCCTCCAGCTGGATATCTCAATTGCGGATATGCAACATGGAGGCGATCTAGTTCTTCTTGCAGCTTGAAACATCGATTGCTAGTGTGACCATACTCTGTATGAATCGGCGTAAGAACGGGGCTGGGGGATTACGCGGGATCCCTCTATGTCCCAAGGGTCGTTGTAGCAGACCCTGTTGATCGTAGAACTCCATTTCACGTTCTTTCCAAGTCCTCACAGGAGGAAGCACTTCAGCAGCCATGATTTGCAATGGCGGGGCGGGGCGAACTCCCTGTAGCATTGGTCGATGCCTCGGAGCCTCATGCCGAAAAGGTCTTGTATACTCCCGTCGAGGAGGAGCTTGAGGAGCAGCGGGACGAGCCCTTTCAGTTGGGACTGTTGCGGCAGTTCACTCGGCTCTCATCACCCTTAATCCTTCTTCTTCGCGGATAAACTGCTCTGCATGGCTCAGTAGCTCTTCATAGCTATCCGTAGGCTGTCTCAGCAAGGAACTAATGAAGGGGCCCTCCTTCAGCCCATGCTGAATGGCACCCCGGAAGGATTCAGATCGGGCTGTGGGGATTCCCCTAGCTGCTGAGGTGAATCGATGGATATACCCCCTAAGGGATTCTGAAGGTCCCTGGGTGATATGCATTAACATAGAGGCGTCTTGCTTATACGCCTTACAGCTGACAAATTCTCGACTGAACATTCTCTGGAAGTCAGCGAAACAGGTGATAGATCCCGGTGGCAGAGTAGTGAACCACTTTTGCGCCGAACCAATCAGGGTGGTCCGGAAGACTCGACACTTGAGAGCATCGATAATATGAAGCGAGGCCGCTCCCGTCATTGCGATATGTGCTCTTAGGATCCGTCAAACCATCGATTCTTGACACGAGGATTTCGGAAGTAGGATGGAGGAGCTCAAAGAATGTCCATCGTGAAGGGGCTAGGTTCGTAGAACTCGAGGTCCAGTCGATTGACTTTCACCTGTTCCTCCGTGGCGTTTGGGTGAAGGGCGTAGTATTCTGGGGTGTTCTTCCCCCGAGTCCGCCTCCAGGCAACACCTCACCATGGGCGGCGGTACGAGAGGGAGGAGGCATTTCTGGGAGGGGATCTCTGGAAGAAGGTTCCCCGGAGTGCGGATGCAGATATCCGGTCCTTCTCCTTTCTCTAGCGAGGGCTTCTGTGATAGCATCATCCATTAAGGCCTTTAGTTGCGATGGTAGAAGGGTGATGGGGCGCTCCTCCGCCGCAGAGATATCAGGTTGTTGCATTTCTTCTGGTTGCATCTCGACGTCTAGCTCAAATGTTTCCCACAGACGGCGCCAACTGATGCGGGTGCGGGGGGAAAATCCGTTCGCTCCGTTTTCAAGGCGATGAGGCGATGAGAGAGGTCTCGGAGTATTCTCCCCCGGCAGCGATCAGTAAAGAATAAGAAAATGAAGTAGACGAAACGCGAAAACCCGACACCAACAATCGAGATTCAGACACGAGATGTAACGTGGTTCGGAATAAGGATTCCTACTCCACGGGGGTGAGGTTGCTCACCAGATGCAGTGCCTAAGCACTTTTCACTACGAAAATCCTCCTTTATAGAAAGCAAGTTTCCGAAGGTGGGGGAGAAATGACCTCTTACAATGATGTTACAAGATGAGGAAAACACAAGAGACTTAATAAACAGCAGATCTCCGTCCTCCTTCTCCGGCGAGACCGTTCTTCCTTTTTCTCCTCGTCTCCTCTTCTCTCTTGCTGGATGTGAATGATTGCGGATCGATCTCTTGCCTCCTTCTCTCCCTTTTATCTTCCCTTCTCCTTCAACGTAACGTCGCGAATTATCCCCATTTACACGTGGCCACCTCCTCTTCTGGGAGAATAATTCTGTTACAAATATGAGGAACGAGGACTCCCCCGAATATTGCGTGGGGCCCCCCAAGCCGTTGCATAGCACCTTTCCCTTTACTTTTTCAGGCGACGAGGTTAACCTGTTTCCCTCACCTCTCTGCTTTGGGTGAAGTTAACTTAGGCCCCTATACCATAGGTGACCTAGCCTTAGGGTTTCTCCCTAAACCGAACCAATTCTCCTTTTTCCCGTACCAACCTTCTTTCACGTCGATTAGGTTGACTTGACCCTTCCTCCATCCCATTGGCTTCCGGACTTGCTTAGTTGAACTAGTTCCTAGTCCTCTGTTAGCTAAGTGCCTTCCGCCTCTTTTCCACTTGCGTTCCTTGTTTCTAGAATTCGCCCGTGCCGATAGCTCTCGCTACTTGCCCATGCCGATGACCTCTGGTACTTGCACCCGTGTCGATTACTTCCGATAACTCTCGCCCGTATCAATGGCTTCTGATAACTCTCGCCCGTGCCAATGGCTTCTGATAACTCTCGCCCGTGCCAATGGCTTCTGATAACTCTCGCCCGTGCCAATGGCTTCTGATAACTCTCGCCCGTGTTGATGGCTTCGTCTGACTCTCGCCCGAACGGTTTCCCCCTTTGGCTGAACCAGGTGTTTTGGGGGACGGGTCACGGGTCACCTGCTGACTCTTCTATTGGGAATTAGGTAGAAAAAGTACCAGTAGTATCAAACATGATCTCTCGTGTGACACCACACACCATGTTATCTACAATGTAATGTATTAGATAATATGCATAACCATAAAAATGCAAACAATGATCATGTGATTCTTATTTCAAAATAAAGATGTTCATGCAAAAGATAGACTTTTTAGTATACATCCCAACAGTGAATGGGTGGAAGAGTTGCTACGTCTAAAACATATAGATGTATTTGGACCTATGTCAACTCAAGCTTTAGGAGGCTATAGCTACTTCATTACCTTCACCGATGATTACTCACGGTTTGGGTATGTGTTCTTCATGAAACAAAAGTCTGAAGCCTTTAAAAGGTTCAAAGAATTCAGAAATGAAGTAGAGAAACAACATCATAAGAGTATTAAAATACTTCGATCGAATCAAAGTGGTGAATACTTAAGTCAAGAGTTTCTAGATTATCTAAGAGAAAATGGTATATTGTCTCAAAGGACTTCGCCATATACACCGCAGCATAATGGTGTATCTGAGAGGTGTAACCGGACCTTGTTGGACATGGTCAGGTCAATGATGAATCATGCGAATCTTCCCAAGTCCTTTTGGGGCTATACACTTTAGACAGTTGTTTACTTATTAAACAGAATGCCAACCAAGGTAGTCTCTACTACTCCATATGAGATATGGAATAGTAAGAAACCTCATATATCTTATTTGAAGATATGGGGTTGTCCTGTTTATGTGAAGCGGACTGTATCAGACAAATTGGATGCTAAGTCTGATAAATATCTATTTATTGGATACCCTAAGGAAACAAGGGGTTACCAATTCTATCATCTTGTGGAATAAAAGGTATTTGTTTCAAGGCATGCTATGTTTCTAGAGAAAGAGTTTCTCTTGCAAGAAAATAGTGGGAGTGTCATTGAGCTTGAGGAGGCTCGAGAGACTCAAATAGACATTGATGAGATACCTGGTGAAGCACCACAGCCGATAACTCATAGTGATGAGCCATTGGCTGGACCTATTGAGACACCACATCTTCGTAGATCTGGTAAAACACACAATATTTTTTAGAGATATGGATTTCTCGTAAGTGAATCGAACAACTTGTTACTCATTGATGATGAGGTGCCTACAAGTTATGAAGAAGTTATGAAAAGTTCAGAAAGGGATAAGTGGCTTCACGCCATGAAGGTGAAAATGGATTCCATGTATGAAAACCAAGTTTGGAACTTGGTTGACCCACCTGAAGGCATAAAGACTGTAGGGTGAAAGTGGGTTTTTAAGAAGAAAACTGACATGGATGGTAATGTGATTTCCTATAAGGCTAGATTGGTGGCGAAAGAAAATCGTCAAAAGCAAGGTGTTGATTATGACGAACCCTATTCACCTGTTGCTATGCTTAAATCCATTTGGATTCTCTTGGTCATAGAGGCTCATTATGATTATGAGATATGACAGATGGATGTGAAAACAACTTTCTATAATGGAAACCTACTCGAGGATGTGCATATGATATAGCCTGAGGGTTTCACATCGATTGATAAAACCAAGGTATGCAAATTGCGATGGTCCATATATGGACTGAAGCAAGAATCCAGGAGCTGGAATATCCGTTTTGATGAGACAATCAAAAAGTTTGATTTCTTAAAAAATGGTGACAAACCTTGTGTGTACAAGAAGGATAGTGGGAGTGCAGTCGTGTTCCTAGTATTGTATGTCGATGAGATATTACTTATAGGAAATGATGTTTCTGCCTTACAGTCGGTTAAGATTTGGTTATCCAAGACATTCTTCATGAAAGACCTAGGAGAAGCAACCTACATCCTCGGGATTAAGATCTATAGGGATAGATCGAAATGGTTGCTTGGTCTTTTACAGTCTACATATATAGACCGAGTGCTAAAGAGGTTTAGCATGTTGGAATCCAAGAAAGTTTTCCTACCCATTAGGCATGAGATACACCTTTTGAAGTCTGTGTCCGCGCACAGAAGACGAGAGAATTTGCATGAGTAAGATTCCCTATGCATCCGCAATAGGATCTATCATGTATGCTATGTTATGTGCGAGGCTCGATGTATCGTATGCTCTGAGTGCCATGAGCAGATACCAGTCTGATCTAGGAATGGATCATTGGGCGGCTGTTAAGATGATCCTTAAGTACTTAAGAAGAACTAATGATATGTTCCTAATATATGGAGAAGGGGACATGGAGATACGCGGGTATATGGATGCTAGCTTCCAAACAGACAAGGATGATTCTAGGTCTCAGTCTGGGTAAGTATTCACCTTGAATGGGGGCGCAGTGAGTTGGAAAAGTTCCAAAAAAGACACTGTAGCGGATTCTACAACTGAGGCAGAATACATTGCAGCTTCGGAAGTAGCAAAGGAAGCGGTTTGAATCAAGAAGTTCATTTATGAACTTGGTGTGGTTCCAGCCATTGTTGAAGCAATACCGGTTTACTACGATGACAATGGAGCAATTGCACAGGTAAAAGAGCCAAGGTCTCATCAACGATCCAAACATGTGCTTCGCCTCTATCATTTGATCAGAAAGATCATAAGTAGGAAGGAAATACAAATCGAGAAGATTCCCACTAAAAGGAACTTAGCAGATCCTTTAACTAAGGCATTACCTCAATGTAAGTTTGAGGGTCATGTTAGAGCTTATGGTATTGGATACCGTAGTGATTGACATTAGGCAAAGTGGGAGTTTGTTAATAATATATGAGAGATGTCCTAAGGCAATCGCTTATGTTTGAACCATTTATATGATAAATGAAGATTCACTATTTGCGTATACATGTTTTCATGTATTTGATTAGATCTTAAACTCATTTACTGAATGTCCCCCATACGATTCACAGCATGAGAGAATTTGTGATTGGATCACAACTAATAAGTATCTCTACATGTGTAATTGTGATGTATTGGAATTATTACTAGTCAATTAATTGATGGATTGGGACACCATCAATTCTGTCGAGACTAGCACGAGGTATACTCCTTGGTGTATCCAAGCAGCTGATTCTCACTGGTTGGAGACATTGTGATGTCCGGAGTTAATCGTGGATGCTAGTTATGGTAACTAGTTCATTGGATTCACCAGATGTAAAACTTCATTTGGTTCACTGCATATATAGATATGTCAATGAAGTTCTTACTGCAGCTTAAGTGCGATGTTCCTTTAACTTGTGGTATTCAAGTCATCTTGGTCATGAAGGCTTATGCTTTGAAATTTTTAAGCAAGCGTCTCTAAGGAGATGTGGACCTGGGATGATTGGGCATAAGTCGAAGTGATTGAAGGTGTTTGAATAGCCTATAAAGGATTCACGACTCCTTGCGAGGAGATGTATTCCCATGGCCTCTCGTCGGATTATTACTAAGTTTTGGCCAAACCATTACATGTTTAGAGTAAGGTACTCTTAGATACATGTGCAGTAACTAGAATCTGTAGGATGAGGAAATGATACTTTGGCTAGGTGTGACGTAGTCAACCAAGTGGGGACTGACACTATAGACCATGTCCTGAACCAAGTGGGTATAAGATGCGTGAAGGGAACGGGGAACGATTCATTGTAGCTGCTGAAGGGTTTTAGAAATAGTTCTGGATCAACCGTTGATCTTTTCGGTTAATTGGGGATCATGATGTACTACTAGGTGCCACTCATGATCGTTCTATAATTAATGGTTAATTATAGACAGCCTACATAAACCAAGTGTTGGGATGTATACTGAAAAGTCTATCTTTTGTATGAACGTCTTTATTTTGAAATAAGAATCACATGATCATTGTTTGCATATTTTTATGGCTATGCATATTGTCTAATACATTACATTGTAGATAACATGGTGTGTGGTGTCACAGGGGAGATCATGTTTTTAGTTCCTTGTAAAGTATAAGTAAAGGCTCACAACCGAGATGACTTTGGACAAACCATTGGAATAGTTATAGTGTGATTTGGTATTAGTTTGTCTTGACCATAGAATCACACTAGTCCACTTTGTGTGTATTGAGCAGGACTGACTTAGAGGAGATTCGATTTATTGCTGACTACATAATCGAATCGGACCTCAAATATTATATTGTACATACTCTTAATCCCGATATAATAATGGACACATATACTTAGTATTGATCTCTTTGATTTACCAATGGGAGAGATTTATAGATTAAATCGATAGGCTCGGTAAGTTGAGAAATAATATTATTTATATGATGTGTCATTGATTATAGGAGGAAACCGTGTCCTATATATTAGGATGATGATGTCCCCTTGAGGAGCTCATAAGGTTCATCATGTAAACCCTGCAGGTGGACTTGGTCCAGCATTATGAAAAGGTTGAGTGGTACTACTCATGGAGTTAGATGTTGATTAATTAATGGTCATTAAATTAATTAATCGATGGACATTCAAGATCTTAAACATGGGGAGATCAATGATAATATATGGAGCCCATATTAATTTATGGGGGTTGGTGAGGTAGATCAATGATAATCCTTTAGTAGATTGGATTATCATTAATGGATCGGACTTTTTGTGGGCTTGATCCATTGGGTGGCCAAGATCCAACTCTTCCTCATGGTCCCTATTGTAGCCTATTAATACCTCATGAAGCTTAGATCCAATGGATAGAAATAAAACTTTAGATCCAAAGGTAGAGATTAAATCTCTAGATCCGACGGTTGAGATTAAATCTCTGGATCCGACGGTTGAGATTAATTCCCTAGAACCAATGGTGGAGATTAAAACAAGGCTTATCCCTAACTCTATAAAAGGAGGACAAGGGGTGTGCGGCAACTAAGAATCCAATTAGAGATAGGATTAGGGTTTTGGGCGGCAAGGCTTGGAGGCTAGGGTTTGGAGTTGGCGGCACCTATTAAGGAAATTTTTTCCTTATCTCCTTCTTCTTCTTTTGGTGTTCGCCATCCATACAACCCCTTCCTCAACTTGGCTAGTGTCCATAGCATCTCTTCTCCTTCTCCTTTACCGGTGGAACCAAGGCTTAGGGTCCTCCCTTGAAGCTCTTGGCCGGCAATCATCTCTTCTCCCTTCTCCTTGTTGGCCGGCGACAAGCAAGTTGCTTGTTGCTTGTTGGTTGGCTAAAGAAAGGAGAAGAGTCTTGTTTCTATTCTTCCACTTGCTCAGAACGAGCAAGGAAGGAAGATTGGTGATCTAGGAGCTTCAACTTTTGGTAAATCGTCGCCCACACGACGTCCGAAAGAAGGAAGGTCATACAATAGAAGATCGAGAGGTATATCGATTCTCTATTCTCTTTTGTAACATGTTTATATTTGTTTTTAAATTATGTGCATGATATATTCTATTTTGTGGCTAAATAATACTTGGATCCCGAACATAAACACATAAGCCTGCGATCCGTACATCATCTATTCCGCGGATATACGTGGAATAGAGGTTGGTCGCTTGAACAACAAGTTTGTTCAAGTTACTACTCTAAACGAATAGCACGACGATGACAAGGTTGCTTGGGTAATCCCTCTTGTCAAGGATAAATTTTTTTTATCCGGGGACGTAGAAGGGATCGCCATGAACAAGCGACCAAATTGAAAGGGGAAGCGAAGTTTCCCCTACCTATCAAGTGGTATTAGAGCCACGATTTCCAATTTTGTGTGTTTAAGGATTCGGTTACTCTTATGTATTTTTCATATATTATATGTGCCGGATAATAGTAGGATATGCATAGGTTAACTCTTTGGTTGTAGGCATAAGATCTGACTATTATGGTCATATGTGTGTATGTGATTGTATGTGTATAATAGTATATTTTGTTGAATCCTCGGGGTTGACGAGGCTAGTATTTAATTATTTGTAAATTAGATACGGCATTGAAGGTAGTAGCTTTTCGAGTCCGTGAGGGGAAACTTCGCTTCCCACTTCACCTCGGTCGCTTGTTCATGGCGATCCCATCGATGTCCCCGGATTAAAAAAAAAATAATCCTAGACAAAAGGGATTGCCCAAACAACCAAGTCATCGTCGTACAATTTGTTTAGAGAAGTCACTTGAAAAAATTTGTTGTTCAAGCGACCAACCTCTATTCTACGAGTAGCCACGGAATAGACGATGTCTGGATCGCCAGCTTTTGTGTTTATGTTCGGGATCCAAGTATTATTTAGCCACATACATAAAGTAAACAACCACATACAACATGCATATAATTGAAAAGCAATTATAAATATAATACAAAGAATACTAATCAAAATAAACAAGATTATACCTCTTGATCTTCTATTGTATGTCTTTCCTCCTTTTGGACGTCGTGTGGGTGATGATCTTCCAAAAGTCGAAGCTTTCTAGATCACCAATCTTCCTTTCCTTGTTCACTCCGAACAAAGGAAGATCATAAAACAAAACTCTTCTTCATATCTAGAACCGGCCACCAAGTCAATAGACTCGATGTTACCGATGGCCAAGGAAGAGAACATGGAGTATAGGAACCGGCCAAAGGAGAATCAATGAGGGCATGGGCGCCGGCCAACATTTGGAGAAGAGAATGGAAATCAATCCTTCTCCTTGTTGCCGCCCAAACCCTAAACTAAGCTCTCCTAATTTCCGGCCAAGGATGAAGGGAAGAAGAATAGGTTGAGCTCCGGCCAAGGTAGAGGGAAGAAGAATAGGTGCCGGCCAAACCTTAGGAAGAAGAAGAAGAGGCGTCCTCCACTTGTTGCCGCCCACCACCAACACCCAAACCCTAACCCTAACCCTAGCCGCCTACTCCTAATCCTATCCCAACTAGGATTGCTTGCCGCTCAAAGGAAGCAAACCATAACCTTCATCCAACCTCTTGCCGCCCACCCCTATCACTGTCTTTTATAGAGTTAGGGATAAGCCATGATTTAATCTCCTCCATTGGTTCTAGGGATTTAATCTCAACCGTCGGATCTAGAGATTTAATCTCAACCGTCAGATCTAGAGATTTAATTTCTACCTTTGGATCAAGAGTTTTGTTTTCATCCATTAGATCTAAGCTTCATGAGGTGTTAATAGGCTACAAAAGGGACCATGAGGAGGAGTTGGATCTTGGCCACCCAATGGATCAAACCGATATAAAGTTCGATCCATTAATGATTATCCATTCCACTAGAGGATTATCATTGATCTACCTAACCAACCCCCATAAGTTAATATAGGCTCCATATATTATTTGTATATTTTATCCCCGTGTTTAAGATCTCGAATGTCTGTCGATAAATTAATTTACTGACCATTAATTAATCAACATTTAACTCCATGAGTAGTACCACTCAACCTTTTCATCATGCCGGACCAAGTCCACTTGCAGGGTTTACATGATGAACCTTATGAGCTCCTCAAGAGGACATCATCATCCTAATATATAGGACACGGTTTCCTCCTATAATCAACGACATACCATATAAATAATATGATATTCAACTTACCGAGCCTATCGATTTAATCTATAAATCTCGCCCATTTGGTAAATCAAAGAGATGAATACTAAGTTTATGTGCCCGTTATTATATCGGGATTAAGAGTATGTACAATATAATATCTAAGGTCTGATTTAATTATGTAGTCAGCAATAAATCGAATTACCTCTAATTTGGTCCTGCTCAATATACACGAAGTGCACTAGTGTGGTTCTATGGTCAAGACAAACTAATACCAAATCACACTACAACCATACCAATGGTTTGTCCAAAGCCATCTAGGTTGTGAGCCTTTACTTATACTTTACAAGGAACCGATAACATGATCTCCCGTGTGACACCACACACCATGTTATCTATAATGTAATGTATTAGACAATATGCATAGTCATAAAAATATGCAATTAATGATCATGTGATTCTTATTTCTAAAATAAAGATGTTCATACAAAAGATAGACTTTTCAGTATACATCCCAACAATCTCCCACTTATACTAAAAGACTATGCTGTCCTCAAACTGTCTTACATCTTATTCCCCTTGCCTCCACATGCCTATCAAAGCTCTCGCTAGAAGGGCCTCAGTGAAAGGGTCTACCAGGTCATCCTCTGATGCAATCTAGGCGACAGCAACTTCTACCTTCTTTACGATTTCTCGTATCATGTGGTACTTGCACTCTATGTGTTTACTTGCCTTATGGGCTCGTGGTTCCTTCGAGTTTGCGACTGCACCACTATTATCATAATAAATTGTGATAGTTCTGGGCAAACCAGGAATCACATCCAAGTCCATCAGAAAGTTCCTGAGCCACACAACTTCTTTGGCCGCCTCAGAGGCTGCCACATACTCAGTTTCCATGGTGGAGTTCGCCACGCATTTCTGCTTGACACTCCTCCATACAATGGCTCAACCTCCCAAAGTATACACAAAACCTGAGGTAGACTTACTGTTATCCCTATCATTTTGGAAGTCGGAACATGTGTAACCCACAAGGGGTAATTGATCTGCCTAGTAACTAGCATATAATCCCTAGTCCTTCTCAGGTACTTCAATATATATTTTACCGTAGTCCAATGTCCCTATCATGGATTACTCTGATATCTGCTGATCATGCCCATGACAAAGCAGATATCTGGTCTCGTACATAGCATCGTATACATGAGGTTTCCTACTGCCGAAGCATAAGGAACCGCCTTCATCTCCTCTATCTCCTATGATGTTCTAGGACACATCTCCTTCGATAAAGGAACTCCATGCCTGAAAGGTAGAAAACCCTTCTTGCAGTTTTGCAAGCTAAAACACTCCATAATCGTGTCTATATATGAAGCTTGGGATAAGAACAACATCCTTTTCCTGCGATCCCTTATAACCTTGATCCGAAGGATGTGTCCAACTTCTCCCAAGTCCTTCATATCAAACTGTTTGGACAACCATACCCTTATGTCTGATAACACCTTGATATTATTGCCAATCAACAGAATGTCATCTACGTATAGTACAAGAAATATCACTACGTTTCCATCACTTCTCTTGTATACAAAAGACTCATTCGGACTTTGAATAAATCCATAAGACTAGAATACCTCATCAAAGAGGATGTTCCAAGACCTCGAAGCTTGCTTCAATCCATAAATGGACCGATTAAGCTTATATACAAGATGCTCTTTGCACTTCGTAATGAATCCCTCTGGTTGCTTCATATAGATGTTTTCCTCAAGACTTCCATTAAGGAAAGTTGTCTTGACATCCATCTGCCACACCTCATAATCCATATGAGTTGCTATGCATAAGAGGATCCGGATAGACTTAAGCATGGCTACCGGCGAAAAGGTCTCCTCATAATCGATACCCTCTTTCTGAGTATACCCCTTCGCAACAAGCCTCGCTTTGAAGGTCTCAACCTTCCCATCTATTCCTCTCTTTCTTTTGTCTAACCACTTGCATCCAATGGTTTTTACACTATCGGGTGGTTCTACTAGCTCCCAGACCTGATTTGAATCCATAGATTCAATCTCAACATTCATTGCACTTTGCCAAGATACTGCATCTTTATCTTGGATTGCCTCGTCATATGTCTAGGGATCAGGTTCATGTTCGCTAGGGACCAAATCAGAAGACTCTCCCAACAACATGAATCTATCAGGCTGTCTCACAACCCTCCCACTACGACGAGGCATCACCTGTGTATCCTCTGTGACATGCGGTGCAGTGACATGTGATATATCTTCTTGTACCGGTGGTACTAAAGAAGTGACTTCCCCTTTTAATTCCTCCAGAACAATTTTACTCTTGGGCTTGTGGTTCATGACATAGTCTTCCTCTATAAATCTAGCGTTCGTGCTAACGATCACCCTCTGATCTCTAGGACTATAAAATAGACCACCCTTCATTCCTCTAGGATAGCCAATGAACATGCGTACTTCTGTACGAGGTTCCAACTTACCAGCATCTGCCTTCAACACATGTGCTAGACTCCCCCATATCCAAATATGTCTTAGACTAGGCTTTCGTCCAGTCCACAATTCTGTGGGAGTAGAAGGCAGTGATTTCGATGGAACCAAGTTCAGAATGTACACCGCAGTATCCAGAGCATATCCCCAGAACGAATCTGGCAACTTAGAATAACTCATCATCGATCTAACCATATCCATAAGAGACCTATTCCTTCACTCTGCTACACCATTTTGCTGGGGTGTGCCAGGTGCAGACATTTGGGATTGAATCCCAGCCTCGGATAAGTGATTCCTAAACTATCCCAAGAGGTACTCACCACCATGATCAGATCGTAGTGTCATCCATATCTTGAATAATCGTCTATGAAAGAGATGAAATATTCAAAACCACCTCTTGCCTGGATAGATATAGGACCATACAAATCAGAATGAACAAATTCTAACACATATTTGGATCTTATACCCCTTAGTCTTAAAAGGCCTCTTGGTCATCTTACCCTCCAAGTAAGATTCGCAGGTTGGGAAATCTTCCACTACTAATGAACCCAGAGGTCCATCAGCTATCAACCTTTGAATTCTACTTAGGTTAATATGACCAAGCCTAAGATGCCAAAGATATGTTTGGTTCATCTTCGAAGGTTCTTTTCTCTTATTGGAATTAGAAGATGAGTCATTAACTTCTATTTGCATCATGGGAGCTTTTGATTCGAGTGTATACAAATTTCCTATCAATGTACCTTAACAGATATTCTCCCTATTCCTTTTTATAATAACTCTGTCATTAAAAGAAATAGAATATCCATCCATAAACAATTTAGAAAGTGAAAATAAATTCTTTCTAAATAAAGGTACATAAAGGGAATTTTTCAGAACCAAAGTTTTATTTTTCTCAAAAGATAAATAAAACATCTCCCACTGCAATAGCCGCCACCTTCGTGGCATTGCCCAAGTAAACGGTAATCTCTCCCTCAGCTCATCGTCGGGTTTCCTGGAACCCCTGCAAAGTATTGCAGACATGATCAGAGGCTCCCGTATCTATACACCAGGTGCTGGTAGATAACACCGCTAACCATGTTTCAACGACTAGACCAAAGAATATACCTGTGTTCTATTTCCGATTGGGACAGTCTTTCTTCCAATGTCCATCCTGCTTACAAGTGAAGTACTTGTCTTTCGGCTTCTTCACTCCTCCCCGAGATCCTCCCACCATCTTTGCTCCACCTTGTTTCTTCTTCTTCTTGCCTTTCGGCTTAGAAGTAGAAACCTTCTGAGCAACCATGGCCTGAGCCTGAGCAAGCCTTTCTGTCGACTGGAGAATGATATAAACCTACGTTTCCCCATTGATCTCAGCTACAAGGACTTCCAGCTCATTCACAGGCTTAGGAGGACACTCTTCGAAAAGTACATATTTATACTCCTCAGTAGTTAAGACAATATCTAGATTCTTTTCCAATCAACATAATTTGGGTACAGTAAGCTTATTTTCCTTTAGTATCACAACAAGTGGACTGAAAGTCATTTCTGAAAATTCTAAGAATCACATAGATCATTACTTTAGATTTCAAAAAATTATTGTTTCCTCAAACAATAAAATTTTAAAATCAACCAACACCTCAAAACACTGAGAATATCGTATGCCACGATCGTGTGGACGTATACGAATTCTACATTTGTAAGAGGAGGTTTTACCCATTAATTTTACTATCTTGTCAACCTAACTTTTTGACAAATAAAATTAATAGTTGGTTCCTCTTCGGCCCTACAAATAAAAGCAGTGACTCCGATGGGGAGGATACTTATATATGTATCTAAGTGTTCACCATTACTCGGTACTAAGGAAAATATCTCGGGTTATGTGCCTTTCGATGTGGAAGTACAAACGCTCCTTAATAATTTATTATAACCATATCCGACCCTGTGATCCACAAACAAACTCATCCGATGGGAAGGAAGGCACTCAGAGCCTATGCCATGTACGAGCCTTCCGAAGATCCCACCAGAGACTAAAATCTATTTTAATTTACATCCATCGATCCTATACTCCACGAAGGGAGTGTACATGAAATCTAGATTGAAAGTAAACTAAAATAGAAAGAGTGGCTAAACAATGTCGTAACTATTTACAAAAAATTAAATACTAGCCTCATCAACCCCGAGGATTCAACAAAATATACTATTACACACATACAATCACATACACACATATGCCCATAATAGTCGGATCTTATGCCTGCAACAAAAGAGTTAAACTACGCATATCCTACTATTATCCGACACATATAATATATGAAAAATGCATAAGAGTAATCGAATCCTTAAACACACAAAATCGGAAATCGTGGCTCTGATACCACTTGAAGGTAGTAGCTTTTCGAGTCCGTGAGGGGAAACTTTGCTTCCCAAATCACCTCGGTCGCTTGTTCATGGCGATCCCATCGATGTCCCCGGATTAAAAAAAATTAATCCTAGACAAAATGGATTGCCCAAACAACCAAGTCATCGTCCTGCTATTCGTTTAGAGATGTCACTTGAACAAACTTGTTCTACGAGTAGCCGCGGCTACTTGAACCTCTATTCTATGAGTAGCCGCGGAATAGACGATTCCGGATCGCCAACTTTTGTGTTTATGTTCGGGATCCAAGTATTATTTAGCCACATACATAAAGTAAACAACCACATACAACATGCATATAATTGAAAAGCAATTATAAACATAATACAAAGAACACTAATCAAAATAAACAAGATTATACCTCTTGTTATACCTCTTGATCTTCTATTGTATGTCCTTCCTCCTTTTGGACGTCGTGTGGGCGATGATCTTCCAAAAGTAGAAGCTTCCTAGATCACCAATCTTCCTTTCCTTATTCACTCCGAACAAAGGAAGATCATAAAACAAAACTCTTCTTCATATCTAGAACCGGCAACCAAGTCAATAGACTCGATGTTACCGCCGGCCAAGGAAGAGAACATGAAGTATAGGAACCGGCCAAAGGAGAATCAATGAGGGCATGGGCGCCGGCCAACACTTGGAGAAGAGAAAGGAGCAATCCTTCTCCTTGTTGCCGTCCAAACCCTAAACTAAGTTCTCCTAATTTCCGGCCAAGGATGAAGGGAAGAAGAATAGGTTGAGCTCCGGCCAAGGTAGAGGGAAGAAGAATAGGTGCCGGCCAAACCTTAGGAAGAAGAAGAAGAGGCTTCCTCCACTTGTTGCCGCCCACCTCCAACACCCAAACCCTAACCCTAGCCGCCCACTCCTAATCCTATCCCAACTAGGATTGCTTGCCACCCAAGTGAAGCAAACCCTAACCCTCATCCAACCTCTTGCTGGCCACCCCTATCACTTCCTTTTATAGAGTTAGGGATAAGCCATGATTTAATCTCCTCCATTGGTTCTAGGGATTTAATCTCAACCGTCGGATCTAGAGATTTAATCTCAACCGTCAGATCTAGAGATTTAATCTCTACCTTTGGATCTAGAGTTTTGTTTTCATCAATTAGATCTAAGCTTCATGAGGTGTTAATAGGATATAATAGGGACCATGAGGAGGAGTTGGATCTTGGCCACCCATTGGATTAAGCTCACATAAATTCCGATCCATTAATGATTATCCATTCCACTAGAGGATTATCATTGATCTACCTCACCAACCCCCATAAGTTAATATTGGCTCCATATATCATTTGTACATTTTCTCACCGTGTTTAAGATATCAAATGTTCGTCGATTAATTAATTTACTAACCATTAATTAATCAACATCTAACTCCATGAGTAGTACCACTCAACCTTTTCATCATGCCGGACCAAGTCCACCTGCAGGGTTTACATGATGATCCTTATGAGCTCCTCAAGGGGACATCATCATCTTAATATATAGGACATGATTTCCTCCTATAATCAACGGCACACCAGAAAAATAATATCATCTCCCAACTTACCAAGCCTATCGATTTAATCTATAAATCTCGCCCATTGGTAAATCAAAAAGATGAATACTAAGTATATGTACCCGTTATTATATCGGGATTAAAGATTATGTACAATATAATATCTGAGATCTGATTCGATTATGTAGTCAGCAATAAATCGAATCACCTCTAAGTCAGTCTTGCTCAATACACACGAAGTGCACTAGTGTGATTCTTTGGTCAAGACAAACAAATACCAAATAACACTACAACCATACCAATGGTTTGTCCCAAGCAATCTAGGTTGTGAGCCTTTACTTATATTTTACAACGAACCGATAAAAAGATCTCCCGTGTAACACCACACACCATGTTATCTACAATGTAATGTATTAGACAATATGCATAGTCATAAAAATATGCAAACAATGATCATGTGATTCTTATTTCAAAAATAAAGATGTTCATACAAAAGATAGACTTTTCAGTATGCATCCCAATAGACATTGTTTAGCCACTCTTTTTATTTTAGTTTACTTTCGATCTAGATTTCATGTACACTCCCTCGTGGAGTATAGGATCGATGGATGTAAATTAAAATAGTTTTTAGTCTCGGCTCGGATCTCCGGATGGCTCGTACATGGCGTAGGAGGAGCGTACGAGATGGCGATGCGACGGGGGACATATTGAAGAAAAAAGCCATAATAGTTGGAAAATAATTTATTTTTTATATTTATTGCTTATTGTTTGATATGCATGTCGTAGGATAGAAAATTCCTCATTTTCAAATTACTAATTGGGAGAGGGATATTTTTATAAATTCCCACGGCCTCCATTACAATTTGACATGTGATGCAAACAAACTTGCGCGTCGGCTCTGAGTGCCTTCCTCCCCATCTGATGAGTTTGTTTGCGGATCACAAGGTCAAATATGGTTATAGGAAATTATTAAGGAGCGTGTGTACTTCCCCATCAGAAGGCACATAATCTGAGATAATTACCTTGGTACCGAGTAATAGTGAACACTTAGATACAAATATAAGTATCCTTCCCATCGGAGTCACTGCTTTTATTTGTAGGGCCAAAGAGGAACCAACTATTAATTTTACTTGTCAAAAGGTTAGGTTGACAAGATAGTAAAATTAATGGGTAAAACCTCCTCTTACAAATGAAGAATTCGTATACGTCCACACTATCATGGCATACGATATTCTCAGTGTTTTGAGGTGTTGGTTAATTTTAAAATTTTATTGTTTGAGGAATCAATAATTTTTTGAAATCTAATGTTTTGATTTATGTGATTCTTAGGTTTTTTTTCAAAATGACTTTCAACCTGCTTGCTGTGATACTGAAAGTGAATAAACTTATTGGACCCAACAATGTTGATTGGAAGAGGAATCTTGACATTGTCTTGACTGCTGAGGAATACAAATATGCACTCCTCGAAGAGTGCCCTCCTAAGCCTACGGATGAATATGGGGAAAAGGAGAGAGAGTTATAAGAAGTGGATCAAGGCCGATGAGATGGCGCGGTGGTACATTTTGTCATCTATGTCAAATGTACTGCAACATTAGCATCATGCCATGCCCACTGCTTATGACATGATGCTCAATCTCAAAGAGCTTTTCAGACACCAGAATCGGGCTGCAAGGCAGGAAGCCATGAGGAACTTGATGACGACCACCATGATCGAGGGAACACCCGTGAGGGATCATGTTCTCAAGATGATAGCTCATTTGAATGAGTTGGAAGTCCTCGGAGCTGAGATAGATGGGGAAACCTAGGTCGATATCATTCTCCAGTCTCTACCTAGGAGTTTTGAGCAATTTCGCCTGAACTACAACATGAACAAGAGGTTGTATTCATTAGCGGAGCTTCTGACAGAACTCCAGGCGGCAGAGGGGCTATTTCGTCAGAGTGCTTAGGCAAATGCCATGGTGACCCAAAAGGTTTCTACTTCTAAGCCGAAAGGCAAGAAGAAGAAGAAACAAACTGGGACAAAGGTGGTGGGAGGGACTCAGGGAGGAGTGAAGAAGCCGAAAGGCAAGTGCTTCAATTGTAAGCAGACTGGACACTGGAAGAAGGACTGCCCCAACCGCAAGCAGAACAAAGGTATATCTTTTAGTCTAGTCGTTGATGTTAGTAATATATGAGAGATGTCCTAAGGCAATCGCCTTATGTTTGAACCATTTATATGATAAATTAAGATTCACTTTTTGAGTATACTTGTTTTCATGTATTTGATTAGATCTTAAACTAATTTACTGAATGTCCACGCTATGATTCACACCTTGAGAGAATTTGTGATTGGATCACAACTAGTGAGTATCTCTACATGTGTAATTGTGATGTATCGGAATTATCCCTAGTTGATGAAATGATGGATTTGGACACCATCGATTCTGTCAAGACTAGCACGAGGTATACTCCTTGGTGTATCCAAGCAGCTGATTCTCAATGGCTGGAGACATTGTGATGTCCGTAGTTAATCGTGGATGCTAGTTATGGTAACTAGTTCATTGGAGTGACCAGCCATAAGACTTCATATGGTTCTCTACATATATAAATATGTAAATGAAGTTCTTACTACAGCTTAAGTGCGATGTTCCTTTGACTTGCGGTATTCAAGTCATCTTTATCACAAAGACTTATTCTTTGACATCTTAAGCAAGCATCTCTAAGGAGATGTGGACCCGGGATGATTGGGTATAAGTCGAAGTGATCGAAGGTGTTTGAATAGCCTATAAAGGGTTCACCACTCCTTGTGAGAAGATGTATACCCATGGCCTCTCGTCGGATTGTTACTAAAGTCTTTAGCCAAAGCATTACATGTTTAGAGTAATGTACTCTTGGATACATGTGCAGTAACTAGAATCCGTAGGACGAGGAAATGATACTTGGGCTAGGTGTGACGTAGTCAACCTAGTGGGGACTAACACTATAGACCATGTCCTGAACCAAGTGGGTATAAGATGAGTGAAGGAAATGAGGCACGATTCATTGTAGCTGTTGAAGTGTTTCAGAAATAGTTCTGGATCAACCGTTGATCTTTTCAGTTAATTGGGGATCATGATGTACTACTATGTGCCACTCATGATCGTTCTATAATTAATGATTAATTATAGACGGCCAACATAAACCGAGAAACTATTTGGTCACACGCACAACGAGCGTAATCCGAAGGATTTAAAACAAGCTTGAGAATGAGATTCTCAGACCGAGAGAAACTAGGTTTGGTTGGACCAAACAAGGAGTGAGCATAAAATCGTTTCAGTTGCAATGGAAGCGTGGATGGGTCGTGTCTTATGAAGACATGATGGATGAACCAAATTGGTTTGGTTCTAATCCAATGGTAGAGAATAAACCAAAGAGGTTTTGTTTGTTTTAAACGAATGAACAAAAGTTGATTCGGTTCGTTTTAACTTAAAATATACCAAATCGGTTTGGTTTATTTTAACTTTAATTAATGGAGCGGGTTAATGGGCTTTTGGTTATGATATGATAACCATTAGGAGAATTTATTCTCAATAAAATAGGGCTTAAGGGTTTTGTGAAAACCTAATCCATGCAATCCACAAGTTGCCGCCCACCCCTTCTCTCCTCTAGTGGTCGGCGCCCAACCCTAGCTGCCGCCCAGCTTTGTGCCGCTGTCCAAGCTTGTTGTCGGCATCCAAGCTTTAGCCGATGATCCTCTGGTGACCCTCCGGTGATCTTCTTTGGATCCGGCGACAAGGTGAGCATCTAGCTTCCTTATTTGGCCGGACCTATTCCTCCCCCAAAGCTGTCTAGTTTTCTGGACAGCTTGTTTATTTCGTGTCGGAGCATCATTTGGACGACGTTTGGAGCTCCGACAGTGGATTCCTTGCCAGGGATTCGATCTCCGGTAATCCTCATAGGTGGAGGACGAAGGATTCGTCAAATGGTTGACGAATACCTCTCCGGAGAAGTGAGTTTTTGAGGACTCGTTTTGAATCCGAATTTTGATTCGGATTGTGATCTTCTCTTGATCACATCATCTTCGACATGAGGATAGTAACTCGTACGAAGACGAGGCTCGTGACTTTGTAAAGTCATCCTAAAGATACTCGGCGTGGATACGGATAGAGACGATTCTAGCGAGGATCGTTCCGGTTGACGCCTTTCCTACTACACGTGATACGTCAGGTATACGTAGTATAAATTTCCTTTTATTGCAAAATTTGAATTTACGGTTATGTCTACACATGTTGTACTATGCATGCGTGTGGTGTGTGTGTTGTAATAAATTAGATTTATTATTTTTATTTCTTCCGTTGTGCACATGTTTACGAAACATGTTCGAACACACTCGCCGCGGTGCCGGACACCCAACTGTGGTATCAGAGCCCAGTTTGTGTTTCGACATAATCATAAAATTATTTTGCGATAGTCGTAATGGTATTTATGGAAATTTTATACTTTTGGAAATTTAGAAGTATTTATGGAAATTTTTAATTTTGGATAGTCTAGAAGTATTTATAGAAATCTTCTACTTTTGGAAAGTTAGAAGTATTTATGGAAATTAATATTTTCCATAAATAAAATATTTGATTAGATTTGGAAATTTTTTTCTTAATTTAATCATGATTTGATTTGGGAAATCAAATCTTAAAATATTTTATTTCCATAAGTAGTTTTGATGATTTAGGAAATTTGTTTCCTAAATTGACTTTCCTTAATCAATACTTTCCATAAATAAAATATGTGATTAGATTTGGAAATTTGTTTCATAATTTAATCATGATTTGATTTGGAGAATCAAATCTCAAACATATTTTATTTTCATAAATAGTTATGACATATAAGAAAATTTTGTACATGTCATAATTGTATGCCATGTAATTGCATTAAATGCATATCATTATGTCATGTGTGTCGTGACATGTAGATGTATGTCATGTATATCATGCTATGTAGATAATAGTTATTTGCATTGAAAAATGATAAGACATAAAAACTCTTACTCAATATTAAAGCCTACACCTTCCATTAATATGGTTAGAACCAGAGTTTCGTTTCTTGTTTGGGTTGTTGGACTCTCTCCAAGCCCGGCTCGAACCCGAACATGTTCAAACCATTGAATAGTTTAATACTAATATGGTAAGAGTCAGAGGTCAATCGTTAGCTTTGGTTGTTGGACTCTCTCCAAGCCAGGCTAATTGGTTGAATGCGCTCTAACCATATTAAAACTATTTCTCGATTAATGGGTTGGCTTTAACCTGGAGCATCGGCTTGTTGGACTCTCTCCAAGGTCGATGTGAAGGGAGGTGAAGTTGGGTGCTATGCATATGATGCATACTTGTTAATGTGTTAACAACCCGATGTATGTGTGAACATTCAATTAGTTGATAGCACATTGTGATAGTTATATATATGTGATATGCAATCGGTATATTTGATACCTACCATCGTAGCTATGAATGGCTTGTTGGACTCTCTCCAAGGTTGTTCATATCTATGTTGAATATCAGCCCATTCGGAGATGGACCTACGATCTCCCGAAGTGATTTTGGTGTTTTTGAAATTCGAAAAATGAATGGGATTTATGAATGTATATTGATACATTTTAAATCATCTTTCTCATATATGCTCGATTTGTATTTCTAGGATAATTGATTGATCATGATGTCTTTGAATTTGCACTCTATCTTGGATTCAAATAAATTGACTGGGTCGAACTTCTTGGATAGCCTTAGAAACTTGAGAATTATTCTCAAGATTGAAAAGCTTGCGTATGTCCTCGAAGCGCCTCTTCCCGCCCGTCCTAGTAACAATGCAACTCTGGACCAATTGTTGGCCTATCAGAAACATGTGACTGATTCTGAAATGGCAAGTTACATCATGCTAGCCGCAATGGTACCTGAGCTGCTGAAGCAGCATGAGCATATGGATGCTCAAACCATAGTCTTTCATCATTATGAGTTGGTTGATGAGCAAGTGAGATTCGAAAGGTTCGAAGTCTCCAAGCTCCTCTTCACCTCGAGATACTTCGTTCCAGTTTACGTATTGCTTTGCTCAAACATCTTGAAGGCTGTAGAGTCTTAGCATAGCGAGGGGCCAGTGTTATGTTGATTCCTCAGAAGAAGGTTCTAAGAGAGTAAAATAGCGAAGGGAAGAAAAAGGCTAAAAAGGCATAACCAGCTCAAAAGGGCACTTGCCATCATTATGGCAAGGAGGGCCATTGGCGAAGAAATTGCAAGATTTATCTTGAGTTCGTGAAGAAGAATAAGGCATTGGATGCCCCATCTTCTGCAGATATCTTCGTTATTGATTGTCATTCTATTTCCTTAGACACTTGGGTATTGGATACTGGGTGTGGCTCACATATATGTAATGACATACAGGGGCTAAGGAATAGAAGAAGACTCGTCAGAGGGGAGTCAAATTTGCGAGTTGGCAATGGAGCAAAGGTTGTTGCGGTCGCCATCGGAACTTATTTGCTGAAGCTCCCTAGTGGACTAGTCTTGGAACTGAACAATTGCTATTGTGTTCCTTCTCTAATAAAGAACATTGTTTCTATTTCCTGCTTAAATAGAAATGGTTACCATTTGACGTTTAGTAACAATTGTTATTATATAACTTTAAATGGCGTACTTTATGGAACTGGAACTTTGAGCAATGGTATTTATACGTTGGATGTATCCAGTGACATTTTCAATATCGAAGCGAGCAACAAGCGTGCTCGAAAGGATAATCAATTAGACTCCTACATGTACATTGTCGTCTTGGCCATGCAAGCAAGAAACGCATGTCCGAATTACACCGATGTGGAATTCTGGAATCGTTTGAATTGGATTCATACGATACATGCGAATCATGCTTAAAAGGCAAGATGACTAAGTTACCTTTTACAGGAAAAGGTGAATGAGTGGGAGAGTTGCTAGGTCTAATACATACTGATGTATGTGGACCTATGTCCACTCAAGCTTTAGGAGGCTATAGCTACTTCATTACCTTCACCGATGATCACACTGTTGGGTTTCCGGCACCGCGGCGTGTGTGTGTTCGATCACGTTTCGTAAACATGAACACAGCGGAAGCAATAAAAATAATAAATCTACATTTATTATAACACACACAACACACGCATGCATATTACAACAAGTGTAGACATAACCGTAAATTTAAATTTGCGATAAAAGGAAATTTATCTACGTTATACCTTTTGTATGACGTGTAGCGGGAACGGCATCAACCGGAACGATCCTCGCTAGAATCGTCTCTATCCGTATCCACGCTGAGTTCCTCGGGATGACTTCGCTAAGCCACGAGCTTCGTCTTCGTACGGGTTACTAGCCTCGTGTTGAAGACGACGTGATCGAGAGATGATCATGATCCGAATCCAAATTCGGATCCAAAATGAGTCCTCAAAACTCGCTTCTCCGGAGAGGTATTCGTCAACCAATTGACGAATCCTTCGTCCTCCACCTCAGAGGTTTACCGGAGATCGAATCCCCGGTAGTTTAGCCGCTGTCGGAGCTCAAACCGTCGTCCAAACGATGCTCCGACGAGAGGAGAAGAAGCTGTCCAGAAAACTGGACAGCTTGGTGGAGGAGTAGGCGCCGGCCAAAACAAGGAAGCCAAGTGCTCACCTTTTCACCGAGGCCTAGGAAGATCACCGGAGGGTCGCCGGAGGATCACCGGCTGAAGCTTGGTGGCCGGCAAGGAGCTGGACGCTGACACAAGGGGCTGGGCGGCCAAAGAGCTTGGGCGGCAACTCCTTCAATGGGGTTGGGCGGCCACTTTTTCTAGGGCTTGGATTAGGGCTTAATTATCCATTAAGCCCTCTTTTATAGAGAACTAATTCTCTTAATGGTTATTGGATCATAACCATTAGGCCCGTTAACCCGCTCCATTAAGATAAGTTAAAATAAACCAAACCATGATGGTTTATTTTAAGTTAAAACGAACCGAACCAACCTTTGGTTCATTCGTTTAAAATAAACCAAACCCTTTGGTTTATTCTCCTCCATTGGATTAGAACCAAACCATTTTGGTTTATCCATTACGTCTTCATAAGACTCGGCCCATCCACGCTTCCATTGCGACTGAAACGATTTCATGCTCGTTTTATGTTTGGTCCAACCAAACCTAGTTTCTCTCGGTCTGAGAATCCCATTCTCAAGCTCGTTTTAAATCCTTTGGATTACGCTCGTTGTGCATGTGACCAAATAGGTTCTCGGTTTATGTTGGCCATCTATAATTAACCATTAATTATAGAACGATCATGAGTGGCACCTAGTAGTACATCATGATCCCCAATTAACCGAAAAGATCAACGGTTGATCCAGAACTATTTCTGAAACCCTTCAGTAGCTCGAATGATTCGTGCCCCATTCCCTTCACTAATCTTATACCCACTTGGTTCAGGACATGGTCTATTGTGTCAGTCCCCACTAGGCTGACTACGTCACACCTAGCCCAAGTATCATTTCCTCATCCTACGGATTCTAGTTACTCCACATGTATCGAAGAGTACCTTACTCTAAACATGTAATGCTTTGGCCAAAGACTTTAGTAACAATCCGACGAGAGGCCATGGGTATACATCTCCTCGCAAGGAGTGGTGAATCCTTTATAGGCTATTCAAACACCTTCGATCACTTCGACTTATACCCAATCATCCCGGGTCCACATCTCCTTAGAGATGTTTGCTTAAGATGTCAAAGCATAAGTCTCTATGATCAAGATGACTTGAATACCGCAAGTCAAAGGAACATCGCACTTAAGCCACAATAAGATCTTCATTGACATATCTATATATGCAGAGAACCATATGAAGTCTTACGGCTGGTCACTTCAATGAACTAGTTACCATAACTAGCATCTACGATTAACTCCGGACATCACTATGTCTCCAGCCAGTGAGAATCAGCTGCTTGGATACACCAAGGAGTATACCTCGTGCTAGTCTCGACAGAATTGATGGTGTCCAAATCCATCAATTCATCGACTAGGGATAATTCGATACATCACAATTACACATGTAGAGATACTCACTAGTTGTGATCCAATCACAAATTCTCTCATGCTGTGAATCGTATCGTGGACATTCAGTAAATGAGTTTAAGATCCAATCAAATACATAAAACATGTATACTCAAATAGTGAATCTTCATTTATCATATAAATGGTTCATACAAAAGGCGATTGCCTTAGGACATCTCTCATATATTACTAACAGACTTCCACTTGGCCTAATGTCAATCGCTACGGTATCCAATACCATAAGATCTAACATGACCCTCAAACTTATTTTGAGGCAATGCTTTAGTCAAAGGATCCGCTAAGTTCCTTTCAGTGGGAATTTTTCTCGATTTGTATTTTGTTCCTACTGATGATCTATCTGATAAGATGATAGCGGCGAAGCACATGTTTGGATCATTGATGAGACCACATCAAGTTCAAAGATGAACTTCTTGATCCAAACCGCTTCCTTTGCTACTTCCAAAGCTGCAATGTATTCTGCCTTAGTGGCAGAATCCGCTATAGTGTCAAGCTTTGAACCTTTCCAACTTATTCCGCCTCCATTCCAGGTGAATACATACCCAGACAAAGACATGGAATCATCCTTGTCTGTCTGGAACTGGCATCTGTACACCCACGTATCACCATGTACCCTTCTCCATATATTAGGAACACATCCTTAGTTCTTCTCAAGTACTTAAGGATCGTCTTAACAGCCACCCAATAATCCATTCCTGGATTAGACTGGTATCTGCTCGTGACACTCAGAGCATACGATACATCGGGCCTCATACATAACATAGCATACATGATAGATCCTATTGCGGATGCATAGGGAATCTTACTCATGCAAATCCTCTCGTCTTCTGTGCGCGGACACATAGACTTCGAAAGGTGTATCCCATGCCTGATGGGTAGGAAACCTTTCTTGGATTCCGACATGCTAAACCTCTTTGCTTTTCGGTCTATATATGTAGCTGCGAAAGACCAAGCAACCATTTGATCTATCTCTATAGATCTTAATCCCAAGGATGTAGGTTGCTTCTCCCGGTCTTTCATGGAGAATGTCTTGGATAACCAAACCTTCAAGAGTAAGATTGATACATTGTTTCCTATAAGTAATATGTCATCGACATACAATACTAGAACACGATTTGCACTCCCACTAACCTTCTTGTACACACAAGGTTAAATGCGGATTTTGTGAGAAATCAAACTTTTGATTGTCTCATCAAAACGGATATTCCAGCTCCTGGATGCTTGCTTCAATCCATAAATGGACCGTCGCAATTTGCATACCTTGGTTTTATCAATCGATGTGAAACCCTCAGGCTGTATCATATACACGTCCTCGAGCAGGTTTCCATTAAGGAAAGCTATTTTCACATCCATCTGCCATATCTCATAATCATAATGAGCCGCTATGGCCAGGAGCATCCGAATGGATTTAAGCATAGCTACGGTAATATGGTTTCGTCATAATCAACACCTTGTTTTTGGCGATATCCTTCGCCACCAATCTAGCCTTATAGGTAATCACATTACCATCCATGTGGTTTTCTTCTTGAAAACCCACTTGCACCCTATAGGCTTTATCCCTTGGTGGGTCAACCAAGTTCCAAACTTGGTTTTCATACATGGAATCCATTTCCGACTTCATGGCACCAAGCCACTTATCCCTTCTGAACTTATCGGCCACTTCTTCATAATGGTAGGCTCCTCATCATCAATGAGTAACACGTCGTTCGATTCACTTACGAAATCCATATCTCTCGGGAATATTGCGTGTTCTACGGATCTACGAAGATGTGGTGTTACAATAAGTCCAAATTGATTACTCATCACTATGAGTTGTCATTTGTGTACTCACCAGGTATCTCATTAATGTCTATTTGAGTCTCTCGAACCTCCTCAAGCTCGACGACACTCCCACTGTTTTCTTGCAAGAGAAACTCTTTCTCTAGAAACACAGCATGTCTTGAAACAAACACCTTTTGTTCCACAGGAAGATAGAATTGGTAACCCCTTGTTTCTTTAGGGTATCCAACAAATAGATATTTATCAGACTTAGCATCCAATTTGTCTGATACAGTCCGCTTCACATAAGCAAGACAACCCCATATCTTCAAGTAAGATACATGAGGTTTCTTACTATTCCATATCTCATATGGAGTAGTTGAGACTACCTTGGTAGGCATTTTGTTTAACAAGTAAACAGCTGTCTGAAGTGCATAGCCCCAAAAGGACTTGGGAAGAGTTGCATGATTCATCATTGACCTAACCATGTCCAACAAGGTCCGGTTACGCCTCTCAGATACACCATTATACTGTGGTGTATATGGCGGAGTCCATTGAGACAATATATCATTGTCTCTTAGATAATCAAGAAACTCTTGACTTAAGTATTCACCACCTCGATCCGATCGAAGTATTTTAATACTCTTATCATGTTGTTTCTCTACTTCATTTTTGAATTCTTTGAACCTTTCAAAGGCTTCAGACTTGTGTTTCATCAAGAACACATACCCAAACCGTGAGTGATTATCGGTGAAGGTAATGAAGTAGCTATAGTCTCCTAATGCTTGAGTTGACATAGGTCCACATACATCAGTATGTACTAGACCTAGTAACTCTCCCACTTGTTCACCTTTTCCAGTAAAAGGTAACTTAGTCATCTTGCCTTTTAAGCATGATTCACATGTATCGTATGAATCCAATTCAAACGATTCCAGAATTTCACATCGGTGTAATTCGGACATCCGTTTCTTGCTTATATGGCCAAGACGACAATGCCACATATAGGAGTCTATTTGATTATCTTTTCAATCACGCTTGTTGCTCGGTTCGATATTAAAAATATCACTGGATATGTCCAACGTATAAACACCATTGCTTAAAGTTCCAGTCCCATAAAGAACTCCATTCAAAGTTATGTAACAACAATTGTTACTAAAAGTCAAATGGTACCCATTTCTATTTAAACAAGAAATAGAAATGATGTTCTTTATCAACGAAGGAACATAAAAGCAATTGTCCAGTTCTAAGACAAGTCCTGTAGGGAGTTTCAACAAATGCGTTCCAATGGCGACTGCAGCAACCTTTGCTCCATTCCCAACACGCAAATTTGACTCTCCCTTGACGAGTCTTCTTCTATTCCTTAGCCCATGTATGTCATTACATATATGTGAGCCACACCCAGTATCCAATACCCAAGTGTTTGAGGAAATAGAATGACAATCAATAACGAAGATATCTGAAGAAGATGGGGCATCCGATGTCTTATTCTTCTTCACGGACTCAAGATAAATCTTGCACTTTCTTCGTAAATGTCTCTCCTTGCCATAATGATGGCAAGTTTCCTTTTGTGCTAGTTCTACCTTCTTAGCCTTTCTCTTCTTTCCCTTCTGTTGTTCCTTTGACTTCCTCTTAGAACCTTTCTTCGAGGAATCAACTAATAGCACTGTCCCCTGCTCATGCTTCTCAGAAGACTCCACAGTCTTCAGCATATTGAGCAGTACCACAGATGAACCTTCTAGCATCTCAGAGGTGAAGAGGAGCTTTGAGACTTCGAACCTTTCGAATCTCACTTGCTCATCAACCTACTCACAAAGATGAAGGACTACGATATGAGCATACATATGCTCATGCTGCTTTCGTAGCATGGGTACCATCGCGGCTAGCATGATGCAACTTGTCAGTTCAGAATCAGTCACATGTTTCTGATAGGCTAACAATTGGTCCATAGTTGCATCGTCACTAGGACGGGCGGGAAGAGGCGCTTCGAGGACATTTGCAAGCTTTTCAACCTTGAGAACAATTCTCAAGCTTCTAAGCCAGTCCAAGAAGCTCAGCCCAGTCAATTTATTCGAATCCAAAATGGAACGCAAATTCAAAGACATCATGATCAATCTTAGAAATACAAAACGAGCATATATGAGAAAATGATTTTAAAATGCATCAATATACATTTATAAATCCCATTCATTTTTCGAATTTCAAAAACCCCAAAATCACTTGGGAGATCGTAGGTCCATCTCCGAATGGGCTGATATCCATCATAGTTATGAACAACCTTGGAGAGAGTCCAACAAGCCATTCATAACTACGTAGAGGTATCAACTATACCGATTGCATATCACGTATATGCATCTATCACAATGTGCTATCAACTAATTGAATGTTCACACATACATCGGGTTGTTAACACATTAACAAGTATGCATCATATGCATAGCACCCAACTTCACCTCCCTTTACATCGACCTTGGAGAGAGTCCAACAAGCCAATGCTCCAGGTTAAAGCCAACCCATTAATCGGGAAATAGTTTTAATATGGTTAGAGCGCATTCAACCAATTAGCCCAACTTGGAGAGAGTCCAACAACCAAAGCTAATGATTGACCTCTGACTCTTACCATATTAGTATTAAACTATTCCATGGTTTGAACATGTTCGAGTTCGAGCCGGGCTTGGAGAGAGTCCAACAACCCAAACAAGAAACGGAACTCTGGTTCTAACCATATTAATGGAAGGTGTAGGCTTTAATATTGTTTAAGGGTTTTTATGTCTCATCCTCTTTGCATGCAAATAACTATTATCTACATGGCATGACATACATGGCATACATCTACATGTCACGACACGCATGACATAATGTTACGCATCTAATGCAATTACATGGCATACAATTATGTCATGTATATATTTCCTTATATGTCATAACTATTTATGGAAATAAAATATGTTTAAGATTTGATTCTCCAAATCAAATCATAATTAAATTAGGAAACAAATTTCCAAATCTAATCACATATTTTATTCATGGAATTATTTAATTAAGGAAAATCTATTTAGGAAACCAATTTCCTAAATCATTAAAACTACTTATGGAAATAAAATATTTTAAGATTTGATTTCCCAAATCAAATCATGATTAAATTAGGAAACAAATTTCCAGAATCTAATCAAATATTTTATTTATAGAAAATATCAATTTCCATAAATACTTCCAACTTTCCAAAAGTGGAAGATTTCCATAAATACTTCTAGACTTTCCAAAATTAAAAAATTTCCATAAATACTTCTAAATTTCCAAAATTAGAAAATTTCCAGAAATACATTATGACTATCACAAAACCATTTTTACGAATATGTCGAAACACAACCTGGGCTCCGATACCACTGTTGGGTTTCCGGCACCGCGGCGTGTGTGTGTTCGATCACGTTTCGTAAACATGAAAACAGCGGAAGCAATAAAAATAATAAATCTACATTTATTACAACACACACAACACACGCATGCATATTACAACAAGTGTAGACATAACCGTAAATTTAAATTTGCGATAAAAGGAAATTTATCTACGTTATACCTTTCGTATGACGTGTAGCGGGAAAGGCATCAACCGGAACGATCCTCGCTAGAATCATCTCTATCCGTATCCACGCCGAGTTCCTCGGGATGACTTCGCTAAGCCACAAGCTTCATCTTCGTACGGGTTACTAGCCTCGTGTTGAAGATGACGTGATCGAGAGATGATCACGATCCGAATCCAAATTCGGATCCAAAATGAGTCCTCAAAACTCGCTTCTCCGGAGAGGTATTCGTCAACCAATTGACGAATCCTTCGTCCTCCACCTCAGAGGTTTACTGGAGATCAAATCCCCAGTAGTTTGGCCGCTGTCGGAGCTCAAACCGTTGTCCAAATGACGCTCCGACGAGAGGAGAAGAAGCTGTCCAGAAAACTGGACAGCTTGGTGGAGGAGTAGGCACCGGACAAAACAAGGAAGCCAAGTGCTCACCTTTTCACCGAGGCCTAGGAAGATCACCGGAGGGTTGCCGTAGGATCACCGGCTGAAGCTTGGTGGCCGGCAAGGAGCTGGACGCCGACACAAGGGGCTGGGCGGCCAAAGAGCTTGGGCGGCAACTCCTTCAATAGGGTTGGGCGGCAACTTTTTCTAGGGCTTGGATTAGGGCTTAATTATCCATTAAACCCTCTTTTATAGAGAACTAATTCTCTTAATGGTTATTGGATCATAACCATTAGGCCCGTTAACCCGCTCCATTAAGATAAGTTAAAATAAACCAAACCAGGATGGTTTATTTTAAGTTAAAACGAACCGAACCAACTTTTGGTTCATTCGTTTAAAATAAACCAAACCCTTTGGTTTATTCTCCTCCATTGGATTAGAACCAAACCATTTTGGTTTATCCATTACGTCTTCATAAGACTCGGCCCATCCACGCTTCCATTGCGACTGAAACGATTTCATGCTCGCTTTATGTTTGGTCCAACCAAACCTAGTTTCTCTCGGTCCGAGAATCCCATTCTCAAGCTCGTTTTAAATCCTTTGGATTACGCTCGTTGTGCGTGTGACCAAATAGGTTCTCGGTTTATGTTGGCCGTCTATAATTAACCATTAATTATAGAACGATCATGAGTGGCACCTAGTAGTACATCATGATCCCCAATTAACCGAAAAGATCAACGGTTGATCCAGAACTATTTCTGAAACCCTTCAGCAGCTCGAATGATTCGTGCCCCATTCCCTTCACTCATCTTATACCCACTTGGTTCAGGACATGGTCTATTGTGTCAGTCCCCACTAGGCTGACTACGTCACACCTAGCCCAAGTATCATTTCCTCATCCTACGGATTCTAGTTACTCCACATGTATCGAAGAGTACCTTACTCTAAACATGTAATGTTTTGGCCAAAGACTTTAGTAACAATCCGACGAGAGGCCATGGGTATACATCTCCTCGCAAGGAGTGGTGAATCCTTTATAGGCTATTCAAACACCTTCGATCACTTCGACTTATACCCAATCATCCCGGGTCCACATCTCCTTAGAGATGTTTGCTTAAGATGTCAAAGCATAAGTCTCTATGATCAAGATGACTTGAATACCGCAAGTCAAAGGAACATCGCACTTAAGCCACAGTAAGAACTTCATTGACATATCTATATATGCAGAGAACCATATGAAGTCTTATGACTGGTCACTCCAATGAACTAGTTATCATAACTAGCATCCACGATTAACTCCAGACATCACTATGTCTCTAGCCAGTGAGAATCAGCTGCTTGGATACACCAAGGAGTATACCTCGTGCTAGTCTCGACAGAATTGATGGTGTCCAAATCCATCAATTCATCGACTAAGGATAATTCTGATACATCACAATTACACATGTAGAGATACTCACTAGTTGTGATCCAATCACAAATTCTCTCATGCTGTGAATCGTATCGTGGACATTCAGTAAATGAGTTTAAGATCCAATCAAATACATAAAACATGTATACTCAAATAGTGAATCTTCATTTATCATATAAATGGTTCATACAAAAGGCGATTGCCTTAGGACATCTCTCATATATTACTAACACACACATGGTTTGGGTATATGTTCTTGATGAAACACAAGTCTGAAGCCTTTGAAAGGTTCAAAGAATTCAGAAATGAAGTAGAGAAACAACATGACAAGAGTATTAAAATAATTCGATCGGATTGAGGTGGTGAATACTTAAGTCAAGAGTTTCTTGATTATCTAAGAGACAATTGTTTATTGGCTCAATGGACTCCGCCATATACACCACAGCATAATGGTGTATCTGAGAGGCGTAACCGGATGTTGTTGGACATGGTCAGGTCAATGATGAATCATGTGAATCTTCCCAAGTCCTTTTGGGGCTATGCACTTCAGACAGTTGTTTACTTGTTAAATAGAATGCTAACCAAGGTAGTCTCTACTACTCCATATGTGATATGGAATAGTAAGAAACCTCATATATCTTACTTGAAGATATGGGGTTGTCCTGCTTATGTGAAGCGGACTGTATCAGACAACTTGGATGCTAAGTCTGATAAATGTCTATTTATTGGATACCCTAAGGATACAAGGGGTTACCAATTCTATCATCCTGTGGAACAAAAGGTGTTTGTTTCAAGGCATGTTGTGTTTCTAGAGAAAAAGTTTCTCTTGCAAGAAAACAGTGGGAGTGTCGTCGAGCTTGAGGAGGCTCGAGAGACTCAAATTGACACTGATAACTTAGCGGATCCTTTGACTAAGGCATTACCTCAAAGTAAGTTTGAGGGTCATGTTAGATCTTATGGTATTGGATACTATAGCGATTGGCATTAGGCCAAGTGGGAGTTTGTTAGTAATATATGAGAGATGTGCTAAGGTAATTGCCTTATGTTTGAACCATTTATATGATAAATGAAGATTCACTATTTGAGTATACATGTTTTCATGTATTTGATTTGATCTTAAAATCATTTACTGAATGTCCACGCTATGATTCACAGCTTGAGAGAATTTGTGATTGGATAACAACTAGTGAGTATATCTACATGTGTAATTGTGATGTATCAGAATTATCCCTAGTTGATGAATTGATGGATTTGGACACCATCGATTCTGTCAAGACTATCACGAGGTATACTCCTTGGTGTATCCAAGCAGCTGATTCTCACTGGCTGGTGACATTGTGATGTCCGGAGTTAATCGTGGATGCGAGTTATGGTAACTAGTTCATTGGAGTGACTAGTTATAAGACATCATATGGTTCTCTGCATATATAGATATGTCAATGAAGTTCTTACTGCAGCTTAAGTGCGATGTTCCTTTGACTTACGGTATTCAAGTCATATTGATCATAAATACTTATGCTTTGACATCTTAAGCAAGCATCTCTGAGGAGATGTGGACCCGGGATGATTGGGTATAAGTCAAAATGATCAAAGGTGTTTGAATAGTCAATAAAGTATTCACCACTCCTTGTGACGAGATGTATACCCATGGCCTCTTGTCGGATTGTTACTAAAGTCTTTGGCCAAAGCATTATATGTTTAGAGTAAGGTACTCTTGGATACATGTGCAGTAACTATAATCCCTAGGACAAGGAAATGAAACTTGGGCTAGGTGTGACGTAGTCAACCTAGTGGGGACTGACACTATAGACCATGTCCTGAACCAAGTGGGTATAAGATAAGTGAAGGGAATGGGGCACGATTCATTGTAGCTGCTAAAGGGTTTCATAAATAGTTCTGGATCAACCGTTGATCTTTTCAGATAATTAGGGATCATAATGTACTACTAGGTGCCACTCATGATAGTTCTATAATTAATGATTAATTATAGACGACCAACATAAACCGAGAACCGATTTGGTCACATGCACAACGAGCGTAATCCGAAGGATTTAAAATGAGCTTGAGAATGAGATTCTCAGACCGAGAGAAAATAGGTTTGGTTGGACCAAACAAGGAGTGAGCATGAAATCGTTTCAGTTGCAATGGAAGCATGGATGGGTTGTGTCTTATGAAGACATGGTGGATGAACCAAATTGGTTTGGTTCTAATCCAATGGTGGAGAATAAACCAAAGAGGTTTGGTTTGTTTTAAACGAATGAACCAAAGTTGGTTCGGTTCATTTTAACTTAAAATAGACTAAATCAGTTTGGTTTATTTTTAACTTAAATTAATGGAGCGGGTTAATGGACTGTTGGTTATGATCCGATAACCATTAGGAGAATTTATTCTCTTTAAAATAGGGCTTAAGGGTTTTGTGAAAACCTAATCCATGCAATCCGCAAGTTGCCGCCCACCCCTTCTCTCCTCTAGTGGTCGGCGCCCAACCCTAGCCGCCGCCCAGCTTTGTGCTGCCGTCCAAGTTTGTTGTCGGCATACAAGCTTCAGCCGGCGATCCTCCGGCGACCCTCCGGTGATCTTCTTTGGGTCCGGCGACAAGGTGAGCATCTATCTTCCTTATTTGGCCGGCCCTATTCCTCCACCAAAGCTTTCCAGTTTTCTGGACATCTTGTTTATTTCGTGTCGGAGCATCTTTTGGACAACGTTTGGAGCTCCGACAGTGGCTTCCTGGTCGGGGATTCGATCTCCGGTAATCCTCATAGGTGGAGGATGAAGGATTCGTCAAACGGTTAACGAATACCTCTCTGGAGAAGCGAGTTTTTGAGGACTCATTTTGAATCCGAATTTTGATTCGGATTGTGATCTTCTCTCGATCACATCGTCTTCGACCCAAGGCTAGTAACTCATATGAAGACGAGGCTCGTGACTTTGTGAAGTCATCCTAAAGATACTTGGCATGGATACGGATAGAGACAATTCTAGCGAGGATTATTCCAGTTGATGTCTTTCCTGCTACACGTGATACATCATGTATACGTAGTATAAATTTCGTTTTATTGTAAAATTTGAATTTACGGTTATGTCTACACATGTTGTACTATGTATACGTGTGGTGTGTGTATTGTAATAAATTAGATTTATTATTTTTATTTCTTCCGTTGTGCACATGTTTACGAAACATGTTCGAACACACTCGTCGCAGTGCCGGAAACCCAACAGTTGAAACATGTTTTGCAGTGTTATCTATAGGCACCTGGTGTGTAGATACGGGAGCCACTGATCATGTCTGCAATACTTTGCATGGGTTCCAGGAAACCAGACGACTAGCTGAGGGGAAGATTACTGTGTACTTGGGCAATGCCACGAAGGTGGCGACTGTTGTAGTGGGAGACGTTCATTTATCTTTTGAGAAAAATAAAGTTTTGGTTCTTAGGAATTGCCTTTATGTACCTTTGTTTAGAAAGAATTTAATTTCAGTTTCTAAATTGTTTATGGATGAATATTCTTTATCTTTTAATGACAGAGTTGTTATAAAAAGGAATAGGGACATTATATGTTCGGGTGCGTTGATAGGAAATTTATACACACTTGAACCAAAAGCTCCCACGATGCAAATTGAAGTTAATAATTCATCTTCTAATTCCAATAAGAGAAAAGAACCTTCGAAGATGAACCAAACATATCTTTGGCATCTTAAGATTGGTCATATTAACCTAAGCAGAATTCAAAGGTTGATATCTGATGGACCTCTAGGTTCATTAGTGGTGGAAAATTTCCCAACCTGCGAATCTTGCTTGGAGGGTAAAATGACCAAGAGGCCTTTTAAGGCCAAGGGGTATAGAGCCAAAGATGTGTTAGAATTGGTTCATTCTAATTTGTGTGGTCCTATGTCTATCCAGGCTAGAGGTGGTTTTGAGTATTTCGTCTCTTTTATAGATGATTATTCGAGATATGGATACATTTACTTGATGCCCCGCAAGTCTGAATGCTTTGACAAGTTCAAAGAATTCAAGGCTGATGCGGAGAAACGTCAAGGTAAAAGTATAAAAACACTGCGATCTAATCGTGGTGGTGAGTACCTCTTGGGAGAGTTTAGGAACTACTTATCATAGCTGGGATTCAATCCCAATTGTCTGCACCTGGCACACCCCAGCAGAATAGTGTAGCAGAGCGAAGTAATATACTCTTATGGAGATGGTTAGATCGATGATGAGTTATTATGAGTTGCCAGATTCATTTTAGGGATATGCTCTAGAAACATCGGTGTATATTTTGAACTTGGTTCCATCAAAATCAGTGCCTTCTACTCCCACAAAATTGTGGACTGGGCGAAAGCCTAGTCTAAGACATATTCAAATTTGGGGGAGTCCAGCACATGTGCTGAAGGCAGATGCTGGTAAGTTGGAACCTCGTACAAAAGTACGTATGTTCGTTAGCTATCCTAGAGGAATGAAGGGTGGTTTGTTTTATAGTCCTAGAGATCATAGGGTGATCGTTAGTACGAACGCCAAATTTCTGGTGGAAGACTATATAATGAACCACAAGCCCATGAGTAAGATTGTTCTGAAGGAAATAAAAGGGAAAGTCACTTCTTCAGTACCACCGGTACAAGAGGAGATACCACAAGTCACTGCACCGCGTGTCACAGAGGATACACAAGTGATACCTCGTCATAGTGGGAGGGCTATGAGACAGCCTGATAGAGTCATATTCTTGGGAGAATCTTCTAATTTGGTCCCTGGCGAACATGAACCTGATCCCTGGACATATGATGAGGCAATCCAAGATAAAGATGTAGTATCTTTGCAAAGTGCAATGAATATTGAGATTGAATCTATGGATTCTAATAAGGTCTGGGAGCTAGTATAACCACCTGATGGTGTAAAAACCATTGGATGCAAGTGGATCTACAAAAGAAAGAGAGGAATAGACAGGAAGTTTGAGACCTTCAAAGCGAGGCTTGTTGCGAAGGGGTATACTCAAAAAGAGGGTATCGATTATGAGGAGACTTTTTCACCGGTAGCCAAGCTTAAGTCTATCCGGATTCTCTTATGCATAGCAGCTCATATGGATTATGAGGTGTGGCAGATGGATGTCAAGACAGCTTTCCTTAATGGAAGTCTTGAGGAAAACATCTATATGAAGCAACTAGAGTGATTCATTGCGAAGGGCAAAGTGCATCCTGTATGTAAGCTTAATCGGTCCATTTATTGATTGAAGCAAGCTTCGAGGTCTTGGAACATCCGCTTTGATGATGTAATCCAGTATTATAGATTTATTCAAAGTCCGGATGAGTCTTGTGTATACAAGAGATGTGACGAAAACGTAGTGGTATTTCTTGTACTATACGTAGATGACATTTTGTTGATTGGCAATAATATCAAGGTGTTATCGGACGTAAGGGTTTGGTTGTCCAAACAGTTTGATATGAAGGACTTGGGAGAGGTGGGACACATCCTTGGGATCAAGGTTATAAGGGATCGCAGGAAAAGGATGTTGTGCTTATCCCAAGCTTCATACATAGACACGATTATGGATCGTTTTAGCATGTAAAACTTCAAGAAGGGTTTTCAACCTTTCAGGCATGGAGTTCCTTTATCTAAGGAGATGTGTCCTAGAACATATGAGGAGATAGAGGAAATGAAGGTGGTTCCTTATGCTTCGGCGGTACGAAGCCTCATGTATGTGATGCTATGTACGAGACCAGATATCTGCTTTTCCATTGACATGGTCAGAAGATATCAGAGTAATCCAGGACAGGGACATTGGACTGCGGTAAAGCAAATATTGAAGTACCTGAGAAGGAATAGGGATTATATGCTAGTTTACCAGGCAGACCAATTACGCCCTGTGGATTACACGGATTTTGACTTCCAATCAGATAGGGATAACAGTAAGTCTACCTCAGGTTTTGTGTTTACTTTGGGAGGTGGAGCCATTGTATGGAGGAGTGTCAAGCAGAAATGCGTGGCGGACTCTACCATGGAAGCTGAGTATGTGGCAGCCTCTGAGGCGACCAAAGAAGCTGTGTGGCTTAGGAACTTCCTGATGGACTTGGATGTGATTCCTAGTTTGCCCAAAACTATCACAATTTATTGTGATAATAGTGGTGCAGTTGCAAACTCGAAGGAACCACGAGCCCATAAGGCAAGTAAGCGCATAGAGCGCAAGTACCACCTGATACGAGAAATCGTAAAGAGAGGAGAAGTTATTGTGGCCAAGATTGCATCAGAGGATAACCTTACAGATCCTTTCACTAAGGCCCTTCCGGTGAGAGCTTTTGATAGCCATGTGGAGGGAATGGGGATCAGATGTATGGCAGTTTGAGGACAGAATAGTATTTTAGTATAAGTGGGAGATTGTTGGGATGTATACTGAAAAGTCTATGTTTTGTATTAACATCTTTATTTTGAAAAAAGAATCACATGATCATTGTTTGCATATTTTTATGGCTATGTATATTGTCTAATACATTACATTGTAGATAACATGGTGTGTGTGTCACACGGGAGATCATGTTATCGGTTCCTTGTAAATTATAAGTAAAGGCTCACAACCGAGATGACTTTGGACAAACCATTGGAATGGTTGTAGTGTGATTTGGTATTGGTTTGTCTTGACCATAGAATCACACTAGTGCACTTTGTGTGTATTGAGCAGGACTGACTTAGAGATGATTCGATTTATTGCTGACTACATAATCAAATCGGACCTCAGATATTATATTGTACATACTCTTAATCCCGATATAATAACGGACACATATACTTAGTATTCATTTCTTTGATTTACCAATAGGCTAGATTTATAGATTAAATCGATAGGCTCGGTAAGTTGCAAAATGATATTATATATATGGTGTGCCATTGATTATAGGAAGAAACCGTGTCCTATATATTAGGATGATGATGTCCCCTTGAGGAGCTCATAAGGTTCATCATGTAAACCCTACAGGTGGACTTGGTCCGACATGATAAAAAGGTTGAGTGGTACTACTCAAGGAGTTAGATGTTGATTAATTAATGGTCAGTAAATTAATTAATCGACGAACATTCGAGATCATAAACATGGAGAGAAAATGTACAAATAATATATGGAGCACATATTATCATATGGGGGTTGGTGAGGTAGATCAATGATGACCCTTTAGTGGATTGGATCATCATTAGTGGATCGGACTTTATGTGTGCTTGATCCATGGGTGGCCAAGATCCAACTCCTCTTCATGGTCCCTAATGTAGCCTATTAACACCTCATGAAGCTTAGATCCAAAGGATAGAAACAAAACTCTAGATCCAAAGGTGGAGATTAAATCTCTAGATCCGACGGTTAAGATTAAATCTCTAGATCCGACGGTTGAGATTAAATCCCTAGAACCAATGGAGGAGATTAATCCAAGGCATAAACCCAACTCTATAAATAAGGCTTATTGTCTTGGATGGCAACATAAGGATGAGGGGATTAGGGTTTGTCCCTTGGGCGGCAACCAATCCTAATTAGATTAGGATTGGGAGTGGTGGCTAGGGTTAGGGTTTTGGGGATTAGAGTGGGCGACAACAAGGAGTTCCTTTTTCTTCCTAAGGTTGGCCGGCCCCTATTCTTCTCCTCTGTACCTTGGCATGAGCTCATCCTATTCTTCTTCCCCTCTTCCATGGCCGGCAATAAGAAAAGCTAGGATTAGGGTTTAGGAGGCTTGGGTGGCACCAAATAAGGAAGTAGTTTGGTTTCTTCTTCCTATCCTTTGGTGGCCGGTGCCCACAGCCCTATCCCAGCCCTTGGACGGCATCCAAAGACCCCTTCTCCTTCTCCTTAGGTGGTGGAAACAAGATATAGGATTTTTCCCTTGGTGTCTTGGCTGGTTTCCACCATTATCTCCTTCTCCTTGTTGGCCGGCAACAAGCATTTCTTTTGTTGCTTGTTGGTTGGCTATAGGAAGGAGATGAGCCTTGTTTATATTCTTCCTCTTGCTTTGGAAGAGCAAGGAAGGAAGATTTGTGATCTAGGAGCTTCGACTTTTGGTAGAGTGTCGCCCACACGACGTCCGAAAGGAGGAAGGACATACATTAGAAGATCGAGAGGTATATCGATTCTCTAATTTTTATATGTTACATATTTGTATTTGTTTTTCATTTATGAACATGATATAAATCTGTATATGGCTAAATAATACTTGAATCCCGAGCATAAACACAAAAACTGGCGATCCGGACATCGTCTATTCTACGGCTACTCGTAGAATAGAGGATGGTCGCTTGAACAACTAGTTTGTTCAAGTGACCTCTCTAAACGAATAGCATGACGATGACTTGGTATTTTGGGCAATCCCTTTTGTCTAGGATTAATTTTTTTTTTAATCCGGGGACATTGAGGGGATCGCTATGGACAAGCTACCGAGGTGAAGTGGGAAGCGAAGTTTCCCCTCACGGACTCGATAAGCAAAACCCTTCACTTGGGAACCCAATATAGATTCTTTCCAATAGGGTTCATTAAGTATTCCTTTGGGATCCATTTCCTAGCTATCATTGTTGTTTTATATTGACCCCTAGCAATTAAACAATGATATGCTTTCTCATTCTTGGATCCCTTGTAACCTAACCCCTTCTTGTTAAAGCTAGCCCTTTGGCTCCCTATGATCATGTTCAATGTATTGGAGCCTATAGTGAATTTTTCTAGGGCCTTAGTTAAATGGTCTACCTTTTCTCTTAAAGCCCTATTTTCTTCAATACATGCATCATTCACATCAAAAGGCATGTAATTATCATATGAGCATGCATTATCGATACTAGGAGAAACATTAGCATTAATATTAACGCATGCATTTTCTAATTTTTCTTCTAGGGCCTTAATTTGATCAAGCATACTCTTATTTTTCTTTTTAGCCCTAAACAAATCTCTAGTTAAGCTAGAAATCATGGCAACTACTTCTTGAGTGGGAAGGTGTTTTACCATAGTTACCATGTCTTCTTCTTCGGATGATGAGGATGATGATGAGCCTCCCCCTTCACTTGAGCTCTTCTCACTTGAGCTTGTTTCTCTTTTTTTCGAAGGAAGTGGTGTCCACATCTTCTATTGCCATTAGAGCTAGATTTGTTACAAAGGCATTTTCTTCCTCCGATGATGATGATGAAGGATCATCCCATGTTTTTGCTTTCAATGCTTTGGCATTCTTCTCCTTTTCTTTTTTCCTTGGACTTCTTCTCTTCTTCCTTTTTCTTGCTCCCCTTCTTCTTTTCTTCTTCTTTGTTCCTTGCTCTTGTTCAAGAGGGGACAATCATCCCTCATGTGTCCCTCTTGTTGGCAATTATAGCAAATGAACTTCCTCTTGTGCCTTCTCCTATCATAAGATTTGTTAAATTTTAAAATTCTTAAAGCATGCCTTACCTTCCATACCATATAAGCATCTTCATTGCTATTCATGGAGGATGAGGAGGATGCTTCATAGGAGGAGGAAGGTGGTGTCTCCTTCTTCTTCTTCTTCCCCTTTTCGGCTATCAAGGCTACTCCTCTTGATGGTTGAATTCTTGGCTCTTCTACTACTCCTTCAAGCTTTGTTTCATGGAGCTCCATGGTTGAGAAGAACTCATCTAAGGTGCTAACTTCTAGGTTCTTTGAGATGTAGAAAGAGTGTACCATTGAGCTCCATTTCGATGACCGGGGAAAGGCGTCGATTGCTTTCATAATCATATCCGGATTCAAAAGTTTTTCTCCTACACTCGTTAGTCCATTTAAATTTTATTTAAAACAAGAGTGTAATGAGGTTACATTTTCTCCCTTTTCAAGTTTGATATTAGTTAGTTGGGAGCGGAGGAGGTCTCTTCTTGCTAATTTGGCTTCTAAAGTGCCTTCATGAAGCTCTACCAATCTTTCCCACATCTCTTTGGCACTTGAGCACTCCCCAATCCGGTTGATCTCTTGTTGGGGAAGCACATTAAATAAATGGTGCTTGGCCTTTGAATTTGCCAAGTGCTCCTCCCTTTGCTTCTTGGTCCATCTCGATTTCTCTAGTGGCTCCCCCTCTTCATCCCTAGGAACTTCGAACCGTTTTCCATAGTGAGCATTATATCAAAATCGGTCTCGAAGAATACCTCCATTCTCTTCTTCCACCAAGAAAAGTTTCCATCGAATTACGGTGGATGGATGTTGTAGCTGGCCATCTTGTCATGCTTGTGTTGGCAGTTAGTCCTCGACAAGCTCCTCGGCTTTGATACCACTTGTTGGAACGTATGTGGCCGGCTAGAGGGGGGTGAATAGCCCTAAGTCCTCGTAGAATGGAATTCGATCATTCGTTTGTCTACACGTTAGGGTCAGCACAGTGGAAATAAAACTAAATAACAATAAAGATAAAACAATATAAAAACAATGCTAACAAAGAGATATAACGTGGTTCACGGCCCTATACCGCTAATCTACGGTCCGATTCATCTTTGATGAATTACTCCGAAACCAATCCAATATGGTCTCTCCCTTTAGCCAAAGCAAGGTGGAGGTAAACCTTCTTACAACACAAAAACACTCTTTCTTACAATGGATTTGAAATAAGAACAAGAGAAAGAGTTTAAAGCTTGTGGGGGCACTTGGATGATCAATTGGAGCATAAGCATTATGTTGGGTTTTTCGAGCCGCAAAAATCGCTTTTTTCGTTGCGAAAACCTCGGAAGCCCCGGCCACGGATCCGTGCAAAGTATAAAAAAAAAATAAAACTAACATGTATGTGTTTAATACCTTTAGATCTACTCTAGATCGAAATGATAAGAAGTTACCCTTGATGAGATGCCCTTCGCTTATCCCGCTCGTCCAAATGGATTGCCGGAACTTGAGAGTGTCAAGTGCACACTCCTTTATTGGTATCCACACAAGCAATAGGTGGAGAAAAGACAATCTTGTGTGTGCTAGCACTCCTTGAAGGTCTCGGCAATCGAGGTTTGGGAGAGCAAGAGAGGAAGAGAACCAAGGAAGAAGATGATCCAAGGAAGAAGAAGATGGAGTTACCCAAAATCAATTCACTCCTCATCAAGAAGTGGCCGGCCACTTTAACCTTGGGGGTTACAAGCATGCATGTAACTCCAAGAGCCAATGGCTCTTGGTCTCCCTCATGAGGTGGCACCACATGATAAGTCAATGATGATATGGTCGGTCATGCCAAGTCATCATCATGACATGACATTTGGTCAAGTCAAACTTGACCTTTCATCTTCCCTATCAAGTCAAGTCAAACTTGACCTCTTATCTCCCATGGTTGATCAAATCCAACAATTTAATTCAAGTCAATTTAATTTAATGAATCTCTATTCATTAATTTAAATTGATTTGATGAATCAAATCTAAATTAGACTCATTCAACACTTGAATCAACTTGAGTCTAACTCAATTAGTCTAATTTGGATTACTCTTAATCCAATTTGGTTCATCCCATGAACCTAATCCTCATGGTTCATCATATGAACCTAATCTCCATCTAATTGCCCTTTGTGTGTGACCCTATAGGTTCTTGTAACGTTGGCAATGTCCCTAAACTGATTTAGAAACATAAGCAATGAGCGGTATCTAGCAACACATCATTGCTACCCGAGTTACAAGAATGTTGAGCGCCAACATCACCTTTGTGACTACTAATTGTGACTCTCACAATATGTGACAATGTCCCTCTATCCTTGACATCTAGATTGACCAAATGAGGCATAGAACGTGTCATCCTCGGTACAATCTATATCTTGAACTCCAAGTAGACTCACTCTAATCAAATGAGCTCAATATCTCATATTGACTCATTTGGGCATGGCCATGCACTTCGTGGTCTCACTCTATCAAGAATAATGATGTCACTCCCGTCATATAGGAGGGATATATCCCATCTACATCACTCACATCCCTCCGCATAATTTGTTACATACCCAGTAATCGCCTTTATAGTCCACCCATTTACGGGTGACGTTTGATGAAACCAAAGTATGCAACTCCTTATGTAGGGAACCATGGTGACTTCAGGTCTAAGGACTAATAGTCATACTAATAGCCACATGAGAAAGTATATGACACTCATATAACGATCCATGATACTTTCCCATGGCGGGTCATTCAGTATACATTCTCTAATGTATACCCATGTCTCAACTTGATATCTCATATCCATGACTTGTGAGATCAAATCATCGTGTTGACCTACATGCTAGTCTCTATACATTAACAATGTCCCTGAATATTAATACTTGACTAGGAATGTTTATGAGTAGTGTTCTCTATATCATCTCATTATCGATTCAACCAATCGATTGATATAGATAAGAACCTACTACTCAAGGACGTTATTATACATAGTTTATTTTGCACCAATACAAGTAAATATAATAATCATGCCTTTATGAATAGGAATATGATATAATAAAGTCCATACAACAATCATCACATGATTGGATCTAGGGCTTTCACTAACACATTAGCCATCCCAAAGCTCACACCTTCTCTTTTTATAGAGAGGGCAGATTTCTTCCCATTGGTCGCCCATCAGTCGACTGTTGCCTTTGGCATTCAACCGTCATTGTTACAACGGCTTCTGAACACGTCAAATCCCGATCATTCTATCTCTTGTATGAACATCTTTATTTTGAAATAAGAATCACATGATCATTGTTTGCATATTTTTATGGTTATGCATATTGTCTAAAACTTTACATTGTAGATAACATGGTGTGTGATGTCACACGAGAGATCATGTTATCGGCTCCTTAAAAAGTATAAGTAAAGGCTCACAACCGAGATGGCTTTGGACAAACCATCGGAATGGTTGTAGTGTGATTTGGTATTGGTTTGTCTTGACCATAGAATCACACTGGTGCACTTTGTGTGTATTGAGCAGGACCGACTTAGAGATGATTCGATTTATTGCTGACTACATAATCGAATCGGACCTCAGATATTATATTGTATATACTCTTAATCCCGATATAATAACGGGCACATATACTTAGTATTCATCTCTTTGATTTACCAATGGCCGAGATTTATAGATTAAATCGATAGGCTTAGTAAGTTGGGAGATGATATTATTTATATGGTGTGACGTTGATTATAGGAGGAAACCATGTCCTATATATTAGGAGGATGATGTCCCCTTGAGGAGGTCATAAGATTCATCATGTAAACCCTGCAGGTGGACTTGGTCCGGCATGATGAAATGGTTGAGTGGTACTACTCATGGAGTTAGATGTTGATTAATTAATGGTCAGTAAATTAATTAGTCGACGGACATTCGAGATCTTAAACACGGGGAGAAAATGTACAAATAATATATGGAACCCATATTAATTTATGGGGGTTGGTGAGGTAGATCAGTGATAATCCTCTAGTGGAATGGATAATCATTAGTGGATCGGACTTTATGTGGGCTTGATCCATGGGTGGCCAAGATCCAACTCCTCCTCATGGTCCCTATTGTAGCCTATTAACACCTCATGAAGCTTAGATCCAATGGATAGAAACAAAACGATAGATCGAAAGGTAGAGATTAAATCTCTAAGATCCGAAGGTTGAGATTAAATCTCTATATCCGACGGTTGAGATTAAATCCCAAGAACCAATGGTGGAGATTAAACCAAGGCTTATCCCTAACTCTATAAAAGGATGGAATAGGGGTGGGCTGCAAAAAAAACAATTAGAGGAAAGGGGCTAGGGTTTTGGGTGGCAACAAGTGGAGGAGAGATTCTTCTTCTTCTTCCTAAGGTTGGCCGGTGCCCAAGCTTCTCCCTTTCATCTATGGCTTGTGATGGATGGCATTAGGGTTGCTTCCCTTGGGTGGCAAGCAATCCTAGTTGGGATAGGAATAGGATTGGGCGCTAGGGTTAGGTTTTGAGGGTTGTTGGTGGGCGGCAACAAGTGGAGGAGAGATTCTACTTCTTCTTCCAAAGGTTGGCCGGCCCCTCTTCCTTCTTCCCTCTACCTTAGTTAGAGCTCAACCTATTTTTCTTCCCTTCATCCTTGGCCGGAAATTAGGAGAGCTTAGTTTAGGATTTGGGCGGCAACAAGGAGGAGGATTGTTTTTCTTTCTCTTCTCCAAGTGTTGGCCGGCGCCCATGCCCTCTTTGATTCTCCTTTGGCCGGTTTCCATACTCCATGTTCTCTTCCTTGGGCGGCGGCAACATCGAGTTTATTGACTTGGTGGCCGGTTCTAGATGGGAAGATGAGTTTTTTTTTTATGATCTTCCTTTGTTTGGAGTGAACATGGAAGGAAGATTGGCGATCTAGGAGCTTCGACTTTTGCAAGATCGTCGCCCACACGACGTCCACAAGGAGGAAGGACATACAATAGAAGATCAAGAGGTATAACAAGAGGTATAATCTTGTTTATTTTGATTAGTGTTCTTTTGTATTATGTTTATAATTGTTTTTCAATTATATGCATGTGTTGTGTGGATGTTTACTTTATGTATGTCGCTAAATAATACTTGGATCCCGAACATAAACACAAAAACTGGCGATCCGGACATCATCTATTCCGCGGCTACTCGTAGAATAGATGTTGGTCGCTTGAACAACTAGTTTGTTCATGTGACCTCTCTAAACGAATAGCACGACGATGACTTGGTTGTTAGAGCAATCCCTTTTGTCTAGGATTAATTTTTTTTTAATCCGGGGGCATCGATGGGATCGCCATGAACAAACAACCAAGGTGTAGTGGGAAGCGAAGTTTCCCCTCACGGACTCGACAAGCAAAACCCTTCAATTGGTATCAGAGACAAGGTTTTCGATTTTGTGTGTTTAGGATTCGGTTAATTTTATGCACTTTTCATATATTATATGTGCCGAATAATAGTAGGATATGCATAGTTTAACTCTTTGGTTGTAGGCATAAGATCCGACTATTATGGCCATATGTGTGTATGTGATTGTATGTGCGTAAATGTTTATTTTGTTGAATCCTCGGGGTTGACGAGGCTAGTATTTGATTTTTTGTAAATTAGATACGGCATTGTTTAGCCACTCTTTATTTTATTTTACTTTCGATCTAGATTTCATGTACACTCCCTCGTGGAGTATAGGATCGATGGATGTAAATTAAAATAGGTTATAGTCTCGGCTCGGATCTCCGGATGGCTCGTACATGGCGTAGGAGGAGCAGACGAGATGGCGATGCAACGGGAGACATATTGAAGACAAAAGCCATAATAGATGGAAAATAATTTATTTTTCATATTTATTGCTTTTTTTTTATATGCATATCGTAGGCTAGGAAAATTTCTCAATTTCAAATTACTAAGTTGGAGAGGGATTTTTTTTTTTAAATTCCCACGGCCTCCATTACGATTTGACAAGTGATGCAAACAAACTTGCGCGTCGGCTCTGAGTGCCTTCCTCCCCATCGGATGAGTTTGTTTGTGGATCACAAGGTCAAATATGGTTATAGGGAATTATCAAGGAGCGTGTGTACTTCCCCATCGGAAGGCAAATAACCCGAGATAATTACCTTGGTACAGAGTAATGGTGAACACTTAGATACAAATATAAGTATCCTCCCCATCGGAGTCACTGCTTTTATTTGTAGGGCCAAAGAAGAACCAACTATTAATATTACTTGTCAAAAAGTTAGGTTGACAAGATAGTAAAATTAATGGGTATAACCTCCTCTTACAAATGTAGAATTCGTATACGTCCACACTATCGTGGCATACGATATTCTCTGTGTTTTGAGGTTTTGCTTGATTTTAAAATTTTATTGTTTGAGGAATCAATAATTTTTTGAAATATAATGTTTTAATTTATGTGATTCTTAGGTTTTCTTTCAAAATGACTTTCAACCCACTTGTTGTGATACTGAAAGAGAACAATCTTACTGGACCCAACTATGTTGATTGGAAGAGGAATCTAAACATTGTCTTGACTGCTGAGGAATACAAATATGTACTCCTCGAAGAGTGTCCTCCCAAGCCTGCAGATGATTCTGGGGAAATGGAGAGAGAGAGCTATAAGAAGTGGATAAAGGTCGATGAGATGGCACGGTGTTACATTTTGGCATCTATGTCAAATGTACTCCAACATCAGCATCAAGCCAAGCCCACTTCTTATGATATGATGCTCAATCTCAAGGAGCTTTTCGGACACCAGAATCGGGCTGCGAAGCAAGAAGCCATGAGAAACTTGATGACGACCACCATGATAGAGGGAACACCCGTGAGGGATCATGTTCTCAAGATGATGGCTCATTTGAATGAGCTGGAGGTCCTTGGAGTTGAGATCGATGGGGAAACCCAGGTCGATATCATACTCCAGTCTCTACCTAGGAGTTTTGAGCAGTTTCGCCTGAACTACAACATGAACAAGAGGTTGTATTCATTGGCGGAGCTTCTGAAAGAACTCCAGGCGATAGAGGGGCTATTTCGTCAGAGTGCTCAAGCACATGCCATGGTGACCCAAAAGGTTTCTACTTCTAAACCGAAAGACAAGAAAAAGAAGAAACAAAATGGGGCAAAGGCGGTGGGAGGTACTCAGGGAGGAGTGAAGAAGCCGAAAGTCAAGTGCTTCACTTGTAAGTAGACTGGACACTGGAAGAAGGACTGCCCCAACCGCAAGAACAAAGGTATATCTTTTGGTCTAGTCGTTGAAACATGTTTAGCGGTGTTATCTACCGGCACCTGGTGTGTAGATACGGGAGCCACTGATCTTGTCTGCAATACTTTGCAGGGGTTTCAGGAAACCAGACGACTGGCTGAGGGGGAGATTACTATGTACTTGGCCAATGCCACGAAGGTGACGGCTGTTGCAGTGGGAGATGTTCATTTATCTTTTGAGAAAAATAAACTTTTGGTTCTTAAGAATTGCTTTTATGTACTATTATTTAGAAAGAATTTAATTTCGGTTTCTAAATTTTTTATGGATGGATATTCTATTTCTTTTAATGACAGAGTTGTTATAAGAAGGAATAGGGACATTATCTTTTCGGGTGCATTGATAGGAAATTTGTACACACTTGAACCAAAAGCTCCCACGATGCATATTGAAATTAATAACTCATCTTCTAATTCCAATAAGAGAAAAGAACCTTCGAAGATGAACCAAACATATCTTTGGCATCTTAGGCTTGGTCACATTAACCTAAGAAGAATTCAAAGGTTGATAGCTGATGGACCTTTGGGTTCATTAGTGGGGGAGGATCTCCCAACCTGCGAATCCTGCTTGGAGGGTAAGATGACCAAGAGGCCTTTTAAGGCCAAGGGATATAGAGACAAAGATGTGTTAGAATTGGTTCATTTTGATTTGTGTGGTCCTATCTCTATCCAGGCTAGAGGTGGTTTTGAGTATTTCGTCACTATTATAGATGATTACTCAAGATATGGATACATTTACCTGATGCACCGCAAGTCTGAATGCTTTGACAAGTTCAAAGAATTCAAGGCTGATGTGGAGAAACGTCAAGGTAAATGTATCAAGACACTACAATCTGATCGTGGTGGCGAGTACCTCTTGTGAGATTTTAGGAATTACTTATCAGAGGCTGGGATTCAATCCCAATTGACTGCACCTGGCACACCCCAGCAGAATGGTGTAGCAGAGCGAAGGAATAGGACTCTTATGGAGATGGTTAGATTGATGATGAGTTATTCTGAATTGCCAGATTCATTCTGGGGATATGCTCTAGATACGGTAGTCTACATTCTGAACTTGGTTCCATCTAAATCAGTGCCTTCTACTCCCACAGAGTTGTGGACTGGCCGAAAGTCTAGTCTAAGATATTTTCGAATATGGGGAAGTCCAGCACATGTGCTGAAGGTAGATGTTGGTAAGTTGAAACCTCGTACAGAAGTACACATGTTCGTTGGCTATCCTAGAGGAATGAAGGGTGGTTTCTTTTATAGACCTAGAGATCAGAGGTTGATCATTAGCACGAACGCCAAATTTCTAGAGGAAGACTATGTGATGAGCCACAAGCCCAAGAGTAAAATTATTCTGGAGGAATTAAAAGGGGAAGTCACTTCTTTAGTACCACCGGTAAAAGAGGTTATACCACAAGTCACTGCACCGCATGTCACAGAGGATACACAGGAGATACCTCATCGTAGTGGGAGGGTTGTGAGACAGCCTAATAGATTTATGTTCTTGGGAGAATCTTCTGATTTGATCCCTTGCGAACAAGAACCTAATGCCTGGACATATGATGAGGCAATCCAATATAAAGATACAGTATCTTAGCAAAGGGCATCTTTTTTGTAAGCTTAATCGGTCCATTTATGGATTGAAGCAAGCTTCGAGGTCTTGGAACATCCACTTTGATGAGGTAATCCAGTCCTATGGATTCATTCAAAGCCCGGATGAGTCTTGTGTATACAAGAGATGTGACGAAAATGTAGTGGTATTTCTTGTACTATACGTAGATGATATTTTGTTGATTGGCAACAATATCAAGGTGTTATCGAATGTAAGGGTATGGTTGTCCAAACAGTTTGATATGAAGAACTTGGGAGAGGTGGGACACATCCTTAGGATCAAGGTTATAAGGGATCGCAGGAAAAGGATTTTGTACTTATCCCAAGCTTCATACATAGACACGATTATGAATCGTTTTAGCATGTAGAATTCCAAGAAGGGTTTTGTACCTTTCAGGCATAGAATTCCTTTATCTAAGGAGATGTGTCCTAGAACATCTGAGGAGATAGAGGAAATGAAGGTGGTTCCTTATGCTTCGGCAGTAGGAAGCCTCATGTATGCGATGCTATGTACGAGACCAGATATCTACTATGTCGTGGGCATGGATAGCAGATATCAGAGTAATCCAGGATAGGGACATTGGACTGCGGTAAAGCATATATTGAAGTGCCTGAGAAGGACTAGGGATTATATGCTAGTTTTCTAGGCAGACCAATTATTCCCTATGGGTTACACAGATTCTGACTTCCAATCTGATAGGGATAACAGTAAGTCTACCTCAGGTTTTGTATTTACTTTGGGAGGTGGAGCCATTGTATGGAGGAGTGTCAAGCAGAAATGCATGGCGGACTCCACCATGGAAGCTGAGTATGTGGCAGCGTCTGAGGCGGCCAAAGAAGTTGTGTGGCTCAGGAACTTCCTGATGGACTTCTATGTGATTCCAGGTTTGCCCAGAACCATCATAATTTATTGCGATAATAGTGGTGTAGTTGCAAACTCGAAGGAACCACAAGCCCATAAGGCAAGTAATCACATAGAGTGCAAGTACGACCTGATACGAGAAATCGTAAAGGAGGTAGAAGTTGTTGTCGCCTAGATTGCATCAAAGGATGACCTAGTAGACCCTTTTCACTAAGGCCCTTCTAGCGAGAGCTTTTGATAGGCATGTGGAGGGAATGGGAATCAGATGTATGGTAGTATGATGACAGCATAGTCTTTTAGTATAAGTGGGAGATTGTAGGGATGTATATTGAAAAGTCTATCTTTTGTATGAACATCTTTATTTTGAAATAAGAATTACATGATCATTGTTTGCATATTTTTATGGTTATGCATATTGTCCAAAACTATACATTATAGATAACATGGTGTGTGGTGTCACACGGGAGATCATGTTATCGGCTCCTTGAAAAGTATAAGTAAAGGCTCACAACCGAGATGGCTTTGGACAAACCATCGGAATGGTTGTAGTATGATTTGGTATTGGTTTGTCTTGACCATAGAATCACACTAGTGCACTTTGTGTGTTTTGAGCAGGACCGACTTAGAGGTGATTCAATTTATTGCTGACTACATAATCGAATCGGACCTCAGATATTATATTGTACATACTCTTAATCCCGATATAATAACGGGCACATATACTTAGTATTCATCTCTTTGATTTACCAATAGGCTCGGTAAGTTGGGAGATGATATTATTTATATGGTGTATCGTTGATTATAAGACAAAACCGTATCCTATATATTATGATGATCATGTCCCCTTGAGAAGTTCATAAGGTTCATCAAGTAAACCCTGCAGGTGGACTTGGTCCGGCATGATGAAAAGGTTGAGTGGTACTACTCATAGAGTTATATGTTGATTAATTAATGGTCAGTAAATTAATTAATTTACGGACATTCGAGATCTTAAACATGGGGAGAAAATGTACAAATAATATATGGAGCCCATATTAATTTATGGGGGTTGGTGAGGTAGATCAATGATAATCCTCTAGTGGAATGGATAATCATTAGTGGATCGGACTTTATGTGGGTTTGATCCATGGGTGGACAAGATCCAACTCCTCCTCATGGTCCCTATTGTAGCCTATTAACACATCATGAAGCTTAGATCCAATGGATAGAAACAAAACTCTAGATCCAAAGGTAGAGATTAAATCTCTAAGATCCGACGGTTGAGATTAAATCTTTAGATCTGATGGTTGATATTAAATCCCTAGAACAAATGGTGGAGATTAAACCAAGGCTTATCCTTAACTCTATAAAATGATGGAATAGGGGTGGGCGAAAAAAAAAACAATTAGAGGAAAGGGGCTACGATTTTGGGCGGCAACAAGTGGAGGAGAGATTCTTCTTCTTCTTCCTAAGGTTGGCCGGCGCCCAAGCTTCTACCTTTCATCTATGGCTTATGATGGATGGCATTAGGGTTGCTTCCCTTGGGTGGCAAGAAATCCTAGTTGGGATAGGAATAGGATTGGGCGACTAGGGTTAGGTTTTGAGGGTCGTTGGTGGGCGGCAACAAATGGAGGAGAGATTCTTCTTCTTCTTCCTAAGGTTGGCCTGCCCCTCTTCCTTCTTCCCTCTACCTTGGTTGGAGCTCAACCTATTTTTCTTCCCTACATCCTTGGCCGAAAATTAGGAGAGCTTAGTTTAGGATTTGGGCGGCAACAAGGAGGAGGATTGTTTTTCTTTCTCTTCTTCAAGTGTTGGCCGGCGCCCATGCCCTCTTTGATTCTCCTTTGGCCGGTTTCCATACTCCATGTTCTCTTCCTTGGCCGGCGGCAACATCGAGTTTATTGACTTGGTGGCCGGTTCAAGATGGAAAGATGAGTTTTTGTTTTATGATCTTCCTTTGTTCGGAGTTAACAAGGAAGGAAGATTGGCGATCTAGGAGCTTCGACTTTTGGAAGATCATCGCCCACACGACGTCCAAAAGGAGGAAGGACATACAATAGAAGATCAAGAGGTTTAATGTTGTTTTTTTTATTAGTGTTCTTTTGTATTATGTTTATAATTGCTTTTCAATTATATGCATGTGTTGTGTGGATATTTACTTTATGTATGAGGCTAAATAATACTTGGATCCCGAACATAAATACAAAAATCGGCGATCCGGACATCATCTATTCCGTGGCTACTCATAGAATAGAGGTTGGTCGCTTGACCAACGAGTTTGTTCAAGTGACCTCTCTAAACGAATAGCACGACGATGACTTGGTTGTTAGAGCAATCCCTTTTGTCTAGGATTAAATTTTTTTAATCTGGGGACATTGATGGGATCACCATGAACAAACAACCAAGGTGTAGTGGGAAGCGAAGTTTCCCCTCACGGACTCGACAAGCAAAACCCTTCAGTTCTGTGCCTGCGACTACCTTCATTAGTCAACTGTTTGTAGGGATCTCTAGTATGCCAAATGGCATATGCGCAACGGAAAATAGGATCCCTTCCAAGTGATCCATGCGAAAGCAAACTCGTATAAAATAAATTTCTCTAAACCAAACCTATCTTATAGGAGAGGATTACCTTTGTTGCGTGCCCTTGTTAATCCCGCTTTTCCTTTCGGTTTGTTGGATCTTTAGCACGTTCAAGTGTCCGTGCCTCTATACGTATCCACACGAGCAAGCTCTTGTCTCACAAGAGAAACTAGAAGAGCTCTCCTTTACTTCTTGCTAGAGAAGTCCCTAAAGGAGAGGAATCTAGGGAAGAAGAGAAAGGAGGAAGAAGACTACTCTTCTTGCTAGCCTACACTCACAAAGCCACACAACCAAAGCTTCCACCAAGCTTCTCAAGCTCTCTCTCACAACCACACCACAATCACAATCCAAATGATCCTTTGGCCGGCCACTCCATGGGGCCTTTTATAGGGTTGGCAAAACCCTTTCACCTCCTACAATTTAATGCAATCCATTGCATTGAGACCCCTTTTGTTTTGGCCGGCCACTTAAGGAGACAAAACCATTTTGTTTCCTTCCACCTTAACTAGCTTAGGTGGATGCTTAGGTGGCATGCTTATGTGGCATGCTTATGTGGCATTCTTGTGTGGCATTCATGCATGTTGAATTAATCTTATTAATTCAATTAAGCTTATGTTATCATATTGAATTAATCTTATTAATTCAATTAAGCTTATGTTATCATATTGAATTAATCTTTATTAAATCAATAAGGTAACATATTGAATTAATCTCATTAAATCAATTAGCTAAAATTCTCATTAAGCTTAAAGTCCAAAAACCATTTTGTACTTAAGCTTATTCCCATATTATTCTAGTCAAACTAGAATACTCTAATTCCTCTAATTATCATGCTCTTTGTGTGTGACCCTATAGGCTCTCATAACGTTGGCAGTGGACCTAAACTCTTTTAGATACACAAGCAATGAGCGGCATCTAGCAATACATCATTGCTACCCAAGTTACGAGATAAGTCAAGATCCGACTAACCTTTCCGTGACTACTATAATATATGACCGTGTCCTTCTATCCTTGATATCAGATTGATCAATGAGGCATAGACCGTGTCATCCTCGATCAATCTATGTGTTTCTTGATCCCTGAGTAAACTAACTCAAACAAATGAGCTCAATATCTCATATTGACTCATTCGAGCATGGCCATGCGTTTTAGTAGTTCTACTCAATCAAGGGCCCACCGATATCACTCCGTCATATGGAAGGGATAGATCCCATCTACATCACTCACATCCCTCCGCATAATTTGTTACATACCCAGTAATCGCCTTTATGGTCCACCCTGTTACGGGTGACGTTTGACGATACCAAAGTACATAACTCCTTATGTAGGGAACCGTAGTGACTTCAGGTCTAAGGACTATTCATACCAATAGTCACATGAGAAAGTTTATGACACTCATATAACGATCCATGAAACTTTCTCATGGCGGGTCAGTTCAGTATATATTCTCCAATATATACCCATGTGTCAACTTGATATCATATATCCATGACTTGTGAGATCAAGTCATCAATTGACCTACATGCTAGTCTTTATGTATTAATATTGCCCTTGCATATTAATACTCGACTAGGAACATTTAGGAAAGTGTTTTCTACAGCCTCTCATAATCAATTCTGCCAATTGATGTGCTGTAGATAAGAACCTACTTTTCTAGGGCATTATTATATTTAAATTAGCTGGCACAAGCAAGATGTAAATATAATAACCAATCCTTTGCCTTTATAGAATATGATACAAAATGTTCCCTATTCAACCATCACATGATTGGTTCTAGGGCTTTAACTAACACTGTTGTCCTTGGCGGTCGACTGCTGTCCTTGGCAGTCGACTGATCGTTTGGCAGTCGACTGCCATTCCTTGGCAGTCGATTGCTGGGCCAGAAACCTACCAGTCGAACACCAGGCAAACCTAAGTCGACTTGGAGCAGTCGACTACCAATTCATAGCAGTCGACTGATGCCGGGTAAACCTCAAACTTCACATCAGTTTGAGCATCCGGCGATCGAGTAAAACCTCAACCCTCATGGTTGAGCTTCCGACACTCCACTTCATCGGGTAAAACCTCAAACAAATGTTTGAGCATCCGACTAAACCATTCGTCAGGTAAAACCTCAACCCGTCGGTTGAGCATCCGACTTGTCAGGTAAAATCCCAACCAAGTTGGTTGAGCATTCGACTTCACTAAACATGTCGGGTATAACCTCAACCAACTCGGTCGAGCCTTTGACATTTAGCCATTTCGGCCAAGTTCACCTAATGAGCTACTTACATTTCACTCATTCTCTCATCTCACTTGAAGTCCCTCGCCGAAGCTCTCTTCGTTTGCGGCCACGTCCCTCGGCAACACCATGCCCATGGCTTCGCAATGCTCCTTCACGTCTATTGCCCTCGAAGTCTGCTTCCTTAGCTTCGCTTCAAGTCATCTCGTCTGGCGGTCCCTCGGATGCATCAAGTGCACGACTTCGCAATGCTCCTTCGCCGACTCAAGCACGAGGTTTTAAGTTGGTGATCTTACCATTGCTATTCATCATATGTGTGAATTACTAAGTCCTGCATGACTTCAACACACATATTAAATCCACAATAATATCCTAACTTAAACCTTTGCCACACACATCAAAACCATAATTCAAATCATAACTTGGGTCGATTGTCCTAACACCATCTGTTGGGTTTCCCCGGCACCAACGTGGGTGTGTGTTCGAACATGTTTCGTAAACATGCACACAGTGGAAGCAAAAAGAAGCAATAAACTAATTTTATTACAACACACGCACCACACGTATGGAGGATACAACAAGTGTAGACATAATCGCTATTTTAAATTTTTCAATAAAAGGAAATTTATTCTAGTTATACCTAACATATCATGTGTAGCGGGAATGACATCGACCGTAGCGACCCTCGCTAGAATCGCCTCTATTCGTATCCATGCTGAGTATCTTCGGGATAGCTTCATATAGCCACGATCCTTGTCTTCGCAAGAGTTACTAGCCTCCTGTCGAAGACATTGTGATCCAAGAGACGATCACAATCCGAATCAAAATTCGGATCTAAAAATGAGCTCCAAGAACTTGCTTCTTGGAAGCGGTTTTCATCAACCAATTGATGAAACCTTGGTCCTCCACCTATAAGGATTGCTGGAGATCTAATCCCTGGCAAGTTGGTCACTGTCGGAGCGCAAAACGCCGACCAAATGAACTCTCTATGAAGAGAGAAACAAGCTGTTCAAAATAGGACAACTTGTGTTGGTGGAGAAGATGGTCGGCCAATCAATGGCTGGTTTCTCCTTGGTCGTCGACGACCAAGGGAGGATGGTCGGAGGAGTTGCTGGTGGCTGGTGGGTGGTCGGCGGCGAGGAGGAGCTGCTACAGTAAGGTTGGGTGACAACAACCTTTGGGCGGCAAGGAGAGGAAGAGGAGAAGATAAGTGGGCGGCAACTCTTAAGGCTTCATTAGGGTTTCCAAAACCCTTAAGTTGTATTTTATAGAGCGTGTGTTTCTTGACCATCAAGAAACCTTCTCCTAGTGTTTATTGGTTCACAACCAAAACCCGTTAACCTGCTCCAATAACTTAAGTTAAAATAAACCAAACCGCATTGGTCATTTTTAAGTTAAAATAAACCAAACCAACTTTGGTTCATTCGTTTAAAACAAACCAAACTCCTTTAGTTTATTTTCCACCATTGGATTAGAACCAAACCAATTTAGTTCATCCATCATGTCTTCAAAAGACATGTCCCATCCATGCTTCCGATGCGACTGAAACCATTTTATGCTCTCTCTATGTTTGGTCCAACCAAACCAAGTCTCTCTCTTAGTCTAAGAATCTCATTCTCAAGCTCATTTTAAATCCTTCGAATAACACTCGTTGTGCGTGTGACCAAATAGGTTTCCGATTTATGGTGGCTGGCTATAATTAACCATTAATTATAGAACGATCATGAGTGGTACCTAGTAGTACATCATGATCCCCAATTAATCAAAAAATCAACGGTTGCCCCCAGAACAATTTCTGAAACCTTTTAGCAGCCATAATGAATCGTGTCCCATTCCCTTCCCTCATTTAATACCCACTTGGTTCAGGACGTGGTCTATAGTTTCAGTCCCTATTAGGCTGACTACGTCACACCTAGCCCAGGTATCATTTCCTCGTCCTACGGATTCTAGTTACTGCACATGTATCCAAGAGTACCTTACTCTAAACATGTAATACTTTGGCCAAAGACTTTAGTAACAATCCGATGAGAGGCCAAGGGTATACATCTCCTCGCAAGGAGTGGTGAATCCTTTGTAGGTTATTCAAACACCATCGGGCACTTTGATTTATACCCAACCATCCCAGGTTCATATCTCCTTGGAGATGCTTACTTAAGATGTCAAAGCATAAGTTTCTATGACCAAGACGACTTGAATACTACAAGTCGAAGGAATATCGCACTTAAGTTGTAGTAAGAACTTCATTGACATATCCATATATGTAGAGAACTATATGAAGTCTTACAGCTGGTCACTCTAATGAACTAGTTACCATAACTAGCATCCACGATTAACTCCAGACATTCCAATTTCTCCAGCCAGTGAGGAACAACTTCTTGGATAAACCAAGGAGTATAACTCATGCTAGTCTCAACAGAATTGATGGTGTCCGAATATATCAATTCATCAACTAGGGATAATTCCAATACATCACATTACACATGTAAAGATACTCACTAGTTGTAATCCAATAACAAATTCTCTCATGCTGTGAATCGTATTGCGGATATTCACTAAATAAGTTTAAGATCCAATCGAATACATGAAAACATGTATACTCAAATAGTGAATCTTTATTTATCAAATAAATGGTACAACCATAAGGTGATTGCCTTACTACATCTCCCATATATCACTAACAAGCTCCCACTTGGCCTAATGCCAATCGCCACGATATCCAATACCATAAGCTCTAACATGACCCTTAAACTTACTTTGAGGTAAGGCCTTAGTTAAAGGATCCGCTAAGTTCCTTTCAGTGGGAATCTTCTCGATATGTATTTCCTTTCTACTTATGATCTCTCTGATAAAATGATAGCGGTGAAGCACATGTTTGGATCGCTGATGAGACCTCATCAAGTTCAGAGATTAACTTCTTGATCCAAACCGCTTCCTTTGCTGCTTCCGAAGCTGCAATGTATTCTGCCTCAGTGGCAAAATCTGCTATAGTGTCTTGCTTGGAACTTTCCAAATTATTGCACCTCCATTCAAGGTGAATATGTACCCAGAATGAGACCTGGATTCATCCCTGTCTATCTGAAAGTTGATATTCGTATACCCGCATATTATCATATAACCCTCTCAATAAATTAGGAACACATCCTTAGTTTTTCTTAAGTACTTAAGGATTATTTTAACAGTCACCCAATGATTCATTCTTGGATAAGATTTGTATCTACTCGTGACACTCAGAGAATACGATACATCAGACCTCATATATAACATAGCATACTATTGGGATGTATAGTGAAAAGTCTATCTTTTGTATGAACATCTTTATTTTTGAAATAAGAATCACATGATCATTGTTTGCATATTTATGGATATGCATATTGTATAATACATTACATTGTAGATAACATGGTGTGTTGTGTCACACGGGAGATCATGTTATTGGCTCCTTGTAAAGTATAAGTAAAGGCTCACAACCGAGATAGCTTTGGACAAACCATTGGAATGGTTGTAGTGTGATTTGGTATTGGTTTGTCTTGACCATAGAATTACACTAGTACACTTTGTGTGTATTGAGCAGAACCGACTTAGAGGTGATTCGATTTATTGCTAACTACATAATCGAATCGGACCTCAGATATTATATTGTACATGCTCTTAATCCCGATATAATAACGGGCACATATACTTAGTATTTATTTCTTTGATTTACCAATGGGCGAGATTTATAGATTAAATCGATAGGCTCGGTAAGTTGGGAAATGATATTATTTATATGGTGTGCCATTGATTATAGGAGGAAACCGTGTCCTATATATTAGGGTGATGATGTCCCCTTAAGGAGCTCATAAGGTTCATCATGTAGACCCTGCAGGTGGACTTGGTCCGGCATGATGAAAAGGTTGAGTGGTACTACTCATGGAGTTAGATGTTGATTAATTAATGGTCAGTAAATTAATTAATCGACGGACATTCGAGATCTTAAACACGAGGAGAAAATATACAATTAATATATGGAGCCCATATTAATTTATGGGGGTTGGTGACGTAGATCAATGATGATCCTCTAGTAGAATGGATCATCATTAATGGATGGGACTTTATGTGGCCTTGATCCATTGGGTGGCCAAGATCCAACTCCTCCTCATGGTCCCTATTGTAGCCTATTAAAACCTCATGAAGCTTAGATCAAATGGATGAAAACAAAACTCTCGATCCAATGGTAGAGATTAAATCTCTACATCTGACAGTTGAGATTAAATCTCTAGATCCGACGGTTGAGATTAAATCCCTAGAACCAATGGTGGAGATTAAAACAAGGCTTATCCCTAACTCTATAAAAGGAGAGGATAGGGTGGGCGCCAACTAGAGAGAATAGAGGATTAGGGTTTGCTTCCCTTGGGCGGCAAGCAATCCTAATTAGGTTAGGATTGTGTTTTGGGCGGCTAGGGTTTTGGTGTTGGGGTGGGTGGAAACAAGAGGAGAAGGACCTTTCTTCTTCTTCCTAAGGTGTTGCCGGCAACCTATCCTTCTTCCCTCTACTTTGGCCAGTGCTCAACCTATCCTTCTTCCCCTCTTCTTTGGTCAGCAATTTGGAGAGCTAGGGTTAGGGTTTTGGGCGGCAACAAGGTGAAGGGTTAGTTTCCTTTCTCTTCTCCAAGTGTTGTCCGGTGCCCATGCTCTCATTGTTTCTCCTTTGGCCAGTTTCTATACTCCATGTTCTCTTCCTTGGTCGGCAGCAACATCGAGTCTATTGACTTGATAGCCGGTTATAGATAGGAAGAAGAGTTTTGTTTTATGATCTTCCTTTGTTCGGAGTGAACAAGGAAAGGAAGATTGGTGATCTAGGAGGCTTTGACTTTTGTAAGATCGTCGCCCACACGACGTCCAAAAGAAGGAAGGACATACAATAGAAGATCAAGAGGTATAATCTTGTTTATTTTGATTAGTGTTCTTTTGTATTATGTCTATAATTGTTTTTCAATTATATGCATGTTGTATGTGATTGTTTACTTTATGTATGTGGCTAATATAACTTGGACCCCGAATATAAACACAAAAGTCGGCGATCCATACATCGTCTATTCCGTGGCTATTCGTAGAATAGTGGTTGGTTGCTTGAACAACAAGTTTGTTCAAGTGACTACTCTAATCGAATAGCACGACGATGAAACGGTTGCTTAGGTTATCCTTTTTGTCTAGGATTTTTTTTTAATCCGGGGACGTCGATGGGATCGCCATGAACAAGCGACTAATTTGAAGTGGGAAGCAAAGTTTCTCCACCTTCATGTGGAATAAGAGCTTCGGTTCTGGACAAAAACCCTTCAATTGGTATCAGAGCCAGGTTTCCGGTTTTGTGTGTTTTGGATTCGGTTACTTTTATGCACTTTTTATATATTATATGTGCCAGATAATTGTAGGATATGCGTAGGTTAACTCTTTGGTTGCAGGCATAGGATCCGACTATTATGGCCATATGTGTGTATTTGATTGTATGTGTGTAATAGTATATTTTGTTGAATCCTAGGGTTTGACGAGGCTAGTATTTAATTTTTGATAAATTAGATACGATATTGTTTAGCCACTCTTTTTATTTTAGTTTACTTTCGATCTAGATTTCATGTACACTCCCTCATGGAGTATAGGATCGATGGATGTAAATTAAAATAGTTTTTAGTCTCGGCTCGGATCTCCGGATGGCTCGTACATGGCGTAGGGAGGAGCGGACAAGATGGTGATACGATGGGGGACATATTGAAGACAATAGCCATAATAGTTGGAAAATATTTCTTTTTCATATTTATTGCTTATTTTTTGATATGCATGTCGTAGGTTAGAAAATTCCTCAATTTTAAATTACTAAGTGGGAGAGGAAAATTTTTATAAATTCCCACGGCCTCCATTACGATTTGACAAGTGATGTAAAAAAACTTGCGCGTCGGCTCTGAGTGCCTTCCTCCCCATCAGATGAGTTTGTTTGCGGATCACAAGGTCGAATATGGTTATAGGGAATTATTAAGTAGCGTGTGTACTTCCCCATCGGAAGGCACATAACCCGAGATAATTACCTTGGTATCAAGTAATGGTGAACACTTAGATGCAAATAGGAGTATCCTCCCCATCGAAGTCACTGCTTTTATTTGTAGGGCCGAAGAGAAAACAACTATTAATTTTATTTTTCAAAAAGTTAGGTTGACAAGATAGTAAAATTAATGGGTAAAACTCTTCTTACAAATGTAGAATTCGTATACGTCCACACGATCGTGGCATACGATATTCTCGGTGTTTTAAGGTGTTGGTTGATTTTAAAATTTTATTATTTGAGGAATCAATAATTTTTTGTAATCTAAAGTAATGATCTATGTGATTCTTAGGATTTTGAAAAATGACTTTCAGTCCACTTGTTGTGATACTAAAGGAAAATAAACTTACTGTACATAATTATATTGATTGGAAAAAGGATTCTGGATATTGTCTTAACTGCTGAGGAGTACAAGTATGTATTCTTCGAAGAGTGTCCTCCTAAGCCTGCGAATGAGTTGGAAGTCCTTGGAGCTGAGATCGATGGGGAAACCCAGGTTGATATCATTCTCCAGGCGACAGAAGGACTTGCTCAGGCTCAAGCCATGGTTGCTCAAAAGGTTTCTACTTCTAAGCTGAAAGGCAAGAAGAAGAAGAAATAAGCTGGGGCATAGGGGATGGGAGGATCTCAGGGATGAGTGAAGAAGCCGAAAGGCAAGTGCTTCACTTGTAAGCAGACTGGACACTGGAAGAAGGACTGCCCCAACCGCAAGCAGAACAAAGGTATATCATTTGGTCTAGTTGTTGAAACATATTTAGCGGTGTTATATATTGGCACCTGGTGTGTAGATACGGGAGCCACTGATCATGTCTACAATACTTTGCAGGAGTTCTAGGAAACCAGACGACTGGCTGAGGGGGAGATTACCGTGTACTTGGGCGATGCCACAAAGGCGGTGGCTGTTGTAGTGGGAGGCGTTCATTTATCTATTAAGAAAAATAAACTTTTGCTTTTTAAGAATTGCCTTTATGTACCTTTATTTAGAAAGAATTTAATTTCGATTTCTAAATTGTTTATGGATGGATATTCTATTTCTTTTAATGACAGAGTTGTTATAAAAAGGAATAGGGACATTATCTGTTCGGGTGCATTGATAGAAAATTTATACACACTTGAACCAAAAGCTCCCACGATGCAAATAGAAGTTAATAACTCATCTTCTAATTCCAATAAGAGAAAAGAACCTTCGATGATGAACCAAACATATCTTTGGCATCTTAGGCTTGGTCATATTAACCTAAGTAGAATTCAAAGGTTGATAGTTGATGGACCTCTGGGTTCATTAGTGGTGGAAGATTTCCCAACCTACAAATCTTTCTTGGAGGGTAAAATTACCAAGAGGCCTTTTAAGGCTAAGGGGTATAGAGCCAAAGATGTGTTAGAATTGGTTCATTATGATTTGTGTGGTCCTATGTCTATCTAGGATAGAGGTGGTTTTGAGTATTTCGTCTCTTTTATAGATGATTATTCGAGATATGGATACATTTACTTGATGTTCCGCAAGTCTGAATGATTTAACAAGTTCAAAGGATTCAAGGCTGATGTGGAGAAACGTCAAGGTAAAAGTATCAAGACACTATGAGCTGATCGTGGTGGTGAGTACCTCTTGGGAGAGTTTAGGAATTACTTATCAGAGGCTGGGATTCAATCCCAATTGTCTGCACCTGGCACACCCCAGCAGAATGGTGTAGCAGAGCGAAGGAATATGACTCTTATGGAGATGGTTAGATCAATGATGAGTTATTCTGAGTTGCCAGATTCGTTATGGGGATATGCTCTAGATATGGCGGTGTACATTTTAAACTTGGTTCCATCGAAATTAGTGCCTTCTACTCCCATAAAATTGTGGACTTAGCGAAAGCCTAGTCTAAGACATATTTGGATTTGGGGGAGTCCAGCACGTGTGCTGAAGGAGGATGCTGGTAAGTTGGAACCTCGTACAGAAGAACGCATGTTCGTTGGCTATCCTAGAGGAACGAAAGGTGGTTTATTTTATAGTCCTAGAGATCAGAGGGTGATCGTTAGCATGAACACCAGATTTCTGGAGGAAGACAATGTGATGAACCATAAGTCCAGAAGTAAGATTGTTCTGGAGGAAATAAAAGGGGAAGTCACTTCTTCAGTACCACCAGTACAAGAGGATATACCACAAGTCACTGCACCGCGTGTCACAGAGGATACACAGGTGATACCTTGTCGTAGTGGGAGGGTTGTTAGACAGCCTGATAGATTCATGTTCTTGGGAGAATCTTCTGATTTGGTCGCTGACAAACATGAACCTAATCCCTGGACATATGACGAGGCAATCCAAGATAAAGATGCAGTATCTTAGCAAAGTGCAATGAATACTGAGATTGAATCTATGGATTCAAATCAGGTCTGGGAGCTAGTGAAACCACCTGATGGTGTAAAAACCATTGGATGCAAGTGGATCTACAAAAGAAAGAGAGGAATAGACGAGAAGGTTGAGACCTTCAAAGCAAGGCTTGTTGCGAAGGGGTATACTCAGAAAGAGGGTATCGATTATGAGGAGACCTTTTCGCCGGTAGCCATGCTTATGTCTATCCAGAATCTCTTATGCATTGCAGCTCATATGGATTATGAGGTGTGGCAGATGGATGTCAAGATAGCTTTCCTTAATGGAAGTCTTGAGGAAAACATCTATATGAAGCAACCAGAGGGATTCATTGCAAAGGGCAAAGAGCATCTTTTATGTAAGCTTAATCGGTCCATTTATGGATTGAAGCAAGCTTCGAGGTCTTGGAGCATCCGCTTTGATGAGGTAATCCAGTCTTATGGATTTATTCAAAGTCCGGATGAGTCTTGTGTATACAAGAGATGTGATGGAAATGTAGTGGTATTTCTTGTACTATACGTAGATGATATTTTGTTGATTGGCAACAATATCAAGGTGGTATCAGACGTAAGGATATTGTTGTCCAAACAGTTTAATATGAAGGACTTGAGAAAAGGTGGACACATCCTTGGGATCAAGGTTATAAGGGATCGCATGAAAAGGATCTTGTGCTTATCTCAAGCATCATACATAGATACTATTATGGATCGTTTTAGCATGCAGAACTCCAAGAAGGGTTTTCTACCTTTCAGGCATGGAGTTCCTTTATCTAAGGAGATGTATCCTAGAACATCATAGGAGATAGAGGAGATGAAGGCGGTTCCTTATGCTTTGGCAGTAAGAAGCCTCATGTATTCGATGCTATGTATGAGATCAGTTATCTGATTTGCTGTGGGAATGGTCAGCAGATATCAAAGTAATCTAGGACAAGGACATTGGACTGCGGTAAAGCTTCTATTGAAGTACCTGAGAAGGGCTAGGGATTATATGCTAGTTTACCAGGCAGATCAATTACTCACTGTAGGTTACACAAATTCTGACTTCCAATCAGATAGGGATAACAGTAAGTCTACCTCAGGTTTTGTGTTTACTTTGGGAGGTGGAGCCATTGTATGGAGGAGTGTCAAGCAGAAATGTGTGGCGGACTCCACCATGGAAGCTGAGTATGTGGCAGCCTCTGAGGCGGCCAAAGAAGTTGTGTGGCTCAAGAACTTCTTGATGGACTTGGATGGGATTCCTGGTTTGCCCAGAACTATCACAATTTATTGTGATAATAGTGGTGCAGTTGCAAACTCGAAGGAACTACGAGTTCATAAGGCAAGTAAATATATAGAGCGCAACTACCACCTGATACGAGAAATCGTAAAGGAGGTAGAAGGTGTTGTCGCCTAGATTGCATCAGAGGATACCCTAGTAGACCCTTTTACTAAGGCCTTTCTGAGCGAGAGCTTTTGGTAGGCATGTGGAGAGAATGAGAATCAGATATATGGCAGTATGAGGATAACATAGTCTTTTAGTGTAAGTGGGAGATTGTTGGGATGTATACTGAAAAGTCTATCTTTTGTATGAACGTCTTTATTTTTGAAATAAGAATCACATGATCATTGTTTGCATATTTATGGATATGCATATTGTCTAATACATTACATTGTAGATAACATGGTGTGTGTTGTCACACGGGAGATCATGTTATTGGCTCCTTGTAAAGTATAAGTAAAGGCTCACAACTGAGATTACTTTGGACAAACCACTGGAATGGTTGTAGTGTGATTTGGTATTGGTTTGTCTTGACCATAGAATCACACTAGTACACTTTGTGTGTATTGAGCATGACCGACATAGAGGTGATTCGATTTATTGCTGACTACATAATCGAATCGGACCTCAGATATTATGTTGTACATGCTCTTAATCCCGATATAATAATGGGAACATATACTTAGTATTCATTTCTTTGATTTACCAATGGGCGAGATTTATAGATTAAATTGATAGGCTCGGTAAGTTGGGATATGATATTATTTATATGGTGTGTCGTTGATTATAGGAAGAAATCGTGTCCTATATATTAGGGTGATGATGTCCCCTTGAGGAGCTCATAAGGTTCATCATGTAAACCCTGCAGGTGGACTTGGTCCGGCACGATGAAAAAGTTGAGTGGTACTACTCATGGAGTTAGATGTTGATTAATTAATGGTCAGTAAATTAATTAATCGACGGACATTCGAGATCTTAAACACGGAGAGAAAATGTACAAATAATATTTGGAGCCCATATTAATTTATGGGGGTTGGTGAGGTAGATCAATGATGATCCTCTAGTGGAATGGATTATCATTAATGGATCGGACTTTATGTGGGCTTGATCCATTGGGTGGCCAAGATCCAACTCCTCCTCATGGTCCCTATTGTAGCTTATTAAAGTCTCAAGAAGCTTATATCCAATGGATGAAAACAAAATTCTAGATCCAACGGTAGAGATTAAATCTCTAGATCCGACGGTTGAGATTAAATCTCTAGATCCGACGGTTGAGATTAAATCCTTAGAATCAATGGTGGAGATTAAAATAAGGCTTATCCCTAACTCTATAAAAGGAGAGGATAGGGGTGGGTGGCAACTAGAGAGAATAGAGGATTAGGTTTTGCTTCCCTTGGGCGGCAAGCAATCTTAATTAAGTTTGGATTGTGTTTTGAGCGGCTAGGGTTTTGGTGTTGGGGTGGGCGGCAACAAGAGGAGAATGACCTTTCTTCTTCTTCCTAAGGTGTTGCCGGCAACCTATCCTTCTTCCCTCTACTTTGGCCGGTGCTCAACCTATCCTTCTTCCCCTCTTCTTTGGCCAGCAATTAGGAAAGCTAGGGTTAGGGTTTTGGGCGGCCACAAGGTGTAGGGTTAGTTTCCTTTCTCTTCTCCAAGTGTTGGTCGGTGCCCATGCTCTCATTGTTTCTCCTTTGGCCGGTTTCTATACTCCATGTTCTCTTCCTTGGCTGGCGGCAACATCAAGTCTATTGACTTGGTGGCCGGTTCTAGATAGGAAGAAGAGTTTTGTTTTATGATCTTCCTTTGTTCAGAGTGAACAAGGAAAGGAAGATTGGTGATCTAGGAGGCTTCGACTTTTGGAAGATCGTCGCCCACACGACATCCAAAAGAAGGAAGGACATAGAATAGAAGATCAAGAGGTATAATCTTATTTTTTTGATTAGTGTTCTTTTGTATTATGTCTATAATTGTTTTTCAATTATATGCATGTTGTATGTGGTTGTTTACTTTATGTATGTGGCTAATATAACTTGGACCCCAAATATAAACACAAAAGTCGGTGATCCGTACATTGTCTATTCCGCGGCTATTCGTAGAATAGAGGTTGGTTGCTTGAACAATAAGTTTGTTCAAGTGACTACTCTAATCGAATAGCACGACGATGAAACGGTTGCTTGGGTTATCCCTTTTGTCTAGGATTAATTTTTTTTAATCCGGGGACGTCGATGGGATCGCCATGAACAAGCGACTAAGTTAAAGTGGGAAGCAAAGTTTCTCCACCTTCATGTGGAATAAGAGCTTCGGTTCCGGGCAAAAACCCTTCACATACATGATAGATTCTATTGCGGATGCCTAGAGAATCTTAATCATGCAAATCCTCTCGTCTTCTATGCCCGGACACATGGACTTCGAAAGGTGTATCCCATGCCTGATTGGAAGGAAACCTTTCTTGGATTTCAACATGCTAAACCTCTTTAGCACTCGGTCTATATATGTTGTATGCGAAAGACCAAGCAACCGTTTCGATATATCTCTATAGATCTTAATCCCGAGGATGTAGGTCGCTTTTCCCAAGTCTTTCATGGAGAATGTTTTTGATAACCAAATTTTAACTGATTGTAAGACAGATATATCATTTCCTATAAGTAATATGTCATCGACATACAACACTAGGAACACAACTGCACTCCCACTAACCTTCTTGTACACATAGGGTTTGTCTGGATTTTGCGAGAAATCAAACCTTTTGATTGTCTCATCAAAACGGATATTCCAGCTCCTTGATGCTTGCTTCAGTCCATAAATGGACCATCAAAGTTTGCATACCTTGGATTTATCAACCGATGTGAAACCCTCAGGCTGTATCATATACACGTCCTCGAGGAGGTTTCCATTAAGGAAAGTCATTTTCACATCCATCTGCCATATCTCATAGTCATAATGAGTCGCTATGGCCAGGAGCATCCGAATGGATTTAAGCATAGCTACTGGTGAATAGGTCTCATCACAATCAACACCTTGCTTTTGACGATAGCCTTTTGCCACTAATCTAGCCTTAAAGGTAATCACATTACCATCCGTGTCAGTCTTCTTCTTGAAAATCCACTTGCACCCTATAGGCTTAATGCCTTCAGGTGGGTCCACCAAGTTCCAAACTTGATTTTCATATATGGAATCCATTTCTGACTTCATGACTTCAAGCCATTTGTCCCTTTCTAAACTTTTCAGAACTTCTTCATAACTAGTAGGCTCCTCATCATCAATGAGTAACACGTCGATCGATTCACTTACGAGAAATCCATATCTCTCAGGAATGTTGCATGTCCTACCATATCTATGAAGATTTGGTGTCGATGTCTCATCACTATGAGTTATCGATTGAGTTGCTTGACCAGGTATCTCCTTAATGTCTGCTGGAGTCTCTTGAACCTCCTCAAGTTCAACGACACTCCCACTATTTTCTTGCAAGAGAAACTCTTTCTCTAGAAACACAGCATGCCTTGAAACAAACATCTTTTGTTCGACAGGATGATAGAATTGGTAACCCCTCGTTTCCTAAGGGTATCCAATAAATAGAAATTTATTAGACTTAGCATCTAGTTTGTCTGATACAGTCCGCTTCACATAAGCAGGACAATCCCACATCTTCAAGTAAGATAAATGAGGTTTCTTACTATTCCATATCTCATATGGAGTAGTAGAGATTACCTTGGTCGGAACTCTGTTTAGCAAGTAAACAGTAGTCTAAAGTGCATATCCCCAAAAGGACTTGGGAAGATTCGCATGATTCATCATCAACCTAACCGTGTCCAACAAGGTTCGATTTCGCCTCTCAAATACACCATTAAGCTGTGGTGTATACGGTGGAGTCCATTGAGACAATATACCATTGTCTCTTAGATAATCCAGAAACTCTTGACTCAAGCATTCACCACCTCGATCTGATCGAAGTATTTTAATACTCTTGCCAAGTTGTTTCTCTACTTCATTTCTGAATTCTTTGAACCTTTCAAAGGCTTCAGACTTGTGTTTCATCAAGAACACATACCCAAACCGTGAGTGATCATTGGTGAAGGTAATTAAGTAGCTATAGCCTTCTAGAGCTTGAGTTGACATAGGTCCGCATATATCAGTATGTATTAGATCAATCAACTCTCCCACCGGTTCACCTTTTCCAGTAAAAGGTAACTTTGTCATCTTGCCTTTTAAGCATGATTCGCATGTATCGAATGAATAAAATTCAAACGATTTCAGAATTCCATATCGGTGTAATTCGGACATGCATTTCTTGCTTACATGGCCAAGATGACAATGCCACATGTAGGAGTCTAATTGATTATCTTGTCGAGCACACTTGTTGCTTGCTTTAATATTGAAAATGTCACTGGATATGTCCAACATATAAATACCATTGCTTAAAGTTCCAGTCCCATAAAGAACTCCATTCAAAGTTATGTAACAATGATTGTTACTAAAAGTTAAATGGTACCCATTTCTATTTAAACAAGAAATAGAAATGATGTTCTTTATCAACGAAGGAACATAAAAGCAATTGTCTAATTCTAAGACAAGTCCTGTAGGGAGTTTCAACAAATATGTTCCGATGGTGAGTGCAACAACCTTTGCTCCATTCCCAACACGTAAATTTGACTCTCCCTTGACGAGTCTTCTTCTATTCCTTAGCACATGTATGTTATTACATATATGTGAACTGTAGGGTCGATGGGGGCCAGCTAGAGGGGAGTGAATAGCCCTCTATCATAGACGATGGTGGAATTCGATCGTTCGTTGCTCGTCTACAAAAACTATTAGTGCAAGCGGAATATACAAATACAAACAATTAAAGACAAAGCAAAGAAAGAATAGAAACACAAACGCTAACACCGCAATGTAACATGGTTCACGGCCTCGCCGCTAATCCACGGTCTGATTCGTCCAAGGTGAATCACGCCTCAAGCTTTCATTATTCTCTCCTTTGCACCAAGCTAGGTGGAGGTAACCTCTTTACACAAGAATCACTCCTCTTACAATTATGATGTAAATAATCTCAAGTAAGAGGATGGAAAACCTTTAGAGCACTTTGGGAGAAGTTATGAGTTGAAGCATTAGGCTCCCAAATGCCCTCACCCCTTCTTTTTATAGAAGAAGAGGGTTTCTTCCTGTTGACATAGGACCAGTCGACTGATGCCCCTATCAGTCGACTGATCCCATAGTTGTTTCCTAATAACGGCTTCTTCCACGTTGTATTTCACCCAATGGCTCCCACATCAGTCGACTAATCTTACCATCAGTCGACTGATGGAGCTATCAGTCGAGTGGCGGAAGCAAACACTCCATTCTGTGCCGAAACCCTTGCGACCAGTCGACTGATGCCTTCATCAGTCAACTGGTGGTCTCGCAGTCGACTGTTGGCACATGAACCGGACTCGAATACTAGTCGAGTCACAGTCGACTTAGAGTTAGTCAACTACCATTACATGGCAGTCGACTGGTGTCGGGAAATTTCATCCGACACTTAGCCCATTGGCCAAGTTCCACCTAAGCGCACTACCCCTTCCCGGGTTATATTTGTTCACTCTCATCCCTTGGAATCCCTCGTCTTTGAAGTTGTCTTCGTCTATCTATGTCCCTCGGATGCGCCAACTACACGGCTCTACAGCGCCATCCTTCGCGTCTCGCCCTGAAGTCTACTTCCTCCGGCTTTACTCCAATCTCGTCATCCGGCGGTCCCTCGGATGCTCCAAGTGCACGACTTCCGCAAAGTTATCCTTCACCAACTCAAGGACTAAGTCATGAGAGGTGAAACTCTCAAATGCTCCATGTGTGAATTACTAAGTCCTGCAAGACTCCAACGCACATATCAAATCCAAACATCCTAACTTAAACCCTTTTCCACACACATCAAAATCATATCACGGGTTGATTGCCCTAACAATCTCCCCCTTTTTGATGTGTGGCAATCCATTTAAGTTAGGTAAACATTTGATAAAAATATTACGGTAAGAAAGCATGTAAATAAACATGATTATCAACTCTGTCCCTTAATACATGAATCTCTCCCTAAATGCAATTCTCCCCTTACTTAAACATGCATATTTCTCTCCCTTTGACACCATCAAAAATATTAAACAAGGTTTATACAAGCATGACATCAATTCTAGGGAACAAAAATTACCAAAACATGCCTTAACTCTGATTAAAGAAAGTTACTAAAGGTTTTGTAGAACCGAAGCTCTGATACAAATTGAAGGTAGGCGAAACTTCGCTTCCCACTTCAACTCTGTTTCTTGTTCATGGCGATCCCTTCTATGTCCTCGGATAAAAAAATTTATCCTTGACAAAGAGGGATTACCCAAGCTACCGTGTCATCGTCATGCTATTCGATTAGAGTGGTTACTTGAACAAACTTGTTGTTCAAGCAACCTACCTCTATTCTCCGAAAAGCCGCGAAATAGATGATGTACATATTGCCGGTTTTTGTGTTTGTATTTGGGGTCCAAGTAAATTATCCACATAACACAAACATACAACATACAAAGGAACAAAAGGAAAACAAAACAAAATTTATACCTCTCGATCTTCTATTGTATGTCCTTCCTCTTTTTGGACATCGTGTGGGCGACGATCTTCCAAAAGTCGAAGCCTCCTAGATCACGATCTTCCTTTCCTTGCTCGCTCCGAACAAGAGGAAGTATATAATCAAAACTCTCCTCTATCTAGGACCAACCAACAAGCTCCAAACTTGAAGTTTGCCGCCGGCCCAAAGAGAGGGGAAGGTGGGCACCGGCCAAGAGCTCCAAGGAACCTCCCTTACCCTTGTTTCCACCGGCCAAGGAGAAGAAGAGGAATAGGTTGAGCACTGGCCAAGGTAGAGGGGAGAAAGATGGGCACCGGCAACTTCTTAGGAAGAAGGAAAAACCTTCTAAAATTGTGGCCGCCCAAGCCTCCAAGCCCTAGCCGCCCAAGCCTCCAAGCCCTAGCAGCCCAAACCCTAATCCCCTCTTCAATGTTGTTGCCGCCCAAGCCATAAGCCCTTATTTATAGAGTTCATCTCAAGCCTCCCTTTAATCTCCACCGTCAATTCTAGGGATTTAATCTCAACTGTCGAATCTAGATAATTAATCTCAACCGTCGGATATAAAGATTAATCTTCACCATCGGATCTAGAGTTTCATCTTCCACCATCGGATCTAGGCTCCATGAGGTTTTAATAGGCTACAATAGAGACCATGAGGAGGAGTTGGATCTTGGCCACCCAATGGATCAAGCCCACATAAAGTCCGATCCATTAATGATAATCCATTCCACCAGAGGATTATCATTGATCTACCTCACCAACCCCCATAAGTTAATATGGGATCCATATATTATTTGCACATTTATCTCCCCGTGTTTAAGATCTCGAATGTCTATCAATTAATTAATTTACTGACAATTAATTAATCAACATCTAACTCCATGAGTAGCATCACTCAACCTTATCATCATGCCGGACCAAGTCCACCTGCAGGGTTTACATGATGAACCTTATGAGCTCCTCAAGGGGACATCATCATCCTAATATATAGGACACGGTTTCCTCCTATAATCAATGGCACACCATATAAATAATATCATTTCCCAACTTACCGAGCCTATCGATTTACTCTATAAATCTCGCCCATTGGTAAATCAAAGAAATGAATACTAAGTATATGTACCCATTATTATATCGAAATTAAGAGCATGTACAAGATAATATCTGAGATCCAATTCGATTATATAGTCAGCAATAAATCGAATCACCTCTATGTCGGTCCTGCTCAATACACACAAAGTGTACTAGTGTAATTCTATGGTCAAGACAAACGAATACCAAATCACACTACAACCATTCCAATAGTTTGTCCATAACCATCTCGGTTGCGAGCCTTTACTTATACATTATAATAAACCAATAACATGATCTCCTGTGTGACACTACACACCATGTTATCTATAATATAATGTATCAGACAAATATTCATAACCATAAATATGCAAACAATGATCATGTGATTCTTATTTCAAAACAAAAGGTGTTCATAGAAAAGATAGACTTTTCAGTATATATCCCAATAGTTACTGGGGATGTTATCAGTTGATCAGTCGACTGGTACAGACTACCAGTCGACTGGCACCCTGATTTCGATTTTTTTTTATTTTCAGGGTGAATTTCAGAAATGCATTAAAAATTCTACAAAATTTGAAAAATCATGAAATTTGGGGAACACATTTCTTTTAAGGTCCTTTATCAGTGAAAAATAGTTTTTCATGAAAAATACTAGTATTTCCAAGATTTTTCCAAAAATCCAAAGTTTCAAAATCAATTAGGTTTTTGATCAAGTTTGTATCAATTTTAACACCTAGATCATAGTTGGATATTTCATATGTTTTCAAAAATCAAAAAATTTCAAAATCAACTAGTTTGTTTCAAAACATAAACACACAGATTTTAAAGTAAGAAATTGTTTTGAAAACATATGAAATATCCAACTATGATCTTTGGGCAATATGTCTATGAATTAAACATAAGTCTTCCCCATGATTGGTCTATTATTGCTATTTTGATACTTTAAATGACCATCTAAATGCCATAGGCATTAGTGGACCATTTGTATCATCCTATCATCTCACTCATGCTAAGTTTTCAATCAAGGTAGCCTATAGTGAGTGTGAGATGTATCCTAAAGGTATTTGTATATACTTAACCTTCAATTTCATGCAATTCTATACAAGGTTAAGTATCATCTTAACATTCCACATGATCATAAAGACATATATGAATTAATTTCACATTATGATCATGAAATAATTGTATTAATCAATTTGTGATAATCCATTAGGTATGAATTATGATAGTAAGTAAAATATCACCTAGAGTATCATTTGAACCCTAATGCCCATGACTATGTGTCAAATATCAAGATCATAAATCATGATTGCAAACATGTATAACAATTTCATTTACTATCATGATTTAAGCATTATTATAAATTTATGGGCACATTATCATCACCCAACACTATGCTAAAAATGTATAGGTCATGAGTATCAAATAACACTAAGTGTTGAGCATGATTTAAACTATTAATGGGTGCATTATCATCACCCAACACTATTTCAAAAACATAGTCCCGCCATCCTAAGTCAACCAAAATATGATATAGGTAAATTCCATATGGTTGACTATCCTATGGTTTTTCTAACCCTTAAGGATGGATTTAGGAATCCAAAAAAAATTCTTTCCTATGAGGTTCACTAAAAATTCCTTAGGGATCCATTTTCTAGCTATTGTTTTCTTTTTATCTTGACCCCTAGCAATTAGACATTTATAGGCATTTTCATTTTCATTTTCCTTATATCCTAGGCCTTTCTTATTGAAGCTTGCCCTTTGGCTCCCTATGATCATGTTAAGAGTGTTGGAGCCAATAGTGAATTTTTCTAGGGCCTTGGTTAAATGATCTACTTTCTCTCTTAAAGCCCTATTTTCCTCTATGCATGCATCATTAACATCAAATGGCATATAAAGATCATGTGAGCATTCATCATCATGACTAGAAGAAATATTATCATTAATAGTTAAGCATGCTTTTTCTAATTTTTCTTCTAAGTCCTTAATTTGATCTTGCATGCATTTGTTCTTTTTCTTTGCCCTAAACAAGTCCTTAGTGAGGCTAGATATCATGGAAACTATTTTCTTGGGTGAGAGTTTCGTTACCATAGTTTCTATGTCTTCTTCTTCGGATGAGGAGGATGATGAAGAGCCTCCCCCTTCACTAGAGCTCTCCTCACTTGAACTTGATCTTTCTTGTTCGGAGGACGAGGTGTCTAGGTCATCAAACGCCATCAAAGCAAGGTTGGTGACAAAAGCATTCTCCTCTTCCGATGATGATGATGATGATGATGATGAAGAGGGGTCATCCCATGTCCTTGCCTTTAGTGCCTTGCCCTTCCCTTTTTCTTCTTGCTCCCCTTCTTCTTCTTTTCTTCTTTCTTTCTCCTCTCCTCTTTGCTCTTGTTCAGGAGGGGATGATTATCCCTTATGTGTCCCTTTGTTGGCAATTGTAGCAAATTACCTTCCCCCTTGGTCTTCTCCTCCTATCATTAGATTTATTAAATTTAAAAATTTTCAAAGCACGTCTTACCTTCCTTACCATGTATGCTTCTTCCGTTCTATCCATGGAGGAGGAGGAGGATGCTTCATCGGAGGAGGAGGAAATCTCCATCTTCTTCTTCCCCTTGTTGGCCAAAAGTGACACTCTTCTTGATGGCTTGATGCTTGGTTCTTCACTTATACCCTCAAGCTTTGTTTCATGTAGCTCCATGGTGGAGAAGAACTCTTCCAAGGTGCTCACTTCTAGGTTCTTCGACATGTAGAAGGAGTCCACCATTGAGCTCCATTTCGATGACCAGGGAAAGACATCGATTGCTTTCATGAGCATATCCCGGTTTGAAAGTCTTTCTCCTACACTTGTTAGCCCAATTAATATTTCTTTAAACCTAGAATGTAATGAGGTTATATTTTCCCCCTTTTCAAGTTTGATATTTGTTAGTTGGGAGCGGAGGAGGTCTCTCCTTGCAAGCTTGGCCTTCGAGGTACCTTCATGAAGCTCTACTAGCTTCTCCCACATCTCTTTAGCGCTTCCACATTCTCCTATCCTATTCACTTCTTGTTGGGGGAGTACATTGTAGAGGTGGTGCTTGGCCTTTGAATTCGCCAAGTACTCCTCTCTTTGTCTCTTTGTCAATCTTGTCTTCTCCAATGGCTCCCCTTCTTCATTCCTAGGTATTTCGAAAACATTTTCCATTATTAATATAATTTCGAAATCGGTTTCGAAAAATACCTCCATTCTCTTCTTCCACCAAGCGAATTCCTCCTCAAACTTTGGCGGATGAATATTAGAACTGGCCATCTCTTGATGAAGTGCTTGTTGCAGCAGTTAGTCCTCGACAAGCGACTTGGCTCTGATACCACTTGTAGGGTCGATGGTGGCCGACTAGAGGGGGTGATGTTGAACTTTCCGAGCCGTAAAAACCGCTTTTTACATTGCGGAAATCTCGGAAGCCCGGCCACGGATTCGTGCGAAGAAATAAAAATAAAAACTACATGTATGTGTTATGAAAACCTAGATCTACCTTAGATCTACAAGATGAGAGCATTACCTGAAGGGATTTCCCTTGTCGAGTCCGTGAGGGGAAACTTCGCTTCCCCTTCACCTCGGTTGCTTGACCATGGTGATCCCTTCGATGTCCCCGGATTAAAAAATTTAATCCTAGACAAAAGTGATTCCTAAAGCAACCAAGTCATCGTCGTGCTATTCGTTTAGAGAGGTCACTTGAACAAACTAGTTGTTCAAGCGACCATCCTCTATTCTACGAGTAGCCGCGGAATAGACAATGTCCGGATCGCCGGTTTTTGTGTTTATACTCGGGATCCAAGTATTATTTAGCCTATTTACAGAAATATAATATGCTTATATTATGAAAAACAAACACAAGCAATGAATAAAAGAGATAGAAGAATAGTTATACCTCTTGGTCTTCTAATGTATGACCCTCCTCCTTTTGGACGTCGTGTGGGCGACGATCCACCAAAAGTCAAAGCTCCTAGATCGCAAAACTTCCTTCCTTGCTTTTCCCAAGCAAGAGGAAGAAGAGAAACAAAGTTTTTCTCCTTCAAAAACTCAACCAACAAAGAACTATAGAAGTTCTTGCCGCCGGCCAACTAGAAGGAGAAGAAGATGATGGAAAACTACCAAGACACCAAGGGAAACCCTATATCTTGTTTCCACCACCTAAGGAGAAGAGAGGGGAGTGTTTTGGGCGCCGGCCAAGGGCTAGGAAGGGCTGGAATAGCTGCTAGACGTTGGCCACAAGGCAAGGAAGAAGAAGGAAAACTTGCCTTATTTGGTGCCACCCTTGCTTCCAAACCCTAACCCTAATTCCAATCCTATCTCAACTAGGATTGCCCTATTCTTGCCGCCCAAGCCTTGCTCCCTCTCTATGATTATCTTCACGCCAACCCCATGCCACCTTTTATAGAGTTTGGGGATAAGCCATGAATTAATCTCCTCCATTGGTTCTAGGGATTTAATCTCAACCGTCGGATCTAGAGATTTAATCTCAACCGTTGGATCTTAGAGATTTAATCTCTACCAATGGATCTTAGTGTTTTGTTTCTATCCATTGGATCTAAGCATCTTGAGGTCTTAATGGGCTACATTAGGGACTATGAGGAGGAGTTGGGTCTTGGCCACCCATGGATCAAGCCCACATAAAGTCTGATCCACTAATGATGATCCAATCCACTAAAGGTCCATCATTGATCTACCTCACCAACCCCCATATGACAATATGGGCTCCATATATTATTTGTACATTTTCACCCCATGTTTAAGATCTTGAATGTCCGTCGATTAATTAATTTACTAACCATTAATTAATCAACATCTAACTCCTTGAGTAGTACCACTCAACCTTTTCATCAACCTTATGAGCTCCTCAAGGGGACATCATCATCCTAATATATAGGACATGGTTTCCTCCTATAATCAACGGCACACCATATAAATAATATCATCTCCCAACTTACCGAGTCTATCGATTTAATCTATAAATCTCGCCCATTGGTAAATCAAAGAGATGAGTACCAAGTATATGTGCCCATTATTATATCGGGATTAAGAGCATGTACTAAATAATATCTGAGGTCCGATTCGATTATGTAGTCAGCAATAAATCGAATCACCTCTGTGTCGGTCCTGCTCAATACACACAAAGTACACTAGTGTGATTCTATGGTCAAGACAAACCAATACCAAATCACACTACAACCATTCCAATGGTTTGTCCAAAGTCATCTCGGTTGTGAGCCTTTACTTATACTTTACAAGGAGCCGATAACAAGATCTCCCGTGTGACACCACACACCATGTTATCTATAATGTAACGTATTAGACAATATTGCATAACCATAAAAATATGCGAACAATGATCATGTGATTCTTATTTCAAAATAAAGATGTTCATACAAAAGATAGACTTTTCAGTATACATCCCTACATTACCCTCGTAGCGACGCCCTTCGCTTATCCCGCTCGTCCAAATGCTTTGCCGAAACTCAAGAGTGTCAAGTCTACACTCCTCTATTGGTATCCACACGGACAAATGGTGGAGAAAAACAACCTAGAGTGTGCTAGCACCCCATGGAAGTTTTGTCTAAAGTGAGGAATAGGGAGAGAGCTTGAGAGGAAGAAGATCCAAGGAAGAAGAAGATGGAGTTACACACATTCACTTCACACCATTTGGAATAAAGTGGTCGGCCACATCAATCTTGGGGGGGGGGGGGGGGGGGGGTACATGCATGCATGCAACTCCAAGAGCCAATGGCTTTTGGTCTCCCTCATGTGGTGGCACCACGTGATAAGTCCATGATAATGTGGAATATCATCATTGGCCGACCCCCATGCCATGTCACCATGACATGACAATTGGTCAAGTCAAAATTGACCATTCATCTTCCCTCTCAAGTCAAGTCAAACTTGACCTCTTATCTCCCATGGTTGATCAAATCTAACCACTTGATTCAAGTCAATTTGATTTAATGAATCTCTATTCATTAATTTAAATTGACTCAATGAATCAAATCTAAATTAGACTCATTCAATACTTGAATCAAATTGAGTCTAACACAATTAATCTAATTTGGATTACTCTTAATCCAATTTGGTTCATCCCATGAACCTAATCCTCTTGGTTCATCATATGAACCTAATCTCCATCTAATTGCCCTTTGTGTGTGACCCTATAGGTTCTTGTAATGTTGGCAATGCTCCTAAACTGATTTAGGAACATAAGAAATGAGCGGTATCTAGCAACACATCGTTGCTACCCAAGTTACAAGAATGTTGAGATCCAACATCACCTTTGTGACTACTAATTGTGACTCTCACAATATGTGACAATGTCCCTCTATCCTTGACATCTAGATTGACCAATTGAGGCATAGACCGTGTCATCCTCGGTACAATCTATATCTTGAACTCCAAGCAGACTCACTCTAATCAAATGAGCTCAATATCTCATATTGACTCATTTGGGCATGACCATGCACTTCGTGGTCTCCCTCTATCAAGAATAACGATGTCACTCCCGTCATATAGGAGGGATAGATCCCATCTACATCACTCACATCCCTCCACATAATTTGTTACATACCCAGTAATCGTCTTTATAGTCCACCCATTTACGGGTGACGTTTGACGAAGCCAAAGTATACAACTCCTTATGTAGGGAACCATGGTGACTTCATGTCCAAGGACTAATAGTCATACTAATAGTCACATGAGAAAGTATATGACACTCATATAATGATCCATGATACTTTCTCATGGTGGGTTATTCAGTATACATTCTCTAATGCATACCCATGTGTCAACTTGATATCTCATATCCATGACTTGTGAGATCAAGTCATCGAGTTAACCTACATGCTAGTCTCTACGCATTAACATTGTCCTTGAATGTTAATACTTGACTATGAATGATTAAGAGTAGTATTCTCTATATCATCTCATTATCGATTCAACCAATCGATTGATATAGATAAGAACCTTCTACTCAAGGACGTTATTATACTTAGTTTATTTTGCACCAATACAAGTAAATATAATAACCATGCCTTTACGAATAGGAATATGATACAATAAAGTCCATACAACAATCATCACATGATTGGCTCTAGGGCTTTCACTAACAGGTGAATAGCCCTCTATCATAGACGATGGTGGAATTCGATCGTTCGTTGCTCGTCTACAAAAACTATTTGCGCAAGAGGAATAGACAAATACAAACAATTAAAGACAAAGCAAAGAAAGAATAGAAACACAAACGCTAACACCGTAATGTAACGTGGTTCATGGCCTCGCCGCTAATCCACGATCCGATTCGTCCAAAGTGAATCACGCCTCAAGCTTTCACTATTCTCTCCTTTGCACCAAGCTAGGTGGAGGTAACCTCTTTACACAAGAATCACTCCTCTTACAATTATGATGTAAATAATCTCAAGTAAGAGGATGGAAAACGTTTAGAGCACTTTGGGAGAAGTTATGAGTTAAAGCATTAGGCCCCAAAATGCCCTCACCCCTTCTTTTTATAGAAGAAGAGGGTTTCTTCCCATTGACACAGTACCAGTTGACTGATGCCCCTATCAGTCGACTGATCCCGTAGCCGTTGCCCAATAATAGCTTCTTCCACATTGGATTTCACCCAACGGCTCCTACATCAGTCGACTGATCTTACCATCAATCGACTGATGGAGCTATCAGTCGAGTGTCAGAAGTGAACACTCCATTATGTGCCGAAACCCTTGCGACCAGTCGATTGATGCCTTCATCAGTCGACTGGTGGTCTCGCAGTCGACTGTTGGCACATGAACCGAACTCGAACACTAGTTGAGTCACAGTCGACTTAGAGTTAGTCGACTACCATTACATGGCAGTCGACTGGTGTTGGGAAATCCTATCCGACACTTAGCCAATTGGCCAAGTTCCACCTAAGCGCACTACCCCTTCCCGGGTTACATTTGCTCACTCTCATCCCTTGGAGTCCCTCACCTTTGAAGTTGTCTTCGTCCAGCTACGTCCCTCGGATGCACCAAGCGCACGACTCTGCAGCGCTATCCTTCGCATCTCACCCTGAAGTCTACTTCCTCCGGCTTCACTCCAATCTCCTCGTGCGGCGGTCCCTCGGATGCTCCAGGCGCACGACTTCTGCAAAGCTATCCAACACCGACTCAAGGACCGAGTCATGAGAGGTGAAACTCGCAAATGCTCCATGTGCGAATTACTAAGTTTTGCAAGACTCCAACGCACATATCAAATCCAAACATCCTAACTTAAACCCTTTGCCACACACATCAAAACCATATCACGGGTTGATTGCCCTAATATTAACCACACCCAGTATCCAATACCCAAGATTCTATGGAAATAGAATGACAATCAATAACGAAGATATCTGAAGAAGATGGGGCATTAGATGCATTATTCTTCTTCACAAACTCAAGATAAATCTTACAGTTTCTTCACCAATGACCCTCCTTGCCGCAATGATGGCAAGTGCCCTTTTGAGCTTGTTCTGCCTTTTTAGCCCTTTTCTTCTTCCCCTTTTGTTGTTCCTTTGACTTCCTCTTAGAACCTTTCTTTGAGGAATCAACTAACAGCATCGTCCCCTACTCATGCTTCATAGAAGGCTTCACAGTCTTCAGCATATTGAGCAGTACCATAGATGAACCTTCTTGCATCTCAAAGGTGAAGAGGAGCTTTGAGACTTCGAACCTTTTAGATCTCACTTGCTCATCAAACAACTCATGAAGATGGAAGACTATGGTATTAGCATCCATATGCTCATGTTGCTCTTGAAGCTCAGGTGTCATCGCGGCTAGCATGATGCAACTCGCCAACTCAGAATTAGTCCCATGTTTTTGATAGGCCAACAATTGGTCCGGAGTTGCATCATGCTTAGGACAAGTGGGAAGAGGCATGATGCACATGAATTCGACCTCAAATCTCGCGACGGATACCGTCAAGGACTCGAAGTGCGCACTCGCGCTCAACGCCCGCAAGTGCACGAATGTCGTCAAGTAATAAAAAGATTATCGATCCCACAGGGACTGAGATTTGAGTACCGATTTGTTTAGTGGATGTTATTGTTCGGAAGTCAATCTAAAGGTTGTGATTGTGAGGGTTGTCGGTTAACTAAACTCTAGTATGGTGTCACACAGAGGAAGAAAGGACCATGCCGCAAGATCTTTTAAAGGGATTCTAGGACTTCATTTTCGCTTGTGTGTCACAAAACATGTTATCAATTGGGCGTTGTCTAAATGTCTAACTATGGTCTTGAGGAAGGGACATCATACACTCTCCCGATGAGCCACCACATCTATCAGGAGCTATCTCTACCTTACAAGGACGGGATAGGCGGTACGAGGATGTCGAATCAATCCCTGCGATGAACCGTTTCCGGTTCTATTGCATCCTTCTACCCACGGTTATAGGAGATAAGGCTAACCTCTAGGTTCCTTGTATAAATCCCCTAAATTTTAGATACGAGGGATGTCTCAATTGCAAATTCAAACTCAATAACAGAATTCAATTTGAAGCAACATGTCATACACACACAAGCTACTCCCTAATCCTAGAATCGAAGAAACTACTCCATAGATAGGAGAGGAAAATCACAAGTCATGTTCATGTTTGAATCAATAGTAAATAAAGTGCGAGAATAGGAGTTTACAATGCCAATGTGGCCTTCTCTCTGGCGTTGAAGTGAAGAACTTGGATCTCCGGCGACGTTCTTCCTCCCCGTTGTGAGTTCCCGAAGCTTTTTAGGGCTTTAGTGTATCGTCCCAGCCGTCGTGCCTCCCCCCAGGATTTGGGCAGAGCTATCCTTATATAGACATCACATCGGATCACTGCGAAATTTGAAAAAAAATCCCTAGCCGCATCAATCTGCTGGGCCGCCACATGGCCGTGTGTGGCCCTGGGGTGGCTGATCTCACTCATAGGACACGGCCGTGTGTAGCCACACACCCTGGTCATGTCCCCTTCTGCGTCTAGCTACAAAATGCCCTTCTTTTGCTCCGAAAGTGTGCCTTTTCCCACGAAATGCTATCATGCATGCATAAGTACAAAGAGCAGGTCTCCGAACTAGAAAATAGGAAATGCATGCAAAACAAAGTGACATATGCATGAAACTAACAAAAAAATGTAATGAGATATGAGCAAAAACTACTCCTAAAATCCTATATGTTTTGTTCACATCACTTCCCCCAACTTAAACCTTTGTTTGTCCTCAAGCAAACCTCAGTGTCATGTAATTTTAAAAGGGTATTGTTCCATACTTAGCATGTTAACTAAATTTATCAAGTGGTATTTGCAATCAAAGCAAAATAAATATACTCTAGAAATTTACTAAATTAGCTCCTTTTGCTCGTGCTAAGTGAATCATTCTTAGGGGATACTCATTCCATGGTGAGTTAAGTCATCATCCTATAGCTTTCCTAAGGTCTCCGTCTCTTAGGCACTTACCTACCCAAAGCGAGGGTCGTTCCCTAGATCTAGCACAAAGTCTCAAAGGCGTGCTCGGTATTGATAGAAATTGGTAGGTGTTTCCCCAGTAACCTAACTCGGTCTCAAAGGGGCACCTAGCCATTTTCACCCATGACAACTAATTTTTATCCCTCATAATCTCTCTCTTCTTTTTTTTCTTTTCTCTTTTTTTTTTCATTTTTTTTCTCTTTTCTTTTCCTTTCTCTCCTTTATTTTTTGTCTCACTGGGATTTTGATTTTTCCGAATGGGCTTACACAATCCGAGCATCTCTAGTAACTAAAATGTCAGTCTTAGGGTCACCTGTGGATTCCAAAGTACTAAATGTTGGATCGAGAAGTGTTGCTAGAGGGGGGTGAATAGTGAGCGTAAAACTTTTCTTTTTGTTCGATATACGAGAAAGCATAGCAGAAAAATAAATAAGACAAGTTTATTTTTACTTGGTTCACAGCCCACCAGCTGCTAATCCAAGGCCCCGCGATCCTTGACTGCGTACGAAGGGGCAATCCACTATAAAGTCTCCTCCTCATTAGAGGTAGGAGACAACGATCACAAAACTGAAAGTACGAGGATGAGGCAACAAACCTACCTCACCTTGTTATGATTAAAACAATGATCAAATACAGTAAATAAAAAAAATACTTGCTACTGCTACCGATGAAGAAGATGAAAGCTTGGAGTCACGTCGGTGTTATGACGGTGTTGGAGCTTTGGCGTTGTAGGAGCACTTAAGAATAATCTTGATTGATGTTTGGGTTAGAGTCCTCCCCTCCTTTTATAGAATTTTGCCTTGGAATAAGTCTCCTCATCTTTTGGAATAGATCACGAGGTGGTACCATATTTTATCGCGAAGTGGCCGCGTCAAATATTATTTATTTTGACCTAGCACAAAAGGTTGATACATCGCTATCAGTCGACTGATGCCTTCCATCAGTCGATTGGCCAATGATCAGAAGTCGACTGCCAGCCTGGCCACTTCCCTGCAATAAGAGGTTAGCACGGAAAATGGTAAATATCATAGTTCTTTACCGTCCGATCTAGACCTAGACCTTCCACAGGAAGTTTTAGTCAGATCGCCGCCTATGGTCGTCCCCGTACAGAGGACACGACCATATCATCTCTCACTCACACGAGCTTACCTCTGGTCCTTTATGACCTGTCGCTTTGCTTTCGGTCTACCACCTAGGTTCTTCGACTCCCACGAAGTTGTTGGAGATTTGAGGCCACTAGAGGGGGGGTGAATAGCGTTGATCGTACGTAGATGGAATTCGTTCGTGATCGTCTCTACAAAACTCGTTATGCGCAGTGGAATAGAAATAATAAAAGCAATAACAAAAAGATACAATCACGAACACAAGGATATAACGTGGTTCGGAACCGCACGGTTCCTACTCCACGGATCGGGCTCAAACGAGCCCTAGTGATGCCAATCACACACCACTAAGCAATAAACTCCTTCTCGACAACAAGTCGGAGGTGGAGAAACCTCGTACAATGGATTACAACAAGTAATACATAAAAAATACAAGGAAATGTAAAGAACACTTTACAAACTAGGATTTGAGCGCTTTGCTTGTTGGTTGCTTGGATGAGGTTGAAGGGCCCTGAAATGCACCTGTAAATCGCCTTCAAATCGCCTCAAGTAAGCTCCCAAAGAACTGATACCGCAATCTCCATGAACATCTCCCTTTTATCTCGTGTCGAGCTGGATTTCCGCCTGGCAGTCGACTGCCATAAGGCCCCAGTCGACTGACAACACTGTAGCTGTGAGACAACGACTCAATCCATGTTGGACAAGTTCCAATGGGACTCTCACCAGTCGAGGCGCCGCCTCGACTAAGACCCCAGTTGAGGCGCCAGTCGAGCCACCTTGCTTCTGTGTCGTCGTTTTCATACCTGTTAGAACGAGTCGAGGCGCTAGTCGCGTCCTCTAGTTGAGGCGCCACCTCGACTGTACCTCCAGTCGAGGCGCTGGTCGAGCGCACCTCGCCTTTGAGCCTCCTTCCAGACCGTCGAGTCGAGTCAAGTCGAGGCACCGCCTCGATTGGCCTCCAGTCGAGGCACTGGTCGAGCATGCCTCACCTCTGTTTGCCTACAAATGAAGCCCAAATGACTGATCCAACCCAGTAGTCGACTGTCAACCTCAACAATGAGGTTTTAACCCAAGTATGGTGTCCCCATACTTGCTAGACCACCCTTAGCCTAGACCTAAGCCTTCTAGCCACCTCCATCAGCCTCACGCCTCTCGTATCCCTCCAAGTCATCCATGACTTGTTCATCCATCACGCTAGCCTCTAGGTGCTTCCCTCGGCTATGTCATGCTAACGGTGTCTACACCGCCAAGGCACATTGGACTTACACTGCCAAGACTCCGCTTGGACTTTACGCCGCCAAAATCAATCCCCTTGGACTTCCCAAATGCCAAGACTCAAGCTTGGACTTTCCCTTGCCAACCCATGTTGGACTTTCCATGCCAAGACCCATGCTTGAACTTTCCATTTGCCAAGACCCATGCTTGGACTTTCCATTTGCCAAGACCCATGCTTGGACTTCTCATGCCAAGTACTCAAGACTTGGACTTTTCCAAATGCCAAGTACCCATGACTTGGACTTTCCATGCGCCAAGTGTTCCACTTGGACTTTTCATGCCAAGTGCACAAGACTTGGACTTTCCCATGACAATTACATTGTCATATGTTTTTGTCGAAATATCAAAACATCACTTGAGTCAAACTCGAGTCCTGGTCAATCGTGACTTGGGCCGATTACACCAACAATCTCCCCCTTTTTGATGTTTGACAAAAACCAAACAAATCATTTGAGTTAGACCACTAACTCAAATCCCTCACCAATTATCCCAAATTGGTAAACACTCTCCAAATGTTCTCCCCCAAACATTCTCCCCCTTTTTGACTAACATCAAAAAGGTTTTCTCTCCAAGGAGGTCAATGTCTCATATCCCAATGAGATCTTACAATCTCCCCCTTGATCCAAAAATAAATACCTAGGATTCCTACCATCTTCCTAGTGATAAGTCACATATCACTCAAGAGAGGCAATCCTATAATCTCTCCCAATTTCCAAATTGGGTATCAAAAACCTATCAATTTTCTCAATTGATGATACTCTCCCAATAACTTCTCCTCTTCTAGGAGAAAAATACATCCATTATCCCAAGATGGATACCTCCCCCTAAAGGCTTGCTCCCCCTTGACCATTGCACCAACAATGGTTTTGGGGATGAAAAAAAAGTTTTCTGAAAACTCCCCCCAAAACACTGCATTAATCTGTCCTAAAACTTGTGTATACGCAAGATTATCATATTATAGTGTTAGGACATCAAAGATACACCAAATATCAGAAAATAGAGTTTATTATCAGAAAACACAGTGTATCAGTCGACTGGTTTTTGAACCAGTCGACTGCTAGGCCTGAAACCGAAATTTCAACCTTTTCAGCCCAACTTCAGAAATGCGGTAGAAATTCCAGAAATCTCGATAAATCACGAAATTTTGCGTACACATTTCTGAAATCATACTTTATTAAGGAAAAATAATTTGAAAAATATATATTTTCCAGATTTCAAGATTGATACAAACTTGGAACCTAACAAAAGTTCTAAAGATTTTGCAAACTTTGTATCACTTTTGTATTCCATTTGAAAACTGTTTTTCAAAATATGATGAACATAGTTTAAAATATATATTATTTGGAATTTCCAACCATGTTCTTTGAGCTATGTATTCATTACTTGAATACAAGCCTTCCCAATGATTGGTCCATAAGGTATTTATGTCTCTAGGTGTGTTATTGGCTCATAGTAATGCATCATAACAAGCATGATGAGCCAAGTACACCTTCCCTATCATCTCACATTGTTCTAAGTGTCTCAATACAAAAATCAAGATTTCTTAAGGCTTTTTGTGAGATGCATCAAGGTATAAATCTACTATAAAAGTATAAGATCATGCAAACCTAGAGTTTTACTCTACAAAATAGTGAGTTTGATACAAAACTCAAAACCATTGAAATTTTCAATGTTTTGGCCCTATTTTGTATCAACTTCATCAATGGTGATTGCTATCAAAAGATAGACTTCACCAAGGTTTTTCAAAATGATTTTAAAATGTTTTCAAAACCTTATTTTGGATCATATTCCTTGGGCTCTATGTACATGACTTGTACACATGCTTTCCTAATGATCCACTAATCATATAAGATGAGTTTGAGTTCATCTAGATGCAAAACTTATGCACCTTGAACTTAACTCATATCCTAGCATCTCACATGTATCTAGGGTGTATAAAATACACATACATGTCAATGTGATGTGAGATGTGGGTTTTGTTCATCCTAATCTAGGGTTTCATGCATTTCTTAGGCAACCCTACTTGATTCCCTTATAAAAGGGACTTCAAGTCATGCCATAGTCCTTAAATCAATTTCAACCAAATTGTCTTGAATGCATGAATGATTATGACATTAGAAATGATATAAATAAGCATATGCTCATAATCATGATGTCATGGCATATGATATAAAACTAAGCATACATGACATTAACCTAAAACCTAAGCATACTCATGACATATAAAATCATAGAAATAGGCATGATGTCATGACATGTTATATGGCAAACAAAACATGGCATATAAAAAGTATAGGTATAAGAATACCTAAATTTTAATATTAATTGCCATTTCATATAATTAATTATGTTTTGCCATATTTCTATTTTTCTCCTAAGTGTGCCAAAAACCCAAGATGGCACACTAATCTCTAAACCTAAATTGTGCCAATTTGATCATTTTATCAAACTTGAAAAAAAAATTGGCACATCCTAAAAACTTTTAGGATTAAGACTCAAATGTATTTCCAAGGTAATCATAACCTTGAAAATAACCTAAAGTGTCACCTTTGCCATGGTTGAGTTAACTATCCATCCAATCAAGGTTGGCACACCCCAACCCCATCTAGCGTGAATCAATCACGCTCCTAGAAACCCAAAACCTATTTGAGCTCCTTGGGTTAACTAGGTATTCCTTAGGGATAACCTCCCTAGATACCTTCCTAATGACCCTTCTAGGCTTATTAGCCTTGGTCATTTGGATCTTGCCTAGGTTAACCTTAGGGATTGCCTCCCTAATAACCTTCTTAGTGGCCACCCTAGGTTTCTTCGAAACCCTAGCCACTAGGCACCTACCTTGGTCAACCTTAGGGATGACTTCCCTATTGACCTTGGTCTTCCTAGACCTAGTTTGTATTCCATAATCAAATGGAACACTATGGTAAGCCACCTTAGGCTTAGGTTTTTGACCCAAACCCTTCTTGCCTTTGGTTGACTTTTGTCTTTTAGATCCTACTTGTTGACTTTGATTATTTGACCTAAAAGTTTGACCAATTGACCCTTGCATTTGATTTTGCATAATGTTGAGGGTCTTTTCAAGTTTTTCAAGCATTGACCTCAAGGCTTGATTTTCCTTTTCTAATATCTCAATTTTTGATTTTTCATTTTCTCTTGAGATATTTCTATTTCTAGGCATATGTCTAGATTCCTTAGCATTAAAGCCTAGATGTTCTCCTATTTTCTTAATGCTTTCCTTAGGTAATATATTTTTAGGGACATTAGTCCTAAATTTCTTCTTATTTCCTAAGTGAACACTCTTAGCACCTAAACAAAAGTATTTATTTCTATTAGCATGCTTTTCATGGCAAATTGCAAGAGAATTAAAATTCCTAGCATGCTTTTGACTTTTAAATTTAGAAGATGCATTATTGAAATATACCTTAAGGTTTGCCTTGGAGGCTCCCCCTACATGTATAGCTCCTTCTTGGGTCTTTTTGCTCCCTCTAGGGCATTGATTTCGGTAATGCCCCGGTTGCCGGCACTTGAAGCAAATGACTTGCTCCTTGCTTTTCTTGGCATTGGGAACACCGGCTTCATTGACTATTTGTGCCGGTGGAGCTTTCCTAATCTTCTTTGGGCACTTTCTCTTGTAGTGCCCGGTTTCCCTACACTCAAAACATATTATATGCATTTTATTATTAACACATATGTTTGAGTTACCTAGGGTAGTGGTGGAGGCCGGAGTTGGATTTTGAGCTTCCTCATCTTGACCGGATGTTGAAGGCTCTTCTTGAGGTTGCTCCGGTATAGAGGATGGTCTTTCCTCCTCAATCCTAGAAGTGGATGCTCCTTCCACTTCTTCCACCTCTTCTTTCTCCGATCCGGAAGTTGACTCCATCTCATCTTTCGATTCCTCACTTTCACTTGAGGATGAACTCTCTTCATGGAATCTTGCCAATTTCCTCTATAGCTCCTTGTCATACGTGTAATCCCTTAGCTTGCACAAAATATCATTAGGAATTAAATCTTCCAAAAGTTTCGTTACTTTAACTTCGGTCTTATGCTTTTGGCGTTGCTCTTGGGTCCACTTTTTCAATTTTAGGACATTTCCCTTCTTATCCCTAGGGGGTTCAAGACCTTCAATGAGGATGAACCAATCCTCTAAGTTCATCATCAAGAATGTTTCCATTCTTGCTCTCCACGCCGAAAAATCTTCTCGGTCGTATGGTGGTGGAGTGTTGATATCCCATCCAAGCTTGTCTTGAAATTCCATCTTCACCCTCTAGCGTCTTGTTCCCGGTTGTTAATCCGTTGAAGAGCCACCAGGCTCTGATACCAATTGTTGGAGATTTGAGGCCGCTAGAGGGGGGTGAATAGCGTTGACCGTACGTAGATGGAATTCGTTCACGATCGTCTCTACAAAACTCATTATGCGCAGCGGAATAGAAATAATAAAAGCAATAACGAAAAGATACAATCACGAACACAAGGATATAACGTGGTTCGGAACCGCACGATTCCTACTCCACGGATCGGGCTCAAACGAGCCCTAGTGATGCCAAACACACACCACTAAGCAATAAACTCCTTCTCGACAACAAGTCGGAGGTGGAGAAACCTCGTACAATGGATTACAACAAGTAATACACAAAAAATACAAGCAAAATACAAGGAAATGTAAAGAACACTTTACAAACTAGGGTTTGAGCGCTTTGCTTGTTGGTTGCTTGGATGAGGTTGAAGGGCCCTGAAATGCACCTGCAAATCGCCTTCAAATCGCCTCAAGTAAGCTCCCAAAGAACTGATACCGCAATCTCCATGAACAGCTCCCTTTTATCTCGCGTCGGGCTGGATTTCCGCCTGGCAGTCGACTGCCATAAGGCCCCAGTCGACTGACAACACTGTAGCTATGAGACAACGACTCAATTCACGTTGGACAAGTTCCAACGGGACTCTCACCAGTCGAGGCGCCGCCTCGACTGAGACCCCAGTTGAGGCGCCAGTCGAGCCACCTTGCTTTTGTGTCGTCGTTTTCATACCTGTTGGAACGAGTTGAGGCACTAGTCGCATCCTCCAGTTGAGACGCCGCCTCGATGGTACCTCCAGTCGAGGCGCTGGTCGAGCGCACCTCGCCTTTGAGTCTCCTTCCAGACCGTCGAGTCGAGGTGCCGCCTCGATTGGCCTCCAGTCGAGGCACTGGTCGAGCATGCCTCGCCTCTGTTTGCCTACAAATGAAGCCCAAACGACTGATCCAACCCAGCAGTCGACTGTCAACCTCAACAATGAGGTTTTAACCCAAGTATGGTGTCCCCATACTTGCTAGACCACCCTTAGCCTAGACCTAAGCCTTCTAGCCACCTCCATCAGCCTCACGCTTCTCAGATCCCTCCAAGTCATCCATGACTTGTTCATCCATCGCGCTAGCCTCCAGGTGCTTCCCTCGGCTATGTCATGCTAACGGTGTCTACACCGCCAAGGCACATTGGACTTACACTGCCAAGACTCCGCTTGGACTTTACGCCGCCAAAATCAATCCCCTTGGACTTCCCAAATGCCAAGACTCAAGCTTGGACTTTCCCTTGCCAACCCATGTTGGACTTTCCATGCCAAGACCCATGCTTGGACTTTCCATTTGCCAAGACCCATGCTTGGACTTCTCATGCCAAGTACTCAAGACTTGGACTTTCCCAAATGCCAAGTACCCATGACTTGGACATTCCATGCGCCAAGTGTTCCACTTGGACTTTTCATGCCAAGTGCACAAGACTTGGACTTTCCCATGACAATTACATTGTCATATGTTTTTGTTGAAACATCAAAACATCACTCGAGTCAAACTCGAGTCCTGGTCAATCGTGACTTGGGCCGATTACACCAACAGAAGTTCCCCCGGTGTCGACCGACCACCACGGTTTCCCGACTCAGGATTCTCCGGGTGTCACTAACCTTCAGCTTAGCTTAACCATTTCCTACACACTTAATTCAGCTCATGAGATAACAATATGACCTTATCTTTGGGTCTTTGCCATAATTAAAACATAGGTTCGATTATCTAGTGCCCATGCACCAACAATCTCTTCCTTTTTGATCTATGGCAAACTAATACAAAGTTAAGGGAAAAATTAAGCCATAAAATAAGTAGAGTAAATGATGAATGTCATTTTCAAAAACTCCCCCATAACCCTAGGTGACTTTTGAAAGAGATAATTTAATTTTCAAAATTAAATTTTGTGTTACTCCCCCTTAACTTTCACTCTTCTCCCCCTTTTGTCATAAATAAAAAAAATGGGGTTTTTTATATAAAATAGGGGTTTAAAAACAAAATTGTATATGCATGCATCTAGATAAATCAACTATGAGTCCAAGCATGCGTCTAGCAATAGTTAGATAGATTTGTTTGAGGTGTGTCCCTCTGCACCAATAATCTAAATGTTTGTAATATAACCCTTAGGGTTAGTTTGCTCTCCCCCTTAGTCAAATATATGAAGTATAAGAGATGTAGGGGGTGCTAAACTTTTGCCTAGAGAGTTGTAAATAGTCGTTAAGTACAATAGTTGAGAAAATAAGTAGCATTTTGAAAAAGTTATATTTCAATTATCCTTAACATCTCACCTATTCAATGTGTATCAGAATTTGTTCACCTTATATGTTTTGTGAGATGATTTTAGGTTAATTAGAGATAGTCAACCTTGGGTTAGATTTAGATTTAACCTTTAGATCGTTAAGTAACTTTTCGAGAAACTGGCTTCCAGGTCGTGGTGAGGCACAGGGGTCTTCTTTGATCGGAACAACGATCACTTCCTTAGACAAAGCCAAATTCAAGAAAATATCACTTAAGTCACTTAGTGTTACATCCTGGTCTAACTAGTTTAAGATACGACGAGGTAGCTTCAGCTAGTTCCACTCGATCAAGTGCACCAAGCTAGATACGCCTTATCTAGCTCGAATATACGAGACTTATTGGAGATCGATTGGCCGGCTATAGGGGGGTGAATAGCCCTCGTTCGTTGGATGTCGTATTTTGCTGGTCTACAAAACGTTAGTGCAAGCGGAATATGCAAATACAAATAAACAAAGACAAAGCAAAAGATAAACAAACAATGCTAACAAGGATGTAACGTGGTTCACGGCTACGCCGCTAATCCACGACCCGATTCATCCTCGGTGAATCACTCCGCCAAAACCAATCCACTATTGGTCTCTCCTTTGCACCAAGCTAGGTGGAGGTAACCTTTACAATCAAGATCACTCTTCTACAATGGAATGAAGATTAGAGCAAGTAGAAGAGTGGAAAACGTTTAGGGAACTTTGGGAGTAGTTGGGATTTCAAGCATTAACCCCCCAAAGCCCCATCCTCTTCCTTTTTATAGAGGAAGAGGGTTTCGTCACGTTGACACAGGAGCAGTCGACTGATGGCACCCATCAGTCGACTGGTCCTATAGCCGTTGCCCAATAACGGCTGCTTTCTACGTTGGATTTCATCCAACGGTATTGGCATCAGTCGACTGATGGCACCCATCAGTCGACTGATGTCAATCAGTTGAGTGCTCCGCGAGATTGACTCCATTATGTGCCCGTGCACAGTGTCATCGATCATTGCCATCCCTTGGCGATCGGCGATGTCGGCAATGACCGATCGACCACGATCCATGGCGGTCATTGATTAGCAAATGCCCATGAGTCGGACACTGTCGAACCCGATCGACTTAGTCAGACACTTAGCCAAATGGCCAAGTTTCACTCACGAGCTACTACCCCTTCCCGGGTTACATTCGCTCACTCTCATCTCTCGGAGTCCCTCGCCTTCGATGTTCTCTTCGTTCGCGGCCACGTCCCTCGGAAGCATCAGGCGCACGGCTCTGCAATGCTCCTTCGCGTCTCTTGCCTCGAAGTCTACTTCCTCCGGCTTCACTCCAAGTCCCTCAGATGCTCCAAGCGCACGGCTTCCGCAAAGCTATCCTTCACCGACTCAAGGCCCGAGTCATGAGATGTGAAACTCGCCATGGCTCCATGTGCGAATTACTAAGTCCTGCACGACTTCAACGCACATATTAAATCAACATAACCAACTAACTTAAACCCTTTGCCACACACATCAAAACCTAATCATGGCAAAAGATTGCCCTAACAATCTCCCCCTTTTTGATGTGTGACAATCCGTTTAAGTTAGGTAAAAACATTTGATAAAAATTTCTAAGGTAAGAAAGCATGTAAACATAAACATGATATAGCAACATGCAACTCCCCCTTAATCCATGAAACTCTCTCTACAAATTCTCCCCCTATCATAATTAACTTAAACATAATATTTTCTCCCCCTTTGACACCATCAAAAAGATTAACACTAAGTTATAAACTCATGACATCAAGTCTAATAGAAGGAAAAATACCAAACATTAGTCTAAACCTGAATTCGGCCTTTACTGTTCTAATTTTCAGGCCACCAGTCGACTGGTTCAGACTACCAGTCGACTGGCACAAGGTTTTCAGGAATTCCTTATTTTCGAACCGAAATTCAGAAATGCTTTAAAAATTGCAGAAAATTCTAAAAATTATGAAATTTGGGGAACATATTTCTTGTAAGGTTCTTCATCAGTGAAAAATAGTTTTTCATGAAAAATCATTATATTTTTTGATATTTGCCAAAAATCCAAAAGGTTTAAAAACACTAGGTTTTTGATCATGTGAGTATCAAGTTTAACACCTAGTTTTGGTTCCAATTATTTCAAAACATGAATACATAGATTTTAAGGTAAGAAATTGTTTTGAAAACATATGAAATATCCAACCATGATCTTTGGGCAATATGTCTATGAATTAAACATAAGCCTTCCCCATGGTTGGTCTATTATTGCTATTTTGATACTTTAAATGACCATCTAAATGCCATAGGCATTAGTGGACATTTGTATCATCCTAACATCTCACTCATGCTAAGTTTTCAATCATGGTAGCCTATAGTGAGTGTGAGATGCATCCTAGAGGTATTTGTATATACTTAACCATTATATTCATGCAATTCTATTAAGGTTAAGTATCACCCTAACAATCCTTATGATCATAAAGACATATATGTGTGAATTACACATTATGATCATTAAATATATGTATTCATTGAATTGTTATCATGCATTAGGTATTATATGATGATAATTAGCAAATATCACCTAAGGCATGATTTAACCCTATTTCTCATGATGATGTGCCAAATTTCAAAATCATAAATCATGATTCCACACATACATAGCAATTACATTGATTATCATGATTTAAGCATTATTATCAATTTATAGGCACGTTATAATCACCTAACACTATTTAAAAATGTTGTCCCGCCATCCTATGTCAACCAAAATATGATATAGGTCAATTGCATATGGTTGACTACCCTAGGGGTTTTCTAACCCTTAAGGATGGATTTTGGAACCCAAAATAAGTTCTTTCCTATTGGGTTCACTAAATACTCCTTGGGGATCCATTTTCTAGCTATTACCTTCTTTTTATCTTGTCCCCTAGCAATTAGGCATTTGTAGGCCTTTTCATTTTTCTTTTCTTTGTATCCTAGGCCTTTTTTGTTAAAGCTTGCTCTTTGGCTCCCTATGATCATGTTCAATGTATTTGAGCCAATAGTGAATTTTTCTAGGGCTTTTGTCAAATAATCTACCTTTTCCCTTAAAGCCCTATTTTCTTCTTTACATGCATCACTAACATCCAAAGGCATATAGTTATCATGTGAGCATGCATCATTTAAGCTAGAAGAAATATTATCATCATTTAAGCATGCTTTTTCTAGTTTATTTTCTAAGTCTTTAATTTGCTCAAGCATGCTCTTATTTTTCTTCTTAGCTCTAAATAGGTCCTTAGTGAGGCTAGAAATCATAGATACTATTTTACTAGGTGAAAGATTAGTTACCATAGTTTCCATGTCCTCTTCTTCTTTTTCTTCGGATAAGGATGTAGAGGCTCCCCCTTCACTAGAGCTCCCTCCACTTGAGCTTGATTCTTCATTTTCGGTGGAGGAGCAATCCAAGTCATCGAAGGCCATTAGAGCAAGATTTGAGTAGACATGCTCTTCTTCATCGGATGAGGAAGAGGAAAAAGGGTCATCCCATGTCTTGGCCATGAATGCTTTGGTCTTCCCCTTTTCCTTAGCCTTCTTCTCTTCTTTCTTCTTGCTCCCCTTTTTCTTCTTCTTATCTTCTTTCTTCTTCCTCTCTTCTTTGCTCTTGTTTAGGAGAGGACAATTGTCCCTTATGTGTCCCTCTCCTTGGCAATTGTAGCATATGACTTTCCCCCTTGGTCTTCTATTCCTATCATTAGACTTATTAAATCTAAAACCTTTTAATGCACACCTTACCCTCCTTACCATATATGCTTCTTCCGTGCTATCCATGGAGGAGGAGGAAGAGGCTTCATCATCGAAGGAGGAGGGGATCTCTATCTTCTTCTTCCCCTTGTTTGCCATCAAAGCTACTCCTCTTGAAGGTTGGATTCTTGGCTCTTCTTGTATTCCTTCAAGCCTAGATTCATGTAATTCCATAGTGGAAAAAAATTCATCTAGAGTACTTACCTCTAGATTCTTTGAAATATAAAATGAGTCCACCATTGAACTCCACTTGGATGATCGGGGAAAAACATCTATGGCTTTCATTATCATATCCCGGTTGGAGAGATTTTCACCTACACTTGTTAGCCCAATTAGAATCTCTTTAAACCTAGAATCCAATGAAGTTATCTTTTCTCCCTTTTCTAATTTTATGTTGGATAATTGGGAGCGGAGGAGATCTCTCCTTGCAAGTTTAGCCTCCGAAGTGCCTTCATGAAGCTCTACTAGCTTCTCCCACATCTCCTTGGCACTTAGGCAATCTCCAATTCTATTTATTTCTTGTTGAGGAAGCACATTGTATAGATGGTGCTTGGCTTTTGAGTTTGCAAGGTGCTCCTCTCTTTGCCTCTTGGTCCACCTTGACTTCTCTATTGGCTTCCCCTCTTCATCCCTAGGAAAAACAAAACCGGATTCCATTGTAATCATAATATCAAAATCCGTTTCAAAAAATACCTCCATTCGCTTCTTCCACCAAGCGAATTCCCCTTCGAACTTCTGTGGATGAATGTTTGAGCCAGCCATCTTTTTGTAATGCTCTCGCGGCGGTTAGTCCTTGAAGAGCGACCTTAGCTCTGATACCACTTGTTGGAGATCGATTGGCTGACTAGAGGGGGGTGAATAGCCCTCGTTCGTTGGATGTCGTATTTTGCTCGTCTAGAAAACGTTAGCGCAAGCGGAATATGTAAATACAAATAAACAAAGACAAAGCAAAAGATAAACAAACAATGCTAACAAGGATGTAACGTGGTTCACGGCTACACCGCTAATCCACAACCCGATTCGTCCTCGGTGAATCACTCCGCCAAAACCAATCCACTATTGGTCTCTCCTTTACACCAAGCTAGGTGGAGATAACCTTTACAATCAAGATCACTCTTCTACAATGGAATGAAGATTAGAGCAAGTAGAAGAGTGGAAAAATGTTTAGGGCACTTTGGGAGTAGTTGGGCGTTCAAGCATTAACCCCCCAAAGCCCCATCCTCTTCCTTTTTATAGAGGAAGAGGGTTTCTTCCCATTGACACAGGAGCGATCGATGGCACCCATCGATGGACTGGTCTCGTAGTCGCTGCCAATAACGGCCGTACGCTTTCATCCACGTTGGATTTCATCAGCCGGTATTGCTATCGATCGGTGATGGCACCCATCAGTCGACTGATGCCAATCAGTCGAGTGCTCCGTGAGATCGACTCCATTCTGTGCCCATGCACAGTGTCATCAGTCGATTGTCGTCCCTTGGCAATCGACTGATATCGATCGATAATCATTGCCGGTCCATGGCGGTGTGCCAAATGCCCATGAGTCGGACACCGATCAAACCTCGAGTAGTCAGCCATTCCATGGCGCGATCGGTGTCGAAATCTCATCCGACACTTAGCCAAATGGCCAAGTTTCACTCATGAACTACTACCCCTTCCCGGGTTACATTCACTCACTCTCACCTCTCGGAGTCCCTCGCCTTTGAAGTTCTCTTCGTTCACGGCCATGTCCCTCGGCAGCATCAGGCACACGACTCTGCAATGCTCCTTCGCGTCTCTTGCCTCGAAGTCTACTTCCTCTGGCTTCACTCCAAGTCCCTCGGATGCTCCAAGCGCACGACTTCCGCAAAGCTATCCTTCACCGACTCAAGGCCCGAGTCATGAGATGTGAAACTCGCCACGGCTCCATGTGCGAATTACTAAGTCCTGCATGACTTCAACGCACATATTAAATCAACATAACAAACTAACTTAAACCCTTTGCCACACACATCAAAACCTAATCATGGCAAGAGATTGCCCTAACAAGACTTTGTTTCCCTAACGTACTATCATCTCGCCACGTCCTGATACTATGTTGTCAAGAGTTGACTAACTATTTTCCCTATCTAGCCGTTCAAAATAAAATAAAATAACTAATCATGCAATAGTTTTGCTAAGGAAGCAGGTATACTATTTTACTGTTAGCTCCCCCTGGACTATTGAACCAATATAGTCTATTCAAATAATGAACTTGATCCTGGGGAATCCAATACGTTGACTTAAATCCGAGCCCAGCTTTGTTGTACACGGCTCTTTGGGTTCCAAGTAGCCGATTATGGTTCTTAGATCCCAACATGAACCTTTCCAACCTAGCCTTGACCTCTTGAACTCGATCTTTCAAGAGAGAATTCTTCTCCTCAAGTTTTTCAATTTGGGTTGAGTTTCCCTCTTGAACTTGACTAGTTGAAGAGGTTAGAGTAGCCTCTTGCTTGAGGGTTTCAACCTCCTCAAGTAATGACTCAACCCTAGACTCGGACTTAGTTAATTTCCTAGTAAGGATTTTAATTGTAAGGTAAAGTGTACTAATTAAAGAGCGGCTAACCTTGACTTTCCCTTTTGGTCTGGCTTAGAGTTTCCTCTTAAAGTAGTCTTCGGGATCGGTGTCGGAGTTGTAGTTGGACTCAACTTTAGATTCTGACTCTGACTCCTCCAGTCTTGCCATGTAAGCTATGTCGACGCCTTCTTCTCTGTTGTCCCAAGTTGCATGGAAGGCTTTCCTTGCTCCCTTTTGCTTTGGCCGCCTCCTTGACTTGAATTCCTCTTTGTTCTCATTCTTTAATTACCTTCTTTCTTGTCGAACTATTCTTCGCACAATGTTGACTATTGCGGCCTCCTCTTCGGATTCGATTTTGGGTTCATCCTCGGGTTTGAATTCAACTTCTTGCTCAGGAGGTGGCTTGCTCTTCTCCTTTCTTCTTCATCCTGCAAGTAAAGCAACACCTCTCTCGACCGAGACCGCGTTAGTTTGTTCATGTAATTCAAATCCTGAAAAGAATTCGTCTAGTCTAAGTTTTGAAAGGTCCTTAGAAACCTTGTAGGCATTGACCATGGATGCCCACAAGATAGTTATAGGGAATGCAATGAGTGCGTACCTTATTATATCCCGATTGTCTACCTTTTGTCCGATGGCATGTAGGTCGTTCAAAATGTCTTGGATCCGCGCATTGAGTTGTGAAGCGGTCTCATGATCCTACATCTTTAGATTATACAGTTTATTTAAAAGTAAATCTCTTTTACATACCTTAGCATCGGACGTCCCTTCGTGTAGATCAATTAATTTGTTTCAGAGGTCTTTGGCGCTAATGAATGGTCCAAGTTGGTTGAGCTCCTCCTTGGACAAGCCGCATTGCAATATTTAGGTTGCTCTTGCATCGACTTCGATTTGCCTCTTGGTTGCATTGGTCCACTTGTCTAAATCCAAGGGCTCCCCTTGATCATTGGTGGGTAGAGCAAAGCTGATTTGGATTATTATCCAAGTCTCGACTTGTGTTTTCAAGAAACACTCCATCCGATCTTTCCAATAACGGAAATCATTTCCGTTAAAGAATGGAGGTCGGGTGGTGCTCTATCCCTCAATGTGAGCCATGAAATATCTTGCAAAACATGAATAAAAACCAAAAGGAATTCCAAGACTTGGTCTTGGATTAGTAATGCAGGAAATAATATGAATTAAATAGAAAAAAATAAGAAGAATAGGAAACTAATCAAAAATTAGAGACTTACGACCTTCGATATCCCCGAAAGGGTAATAAACGTTGGTTTTGGGGGATGAAGACAGATTATTACAAGGGTAAACCCTAGTAAGAATTTAGATATCTCAGAGAGCATCGATTTGGTAGGTAGATTGTTTCATGAGTCCACTTTTGCAGAAAGTTATGGTCATTTTACCGTCGGCTACTCCAAAAGAGAATACTTGCAAACACACAACCAAAAGAAAAGTACCAAGACTTCGTCTTGGATTAGTAGTGCGGGAGAAAAAAAATCCTAAAAAAAATATGAATTGAAAAATATGAAAACAAAACCAAAAAGTGCTAGATTGGTGGTTTCACCAAATATTAGCGTCCCCGCTTTGATACCAATTGTTGGATCGAGAAGTGTGCTAGAGGGGGGGTGAATAGTGAGCGTAAAACTTTTCTTTTCGTTCGATATACAAGGAAGCACAGCGGAAAAATAAATAAGATAAATTTATTTTTACTTGGTTCACAGTCCACCAGCTGCTAATCCAAGGCCTCGCGATCCTTGACCATGTACGAAGGGGCAATCCACTATAAAGTCTCCTCGTTGGAGGTAGGAGACAACGATCACAAAACCGAAAGTATGAGGATGAGGCAACAAGCCTACCTCACCTCATTATGATTAAAACAACGATCGAATATAATAAATAAAAAATACTTGCTGCTGCTGTCGACGAAGAAGATGAAAGCTTGGAGTTGCGTCGGCGTTTTGAAGGTGTTGGAGCTTTGGCGTTATAGGAGCACTTAAGAATAATCTTGATTGATGTTTGGGTTGGAGTCCTCCCCTCCTTTTATATAATTTTGCCTTGGAATAAGTCTCTTCATCTTTTGGAACAGATCACGAGGTGGTACCATATTTTATCACGAAGTGGTCACGTCAAATATTATCCATTTTGACCTAGCGCAAAAGGCTGATTCGTCGCCATCAATCGACTGATGTGTATCAGTCGACTGCCCAATGACCAACAATTGACTATTAGCCTGGCCACTTCCCTGCAATAAGAGGTTATCATGAAAAATAGTAAATTTGAGGGTTCTTTATCGTTCGATCTCGACCATGACCTTCCACAGGAAGTTTTAGTCGGATCGCTGTCTACGGTCATCCCCGTACAGAGGACACGACCTTACCATCTCTCACTCACATGAGCTTACCTCTGGTCCTTTATGACCTGTCGCTTTGCTTCCGGTCTTCCACCTAGGTTCTTCGACTCCCACAAAGTTCCCCCGGTGTCGCCCGACCACCACGATTTCTCGACTCGAGATTCTCCGAGTGTCGCTGACCTTCAGCTTAGCTTAACCATTTCCTACACACTTAATTCAGCTCATGACATAACAATATGACCTTAACTTTGGATCTTTACCATAATCAAAATATAGGTTTGATTAACTAGACTCTCCCTTTCAGAATGTTCGACATGTGTAGGTGTAAAAATAGAGGCTGACCAGTGTAGGTCTAGAAAATTCATTCATAGCCAATAAAATAAAATACCACAAGGTAAACGAAGTTACACTACTCATGGAAACAACTCACAAAGAAGACTTTTAACAAAAATACTACTGAGGCAGCTTTACAGATAACAAAAACTAAGTGTTGAAAGAAACTCAACAACCTATGCATGAACAAATGAATGCTAACAATAATGCAAATATCAGGAAAGAAACTACTGCTATAAATAAAATAAAATTTGGCACCCCCCAGACTTAAATGAAAGTATATCTCTAGTATGGTGGACGAGGTGGAAAGTCTGGAAGCCTCGGCATCTCGAGATCCTAGGAGAACCTACTGCTGAGCCGCTGATGCCACATGTATATGTGGTCGATCTGAGAACTGGTGCCACATCTCTAGTATATGTGGAAAACGAGGTTTTGGAGGCGCGACGCTTTGGCCCTAAAAGGGTCGTAAGTGTGCTCCCCTATCAACTCGGTCCAAAATATCCGAGAGTTAAACCCAATAGGGGTTCTTCTCTCTCCCCCACTCGGCAAGCCAAAACATGAATTCCATTGGTGAAGGGTCCATTCATGCTCAATGTTGAATATTCTAAAGGTGATCCTACCCTCTTTGCTCTCTCTACCCATTAAAATTTCCGCTTCTAAGGAACTCAAAAATTCTAAAACTATCCTAGGGTAGGTTGGGTGTCTTATTCCCATTATTTCTTCCCACCCCATTTTTGCAAATAGGGCTTGAATGTCACACAACAACCCTAAGGACTCTAGTAAATCTTCATCAAGATACCTAGTTGCAGTGAGTTTGCGAGTAGAAAGCATGTTATATCTATCCCAATGTTCATTGTTGCGAAAAAGAAGGGTTAGAAGAGCGTTACCTTCCTCCGGAGCTTGTGGGGTGTCGGTTCACCTTGCTCCGAAGCACCGGATCGAGACACTACTTGCTTAGTCCTCCTCATCCTTGCTTCTTTTAGCTTCCTTGAAGGTTGGAAAAGCTTCTTGGTGGTGGGGAAGAAGGATCCACATGGCTAGGGCAAGAAAAATCGAAGCACACGGTGCAAATGGGGCGAAAACATACGGCTTGCCCTACTTAACCCTTGCGCGACATGGCCGTGTGTAACACACGGTCAGGCCATGTGCACCTCGGGTCGGTCGGGCACGGCCGTGGGAAAACACACGGCTAGGCCGTGTGTCCCCATTTTTTCTCCCCTTTTTGCACAACGGTCCAAATTTTCTCATACGCTTCGCCATGTAAGCTAATATGGATTTTATTTTTACCTAGCAAAGTTCTCTTCTGGTCCTAATGCTAACCGAAATGGAAATCAAAGTTCAAGTTAACTAAATGCTTGCAATACAATCAAAGGAAAACCTAAAAACTAAACTTGGGTTGCCTCCCAAGAAGCGCTTTGTTTAAGGTCATTTAGCTCGACCACACTCCATTATCAACTTGGATCTGGAGGTTCAGTGAACTTCCACTCATCTGTCTCGAAATCGACATCTGGTGGCCTCGGCTTTACCCTGCTGAAAGTGAAGCTGTCTAGGTAGGGAGCTCTACACTCTGATAGGCTGAAGAGGATGATCTTCCCATCTACCTCTAAGGATATCTGGTGCCTTAACATCTATGCACACCCCTGCAGTTGCCAGAAAAGGCCTTCCTAAAATGATGGGATTCTGGGGATTTGGTCATGTGTCGAGTATGATGAAATTTGTATGGATCACGATGTTCTCGACAACCAAAGGCACATGTGCTAGCAAGCCGACGAGTTCCTTGACTGAGTCATCCCCCATACGAATACCAAGATTCGTTGGTTAGAGCCCATTCAGTCCCATCTTCAGATAGTATGCATAGGGCATCACCCTTACTGATGACCCCAAGTCACACAGTGCTTCATTGAAGCTTTCCCCATATATCTAGCAGGGGATAACAAATTCACCGGGGTACTCAAACTGTGGTGGAATCTTATCTTTAATTTCAGCTTGGTCAGGTAGGGTGGAAATCAAGGTTGCACACCCCTTGGGGAATCTGTTTCTCTGCCCCACTCCCTCATTGTATACTCCTTCCTCTTTAGCCTGACTTGGCTCGGGTACTGATGGAGAACTCTTCGTAGGTTGTGACACGGATAAGGCTATCTGAGCCACTTGTGTCTCCAACATCTTTGTGTGACTTGCAAGACCGTCAACAGTGGCCTTCAAGTCTCTGAGTGACTCTTCAGATTTCTGATGTTGGCGATTAAATTCTGCATTGGCCTTCGTTTGGGTAGCAATGAAGTCTTCCATCATCAGTTCCAGTCTAGACTTCTGTTGCTGCTACTGCCCATTGCCCTGCTGCTGCCCATACCCTTCTGATGGTTGGAAGTTCCCCGAGTTATTCTTATAGGAGAAATTCAGGTGATTCATCCATCCGGGATTGTAGGTACTGGAGTATGGGTTGTTAGGCCTTAGATTGTAGTCCCCAACCGCATCACAGTGCTCAATCTGCTCTTCTAAGCTATCTTGCCCTCCACAGTAGTCCTCTCGATACGCTGCCGCTCCTTTTCCAACGTCAATGGCCGCACATGAAGATGTAGGATTCAAAGAGTCAAAACATCTGCTAAGCGCGTCCATCCTTGCTGCTAGGTGGTCTATGGAGTTGACAGTATATCGTCTCGCTGCAGGAGTTGGGTGACCACGTTCGAAAGCCCATTGATGGTGGTTCTAGGCCACCTCCTCTATCAGCTCCTTTGCTTCCTCGATAGTCTTGTTCATAAGTGCTCCCCTTGCAGCAGAATCAAGGGACATCTTCATGGCATACGCGATCCCATTGTAGAAGATGTGGATCACCAGCCACCTTTCTAGTCCGTGGTGGGGGCATTGGTAGAGTAGTCCCTTGTAGCGATCCCAAGCTTCGAATAGGGACTCTCCTTCCTTCTGACGGAAGCTTGTGATAAGGTGGCATATGTGGGCAGTCTTGCTTTGTGGGAAGTATTTATTCAAAAACTGCTACTCACATTGCTCCCACGTAGTAATGCTTTTCGAAGGCAGGGAGTGAAGCCACGCCTTAGCCTTATCCCGCAATGAGAACGAGAATAGGCTCAGGCGGATCACGTCCACAGGGACTCCATTTATCTTCATTGTTGAGCAGATTTCTAAAAATGTCTCTAGGTGCCAGTTCGGGTCTTCAATCACAGCTCCCCCGAATTGACTCTACTGGACCATATGTATGAGTGCTGGTTTAAGTTCAAAGTTGTTTGCCGAAATAGATGGTCCAACTATACTCGACCTAAATCCTCTAGCGCTAGAAGCTGCATAATCCTGCATAGGTCAGCTATCTGGATTTACTTCGGATGTAGCTAGATCCTCCATCCTCTTCTGTTCAGCTCTCCGACGATGATAGGTTTGTTCAATTTCTAAATCGATCAGAATCAGGCCTTCCGATCCTAAGAATCTAAGCATACGAAGAACCGAGCAACAAAAATTAGGAGTACTACCTAATACTAAGAAATAAACAAATCTAGCTAACAAAATCAAAGAGGCAATAAGGAAATAGAAAACTACTACTAAAATAAAATAAAATCTAAATCTAGATATGGAAAATCTAAAACTGAAGTAAAATAAATAAAAAGGAAATAAAGCAAGTAAATCTAATCCTAAATCCGATCCAATTATCCACTTCTCGATTCAATATCGAATCGATCAGTCCCCAACAATGGCGCCAAAAACATGATGCACACGAACACGACCTCAAATCTCACGACGGATACCGTCGAGGACTCGAAGCGTGCGCTCATGCTCAACGCCCGCAAGTGCACGGATCTCGTCAAGTAATAAAAAGATTATCGATCCCACGGGGACTGAGATTCGAGTACCGATTTGTTCAGTGGATGTTATTGTTCGGAAGTCAATCTAAAGGTTGCGATTGTGAGGGTTGTCGGTGGACTAAACTCTAGTACAGTGTCACACGAAGGAAGAAAGGACCTTGCCATGAGATCTTTTAAAGGGATATTAGGACTTCGGTTTCTCTTGTGTGTCACAAAATATGTTATCAACTGGGCGTTGTCTAAACGTCTAACTATGGTCTTGTAAAAGGGACATCATACACTCTCTCGATGAGTCACCGCATCTATCGGGAGCTATCTTTGCCTTACAAGGACGGGATAGGCAGTACGAGGATGCCGAATCAATCCCTGCGATGAACTGTTTCCAGTTCTATCGCATCTTTCTACCCATGATTACACGAGATCAGTCTAACCTCTAGGTTCCTTGTATAAATCCCCTAAATCTTATATATGAGGGATGTCACCCCTCGTATCGCCTAAGCACAATAGGTGGAAAACCAAACACACATAGATATCGGTATAAACAAATCCCAATTGCAAATTCAAACTCAATAACAGAATTCAATTTGAAGCAACATGCCATACGCACACAAGCTACTCCCTAATCCTAGAATCGAAGAAACTACTCCATAGATAGGAAAGGAAAATCACAAGGCATGTTCATGTTCAAATCAATAGTAAATAAAGTGCGAGAACAGGAGTTTACAATGTCAATGTGGCCTTCTCTCTGGCATTGAAGTGCAGATCTTGGATCTCCGACGGCATTCTTCCTCCCTGTTGTGAGTTCTCAAAGCTTTTTAGGGCTTCGGTGTGCCATCCCAACCATCGTGCCTCCCCCCAAGGTTTGGGCAGAGCTATCCTTATATAGATATCACATCGGATCACTACGAAATCCGGAAAAAACCCTAGCCACGTCAATCTGCTAGGCCGCCACACGGTCGTGTGTTTCCACACGGCCAGGTCGTGTGTGGCCCTGTGGTGGCTGATCTCGCCCATAAGACACGACCGTGTGTAGCCACACGCCCTGACCGTGTCCCCTTCTGCGTCTAGCTGCAAAATGTCCTTCTTTTGCTCCGAAAGTGTGCCTTTCCCACAAAATGCTATCCTTCACAAAAAAAGTACAAAGAGAAGGTCTCTGAACCAGAAAATAGGAAATGCATGCAAAACAAAGTGACATATGCATGAAACTAACATAAAATGTACTGAGATGTGAGCGAAAACTACTCCTAAAACTCTATATATTTTGCTCACATCAAGGCTCTTCGAGGATATACGCAAGCTTTTCAGCCTTAAGAACAATTCTCAAGTTTCTAAGTCAGTCCAAGAAGTTTGGCCCAGTCAATTTATTTGAATCCAAAATCGAGCACAAATTCAAAGACGTCATGATCAATCGATTAACCTAGAAATACAAATCAAGCATATATGAGAAAGATGATTTAAAATGCATCAACATACATTTATATATCTCATTCATTTTTCGAAATTCAAAAATCCCTTAAAATTAATTCGGGAGATCGTAGGTCTATCTCTGAATGGGTTGATATCCAACATAAATAAGAACAACCTTGGAGAGAGTCCAATAAGCCATTCTTAACTACAATGGTAGATATCAAGTATACCGATTGCATATCACATATATGCAACTATCACAATGTGCTATCAACTAATTGAATGTTCACACATACATTGGGTTGTTAACACATTAACAAGTATGCATCATATGCATAGCACCCAATTTCACTTCCCTTCACATCGACCTTGGAGAGAGTCCAACAAGCCGATGCTCCAAGATAAAACCAACCCATTAATCGAGAAATAGTTTTAATATGGTTAGAGCGCATTCAACCAATTAGCCAGGCTTAGAGAGAGTCCAATAACCCAAGCTAATGATTGACCTCTGACTCTTATAATATTAGAATTAAACTATTCCATGGTTTGAACATGTTCAGGTTTGAGCCGGGCTTGGAGAGAGTCCAACAACCCAAACAAGAAATGGAACTCTGGTTCTAACCCTATTAATGGAAGGTGTAGGCTTTAATATTGTTGGGACTTGTGCGCCCGCTAGAGGGGGGGTGAATAGTGTGTTGACCGTACGTAGATGGAATTTGATTGCATGTTCGTCTCTACAATTTCGTTAGCACAGCGGAAATAAAAAAGTAATAACGATAACGAAATGAACAACATGGTAACACAAGGATATAACGTGGTTCGGAACCAAAACGGTTCCTACTCCACGGATTGGGTTCGTACGAACCCTAGCGATGCCAATCACACACCACTGTGATAAATACTCCTTCTCAACACAAGTCGGAGGTGGAGAAATCTCTTACAATAAGATTACAACTATAATCAAATAAAAACAAGCAAATAAAATGAGATACAATGCAATATAAGTAAAGAGAACGCTTTACAAATGCCTTTCGATTGCTTGCTTGTTGATCGCTTGAATTGTGGTTGAAGACCCTGATTTGCAACAGCAAATCGCCTCAAAAATGTCCAAGAAATTGCTGCTAAAAACCCTCCCATCAAGCTCCTTTTATCCTTGTGCGCGACATGGATTTCCACCTATCAGTCGACTGCCATAAGTCACCAGTCGACTGATGCCACTGTTGTCGTGAGACAACGGCTCGATCCACGCTGGAAAAACTCCAACAGATCTCTTGGCGATCGCCAACATTGGCGGCCGATCACTACCGCGTAGTCGATCGCCTCGACTCACGAGCATTCTGTGCTCGTAGTCGAACTAGCAATCATGACCGTCCCGCGATCATTGCCGACATCACCGATCGCTCCTGGAGCGATTGATCGCCAAAGCAATTTCAACTCTTAAACGACAGTCGAACTCAAGTCGACTCATACCAGTCGAACCGACCATAATGCCAGTCGACTGCCAACCTCAAAATTAAGGTTTTAACCCAAGTATGGTGCCCCCATACTTGCTAGACCACCCTTAGCCTAGACCTAAGCCTTTTAGCCACCTCCATTAGCCTCACGCCTCTAGGATCCCTCCAAGTCATCCATGACTTGTTCATCCATCGCGCTATCCTCCAGGTGCTTCCCTCGGCTATGTCATGCTAACGGTGTCTACACCGCCAAGGCACATTGGACTTACGCCGCCAAGACTCCGCTTGGACTTTACGCCGCCAATATCAATCCCCTTGGACTTCTCAAATGCCAAGACTCAAGCTTGGACTTTCCCTTGCCAACCCATGTTGGACTTTCCATGCCAAGACCCATGCTTGGACTTTTCCTTGTGCCAAGTACTCAAGACTTGGACTTTCCCAAATGTCAAGTATCCCACTTGGACTTTCCATGCCAAGTACCCATGACTCGGACTTTACCTTGCCAAGACCCATGCTTGGACTTTCCCTTAATCACATGGTCAACCCTAGTCAACCATCAAGATCTCCCTCGAGTCAAACTCGAGTCTGGTCAATTATAACCTGGGTCGATTGCTCCAACAATCTCCCCAACATATTAACCGACATCAATGTCCAACATCAATGTCAAACCACTTTGTCAAACATCCTATGTCAAACATCAAAATATCGCTCGAGTCAAACTCGAGTATGGTCAATCGTGACCTGGGTCGATTGCACCAACAATCTCCCCCTTTTTGATGTTTGACAAAAACAAACCTTGAGTTAGGCCCCTAACTTAAATTCCCTTACCAATTATCCAAATTGGTAATTTAATCTTCTCCCCCTTTTTGACATACATCAAAAAGGTTATCTCTCCAAGGAGGTCAATGTCTCATGTCCCAATGAGATCTTACAATCTCCCCCTTGATCCAAGAATACCTAGGATGCCTACCATCTTCCTAGTAATAAGTTCCATATCACTCAAGAGAGGCAATCCTATACTCTCTCCCAATTTCCAAATTGGGTCTCTCAAAATCCCATCAATTTTCCCAATTGATGATACTCTCCCAATAACTTCTCCCCCTTCAAGAGGAGAAACACATCCATCATCCCAAGATGGATAACTCCCCCTAAAGGCTTGCTCCCCCTTGACCATTACACCAACAATGTCCTTGGGAAGTCCCTAAGCCAATAGAAACTCTAAACCATCAAAATTAAGGTTCTATGTTCAAACTTGAACTTTCCATACCCTAAATTTGATACTTTGACCTAACACTTCTCCTAATCCATATCCAATAGATTTTCACCCTTTATAATGCTTCTCAAAGCATATCCTAGGGTTAGAAGTGGTTAGGGACCTTTACCATGGCTAAAAATGGGCTAAACAAACCTTGTTAACCCAAAATCAGACTCGACTCTATCAAGAACCGATCAGCCACTCTCATTAGTCGAGCCACAAAGGCGAATTGATCGATAATGAAATTTCCGAATTTCAGCTATCAGAATCGAGTTTTGAAAAGTCATAAGTAATTCTATGTATTTTGAAAAATCTCAAAACTTGATACGTATATTACTTATAGTCAATACAATGGGTAAAAAATATTTGAAAATTATTTTACCCATAAAATAGTGAGTTTGATACAAAACTCAAAACCATTGAAATTTTCAATGTTTTGGCCCTATTTTGTATCAACTCTATCAATGGTGATTGCTATCAAAAGATAGACTTCACCAAGGATTTTCAAAATGATTTTAAAATGTTTTCAAAACCTTATTTTGGATCATATTCCTTGGGCTCTATATACATGACTTGTACACATGCTCTCCCAATGATCCACAATTGAAATTAGATGAGTTTTAGTTCATCTAGATGCAAAAACTATGCACCTTGAACTTAACTCATATCCTAGCATCTCACATGTATCTAGGGTATATAAATATACATACATGTCAATTGGATGTGAGATGTGGGTTTTGGTTCATTTAAACTAGGGTTTCATGCATCTTCTAAGGCAACCCTACTTGATTCCCTTATAAATGGGACTCCAAGTCATGCCATAGTCCTTAAATCAATTTCAATCGAAATTTTCTTAAATGCATGAATGATTATGGCATTAATGATGATATAAATAAGTATATGCTCATAATCATGATGTCATGGCATAAGATGAAATCTAAAAACACATGACATTTAAAACCTTAATCCTAAAACATGAATATGACATATAAAATGATTAAAAGTAAGCATGATGCCATGGCATGTTATATGGCAAACAAAGCATGACATATAAAATATATAGGTATAATAATACCTAAATTTTAATATTAATTGCCATTTGTTGGGATTAATCATATTTTGTCATATTAACCTAATCTCCCTAGTGTGCCAAAAACCCAAAATGACACACTAACCTCTAAACCCAACTTGTGCCAATTTGATCATTTTATCAAAACTTCTCAATTAATATTGGCACATCCTAAAATCCTTTAGAATTCAAATCTAACCACATCCCAAGGTAACCATAACCTTGAAAACGACCTAAAATGCTACCTTTGCCATGGTTGAGTTAACTACCCATCCAATCAAGGTTGGCACACCCTAAACCCATCTTAGCGTGAATCAATCACGCTCTTAGGAACCCAAAATCGATTTGAGCTCCTAGGGTTAATTAGGTATTCCTTAGGGATAACCTCCCTAGATACCTTCCTAATGACCCTTCTAGGCTTATTAGCCTTGGTCACTTGGGTCTTGCCTAGGTTGACTCTAGGGGTAACTCCCCTTGCAACCTTCTTGGTGGCCACCCTAGGTTTCCTAGAAACCCTAGCCACTAGGCACAACCTTTGGTCAACCTTAGGGATGACTTCCCTATTGACCTTGGTCTTCCTAGACCTAGTTTGTGTCCCATAATCAAATGGAACACTATGGAAAGCTACCTTAGGCTTAGGTTTGTGACCCAAACCTTGCTTGCCCTTGGTTGACTTTTGACTCTTAGGTCCTTGGTGTTGACTTTGACTTTTGGACCTTTGACTTTGACCATTAGACCCTTTAAATTGGTTTTGTATATTCCTAAGGGTCTTTTCTAGTTTTTCAAGTCTTGACCTCAAGACTTGATTTTCCTTTTCTAATTGCCCAATTTTTGAGTTTTGATTTAAAACATGGCCATTTTCCTTTCTAGGCATATGCCTAGTCCATTTAGGGTTAAAACCTAATTGTTCTTGTATTTTCCTATTAGATTCCTTAGGTAAGGTTTTTCTAGGGACATTAGTCCCAAATTTTTCCTTATTTTCTACATGGACTCTCTTAGCTCCTAAACAAAATTCTTTACTTCTAGCATGCTCTTTATGATAAATAGCAAGACTATTGAAATTATTCCTAGCATGCTTTTGACTATAAGAATTAGAAAGAGCATTACTAAAATATACCTTAGGGTTAGCCTTAGCTCCCCCTACATGTGTAGCTCCTTCTTGGGTCTTTTTGCTCCCCCTAGGACATTGACTCCGGTAATGCCCCTTTGAGTTGCACTTGAAGCATATGATATGCTCCTTGCTCTTTTGACTTGGGGCATCGGCATCCTTGACTTTTGGTGCCGGTGGAGCTTTCCTAACCTTCTTTGGGCACTTGCTCTTGTAGTGCCCGGCTTCTCTATACTCAAAACATATGATATGATTTTTATTACAAATTGATATGTTTGAGTTACCTATAGTGGATGTGGTGATTGGAGTGGATTCTTCATTCCTCCCGGAGGTTGAGACTTCTTCTTGAATTTGTTCCGGCTCCGGTGTGGAAGTTCTCTCCTCCCCCTCAATCCTTGAGGTGGATGCTTCTTCCACCTCTTCCACCTCTTCTTTCTCCGATCCAGAAGTCGACTCCCTATCAACTTCCGACTCCTCAAGCTCTTTATATGGGGATGTGCTTGCTTGAGCTTGAGAGGGGGAGCACTCCTCTTCTTATCTTCTTCTTCTTCTTGGATTGATGATGGATTTTCATGAAGCTTGGCCAAATCGCTCCATAGCTCCTTGGCATCGACATAGTCACCTAGGCTACACAAGAGGTCATTAGGAATTAAATCAAAAATGAATTTGATTACCTTCTTGTTTTTATCGAATTGTTGGAGTTGCTCCTCACTCGACTTCTTCTTCTTGAGAAACCCTCCCTTTGGTCCCATAGGATATTCAAATCCTTCCATCAACGCGGACCACTACTCAAGGTCTCTCATCATCAAAAAATCTTCAATTCTCGCCTTCCAAGAATTGAAACCTTCTCGTCCATAGAAGGCATACGGAATTGGGGTGTTGATATCTCATCCCAATTGTCCTTGGACTTCCATCTTTTCCTCTAGCATCTTGACTCCGGGTTGTTAATCCGTAGAAGAGCCCCGGGCTCTGATACCACTTGTTGGGACTTGTGTGCCCGCTAGAGGGGGGGTGAATAGCGCGTTGACCGTACGTAGATGGAATTTGATCACGTGTTCGTCTCTACAATTTCGTTAGCACAGCGGAAATAGAAAAGTAATAACGATAACGAAATGAACAACACGCTAACACAAGGATATAACGTGGTTCGGAACCAAAATGGTTCCTACTCCACGGATTGGGTTCGTACGAACCCTAGCGATGCCAATCACACACCACTATGATAAATACTCCTTCTCGACACAAGTCGGAGGTGGAGAAACCTCTTACAATAAGATTACAACTATAATCAAATAACAACAAGTAAATAAAATGAGATACAATGCAATATAAGTAAAGAGAATGCTTTACAAATGCCTTTCGATTGCTTACTTATTGATCACTTGAATCGTGGTTGAAGACCCTGATTTGCAGTAGCAAATCGCCTCAAAAACGTCCAAGAAATCACTGCTAAAAACCCTCCCATCGAGCTCATTTTATCCTTGCGCGTGACCTGGATTTCTACCTATTAGTCGACTTCCATAAGTCACCAGTCGACTGATGCCACTGTTGTCGTGAGACAACGGCTCGATCCACGCTGGAAAAACTCCAACGGATATCTTGGCAATGATCGACAACATTGGCAATGCCGATCGCCACCGCAGAGTCGATCGGCCTCAATGGCCACGGAGCATTCTCGCTCGCGCATCGAACTAGCTCAGCGGCCGACCGCTGGCAATGCCGTCAGACATCGATTTTTAACCCAAGTATGGTGCCCCCATACTTGCTAGACCACCCTTAGCCTAGACCTAAGCCTTCTAGCCACCTCCATCAGCCTCACGCCTCTTGGATCCCTCCAAGTCATCCATGACTTGTTCATCCATCGCGCTAGCCTCCAGGTGCTTCCCTCGGTTATGTCATGCTAACGGTGTCTACACCGCCAAGGCACATTGGACTTACGCCGCCAAGACTTCGCTTGGACTTTACGCCGCCAATATCAATCCCCTTGGACTTCTCAAATGCCAAGACTCAAGCTTGGACTTTCCCTTGCCAACCCATGTTGGACTTTCCATGCCAAGACCCATGCTTGGACTTTTCCTTGTGCCAAGTACTCAAGACTTGGACTTTCCCAAATGCCAAGTGTCCCACTTGGACTTTCCATGCCAAGTACCCATGACTCGGACTTTATCTTGCCAAGACCCATGCTTGGACTTTCCCTTAATCACATGGTCAACCCTAGTCAACTATCAAGATCTCCCTCGAGTCAAACTCGAGTCTGGTCAATTATAACCTGGGTTGATTGCTCCAACAATCTCCCCAACATATTAACCGACATCAATGTCAAACCACTTTGTCAAACATTCTATGTCAAACATCAAAACATCACTCGAGTCAAACTCGAGTATGGTCAATCGTGACCTGGGCCGATTGCACCAACAAATATTGTATAAGGGTTTTGTGGTCTCATCATTCTTTTCATGGAAATAATAATTATTTACATGGCATGACACACATGGCATACATAAGTGCATCTAATGCATCTACATGTCACGACACACATGGCATAATGATATGCATTTTAATGCAATTACATAACATACAATTATGGCATGTACAAAAATTTCCTTATTTGTCATAACTATTTTGGAAATAAAATATATTTTAGATTTGATTTCTCAAATCAAATCATGATTAAATTAGGAAATAAATTTCAAATCTAATCACATATTTTATTTATGGAAAGTGTTAATTAAGAAAAGTCAAATCTAATTTAGGAAACAAATTTCCTAAATTGTAATTTCCTAATCATATTAGGAAACTTCCAATTTGAATTTCTTTACAAATTAAAAATTTCCATAAATACTTCTAAACTTTGCAAAAGTAGAATATTTCCATAAATACAGTTATGACTATCGCAAAATAATTTTATAATTATGTTGAAACACAGTCGGGCTCTGATACCCCTGTTGGGTTTCCTCGGCACCGACGTGGGTGTGTGTTCGAACATGTTTCGTAAACATTCATACAGCAGAAGCAAAAAGAAGCAATAAACTAATTTTATTACAACACACACACACATGCATGAAGGATACAACAAGTGTAGACATAATTGCTATTTTAAATTTTGCAATAAAAGAAAATTTATTCTAGTTATACCTGACGTATCACGTGTTGAGGGAATGACATCAACCGTAGCGACCCTCGCTAGAATCGTCTCTATCTGTATCCACGCTGAGTATCTTCAGGATAGCTTCACAATGGCACGAATCCTGTCTTCGCAAGAGTTACTAGCCTCGTGTCGAAAACATTGTGATCAAAGAGACGATCACAATCCGAATCAAAATTTAGATCTAAAAATGAGCTCCACGAACTCGCTTCTCGGAAGCAGTTTTTGTCAACCAATTGATGAAACCTTGGTCCTCCACCTATGAGGATTGTCGGAGATCCAATCCCCGGCAAGTAGGTCACTATCAGAGCATCAAATGCTGACCAAACGACCTCTCTACGAAGAGAGAAACAAGCTGTCCAAAACTGGACAGCTTGTGTTGGTGGAGAAGATAGCCAGCTAATCAATGGCCGGTTGCTCCTTGGTCACCGACGGCCAAGAAAGGATGGCCGGAGGAGTCACCGGCGGCTGGTGGGTGGTCGGCGGTGAGGAGGAGGAGCTGTTGCAGCATGGTTGGGCGGCAGCAAGGTTTGGGTGGCAAGGAGAGGAAGAGGAGAAGAGAAGTGGGCCGCAACTCTTAGGGCTTCATTACGGTTTCCAAAACCCTTAAGCTGTATTTTATAGAGCGTGTGTTTCTTGACCATCAAGAAACCTTCTCCTAGTGGTTATTGGTTCACAACCAAAACCCGTTAACCTGCTCCAATAACTTAAAAAAACCAAACCACGTTGGTCTATTTTAAGTTAAAATAAACCAAACTATATTTGGTTCATTCGTTTAAAACAAACCAAACCCCTTTGGTTTATTTTCCACCATTGGATTAGAACCAAACCAATTTGGTTCATCCATCATGTCTTCAAAAGACACAGCCCATCCATACTTCCAATACGACTGAAACCATTTCATGCTCGCTCTATGTTTGGTCCAACAAAACCAAGTCTCTCTCTTGGTCTGAGAATCTCATTCTCAAGCTCGTTTTAAATTCTTCGGATAACACTCGTTGTGCATGTGACCAAATAGGTTCCCGATTTATGTTGGTCGTCTATAATTAACCATTAATTATAGAATGATAATGAGTGGCACCTAGTAGTATATCATGATCCCTAATTAATCTAATAATCAATGTTTGACCCTAGAATAATTTCTAAAACCTTTCAGCAGTCACAGTGAATCGTGCCTCATTCCCTTCACTCATCTTATACCTACATGGTTCAAGACATGGTCTATAGTTTCAGTCCCCACTAGGCTGACTACGTCACACCTATCCCAAGTATCATTTTCTCATCCTGCGGATTATAGTTACTGCACATGTATCCAAGAGTACCTTACTCTAATAGGCCCACCTGAATGGCCTATCTAGTCCGTAGCAAACGGCTGCGGTAAAGACATGGAAAATCCGTTATCGGCTAATCACTTGCCAAAAGTGACAAATATTGGAGGACCACGATGTTAGCTGGACATAGGAAGCAAAATGGCACAAGAAGGTACACATGAGGAGTTGAGCACAGTTGGATGGTACATAGAAGAAAAAAGAGACATGGATGGTACACATGCGTTGTTCACATGGGTTGGACGCATGAAGGACGATAGAGAGGGATGAGTGGATGTATCAAGCGAGAGGGTTGGTACTCATGAGAGCACATGTATGTCGCACATTGGACACATCTCAGATCTGACACTTCGTCAGACATGACATGAGCATGAATCCTAGGCTATTATATGATCGTGTTTTTCTTTGATGATATATATTTACCTTTCATAAAAAAAAGAGCACATTACTCTAAACATGTAATGCTTTGGCCAAAGACTTTAGTAACAATCCGGCGAGAGGCTAAGGGTATACATCTTCTCGCAAGGAGTGGTCAATCCTTTGTAGGCTATTCAAACACCTTTGGGCACTTCGACTTATACCCAACCATCCCAGGTCCGCATCTCCTTGGAGATGCTTGCTTAAGATGTCAAAGCATAAGTCTCCATGACCAAGATGACTTGAATACCTCAAGTAGAAGGAACATCGCACTTAAGCTGCAGTAATAACTTCATTGACATATCCATATATCTAGAGAACCATATGAAGTCTTACAGCTGGTCACTCCAATGAACTAGTTACCATAACTAGTATCCACAATTAACTTCGGACATCCCAATGTCTTCAGGCAGTGAGGAACAGTTGCTTAGATAAACCAAGGAGTATAACTCGTGCTAGTCTCAAGAGATTTAATTGTGTCCGAATACATCAATTTATTGACTAGGGATAATTTCAATACATCACAATTACACATGTAGAGATACTCAGTAGTTGTGATCCAATCACAAATTCTCTCATGCTGTGAATCATATTACGATCATTCAGTAAATGAGTTTAAGATCCAATCAAATACATGAAAATATGTATACTCAAATAGTGAATCGTCATTTATCAAATAAATGGTACAACTATAAGGCGATTGCCTTAGGACATCTCTCATATATTACTAACACCATTGTGATGAGAATAGACATTGGAAGAGGAACTGCAAAAAAGTACCTATAGGAAGTTCAAAAAAAGAGAAGTGTGACTTCTGCCTCAGGTATATATGTTATAGAAGTTAATCTATCTATTTCTTCTTCTTGGGTATTGGATACCGAATATCCTTATCACATTTGTACTAATGTGCAGGGCTTGATAAATAGTAGATCATTGACAAAAGAAAATATGGACCTACGCATAGGAAATGGCGCAAGAGTTGCTGCTATAGCTGTAGGAACATATTCCTTATCTTTGCCCAGTGGTTTGATCTTAGAACTAGAAGAGTGTTATTATGTACCTGCTATAACTAAGAACATTATCTCTATTTCTTGTTTGGACAAGAGAGGTTTCTCATTTATAATAAAGGATAAAAGTTGTTCTGTTTATTTAAATGAAATGTTCTATTATAGTGCACATCTGGTGAATGGACTCTATATTCTAGATTTTGATAAGCCAATCTATAACATAAATACTAAATGGTTCAAATCTAATAGTCTGAATCAAACATATCTGTGGCATTATCACTTGAGTCACATAAATGAGAGCCACATATCACAACTCCATAAGGATGGACTTTTGGACTCATTTGATTTTGAATCATATGAGGTATGCGAATCTTGTGTACTAGGCAAGATGACAAAGACTCCTTTTAGTGGACACAACGAGAGAACTAATGATTCGTTAGAACTCATACATACTAATGTTTGAGTCCCTTTCAAAGTAGCAGCTAGAGGAGACTATCAGTACTTCATTACATTTACTGATGATTTCAGTAGATATGACTATATGTATCTTATGAAACACAAATCTAAATCCTTTGAAAAGTTTAAAGAATTCAAGAATGGAGTACAAAACCAACTTGGTAAGAGTATTAAGATGCTTCGATCAGATCGAGGTGTGGAATACCTTAACCAAGAGTTTCATGACCATCTAGTTGAGTTTGAGATAATATCTCAACTCACTCCACCTGGAACACCACAGTGGAATGGTGTATCAGAAAGGAGAAATCATACTTAATTAGATATGGTACGATCAATGATGAGTCAGATAGATCTTCATTCTTCCTTATGGGGATATGCTCTAGAGACCATTGCTTTCACTCTTAATTGCGTTCCATCTATAGCAATCATAAAGACACCATATACAATATGGACTGGGAAGAGTCCCAAGATGTCTTTTATGAAGATTTAGGATTGTGAGGCTTATGTTAGATGACAAATCTCAGATAAATTAGGACCCAAATCAGATAAGTGTTATTTTGTTGGATATCCCAAGGAAACTAAGGGATATTACTTTTATAATCTCACATAAGGCAAAATGTTTGTTGCCATAAATGGTATTTTTTTTGGAAAGAGAATTTGTTTATAAAGGAATTAGTGGGAGTAAAGTTGATCTTGAAGAAATTTGAGATACACAAGATAACCCTAAAGCCTTAATGGAAATCAAACAGTCACCATAAGGTGGTGAAGATTACGAATCTATAACACCACGTGAAGTTGTGGCACAACCTGTTCAAGTAGACTATGCTCTGCGCAGATATGATAGGATACGTCGTCAACCTGAGAGATATTCTTTTCTCTTGTGTGGCCATGGTGATGTATTGCTTGTTGATTTCAATGAGCCTACAACCTATCAAGAAGCTGTAATGAGCCCCGATTTTGAGAAATGGCTAGAGGCCATGAGGTCCAAAATGGAATCCATGTACACTAACCAAGTATGGAACTTGGTTGATTTACCTGAAGGGGTCAAACCCATTGGGTGTAAGTGGGTCTTTAAAAGAAAAACTAACATGGATTGTCATATGCATACCTATAAAGGGTGATTGGAAGCTAAAGGATTCGAGCATATTCATGGTATAGACTATGATGAAACCTTTTCACCAGTTGCGATGCTTAAATCTATTCAGATCATGTTTGCTCTTGCAGCTTACTATGATTATGAAATTTGACAGATGGATGTCAAAACTACATTTCTTAATGGAAATCTACTTGAGAATGTGTACATGACACAACCTAAGGGTTTTGTAGATCCAAAGGATGTTGGAAAAGTATTTAAGTTGCAAAGGTCCATTTATGGTTTAAAGCAAGCTTCTAGAAGCTGGAATCTTCGATTTGATGATGCGATCAAAATGTTTGGTTTCATCAAAAACGAAGATGAACTTTGTGTCTACAAGAGGATTAGTGGGAGCACAGTTGTTTTTCTCATCTTGTATGTAGATGACATACTACTCATTGAAAATGATATTCCTATGCTACAGTCTATAAAAACTTGGCTTGAGAATTGTTTCTCAATGAAAGACTTAGCAGAAGCAGCCTATATATTGGGCATCAAGATCTATAGAGATAGATCTGAGAGACTTCTTGGCCTAAGTCAGAGTATATATATTGACAAGGTGCTTAATCATTTTCCTATGCAGAATTCCAAGGGATTCCTGTCAATGTCACATGGTGTAATCCTTTCGAAGGATTAATGCCCTTTTTCTAAGGAAGAAAGGGATCGCATGAATCAGATTCCTTATGCATTTGCTATAAGGTCTATCATGTATGCCATGTTGTCTACTCACCCCGACATCTCATATGTGTTAAGCATGATGAGTGAATACCAATTAGATCTAGGTGAAAGTCAATGGATAGCAGTCAAGAATATTCTTAAGTACTTGAGAAGAATAAAAGATTATTTCTTGATATTTGGAAGCGATGAGGAACTCGTTGTAAAGGGTTACAATGATGCAAGCTTTCAACTGACAAGGATGATTCCAGATCACAGTTAGGATATGTATTTTATTTAAATGGTGGTGTTGTGAGCTGAAAGAGTTCAAAGCAAGACATAGTAATTGATTCTACTACAAAGGTCGAGTATATTACTGCTTTAGCTGCAGCAAAAGAGCATGTTTGGATCAAAAAGTTTATTTTAGAGCTTGGTGTTATTCTTAGTATAATGAACCCTATAGACCTCTATTGTGATAACAATGGGGTTATTGCACAGGCTAAGGAACCTCGCTCTCATCAGTGATCCAAATATATACTACGGTGGTTCCATCTCATTCGAGAGATCATCGATAGAGGCGATGTGAGGATATACAGAATATCGACCGATGCTAACATTGCAGATCCTTTGACCAAGGATTTGCATAAAAAAGCATGATGGTCACACTAGGTCACTGGTATTTGATATTTAGGTGATTGCCACTAGTGTCAGTGGGAGATTGTTAGTATTAGCCCTTTGTGTCAATCAATCATGAGATTATTGGTAAGGGAAACCCATATTTTCATAATAAAGGCAAAGTTTATGGTTGTTATATTTACTTCAGTGATGTGACATTTGAATAAATATAATAATATCCTAAGGTAGTTGGTTCTAGTCTACGACATATCAAGTTGCTAACTTGATAGTGGGATATATATATATATACACACACATGGGTATGTATTAGAGAATATGTATTGAACTGATCCTCCATGAGAATATTTCATGGATTGTTATATGAGTGTCATAAACATTCTCATAGTGACTATTGGTATGAATAGTTCTTAGATCTGAAATCACTACGGTTCCTTACATAAGGAGTTGTATACTTTGGTATCGATAAACGTCACCTATAACAAGGTGAACTATAAAGTCGATCATTGGGTATGTAATGAATTATGTGGAGTGATGGAGATGTGATCTATCCCTTCCATATGATGGAAGTGATATCTGTGGTCCCTTTGATAAAGTAGGACTACTAAAATGCATGACCATTTTCAAATAAGTCAATATGAGATATTGAGCTCATTTGATTAAAGTAGTCTACTTAGACATCAAGAAACACAAAGATTGATAAGAGGATGGTACAGTCTATACCTCATTGATCAATCTAGATATCAAGGATAGAAGAATTTAATCATACAAGATAATAGTCACAAATAGCTATGTCGGATCTCGACATTCTCGTCAATTAGGTAGCAATGAAACATTGCTAGATGTCACTCATTGTTTATGTTTTTAAAAATAGATTTTTAGAGACATTGCCAATGTTACGAGCACCAATGGGTCACACAAAAAACATATTATTTTGGAGATGAGTTCATTTTAGGTTGACTAAATGAACCATTAGACTATTGAATTTGATTCATTGAGTAGACTTATTGAAAGAGTTAAATTTGAGTTAGACTCAAATAGATTGTCCAAAATTGAGTTAGACTCAAATTGGTTTAATTTGAGTTGAACTCAAATTGATTTGAATAAGATGAATGGATTCATCATGATTAATTGGATTAATTATGTATTAAAGGTGGAATACAAAAGGATGCAAAAACCTTTGGTATTCATAGGATGAATATAAAAGGTTTTTTGGATGATGATTTGGATTTGGCTTTTTGGTTCTTCTTCTTTTTCATTGTGGCCGAAACCCTCTCCTTTAGTCAAGACCCCTTGTGTGGTGTTGATAGCACAACTTTGATTCTCCAAAGTGTGTGTTCGTGTGGATACCATAGAGGAACGAACATCCTAATAATGCTGAGATCCATTTAAAAAGTTATTGCCTGGATTGCGAAGGGATACACATCAAGGGTAATCTCTCAACTAGATGTAGTTGTAAGAACAATTAGTATTGTGTATACACATTGATCTATGAAGGGATCTAATTTCCGCTGCATTTTTTGATGCATTTTTCACATAAGATCGCTATAGGAGATCCTATGATGCTTAAGTTAGAGCTCATATGCGGAAGAGAAACAAGTAGTAGCAGTCAAAGAAGATGAGTGTAGCAGAAAATAGTAAGTGTCTATACAATGAGATCATGTCCCCCCTCCTTCCTTTATTTATGTCTTTTATCTCCCTTCTGATGTTAGGCCAAGCTGTAGTGTAACAAACTACGAGCATTGTCGTCCATGTGGAATGCCACACTGGTTTAGGTGATCATGCTATTAGAGAATGCTCGCTACCGGGAATCTTTTATAGGGTCTATGAGGCATCTTCAATCTATTAAAAAAGATAATGACGTGTATACTAGGACTATAACAAATAGTCTCTTGCATATTGTACGGGCCCCCACCTTAACAAAATTAATATTCCTTTTGGCTTTCTGCTAACTTCCCGAGCTACTGCCCATTTGACTCTGCTTTACACTCTTCCTGAGCCGCTGCCTTCTCTACCCGGCTCATCTTCTTGAATTAACTTACATCCCGAGCTTCCACGTCCTTGACTCGGCTCATCTTTCCAAACTAATACCTAACTTACATCCCGAGCTTCCACATTTTTACCCCGACTCATTTTTTCAAATTGCTACCTTCTCAACCTGGCTCATCTTCCCGAGATGTTACCTTCTCAACTCAGCACGTCTTTCTGAGCTACTACCTTCTTGACTCAGATCATCCTCTCTAGCTGATACCTTCTCGATCTGTGTCATCTTTCCGAGCTACTACCTTTTGACTCGGCCTGACGCTTCTTTATACTTAGTCTTATTACAATAGTTGTAGGGGATCGGACATTGCTAGAGGGGGTTGTTAGGGCAATCTCTTGCTGTAATATGATTTTGATGGTGTGGCAAAGGGTTTAAGTTAGTTTGATATGTTGATTTGATATGTGCGTTGAAGTCGTGCAGGACTTAGTAATTCGCAGATGGAGCCATGGCGAGTTTCACATCTCATGACTCGTGCCTTGAGTCGATGAAGGATTGCTTTGCGGAAGCCGTGCGCTTGGAGCATCCGAGGGACCGCCGGACGAGGAGCTTGGAGTGAAGCTGGAGGAAGTAGACTTCGAGGCAAGAGACGCGAAGGAGCATTGCAGAGCTGTGCGCCTGATGCTGCTGAGGGACATGGCCGCGAACGAAGAGAACTTCGAAGGCGAGGGACTCCAAGGGATGAGAGTGAGCGATTGTAACCCGGGAAGGATAGCTCTTAGGTGAAACTTGGCCATTTGGCCAAGTGTCGGATGAGTTTTCCCGACACGCGATCTCATTGCCATGTCGCGATCGGCGCTCTGAGTTGATGTGTCGATCGACCGGTCTAATGTGGTGAATCAAGTTGATCGATCGCCCGGCATGGGCACCGATCGGTGATGTCGATCGGCTACCGCCAAGGGCGGCGATCGGCTATCCGTGCACCGCACGAGAATGGAGTCGACCTCATTGAGGACTCGACTGGTTGACATCAGTCGACTGATGGGTGCCATCACCGATCGTGATGCGATCAGATTGGATAGTATCCAACATGGAAAGCGGCTAGATTATTGGGCAGCGGCTGACACCCGATCGTGATGGGTGCCATCGATCGCTGTGTCAACGGGAAGAAACCCTCTTCCTCTATAAAAATGAAAGGGATGAGGCTTTGGGGGGTTAATGCTTATGCTCCAAATTGCTCCCAAAGTGCTCTAAGTGTTCTTCCACTCATCTTACTAGTTTTATTTCCATTCTATTGTAAGAAGAGAGATTGTAAAGAGTTTACCTCCACCTAGCTTTGTGCAAAGGAGAGATCTAGTGGATAGATTGCGGAGTGATTCACCGTGGACGAATCAGACCGTGGATTAGCGGCGTAGCCGTGAACCACATTACATCTCGGTGTTTGTATTGTCTTTGTTTTTATTTCTATTTGCTTATCTTAGTTTATTGCTTCCGCTTGCGCTAACGTTTTGTAGACGAGCAAATTACGACATCCAACGAAAGAGGGCTATTCACCCCCCTCTAGCCTGCCAATCGATCTCCAACAAGTGGTATCAGAGCCAAGTCGTTTGTCGAGGACTAACCGCCGTAACAAACACTTCATCTAAAGATGACCGGCTCAAACATCCACCCACTGAAGTTCGACGGCGAATTCTCTTGGTGGAAAAAGAGAATGGAGGTATTCTTCGAGACCAATTTTGAAATTCTATTAATAATGGAAAACGGTTTCGATTTGCCTAGGAACGAGGATGGGGAGCCATTGGAGAAATCGAGGTGGAGCAAAAGGCAAAGAGAAGAATACTTGGAAAATTCAAAGGCCAAGCACCACCTATACAATGTCCTCCCTCAACAAGAAGTTAATAGGATAGGGGAATGTTCTAGTGCTAAGGAGATGTGGGAGAAGCTAGTGGAGCTTCATGAAGGTACCTCGGAGGCTAAGCTAGCAAGAAGAGACCTCCTCCGCTCCCAACCCTCAAACATCAAATTAGAAAAGGGAGAAAAGGTAGCTTCCCTACATTCTAGATTTAAAGAAATATTAATTGGGCTAACAAGTGTAGGTGAGAAGCTATCAAACCGAGATATGGTAATGAAGGTCATAGATGCCTTTCCCCGGTCCTCAAAATGGAGCTCCATGGTGGACTCATTTTATATCTCCAAGAACTTAGAAGTAAGCACCTTGGAGGAATTTTTCTCAACAATGGAGCTTCACGAAACTAGGCTTGAAGGAATACAAGAGGAGCCTAGAATTCAACCCTCAAGAGGAGTAGCCTTGATGGCAAACAAGGGGAAGAAGAAGATGGAAGTCCCCTCCTCCTCATCCGATGAAGCCTCTACCTCCTCCATGGATAGCACGGAAGAAGCCTACATGGTAAGGAAGGTAAGGCATGCATTTAAGAATCTTAGATTTGATAAATCTCATGATTGGAATAGAAGACCAAGGGGGAAGGTCATATGCTATAATTGCCAAGGAGAGGGGCACATAAGGGACAATTGTCCCCTCCTAAACAAGAGCAAGGAAGAGAAGAAAAAGAAGGAAGAAAAGAAGAAGAAGAAGGGGAGCAAGAAGAAAGAGGAGAAGAAGGCCAAAGAAAAAGGAAAGTCAATGGATCTCAAAGCAAAGACATGGGATGACCTTGCCTCCTCTTCTTCATCCGAAGAAGAGGAACAAGTCTATTCCAACCTTGCATTGATGGCTTTCGATGACTTGGATTGCTCCTCCACCGAAAATGAAGAATCAAGCTCAAGTGGAGAGAGCTCAAATGAAGGGGGAGCTTCTACATCCTCATCATCCGAAGAAGAAGAAGAAGACATGGAAACTATGGTAACAAATGCTTCTCCTAAGAAAATAGTTTCCATAATCTCTAGTTTAACTAAGGACTTATTTGGCATGAAAAAGAAAAATAAGAGCATGCTAGATAAAATTAAGGCATTGGAAAATAAGCTAGAAAATGCATGCTTAAATGATAATGTTTCTTCTTGCCATAATGATGCATGCTCACATGATAACTATATGTCGTTTAATGTTAGTGATGCATGCATGGATGAAAATAGGGCACTAAGGGAAAAGGTAGATCATTTAACAAAAGCCCTAGAGAAATTCACTATTGGCTCCAACACATTAAATATGATCATTGGAAGCCAAAGAGCTAGCTTCAATAAGAAAGGCCTAGGCTACAAGGAAAAGAAAAATGAAAAGGCCTACAAATGCCTTATAGCTAGGGGACAAGATAAGAAGAAAGTAATAGCTAGGAAATTGATCCCCAAGGAATACTTAGTGAACCCAATAGGAAAGAACTTATTTTGGGTTCCAAAATCCATCCTTAAGGGTTAGAAAAACCCTAGGGCAGTCAACCATATGGAATTGACCTATATCATATTTTGGTTGACTTAGGATGACGGGACAACATTTTTTAGATAGTGTTGAGTGATGATAACGTGCCCATAAATAGATAATATTGCTTAAATCATGATGATTGATGTAATTCCTATGTATATTTGCAATCATGATGTATGTTTTTGAAATTTGGCACGTTATCATGAGAAATAGGTTTGAATCATGCTTTAGGTGATACTTTGTTTATTATCATCATATAATACCTAATGCATGATTATAATTTGATGAAAACATGTATTTCATGATCATTATGTGAAATTGATTCATATATGTCATTATGATCATGTTAATTATTAGGTTGATACTTAACCATGATAGAATTGCATGAATATATTGGTTAAGTATATACAAATACCCCCTAGGATGCATCTCACACTCACCATAGGCTACCTTGATTGAAAACTTAGCATGAGTGAGATGTTAGGATGATACAAATGTCCACTAATGCCTATGGCATTTAGATGGTAATTTAAAGTATCAAAATAGCAATAATAGACCAATCATGGGGAAGGCTTATGTTTAATTCATAGACATATTGCCCAAAGATCATGGTTGGATATTTCATATGTTTTCAAAACAATTTCTTACTTTAAAATACATGTATTCATGTTTTGAAACAATTGGATGCAAGACTAGGTGTTAAAATGGATACTCTTATGATCAAAAACCTAGTAGTTTTTAAAGCTTTTGGATTTCTGGCAAATACGTGAAAATATAATGATTTTTCATGAAAACATATTTTTCACTGATAGATATACTTAAAATAAATGTGTTCCCCAAATTTCATGATTTTTTGAATTTTCTGGAATTTTGAAAATCACGAAATCACGTAAAATGCCCGGTCATTGAGTATACGAACGATCGTGATGCTGAATATCAGACCAGTAAAGGCAAAATTCCGATTTTAAATCAACTTATGGTATTTTCCTTCCATTAGACTTGATGCCATGTGTTTTTAACTTAGTAATAATCTTTTTGATGGTGTCAAAGGGGGAGAAATGATTATATTTACGTTAATTATTTTAGGGGGAGAAATATATGATAGGGGGAAAAAATTTGCATAGAGAGTTTCATGGATTAAGGGGGAGTTGCAAGTTGCTATATCATGTTTATATTTACATGCTTTCTTTCCTTTAAAAAATTTATATCAAATGTTTTTACCTAACTTAAACGGATTGGCACACATCAAAAAGGGGGAGATTGTTAGGGCAATCTCTTGCCGTAATATGGTTTTGATGGTGTGGCAAAGGGTTTAAGTTAGTTTGATATGTTGATTTGATATGTGCGTTGAAGTCGTGCAGGACTTAGTAATTCGCACATGGAGCCATGGCGAGTTTCACATCTCATGACTCGTGCCTTGAGTTGGTGAAGGATAGCTTTGCGAAAGCCATGCGCTTGGAGCATCCGAGGGACCGCCGGACGAGGAGCTTGGAGTGAAGCCGGAGGAAGTAGACTTCGAGGCAAGAGACGCGAAGGAGCATTGCAGAGCCGTGCGCCTGATGCTGCTGAGGGACGTGGCCGCGAACGAAGAGAACTTCGAAGGCGAGGGACTCCAAGGGATGAGAGTGAGCGATTGTAACCCGGGAAGGGTAGCTCTTAGGTGAAACTTGGCCATTTGGCCAAGTGTCGGATGAGTTTTCCCGACACCAGTCGACTGCCATGTCACGACAGTCGACTGCTCTGAGTCGATGTGTCGATCGACTGGTCTAATGTGGCTGAATCAAGTTGATCGATCCGACCCGACATGGGCGGTCGGTGATGCTAATCGATCGGTACCGAGGGACGGCGGTCGGATCACGTCAGTGCGGCACAAAATGGAGTCGACCTCGTTGAGGACTCGACTGGTTGACATCAGTCGACTGATGGGTGCCATCAATCGACTGATGCCAGTACCGTTGGATAGTATCCAACATGGAAAGCGGCCGTTATTGGGCAACGACTACAGCACCAGTCGACTGATGGGTGCCATCAGTCGACTGCTCCTATGTCAACGGGAAGAAACCCTCTTCCTCTATAAAAAGGAAGGGGATGAGGCTTTGGGGGGTTAATGCTTATGCTCCAAATTGCTCCCAAAGTGCTCTAAGTGTTCTTCCACTCTTCTTACTAGTTTTATTTCCATTCTATTGTAAGAAGAGAGATTGTAAAGAGGTTACCTCCACCTAGCTTTGTGCAAAGGAGAGATCTAGTGGATAGATTGTGGAGTGATTCACCGTGGATGAATCGGACCGTGGATTAGCGGCGTAGCCGTGAACCACGTTACATCTCGGTGTTTGTATTGTCTTTGTTTTTATTTCTATTTGCTTGTCTTAGTTTATTGCTTCCGCTTGCGCTAACGTTTTGTAGACGAGCGAATTACGACATCCAATGAAAGAGGGCTATTCACCCCCCTCTAGCCGGCCAATCGATCTCCAACAGGGGTGAAGAGTGTTTTCGTTTGTTGATGGAAATCGATCGCATTCGTCTCTATAATTCAGTTAGCACAGCGGAAATATAAAATACAAATATGAAGATGAAGATGAATAAAACAATCACTCACAAGAGACAAAGTGATATAACATGGTTCGGAAACTTAGTGTTCCTACTCCATGAGTCGAGCTCAAATGAGCTCTAGTTATGCACACACCACTAATAAAACTCCTTCTCGGATGATGCGCATGGACGCGACCTCAAATCTCGCGATGGATATCGTCGAGGACTCAAAGCGCGTGCTCACGCTCAACGCCCACAAGTGCATGGATGTCGTCAAGTAATAAAGATTATTGATCCCACGAGGACTAGGATTCGAATACTAATGTACTCAGTGGTGCTAATTGTTCAGATGTAATCTCTAAGAGGTTTCCGTTGGTGAGGGCTGTCGGTGGACTCTACTCTGTACGGTATCACACGGAGGAGGAAAGGAGTGTGCCGAGGTCTTCAAAGGTGATTCTAGGACTTCGGTTTCTCTTGTGTATCACAGGATAATGTTGTCAATTGGTGTTGTCTAGATGTTTACCTACGATTTTGTGGAAGGAATATTATACACTCTCCCACAGAGCCACCGCATCTACCGGGAGCTATCTCCACCTAAAAGGTCAGGATAGAGGGTACGAGGATGCCAAATCAATCCCCACGATGTACTATTTCTGATTCCACCGCACCCTTCTCCCCACAGTTGCAGGTGATCAGGTTTACCCCTAGGTTCCTTAATCAAATCTCCTAAATTTTAGATTGCGAGGCCTATCACCCCTCGTATCTCCTAAGCATAGCGGAAAGAAAGCCAAACACGCATAGATATAGTAAAGAACAACTACCAATTCTCAAATCAAATAATGATTAAATTAGGAAACAAATTTCAAATCTAATCACATATTTTATTTATGGAAAGTGTTAATTAAGAAAAGTCAAATCTAATTTAGGAAACAAATTTCCTAAATTGTAATTTCCTAATCATATTAGGAAACTTCCAATTTGAATTTCTTTACAAATTAAAAATTTCCATAAATACTTCTAAACTTTGCAAAAGTAGAATATTTCCATAAATACAGTTATGACTATTGCAAAATAATTTTACAATTATGTTGAAACACAGTTGGGCTCTGATACCACTGTTGGGTTTCCTCGGCACCGACGTGGGTGTGTGTTCGAACATGTTTCGTAAATATTCACACAGCAGAAGCAAAAAGAAGCAATAAACTAATTTTATTACAACACACACACATGCATGAAGGATACAACAAGTGTAGACATAATTGCTATTTTAAATTTTGCAATAAAAGGAAATTTATTCTAGTTATACTTGACGTATCACGTGTTGAGGGAATGACATCAACCGTAGTGACCCTCGCTAGAATCGTCTCTATCTGTATCTATGCTGAGTATCTTCAGGATAGCTTCACAATGGCACGAATCCTGTCTTCGCAAGAGTTACTAGCCTCGTGTCGAAAACATTGTGATCCAAGAGACGATTACAATCCAAATCAAAATTTAGATCTAAAAATGAGCTCCACGAACTCGCTTCTCGGAAGCAGTTTTCGTGAACCAATTGATGAAACCTTTGTCCTCCACCTATGAGGATTGTCGGAGATCCAATCCCCGGCAAGTAGGTCACTATCAGAGCATCAAATGCTGACCAAACGACCTCTCTACGAAGAGAGAAACAAGCTGTCCAAAACTGGACAGCTTGTGTTGGTGGAGAAGATAGCCAGCCAATCAATGGCCGATTGCTCCTTGGTCACCGACGGCCAAGGGAGGATGGCCGGAGGAGTCACCGGCTGCTGGTGGGTGGCCGGCGGTGAGGAGGAGGAGCTGTTGCAGCATGGTTGGGCGGCAGCAAGGTTTGGGTGGCAAGGAGAGGAAGAGGAGAAGAGAAGTGGGCGGCAACTCTTAGGGCTTCATTACGGTTTCCAAAACCCTTAAGTTGTATTTTATAGAGTGTGTGTTTCTTGACCATCAAGAAACCTTCTCCTAGTGGTTATTGGTTCACAACCAAAACCCGTTAACCTGCTCCAATAACTTAAAAAAACCAAACCACGTTGGTCTATTTTAAGTTAAAATAAACCAAACTATATTTGGTTCATTCGTTTAAAACAAACCAAACCCCTTTGGTTTATTTTCCACCATTGGATTAGAACCAAACCAATTTGGTTCATCCATCATGTCTTCAAAAACACAGCCCATCCATACTTCCAATACGACTGAAACCATTTCATGCTCGCTCTATGTTTGGTCCAACAAAACCAAGTCTCTCTCTTGGTCTGAGAATCTCATTCTCAAGCTCGTTTTAAATTCTTCGGATAACACTCGTTGTGCGTGTGACCAAATAGGTTCCCGATTTATGTTGGTCATCTATAATTAACCATTAATTATAGAACGATAATGAGTGGCACCTAGTAGTATATCATGATCCCTAATTAATCGAAAAATCAATGTTTGACCCTAGAATAATTTCTAAAACCTTTCAGCAGTCACAGTGAATCGTGCCCCATTCCCTTCACTCATCTTATACCTACATGGTTCAAGACATGGTCTATAGTTTCAGTCCCCACTAGGCTGACTACGTCACACCTATCCCAAGTATCATTTTCTCATCCTGCGGATTATAGTTACTGCACATGTATCCAAGAGTACCTTACTCTAATAGGCCCACCTGAATGGCCTATCTAGTCCGTAGCAAACGGTTGCGGTAAAGACATGGAAAATCCATTATCGGCTGATCACTTGCCAAAAGTGACAAATATTGGAGGACCACAACGTTAGCTGGACATAGGAAGCAAAATGGCACAAGAAGGTACACATGAGGAGTTGAGCACAGTTGGATGGTACATAGAAGAAAAAAGAGACATGGATGGTACACATGCGCTGTTCACATGGGTTGGACGCATGAAGGATGATAGAGAGGGATGAGTGGATGTATCAAGCGAGAGGGTTGGTACTCATGAGAGCACATGTATGTCGCACATTGGACACATCTCAGATCTGACACTTCGTCAGACATGACATTAGCATGAATCCTAGGCTATTATATGATCGTGCTTTACTTTGATGATATATATTTACCTTTCATAAAAAAAAGAGCACATTACTCTAAACATGTAATGCTTTGGCCAAAGACTTTAGTAACAATCCGGCGAGAGGCTAAGGGTATACATCTTCTCGCAAGGAGTTGTCAATCCCAGGTCCGCATCTCCTTGGAGATGCTTGCTTAAGATGTCAAAGCATAAGTCTCCATGACCAAGACGACTTGAATACCTCAAGTCGAAGGAACATCGCACTTAAGTTGCAGTAATAACTTCATTGACATATCCATATATGTAGAGAACCATATGAAGTCTTACAGCTGGTTACTCCAATGAACTAGTTACCATAACTAGTATCCACAATTAACTTCGGACATCCCAATGTCTTCAGGCAGTGAGGAACAGTTGCTTAGATAAACCAAGGAGTATAACTCGTGCTAGTCTCAAGAGATTTAATTGTGTCCGAATACATCAATTTATTGACTAGGGATAATTCCAATACATCACAATTACACATGTAGAGATACTCAATAGTTGTGATCCAATCACAAATTCTCTCATGCTGTGAATCATATTACGGTCATTCAGTAAATGAGTTTAAGATCCAATCAAATACATAAAAATATGTATACTCAAATAGTGAATCGTCATTTATCAAATAAATGGTACAACTATAAGGCGATTGCCTTAGGACATCTCTCATATATTACTAACACCATTGTGATGAGAATAGACATTGGAAGAGGAACTGCAAAAAAGTACCTATAGGAAGTTCAAAAAAAGAGAAGTGTGACTTCTGCCTCAGGTATATATGTTATAGAAGTTAATCTATCTATTTCTTCTTCATGGGTATTGGATACCGAATATCCTTATCACATTTGTACTAATGTGCAGGGCTTGATAAATAGTAGATCATTGACAAAAGAAAATGTGGACCTACGCATAGGAAATGGCGCAAGAGTTGCTGCTATAGCTGTAGGAACATATTCCTTATCTTTGCCCAGTGGTTTGATCTTAGAACTAGAAGAGTGCTATTATGTACCTGCTATAACTAAGAACATTATCTCTATTTCTTATTTGGACAAGAGAGGTTTCTCATTTATAATAAAGGATAAAAGTTGTTCTGTTTATTTAAATGAAATATTCTATTATAGTGCACATCTGGTGAATGGACTCTATATTCTAGATTTTGATAAGCCAATCTATAACATAAATACCAAATGGTTCAAATCTAATAGTCTGAATCAAACATATCTGTGGCATTATCACTTGAGTCACATAAATGAGAGCCACATATCACAACTCCATAAGGATGGACTTTTGGACTCATTTGATTTTGAATCATATGAGGTATGCGAATCTTGTGTACTAGGCAAGATGACAAAGACTCCTTTTAGTGGACACAACGAGAGAACTAATGATTCGTTAGAACTCATACATACTAATGTTTGAGTCCCTTTCAAAGTAGCAGCTAGAGGAGACTATCAGTACTTCATTACATTTACTGATGATTTCAGTAGATATGACTATATGTATCTTATGAAACACAAATCTAAATCCTTTGAAAAGTTTAAAGAATTTAAGAATGGAGTACAAAACCAACTTGGTAAGAGTATTAAGATGCTTCGATCAGATCGAGGTGTGGAATACCTTAACCAAGAGTTTCATGACCATCTAGTTGAGTTTGAGATAATATCTCAACTCACTCCACCTGAAACACCACAGTGGAATGGTGTATCAGAAAGGAGAAATCATACTTAATTAGATATGGTATGATCAATGATGAGTCAGATAGATCTTCATTCTTCCTTATGGGGATATGCTCTAGAGACCACTGATTTAATTTTTAATTGCGTTCCATCTATGGCAATCATAAAGACACCATATACAATATGGACTGGGAAGAGTCCCAAGATGTCTTTTATGAAGATTTAGGATTGTGAGGCTTATGTTAGATGACAAATCTCAGATAAATTAGGACCCAAATCAGATAAGTGTTATTTTGTTGGATATCCCAAGGAAACTAAGGGATATTACTTTTATAATCTCACATAAGGCAAAATGTTTGTTGCCATAAATGGTATTTTTTTTGGAAAGAGAATTTGTTTATAAAGGAATTAGTGGGAGTAAAGTTGATCTTGAAGAAATTTGAGATACACAAGATAACCCTAAAGCCTTAATGGAAATCAAACAGTCACCATAAGGTGGTGAAGATTACGAATCTATAACACCACATGAAGTTGTGGCACAACCTGTTCAAGTAGACTATGCTCTGCGCAGATATGATAGGATACGTCGTCAACCTGAGAGATATTCTTTTCTCTTGTGTGACCATGGTGATGTATTGCTTGTTGATTTCAATGAGCCTACAACCTATCAAGAAGTTGTAATGAGCCCCGATTTTGAGAAATGGCTAGAGGCCATGAGGTCCAAAATGGAATCCATGTACACTAACCAAGTATGGAACTTGGTTGATTTACCTGAAGGGGTCAAACCCATTGGGTGTAAGTGGGTCTTTAAAAGAAAAACTAACATGGATGGTCATATGCATACCTATAAAGGGTGATTGGAAGCTAAAGGATTCGAGCATATTCATGGTATAGACTATGATGAAACCTTTTCACCAGTTGCGATGCTTAAATCTATTCAGATCATGCTTGCTCTTGCAGCTTACTATGATTATGAAATTTGACAGATGGATGTCAAAACTACATTTCTTAATGGAAATCTACTTGAGAATGTGTACATGACACAACCTAAGGGTTTTGTAGATCCAAAGGATGTTGGAAAAGTATTTAAGTTGCAAAGGTCCATTTATGGTTTAAAGCAAGCTTCTAGAAGCTGGAATCTTCGATTTGATGATGCGATCAAAATGTTTGGTTTCATCAAAAACGAAGATGAACTTTGTGTCTACAAGAGGATTAGTGGGAGCACAGTTGTTTTTCTCATCTTGTATGTAGATGACATACTACTCATTGAAAATGATATTCCTATGCTACAGTCTATAAAAACTTGGCTTGAGAATTGTTTCTCAATGAAAGACTTAGCAGAAGCAGCCTATATATTGGGCATCAAGATCTATAGAGATAGATCTGAGAGATTTCTTGGCCTAAGTCAGAGTATATATATTGACAAGGTGCTTAATCATTTTCCTATGCAGAATTCCAAGGGATTCCTGTCAATGTCACATGGTGTAATCCTTTCGAAGGATTAATGCCCTTCTTCTAAGGAAGAAAGGGATCGCATGAATCAGATTCCTTATGCATTTGCTATAAGGTCTATCATGTATGCCATATTGTCTACTCACCCCGACATCTCATATGTGTTAAGCATGATGAGTGAATACCAATTAGATCTAGGTGAAAGTCAATGGATAGCAGTCAAGAATATTCTTAAGTACTTGAGAAGAATATAAGATTATTTCTTGATATTTGAAAGCGATGAGGAACTCGTTGTAAAGGGTTACAATAATGCAAGCTTTCAACTGACAAGGATGATTCCAGATCACAGTTAGGATATGTATTTTATTTAAATGGTGGTGTTGTGAGCTGAAAGTGTTCAAAGCAAGACATAGTAATTGATTCTACTACAAAGGTCGAGTATATTACTGCTTTAGCTGCAGCAAAAGAGCATGTTTGGATCAAAAAGTTTATTTTAGAGCTTGGTGTTATTCTTAGTATAATGAGCCCTATAGACCTTTATTGTGATAACAATGGGGTTATTGCACAGGCTAAGGAACCTCGCTCTCATCAGTGATCCAAATATATACTACGGTGGTTCCATCTCATTCGAGAGATCATCGATAGACGCGATGTGAGGATATACAGAATATCGACTGATGCTAACATTGCAGATCCTTTGACCAAGGATTTGCATAAAAAAGCATGATGGTCACACTAAGTCACTGGTATTTTATATTTAGGTGATTGCCACTAGTGTCAGTGGGAGATTGTTAGTATTAGCCCTTTGTGTCAATCAATCATGAGATTATTGGTAAGGGAAACCCATATTTTCATAATAAAGGCAAAGTTTATGGTTGTTATATTTACTTCAGTGATGTGACATTTGAATAAATATAATAATATCCTAAGGTAGTTGGTTCTAGTCTACGACATATCAAGTTGCTAACTTGATAGTGGGATATATATATATATATACACACACATGGGTATGTATTAGAAAATATGTATCGAACTGATCCTCCATGAGAATATTTCATGGATTGTTATATGAGTGTCATAAACATTCTCATAGTGACTATTGGTATGAATAGTTCTTAGATCTGAAATCACTACGGTTCCTTATATAAGGAGTTGTATACTTTGGTATCGATAAACGTCACCTGTAACAAGGTGAACTATAAAGTCGATCATTGGGTATGTAATGAATTATGTGGAGTGATGGTGATGTGATCTATCCCTTCCATATGATGGAAGTGATATCTGTGGTCCCTTTGATAAAGTAGGACTACTAAAATGCATGACCATTTTCAAATAAGTCAATATGAGATATTGAGCTCATTTGATTAAAGTAGTCTACTTAGACATCAAGAAACACAAAGATTGATAAGAGGATGGTACAGTCTATACCTCATTGATCAATCTAGATATCAAGGATAGAAGAATTTAATCATACAAGATAATAGTCACAAATAGCTATGTCGGATCTCGACATTCTCGTCACTTAGGTAGCAATGAAACATTGCTAGATGTCACTCATTGTTTATGTTTTTAAAAATAGATTTTTAGAGACATTGCCAATGTTACGAGCACCAATGGGTCACACAAAAAACATATTATTTTGGAGATGAGTTCATTTTAGGTTGACTAAATGAACCATTAGACTATTGAATTTGATTCATTGAGTAGACTTATTAAAAGAGTTAAATTTGAGTTAGACTCAAATAGATTGTCCAAAATTGAGTTAGACTCAAATTGGTTTAATTTGAGTTGAACTCAAATTGATTTGAATAAGATGAATGGATTCATCATGATTAATTGGATTAATTATGTATTAAAGGTGGAATACAAAAGGATGCAAAAACCTTTGGTATTCATAGGATGAATATAAAAGGTTTTTTGGATGATGATTTGGATTTGGCTTTTTGGTTCTTCTTCTTTTTCATTGTGGCCAAAACCCTCTCCTTTAGTCAAGACCCCTTGTGTGGTGTTGATAGCACAACTTTGATTCTCCAAAGTGTGTGTTCGTGTGGATACCATAGAGGAACGAACATCCTAATAATGCTGAGATCCATTTAAAAAGTTATTGCCTGGATTGCGAAGGGATACACATCAAGGGTAATCTCTCAACTAGATGTAGTTGTAAGAACGATTAGTATTGTGTATACACATTGATCTATGAAGGGATCTAATTTCCGCTGCATTTTTTGATGCATTTTTCACATAAGATCCCTATAGGAGATCCTATGATGCTTAAGTTAGAGCTCATATGCGGAAGAGAAACAAGTAGTAGCAGTCAAAGAAGATGAGTGTAGCAGAAAATAGTAAGTGTCTATACAATGAGATCATGTCCCCCCTCCCTTTATTTCTGCCTTTTATCTCCCTTCTGATGTTAGGGCAAGCTGTAGTGTAACAAACTACGAGCATCGTCGTCCATGTGGAATGCCACACTGGTTTAGGTGATCATGCTGTTAGAGATGCTCGCTACCGGGAATCTTTTATAGGGTCTATGAGGCGTCTTCAATCTATTAAAAAAGATAATGACGTGTATACTAGGACTATAACAAATAGTCTCTTGCATATTTTATGGGGCCCCACCTTAACAAAATTAATATTCCTTTTGGCTTTCTGCTAACTTCCCGAGCTACTGCCCATTTGACTCTGCTTTACACTCTTCCTGAGCCGCTGCCTTCTCGACTCGGCTCATCTTCTTGAATTAACTTACATCCCGAGCTTCCACGTCCTTGACTCAGCTCATCTTTCCAAACTGATACCTAACTTACATCCCGAGCTTCCACATTTTTACCCCGACTCATTTTTTCAAATTCCTACCTTCTCAACCTGGCTCATCTTCCCCAGATGTTACCTTCTCAACTCGGCTCGTCTTTCTGAGCTACTACCTTCTTGACTCAGATCATCCTCTCTAGCTGATACCTTCTCGATCTGTGTCATCTTTCCGAGCTACTACCTTTTGACTCAGCCTGACGCTTCTTTATACTTAGTCTTATTACAATAGTTGTAGGGGATCGGACATTGCTAGAGGGGGTGAAGAGTGTTTTCGTTTGTTGATGGAAATCGATCACATTCGTCTCTATAATTCAGTTAGCACAGTGGAAAAATAAAATACAAATATGAAGATGAAGATGAATAAAACAATCACTCACAAGAGACAAAGTGATAAAACATGGTTCGGAAACTTAGGGTTCCTACTCCATGAGTCGAGCTCAAATGAGCTCTAGTTATGCACACATTTTTACCCCGACTCATTTTTTCAAATTGCTACCTTCTCAACCTGGCTCATCTTCCCGAGATGTTACCTTCTCAACTCGGCTCGTCTTTCTGAGCTACTACCTTCTTGACTCAGATCATCCTCTCTAGCTGATACCTTCTGGATCTGTGTCATCTTTCCGAGCTACTACCTTTTGACTCGGCCTGACGCTTCTTTATACTTAGTCTTATTACAATAATTGTAGGGGATCGGACATTGCTAGAGGGGGTGAAGAGTGTTTTCGTTTGTTGATGGAAATCGATCGTATTCGTCTCTATAATTCAGTTAGCACAGCGGAAATATAAAATACAAATATGAAGATGAAGATGAATAAAACAATCACTCACAAGAGACAAAGTGATATAACATGGTTCGGAAACTTAGGGTTCCTACTCCATGAGTCGAGCTCAAATGAGCTCTAGTTATGCACACACCACTAATAAAACTCCTTCTCGGATGATGCGCATGGACGCGACCTCAAATCTCGCGATGGATATCGTCGAGGACTCAAAGCGCGCGCTCACGCACAACTCCCACAAGTGCATGGATGTCGTCAAGTAATAAAGATTATTGATCCCACGAGGACTAGGATTCGAATACCAATGTACTCAGTGGTGCTAATTGTTCAGATGTAATCTCTAAGAGGTTTCCATTGGTGAGGGTTGTCGGTGGACTCTACTCTGTACGATATCACACGGAGGAGGAAAGGAGTGTGCCGAGGTCTTCAAAGGTGATTCTAGGACTTCGGTTTCTCTTGTGTATCATAGGATAATGTTGTCAATTGGTGTTGTCTAGATGTTTACCTACGATTTTGTGGAAGGAATATCATACACTCTCCCACAGAGCCACCGCATCTACCGGGAGCTATCTCCACCTAAAAGGTCAGTATAGAGGGTACGAGGATGCCAAATCATTCCCCACGGTGTACTGTTTCTGATTCCACCGCACCCTTCTCCCCACAGTTGCAGGTGATCAGGTTTACCCCTAGGTTCCTTAATCAAATCTCCTAAATTTTAGATTGCGAGGCCTATCACCCCTCGTATCTCCTAAGCATAGCGGAAAGAAAGCCAAACACGCATAGATATAGTAAAGAACAACTACCAATTGTCAAATCAAACTCATGAGCAGAATTTAATATGAACCAACATTGTTTTATGTACACAAGCTACTCCCTAATCCTAGAATCGAAAGTACTATTCCATGTATACGAAGGAAGAATCACAAAGCATGTCTAAGATTGAATACATAAGGAATGAAACACAGAAATAGAGATATACAATGCTTCAGTGATCTTCTCTCCGGCGTTGAATTGCAAGGTGTGGACCTCCGGCGGCATTCCTCCTCCCCATTTTGAGTTAACAAAGCTTTTTAGGGCTTCGGCGTGTTGTCCTAGCCGTCGTGCCTCCCCCCTAGGGTTTGGGAGGAGCCATCCTTATATAGACATCGCCTCAGACTACTACAAAATCCGAAAAAAACCCTAGTCACGCAAATCCGTCGGGCCTCCACACGGCCGTGTATTTCCACACAGCCAGGCTGTGTGCAGCCCTAGGGTGCTGATCTCTCCCATTGGACATGGTCGTGTGAATCCACATGCCCTGGTTGTGTCCCACTCTGCGTGTAGCTGCGAAATGTCCTTCTTTTGCTCCGAAAACACGTCTTTTCACCTGAAAAGCTAACCTACACACAAAAGTACAACGAGCATACCTCTGAACTAGAAAATAGGAAATGCATGCAAAAATAGAGTAACATATGCATGAAACTAACACAAAATGCAATGAGATGTGAGCGAAAACTACTCCTAAAATCCGATATGTTTTGGTCACATCACTTCCCCCAGACTTAAATCTTTGCTTGTCCTCAAGCAAACCTCAGTGCCATGAAATTTTAAAAAGATATCATTCCATAATTAGCATGTTAACTAAATTTATCATGTGGTATTTGCAATCAAAGCAAAACAAATATGTTCTAGAAGTTCACTAAGTTAGCTCCTCGTGCTCGTGCTAAGAGAACCATTCGTAGGGGATGCCCGTTCCATGGTGAGTTAAGTTGTCACCCCATAGTTTTCCTAAGGTTTCCGACTCTTAGGCACTTACTTGCCCAAAGCGAGGGTCGTTCCCTAGATCTAGCATAAAGTCTCAAAGGCATGCTCGGTATTGAGAGAAATTAATAGGTGTTTCCCCAGTAACCTAACTCGGTCTCAAATGGGCACCTAGCCATTTTCACCCACGACAACTATTTTTTATCCCTCATAATCTCTCTCTTTTTTCTCATTTTTTTTTCTTTTTCTTTTCTCTCTTTTATTTTTCAGCTCACTGGGATTTTCATTTTTTTCGAATGGGCTTACACAATCCGAGCATCTCTAGTAACTAAAATGCTAAACCTAGAGTCACCTATGGATTCCAAAGAACTAGACTACTGAAGTGAATCATAACTAGGTATGTACTAGATTCTCCCTTTCAGAATGTTCGACATGTGTGAGTGCAAAAACAAAGCTAACCAGTGTAAGTCTAGAACATTCAATAGAGCGAATAAAATAAAATACCACAAGATAAATGGAGTTAAGCTACCTATGGGAACAACTCATGCCAGCAACTTTCAAAAATACTACTGAGGTAGCTTTACAGACAACAAAAATTAAGTACTGAAAAAAACTCAACAAATCAGGCATGAATAAATGAAAATACCAGAAAAGAAACTTCTACTAGGAAACAAAACAAAATAAACCTTGGGGTCTTCCCCCCAGACTTAAACGAAAATATACCTCTAATGTGGTGAACGAGGTGGAAAGTCAGGGAGCCTAGGCATCTCTGGATCCTGGGAGAACATGTTGAGTCAGCCGATGCCATATACATATACATGTGGTCGATCCGAGCCGGTGGATGCACGGCCGCTGCTCCCTCCCTAGCCCATCAAGCGCCACTGGCATGCATGTGTCGCCATCTCCCCACGTGTAGGCGGCCTCATCCTCGTGACGAACAACCTCCTCCGAAGTATACGCCTCAGAGAACTCCTCACACGGAAATGCTCCTGAACTCGAACTCCGCCGGTAGGCGCTCGCTTCCTCCCATCGCTGCCTCGCCACGCTGGTAAATGTCATCAAGGCACTATCCAAACTCCGAGAAATCATAGGCCGACGTATCTACATCCTTCTCAAAAGTAGAAAAAGGTGGTGGTGCAGGTGTAGGCTCATGTTGGCATGGACTAGGTGGGCTCCTATGCATGTGTGGACTGGAGGGAGAGTGATGTAAAGGTGGAGAGATGGGCGCCGATGTGGATGGTCCCTCATGTGGAGGGGACTCCACTATCAGGTCCAAGTGCCAGTTGGCGTGTATAGCGATGGTGGTACGATCCAGGTCGGGGAGCCTAAGGGTCGTAAGATTTTTCATTACAAAGCATAAGGAGTCTCCTTCTCTCAGAATCATTTTCATGGTCATGCATACTCATAGGTCAATCCTAAGGCTCCCCTCTATACTCTTTAATGTCATGTAATTGTACCCCATCCTATGGCAAATGTGGGTAAGTAGGTCTCCCACACTGATCTCTCCTCGTGCTGCTTTGCCCATCTTCACTAATTGTCTGATGAAGTGGGACCCTACATCGATGCTACTCCTTTCTTGTAGCATATCCCATAGGCAAAGTAGCTCGCTAGCTCTAACTACACCGTCACTCTCCCCATGACCAAATATAGTATTGGCCATGATGCGGTGGAGGTATCGAAAGACAGGGTTTTGGAGGCGCGATGCTTTGGCCCTAGATGGGTCATAAGCGTGCTCCTCTATCAACTCAGTCCAAACTATTCGAGAGTTCTACCCATTAGGGGTCCTTCTCTCTCCCCCACTTGGTAAGCCAAAGCATGAGTTCCATTGGTGAAGGGTCCACTCATGCTCAATGTTAAAAAGCCTAAAAGTTATCCTACCCTCCTCGCTCTCTCTACCCGTTAAAACTTCCGCCTCTAAGGAACTCAAAATTTCCAAAACTATCCTAGGGTTGGTTAGGTGCCTTATTCCCATAATCTCTTCCCACCCCATTTTTCCAAATAGGGTTTGCATATCACCCAACAACCCTAAAGATTCTAGCAAATCCTCATCTAAGTACCTAGTAGCAGTAAGTTTATGAGTAGAGAGCATATTGTATCTCTCTCTTTGTTCATTATTGCGAAAAAGTAGAGTGGGTAGGGTGTTACCCTCCTCCGAAGCTTGAGGGGTGTCGACTCTCCTTGTTCGTCGCTCCGAGGCACGAGATCGGGGTGCTACGATCTTGATCCTCCTCATCCTTGCTTATTTTGGCTTCTTTAAAAGTCAAAAATGCTTCTAGATGGTGGGGAAGACGAAATCACACGGCTAGGGCAAGAACTTTCGAAGCACACGGTGCAAATGGGGTGAAAACACACAGCTCGCTCCTTTTAACCTCGCGCGCCACGGCCGTGTGAAAACACATGGTCAGGCCGTGTGCGCCTCGGGTTGGTCGGGCACGGCCGTGGGAAAACACACGGCCAGGCCATGTGTCCCCATCTTTTCGCCCATTTATGCATCATGGTCCGAATTTTCTCATACACTTCGCCGTGTAGGCTAATATGGATTTTATTTTTGCCTAGTAAAGTTCTTTTCTAGTCGTAACTCTAAATGTGATGGAGATCAAAACTAAAAATCAAACAAATACATGCAATGCAATCAAAAAGGGAAATCTAAAACTAATCTTGGGTTGCCTCCCAAGAAGCGCTTCGTTTAAGGTCATTTAGCTCGACCGCACTCTACTATTAACTCGGCTCTGGTGGTTCAGTGAACCTCCATTCATCCGTCTCGGGATCTTCATCTGGAGGTGTAGGGAGTTGCTTCGGAGGCTCATTGGCTCCCATGTCCCCGGATTAAAATTTTCACTAATGAAAGAACTAATCCGGATGGGATGAGTTTCCTTAGCACAACCTATTCGTCGTCGTGCTAACAACTTGAGTGATTGCTTGAACAAACTAGTTGTTCAAGCAACACAACTCTTCTAGTTGGTTAGCCGCGGAAGAGACGACGGATGGATCGCCGGTTTTTGTGTTTGTCTTCGGGGTCCATGATTATACAAAATATATACAAATGCACACTTGTATAATCAACACATAAAAGAACATGCTAAGATCAGAAAATAAAGTTGTAAAACTTTTATACCTCACGATCTTCTACCATATGTCCTATCCTCCTCGTGGATGACGTGTGAGCAAAGATCCTCCACGAGTAGAAGCCTTCTAGATCGCATTCTTCCCTTCCTTGTTCGCTGTAAACAAAGAGAAGAACCAAACAAATCTTCTCCTTTCTAGAACCGGCCACCAAGCAAAGGAGCTCGATGTAACCGCCGGCCAAGGAATGAATGGATGAGCGCCGGCCACTTGTGACAATGTTGCCGCCGGCCACCTAGAGGTTGGAGAAGTGCCGGCCACCAAGGGAATGGAGAACCGCCGGCCACCAAGGAGAAAAGGATGAAGGGAAGAGCACCGACAATGGATGAGAAGAGGATGAGGGGCGCCAGCCAAAACCCTAGGGAGAACCAAGCTTGCCGTCCACTTCTAGCCGCCCAAAACCCTAGCTCTTCTAGGGTTTGTTGCCGCCCACTTTTAGATGAGCAAAACCCTAATTTCCAATCTCTATATTGTCGCCCAACCTAAGCCCTCTATTTATAGAATTGGGCTTAAGCCTTCTTTAATCTTCACCGTCGGATCTAGGGATTTAATCTCCACCGTCGGATCTAGGGTTTTATCCCAACCGTCGGATCTAGGGTTTCATCCCAACCGTCAGATCTAGGGTTTCATCCCAACCATCGGATCTAGGGATTTAATCCCAACCGTTGGATCTAGGGTTTCATCCCAACCGTCGGATCTAGGGTTTCATCCCAACCATCGGTTCTAGGGATTTAATCCCAACCGTTGGTTTTAGAGTTTTGTTTTACATCCTTGGATCTAGACATCTCGAGGATTATGTTAGGCTACGATAGGGACCATAAGGAGGAGTTGGATCTTGGCCACCCGATGGATCGGAACCACACAAACTTAATCCATCAATGATGTTCCATTCCACTAGAGGATCATCATTGAACTACCTCACCAACCCCCATAAATTAATATGGGTTCCATATATTATTTGTACATCCATCTCCCCGTGTTTAAGATATCGAATGTCCATCAATTAATTGATTTACTGACCATCAATTAATTAACATCTAACTCCTCGAGTAGTACCACTCAACCTTATCATCATGTTGACTAAGTCAACCAGCTGGGTTTACATGATGAACCTTATGAGCTCCTCAAGGGGACATCATCAACCTAATATATAGGACACGGTTTCCTCCTATAATCAACGGCACACCATGTAAATAATATCATTTCCCAACTTACCGAGCATATTGATTTAATCAATCTAAATCTCACCCTCTGGTAAATCAAAGAAATAAATACTAAGTACATATGCCCGTTATTATATCGGGATTAAGAGCATGTACAACATAATATCCGAGGTCCGATTCAATTATGTAGTCAGCAATTAATTGAATCACCTCTATGTCGGTCCTGCTCAATACACCTAAGTGTACTAGTGTAACTCTATGTTCAAGACAAAACAATACCAAGCTACACTACTACCATACCAATGGTTTGTCCAAAACCATCTTGGTTGTGAGCCTCTACTTATATTCTACAAGGGACTGATAACATGATCTTCTGTGCCACACCAAGCACCATGTTATCTACAATGTAAAATATTAGACAATATGCATACATATAATAAATATATAAAGTGCAAACAATGATCAAGTGATTCTTATTTCAAAATAAAAATGTTCATACAAAAAAAGCTAGGCTTTTAGTATACATTCCAACAATCTCCCACATATACTAAAAGACTATGCCGTCATCACACTGCCATACATCTGATCCCCATGTCCTCCACATGCCTATCAAACGCTTTCGCTGGAAGGACCTTAGTGAATGGATCCGCCAGGTTATCCTCTGATACAATCTTGGCGACAACAACTTCTCCTCGCTTTACGATCTCTCGTATAAGGTGGTACTTGCGCTCTATGTGTTTACTCGCCTTATAGGCTCGTGGTTCCTTCGAGTTTGCAACTGCACCACTGTTATCACAATAAATTGTGATAGATCTGGGCAAACTAGGAATCACATCTAAGTCCATCAAGAAGTTCCTGCGCCATACAACTTCCTTGGCTGCCTCAGAGGCTGCCACATACTCAGCTTCCATGGTAGAGTCCGCCATGCATTTCTGCTTGACACTCCTCCATACTATGGCTCCACCTCCAAAAGTAAACACAAACCCCGAGGTAGACTTACTGTTGTCTCTATCTGATTGGAAATCCGAATCCGTGTAGCCCACAGGGACTAATTGATCTGCCCAGTAAACCAGTATATAATCCCTAGTCCTTCTCAGGTACTTCAATATATGCTTTACCACAGTCCAATGTCCCGGTCCAGGATTACTTTGATATCTGCTGACCATGCCCACGGCAAAGTAGATATCTGGTCTCATACATAGCATAGCATACATGAGGCTTCCTACTGCCGAAGCATAAGGAACCGCCTTCATCTCCTCTATCTCCTTTGATGTTTTGGGACACATCTCTTTAGATAAAGGAACTCCATGCCTAAAAGGTAGAAAACCATTCTTGGAGTTCTGCATGCTAAAACGAGCAAGGATAGTGTCAATGTATGAAGCTTGAGATAAGCACAACATCCTTTTCTTGCGATCCCTTATTACTTTGATCCCAAGGATGTGTCCCACTTCTCCCAAGTCTTTCATGTCAAACTGTTTGGACAACCATACCCTTACGTCTGATAATACTCTGATATTGTTGCCAACTAACAAAATGTCATCTACGTATAGTACAAGAAATACCACTACGTTTCCATCACATCTCTTGTATACACAAAGCTCATCCGGACTTTGAATAAATCCATATGATTGGATTACCTCATCAAAGCGGATGTTCCAAGATCTAGAAGCTTGCTTCAATCCATAAATGGACCGATTAAGCTTACATACAAGATGCTCTTTGCCTTTAGCAATGAATCCCTCTGGTTGCCGCATATAGATGTTCTCCTCAAGACTTCCGTTAAGGAAAGCTGGCTTGACATCCATCTGCCAAATCTCATAATCCATATGAGCAGCTATAGATAAGAGAATCCGGATAGACTTAAGCATAGCTACCGGTGAAAAGGTCTCCTCATAATCGATACCCTCTTTCTGAGTATACCCTTTCGCAACAAGCCTAGCTTTGAAGGTCTCAACCTTCCCGACTACTCCTCTCTTTCTCTTGTAGATCCACTTGCATCCAATGGCTTTTACACCATCGGGTGGTTCTACTAGCTCCCAGACCTGATTAGAATCCATAGATTCTATCTCTGAATTCATCCCTCTTTGCCAAGATACCGCATCTCTATCTTGGAGTGCCTCGTCATATGTCCAGGGATCAGGTTCATGTTCACCAGGGACTAAGTCCGAAGACTCTCCCAAAAACATGAATCTCTCGGGTTGTCTAACAACCCTCCCACTACGACGAGGTGCCTCCTGTGTATGCTCTGTGACACGCGGTGCAGTGACTTGTGGTATGTCCTCTTGTACCGGTGGTACTGAAGTCGGGACTTCCCCTGTCAACTCCTCAAGAACAATCCTACTCGTGGGCTTGTGGTTCATCACATAGTCCTCCTCTAAAAATCTGGCATTCATACTCACGATCACCTTCTGATCTCTAGGACTATAGAATAAACCACCCTTCGTTCCCTTAGGGTAGCCAACAAACAAGCGTACTTCTGTACGAGATTCCAACTTACCAGCATCTCCCTTCAGCACATGTGCTGGACTACCCCAAATCCGAATATGTCTTAGACTAGGCATTCGCCCAGTCCACAACTCTGTGGGAGTAGAGGGTACTGACTTAGATGGAACCAAGTTCAGAATGTGTACTGCCGTTTCCATAGCAAACCCCAGAACGAATCAGGTAACTCAGAATAACTCATCATAGATTTGACCATCTCTATAAGAGTCCTGTTCCTTCGCTCTGCCACACCATTCTGCTGGGGTGTGCCAGGTGCAGACAATTGGGATTGAATCCCATACTATGATAAGTAACTCCTAAACTCTCCCAAGAGGTACTCGCCACCACGATCATATCGTAGTGTCTTGATACTTTTACCTTGACGGTTCTCCACATCAGTCTTGAATTCTTTGAACCTGTCAAAGCATTCAGACTTGCGGCGCATCAAGTAAATGTATCCATACCTTGAATAATCGTCTATAAAAGATACGAAGTATTCAAAGCCACCTCTAGCCTGGATAGTCATAGGACTGCACAGATCAGAATGAACCAATTCTAACACATCTTTGGCTCTATACCCCTTGTCCTTGAAAGGCCTCTTGGTCATTTTTCCTTCCAAGCAAGATTCGAAGGTTGGGAGATCCTCCACCACTAATGAACCCAAAGGTCCATCAGCTATCAACCTTTGAATTCTGCTTAGGTTAATATGACCAAGCCTTAGATGCCAAAGATATGTCTGGTTCATTTGCGACGGTTCTTTTCTCTTATTAGACTTAGAAGATGAGTTATTGACTTCTATATGCATCGTGGGAGTTTTCGATTCAAGAGTATATAAATTGCCAACTAATGTACCAGAACAGATAATCTCCCTATTCCTTTTTATAACCACTTTGTCATTAAAAGAAACAGAATATCCATCCATAAACAATTTAGAAACTGAAATTAAATTCTTTCTAAAAGTAGGTACATAAAGACAATTTCTCAAAACTAAAACTTTATTCCTATCAAAAGATAAATAAACGTCTCCTACTGCAATAGCCGCCACCTTTGAAGCATTTCCCATGAAGACGGTAATCTCTCACTAGTCGTCTGTTTCGAACTCGTAAAGTATTGCAGACATGATCTGGCTCATCTACACACGTGCAATCGGTAGATAATACCGCTAAACATGTTTCAACAACTAAACAAGAAGATATACCTTTGTTCTTTCGGCGAGGACAGTCTGCCTTCCAATGTCCAGTCTACTTGCAAGTGAAGCACTTGCCTTTCAGCTTCTTCACTCTTGCCTGAGGTCCCACTGCCACTTTCTTCGCTCCACCTTGCTTCTTCTTCTTCTTACCTTTCAGTTTAGAGGAAGAAACCTTCTGAGCAACCATGGCTTGAGCGCTTTGACGAAAAAGTCCCTCTGCCACCTGGAGTTCTGTCAGAAGCTCCGCCAACGAATACAACCTTTGTTCATGTTGTAGTTGAGGCAGAACTGCTCAAAACTCCTAGGCAGAGACTGGAGAATGATATCGACCTGGGTTTCCCCATCGATCTCAGCTCCGAGGACTTCCATCTCATTAAGATGAGCCATCATCTTGAGAACATGATCCCTAACGGGTGTTCCCTCGACCATGGTGGTCGTCATCAAATTTCTCATAGCCTCCTGTCTAGCCGCCCTACTCTGATATCCGAAAAGTTCCTTGAGATTGAACATCATGTCATAAGCTTTGGCCATGGCCTGATGCTGATGTTGTAGCACATTTGACATGGATGCCAAAATGTAACACCGCGCCATCTCATCTGCCTTGATCCATTTCTTATAACTTTCTTTTTCCTTTTCATCAGAGTCATCGGTGGGCTTAGGAGGACAGACCTCGAAGAGTATAAATTTGTACTCCTCCGCAGTTAAGACAATATCCAAGTTTCTTTTCCAATCAATATAGTTTGTTCCAGTAAGTTTATTTTCTTTTAATATCACAGCAAGTGGGTTGAAAGCCATTTGAAAAACCTAAGAATCACAATGATCAAAATATTAGATTTCAAATATTATTGATTCCTCAAAAACAATAAAATTCCGAAATCAACCAACACCTCAAAACACCGAGAATATCGTATGCCACGATAGTGTGGATGTATACGAATTCTACATTTGTAAGAGGAGGTTTTACCCATTAATTTTATTATCTTGTCAACCTTACTTTTTGACAAATAAAATTAATAGTTGGTTCCTCTTTGGCCCTACAAATAAAAGCAGTGACTCCGATGGGGAGGATACTTTTTATTTGCATCTAAGTGTGCACCATTACACGATACTAAGGGAATTATTTTGGATTATGTGTCTTACCGATGGGGAAGTACACACGCTCCTAAATAATTTCTTATAACCATTATTTGACCTAGTGATCCACAAACAAACCCATCCGATGGGGAGGAAGGCACTCAGAGCCAACGCGCAAGTTTGTTGCATCACACGTCAAATTGTAATGGAGGTCGCGGGAATTAATTAAAATGTCCCTCTCCCACTTAGTAAATTGACAATGAGGAATTTTCAAGCATACACAACATGCATATAAAAACAAATCAGCAATAAATATGGAAAAAATAGAATTTTTCCAACTATTATGGCATTGTTCTCCAATACGCATCCCGTCGTGTCGCCACCTCGTTCGCTCCATCTTTTCCCGTGCGCAAGTCACCAAAGAGATCCGAGCTGAGATAAACTATTTTAATTTACATTCATCGATCCTATACTCCACAAAGGAGTGTACAAATAATCTATATCGAAAGTAAACTAAAATGAGTGGCTAAACAATGTCGTATTTAATTACAAAAATTAAATACTAATCTAGCCTCGTCAACCCCGAGGATTCAAATAATATACATACAATCACACACAAAACCATCACATACACACAAATAGCCATAATAGTCGGATCTTATGCCTGCAACCAAAAAGTTAGCCTACGCACATCCTACTATTATCCAGCATACTCAATATATGATATGTGCATGAAAGTAACCGAATCCAAAACACACAAAATCGGAAACCGTGGCTCTGATACCAATTGTAGGGAGTTGCTTCGGAGGCTCATTGGCTCTCATGTCCCCAGATTAAAATTTTCACTAATGAAAGAACTAATCCAGATGGGATGAGTTTCCTTAGCACAACCTATTCGTCGTCGTGCTAACAACTTGAGTGATTGCTTGAACAAACTAGTTGTTTAAGCAACACAACTCTTCTAGTTGGTTAGCCGCGGAAGAGACGATGGATGGATCGCCGGTTTTTGTGTTTGTCTTCGGGGTCCATCATTATAAAAAATATATACAAATGCACACTTGTATAATCAACACATAAAAGAACATGCTAAGATCAGAAAATAAAGTTGTAAAACTTTTATACCTCACGATCTTCTACCGTATGTCCTATCCTCCTCGTGGACGACGTGTGGGCGAAGATCCTCCACGAGTAGAAGCCTTCTAGATCGCGTTCTTCCCTTCCTTGTTCGCTGTGAATAAAGAGAAGAACCAAACAAATCTTCTCCTTTCTAGAACCGGCCACCAAGCAAAGGAGCTCGATATAACCGCCGACCAAGGAATGAATGGATGAGCGCCGGCCACTTGTGACAATGTTGCCGCCGGCCACCTAGAGGTTGGAGAAGTGCCGACCACCAAGGGAATGGAGAACCGCCGGCCACCAAGGAGAAAAGGATGAAGGGAAGAGCACCGGCAATGGATGAGAAGAGGATGAGGGGCGCCGGCCAAAACCCTAGGGAGAACCAAGCTTGCCGCCCACTTCTAGCCGCCCAAAACCCTAGCTCCTCTAGGGTTTGTTGCCGCCCACTTTTAGATGAGCAAAACCCTAATTTCCAATCTCTATATTGCCGCCCAACCTAAGCCCTCTATTTATAGAATTGGGCTTAAGCCTCCTTTAATCTCCACCGTCGGATCTAGGGATTTAATCTCCACCGTCGGATCTAGGGTTTTATCCCAACCGTTGGATCTAGGGTTTCATCCCAACCGTCGGATCTAGGGTTTCATCCCAACCGTCGGATCTAGGGATTTAATCCCAACTGTCGGATCTAGGGTTTCATCCCAACCGTCGGTTCTAGGGATTTAATCCCAACCGTTGGTTTTAGAGTTTTGTTTTACATCCTTGGATCTAGACTTCTCGAGGATTATGTTAGGCTATGATAGGGACCATAAGGAGGAGTTGGATCTTGGCCACCCGATGGATCAGAACCACACAAACTTGATCCATCAATGATGTTCCATTCCACTAGAGGATCATCATTGAACTACCTCACCAACCCCCATAAATTAATATGGGCTCCATATATTATTTGTACATCCATCTCCCCGTGTTTAAGATATCGAATGTCCACAATTAATTGATTTACTGACCATCAATTAATTAACATCTAACTCCTCGAGTAGTACCACTCAACCTTATCATCATGTTGACTAAGTCAACCAGCTGGGTTTACATGATGAACCTTATGAGCTCCTCAAGGGGACATCATCAACCTAATATATAGGACACAGTTTCCTCCTATAATCAACGGCACACCATGTAAATAATATCATTTCCCAACTTACCGAGCATATTGATTTAATCCATCTAAATCTCACCCTCTGGTAAATCAAAGAAATAAATAATAAGTACATGTTCCCGTTATTAATTCGGGATTAAGAGCATGTACTACATAATATCCGAGGTCCGATTCAATTATGTAGTCAGCAATTAATTGAATCACCTCTATGTCAGTCCTGCTCAATACACCTAAGTGTACTAGTGTAACTCTATGTTCAAGACAAAACAATACCAAGCTACACTACAACCATACCAATGGTTTGTCCAAAACCATCTTGGTTGTGAGCCTCTACTTATATTCTACAAGGGACTGATAACATGATCTTCTGTGCCACACCAAGCACCATGTTATCTACAATGTAAAATATTAGACAATATGCACACATATAATAAATATATAAAGTGCAAACAATGATCATGTGATTCTTATTTCAAAATAAAAATATTCATAAAAAAGAGCTAGGCTTTTAGTATACATTCCAACAGGAGGTTCCGGCTTCATTCTGCTAAATGTGAAGCCGTCGAGGTAGGAAGCTCTGTGCTCCGAAAGGCTGAAAAGGATGATCTCCCCCTCTACCTCCAGGGAGATCTGGTGTGCCTTCACATCTATGCACGCCCCTGTAGTCGCTAGAAAAGGCCTTCCCAGAATGATGGGATTCTGGGGATTTGGTCCTGTGACAAGTATGATGAAGTCCATGGGTATCTCGAAATCCTCAATCATCATAGGCACGTGTGGTAGCAGGCCAACGGGCTTCTTGATCGTGTCGCCCGCTATACGTATACCTATACCCGTTAGTTGTATATTACCCAATCCCATCTCCAAGTAAAATGCATAGGGAATCACACTCACCGATGACCCCAAGTCGCATAGCGTGTTATCGAAGCTTTCTCCATAAATCGAGCAAGGAAGAACAAATTCACTAAGGTCATCAACCTGTATTGAAATCTTCTCTTCAAACTCTGCTTGGTAAGGTAGGGTGGAAACCATGGCTGCACACCCCTTGGCAAATTGGCTACTTTGCCCCACTCCTTCCTCTTTTCCTTAACTCGCCGGAGAGCTCTTCACAGGTTGCGACACAGATTGGGCTATTTGGGCCACTTGCATCTCCAACATCCTGGTATGACTTGCAAGGTCGTCAACGGTGTCCTTTAAGTCTCTGAGTGATTCTTCAGACTTCTGATGTTAGCGACGAAATTCCTCATTGGCCTTAGTTTGGGTGGCGATGAAGTCCTCCATCATCAGTTCCAGTCTGGACTTCTGTGGTCACTTCCCATTGCCCTGTTGCTACCCATACCCCCTGATGGTTGTGTGTTTCCCAAGTTATTCTTGTAAGTGAAATTTGGGTGATTTCTCGATCTGGGATTATAAGTATTGGAGTATGGGTCATGGGGTCTTTGGTCATAGTCCCCAACCACGTCATAGTGCTCAATCTGCTCGTCTAAGGTCCCCGACCCTTCATAGTGGTCCTCTCGATACGCTTCCACTCCCTCTCCAAAATCAATGGCTGTGCATGCAAATGAAGGATTCAAAGATTCAAACCATATGCTAAGCATGTCCATCCTTGCTGAAAGGTGGTCCATGGAGTTGACAGTGTATCGTCCTACTACAGGTGTAGTTTGGCCACGTTCAGAAGTCCATTGATGGTGGTTCTAGGCCACCTCTTCAATAAGCTCTTCCGCTTCCTCTATGGTCTTATTCATCAGTGCTCCTCCTACGGAAGAATTAAGGGACAACTTCGTGGCATAAGCGATCCCATTATAGAAAATGTGGATCACCAGCCACCTCTCCAGTTCGTGGTGGGGTCATTGGTAGAGTATCCCCTTGTAGCGATCCCAAGCCTCGAATAGGGACTCCCCATCCTTCTGGCGAAAGCTCGTGATAAGATGGCACATGTGAGCAGTCTTACTTGGTGGGAAGTATTTATTCAGAAATTGCTGCTCACATTGCTCCTATGTAGTGATGATGCCAGAAGGTAAGGAGTGAAGCCATGCCTTAACCTTATCTCGCAGTGAAAATAGGAATAGGCTCAGGCGGATCGCGTCAGAAGGGACTCCGTTCATTTTCGTCATTGAGCAGATTTCAAGAAATGCCTCAAGGAGCTGGTTCGGGTCTTCAGTCGCAGCTCCCCTGAATTGGTTTTGCTAAACCATATGTATAAGTTCCAGCTTCAGCTCAAAGCTATTTGCTGAGATAGATGGTCCAGCTATACCCAGCCTGAATCCTCTAGCGCTAGGAGCTACGTAGTCCCACAGAGGTCGGCTACCTATGTTCACCTCGGATGCAGCTTGATCCTCCATCTTTCGCTATTCTGCTCTCCAACAGTGAAAGGTTCGCTCAATTTCTAAGTCGATCGAAATTAGACCTTCTGACCCTAATCGTCTAAGCATACGACGAACCAAACCACAAAGTTAAGAGTGCTAATCTAATTCTAAAAGCATAAAATAAATCAATCTAGCAAATAAAAATCTAAGATGCAATAAGTAAATAGGAAACTACTACTAAAAATAAAAACTAAATCTAAATATGGAAAATATAAAACTAAAGCAAATAAAGTAAACTAGGAAGAAAATAAAGCAAGTAAATAAATCTAATCCTAAGTCCGATCCAATTTATCATTGTTCGATTTGATATCAAATTGATCAGTCCCCGGCAACAGCGCCAAAAACTTGATGTGCACGGACGCGACCTCAAATCTCGCGATGGATACCGTCGAGGACTCAAAGTGCGCACTCGCGCTCAATGCCCACAAGTGCACGGATGTCGTCAAGTAATAAAGATTATCGATCCCACAAGGACTGGGATTCGAATACCAATGTACTCACTAGTGGTAATTGTTCGGACGTGATCTCTAAGAGGTTTTGATTGGCGAGGCCTGTTGGTGGACTCTACTCTATACGGTGTCACACGGAGGAGGAAAGGAGTGTACCGAGGTCTTCAAAGGTGATTCTAGGACTTCGGTTTCGCTTGTGTATCACAGGACAATGTTGTCAATTGGCGTTGTCTAGACGTTTACCTACGGTTTTGTGGAAGGGACATCATACACTCTCCCGCAGAGCCACCACATCTACCGGGAGCTATCTCCGCCTAAAAGGTCGGGATAGAGGGTATGAGGATGTCAAATCAATCCCTACAGTGTACCGTTTCCGATTCCACCATACCCTTCTCCCCGCAGTTGCAGGAGATCAAGTTTACCCCTAGGTTCCTTAATCAAATCTCCTAAATTTTAGATTGCGAGGGATATCACCCCTCGTATCGCCTAAGCACAGCGGAAAGAAAGCCAAACACGCATAGATATAGTAAAGAACAACTACCAATTGTCAAATCAAATTCATGAGCAGAATTTAATATGAACCAACATTGTTTATGTACACAAGCTACTCCCTAATCCTAGAATCGAAAGTACTACTCCATGTATACGAAGGAAGAATCACAAAGCATGTCTAAGATTGAATACATAAGGAATGAAATGAAGAAATAGAGATATACAATGCTTCCGTGATCTTCTCTCCGGCATTGAATTGCAAGGTGTGGACCTCCGACAGTGTTCCTCCTCCCTGTTGCGAGTTACCAAAGCTTTTTAGGTCTTCGGTGTGCCGTCCTAGCCGTCGTGCCTCCCCCCTAGGGTTTGGGAGGAGCCATCCTTATATAGACATCGCCTCGGACCGCTGCAAAATCCGAAAAAAACCCTAGTCGCGCAAATCCATCGTGCCACCACACGGTCATGTGTTTCCACATGGCCAGGCCATGTGCGGCCCTAGGGTGCTGATCTCGCCCATTGGGCACGGCCGTGTGAATCCACATGCCTTGGTCGTGTCCCACTCTGTGTCTAGCTGTGAAATGTCCTTCTTTTGCTTCGAAAATGCATCTTTTTCACCCGAAAAGCTAACCTGCACATAAAAGTACAACGAGCAAACCTTCGAACCAGAAAATAGGAAATGAGTACAAAAATAGAGTAACATATGCATGAAACTAACACAAAATGCAATGAGATGTGAGCGAAAACTACTCCTAAAACTTTATATGTTTTGCTCACATCATTGGAACAATCCAGAGGCGGAGAAACTTCGTACAAATGATTACACAAATAATACAAGAGATACAAGCAAATATAATAAAATGCAAGTAAAGAAAACTTTACAAAAAATACTTTGAATACTTGCTTATTTGATTGCTTGAGCTGCACTTGAAGACCTTGACTTGCACCAGCAAATCGCTCAAGAAATCGCTACAAAAATCCTATTAAGGTTTGGTTATCCAAGACATTCTCCATGAAAGACCTGGGAGAAGCAACCTACATCCTCGAGATTAAGATCTATAGAGATAGATCGAAATGGTTGCTTGGTCTTTCGCAGTCTACATATATAGACCGAGTGCTAAAGAGGTTTACCATGTTGGAATCCAAGAAAGGTTTCCTACCCATCAGGCATGGGGTACACCTTTCGAAGTCTATGTGTCCGCGCACAGAAGAAGAGAGGATTTTCATGAGTAAGATTCTCTATGCATCCGCAATAGGATCTATCATGTATGCTATGTTATGTACGAGACCCGATGTATCGTATGCTCTGAGTGTCACGAGCAGATACCAGTCTGATCAAGGAAAGGATCATTGGGTGGCTGTTAAGACGATCCTTAAGTACTTAAGAAGAACTAAGGATGTGTTCCTAATATATGGAGAAGGGGACATGGTGATACGCGGGTATACGGATGCCAGCTTCCAGACATACAAGGATGATTCTAGGTCTCAGTCTGGATACGTGTTCACCTTGAATGGGAGCGCAGTGAGTTGGAAAAGTTCCAAATAAGACACTGTAGTGGATTCTACCACTGAGGCAGAATACACTGCAGCAAAGGAAGCGATTTGGATCAAGAAGTTCATTTATGAACTTGGTGTGATTCCAGCCATTGTTGAAGCAATACCGGTCTACTGCGACAACAATGGAACAATTGCATAGGTGAAAGAGCCAACGTCTCATCAACAATCCAAACATGTGCTTCACCGCTATCATCTGATCAGAGAGATCATCAGTAGGAAGGAAATACAAATCGAGAAAATCCCCACTGAAAGGAACTTAGCGGATCCTTTGACTAAGGCATTATCTCAAAGTAAGTTTGAGGGTCATGTTAGAGCTTATGGTATTGGATATCGTAGTGATTGGCATTAGGCCAAGTGGGAGTTTGTTAGTAATATATGAGAGATGTCCTAAGGCAATCACCTTAAGTTTGAACCATTTATATGATAAATGAAGATTCACTATTTGAGTATACATGTTTTCATGTATTTGATTAGATCTTAAACTCATTTACTGAATGTCCACGATACGATTCACAGCATGAGAGAATTTGTGATTGGATCACAACTAGTGAGTATCTCTACATGTGTAACTGTGATGTATCGGAATTATCCCTAGTCGATGAATTGATGGATTTGGACACCATTGATTCTGTCGAGACTAGCACGAGGTATACTCCTTGGTGTATCCAAGCAGCTGATTCTCACTAGCTGGAGACATTGTGATGTCCGGAGTTAATCGTGGATGCTAGTTATGGTAACTAGTTCATTGGAGTGACCAGCCGTAAGACTTCATATGGTTCTCTGCATATATAGATATGTCAATGAAGTTCTTACTGTAGCTTATGTGCGATGTTCCTTTGACTTGCGGTATTCAAGTCATCTTGATCATGAAGACTTATGCTTTGACATCTTAAGCAAGCATCTCTGAGGAGATGTGGACCCGGGATGATTGGGTATAAGTCGAAGTGATCGAAGGTGTTTGAATAGCCTATAAAGGACTCACCACTCCTTGCGAGGAGATGTATACCCATAGCCTCTCGTTGGATTGTTACTAAAGTCTTTGGCCAAAGCATTACATGTTTAGAGTAAGGTACTCTTCGATACATGTGCAATAACTAGAATCCGTAGGACGAGGAAATGATACTTGGGCTAGGTGTGACGTAGTCAGTCTAGTGGGGACTGACACTATAGACCATGTCCTGAACCAAGTGGGTATAAGATGACTGAAGGGAATGGGGCACGATTCATTCGAGCTGCTGAAGGGTTTCAGAAATAGTTTTGGATCAACCGTTGATCTTTTCGGTTAATTGGGGATCATGATGTACTACTAGGTGCCACTCATGATCGTTCTATAATTAATGGTTAATTATATACGACCAACATAAATCGAGAACCTATTTGGTCACACGCACAACGAGCGTAATCCGAAGGATTTAAAACGAGCTTGAAAATGAGATTCTCAGACCGAGAGAAACTAGGTTTGGTTGGACCAAACAAGAAACGAGCATGAAATCATTTCAGTCGCAATGGAAGCATGGATGGGACGTGTCTTATGAAGACATAATAGACGAACCAAAATGGTTTGGTTCTAATCCAACGGAGGAGAATAAACCAAAGGGGTTTGGTTTGTTTTAAATGAATGAATCAAAGTTGGTTCGGTTCATTTTAACTTAAAATAAACCATTAAGAGAATTTGTTCTCTATAAAATAGGGCTTAAGGGTTTTTGTTAAACCCTAATCAAAAGCCCTAACCTAATTGTGGCCGCCCAACCTCTCCCTCCTCTCCATCTAGTCGGCGCCAACTCCTTGTCGCCGCCCAACTCCTCCAACAGGAGACCAGCTACTGCCGTCTTCTCCACTTGCCGGCGTCGAGCTGCTGCTGGAGGAACTCCGGTGATCATCCTTGGCTCCGGCGACAAGGTGAGCACATTGCTTTCCTTATTTGGCCGGCGCAAGGTCTCCACCAAAGCTGTCCAGTTTTCTAGACAGCTTGTTTCCCTCTTGTCGGAGCGTCATTTGGACGACGTTTGGAGCTCCGACAGTGCCTTCCTTACCGGGGATTCGATCTCCGGTAATCCTCATAGGTGGAGGACGAAGGATTCGTCAAACGGTTGACGAATACCTCTCCGGAGAAGCGAGGTTTTGAGGACTCATTTTGGATCCGAATTTTGATTTGGATCGTGATCTTCTCTCGATCACGTCATCTTCAACACGAGGCTAGTAACCCGTATGAAGACGAGGCTCGTGACTTAGTGAAGTCATCCCGAAGATACTCGACGTGGATACGGATAGAGAAGATTCTAGCGAGAATCGTTCCGGTTGATGTCTTTCCCGCTACACGTGATACGTCAGGTATACGTAGTGTAAATTTCCTTTTATTACAAAATTTGAATTTATGGTTATATCTACACATGTTGTACTATGCATGCATGTGATGTGTGTGTTGTAATAAATTAGATTTATTATTTTATTTCTTCCACTGTGCACATGTTTACGAAACATGTTCAAACACACACTCGCCGCGGTGCCGGAAACCCAACATATAACCTACCTGATAGGTTTTGGGAAGAAGCTGTTAGTACGGCTTTGTTATGTCAAAAATAGAATTCTTATGGTAATGAGGCACCTTAAGACCTCATACGAAATCTACCATGACAAAGTATCTAACATTAAATACTTTAGAGTATTTGGATGTAAGGTACATATCCTAAACACTAAGGACTACCTAGGAAAGTTCACATCCATAACCTCCATCGGTATCTTCCTAGGATACTCAACTATAAGTAGAGCCTATAGGGTATATAACAATGACACCCTTAAAATTGAGGAAACAATTAATGTAGTATTCAACGAAGGACATGAACCTACAAAACCCGTAGTAAAACCAACTAGCGAACCAATTCATACTAGACTCGACTCTGACCTTTAAATCGAGTCTAGTATTAATCCTAATCCGAGCCAGTCTAGGATTCAATCGAGTCATCCTATCGACCAAGTGATAGGTGTTGGGATGTATACTGAAAGCCTAGCTCTTTGGTATGAACATTTTATTTTGAAATAAGAATCACATGATCATTGTTTGCACTTTATATTTATATATGTGCATATTGTCTAATACTTTACATTGTAGATAACATGGTGCTTGGGTGTGGCACAGAAGATCATGTTATCAGTCCCTTGTAGAGTATAAGTAGAGGCTCACAACCAAGATGGTTTTGGACAAACCATTGGCATGGTTGTAGTGTAGCTTGGTATTGTTTTATCTTGAACATAGAGTTACACTAGTACACCTCGGTGTATTGAGCAGGACCGACATAGAGGTGATTCAATTTATTGTTGACTACATAATTGAATCGGACCTCGGATATTATGTTGTACATACTCTTAATCCCGATATAATAACGGGCACATGTACTTAATATTTATTTCTTTGATTTACCAGAGGGTGAGATTTATATGGATTAAATCAATATGCCCGGTAAGTTGGGAAATGATATTATTTACATGGTGTGCCGTTGATTATAGGAGGAAACCATGTCATATATATTAGGTTGATGATGTCCCGTTGAGGAGCTCATAAGGTTCATCATGTAAACCCTGCAGGTTGACTTAGTCAACATGATGATAAGGTTGAGTGGTACTACTCGAGGAGTTAGATGTTAATTGATTGATGGTCAGTAAATCAATCAATTGACGGACATTAGATATCTTAAACATGGGGAGATGGATGTACAAATAATATATGGAGCCCATATTAATTTATGGGGGTTGGTGAGGTAGTTCGATGATGATCCTCTAGTGGAATGGAACATCATTGATGGATCAAGTTTGTGTGGTTCCGATCCATCGGGTGGCCAAGACCCAACTCCTCCTCATGGTCCCTATCGTAGCCTAATATAAACCTCATGAAGTCTAGATCAAATGATGGAAAACAAATCTCTAGATCCGACGGTTGGGATTAAATCCCTAGAACCGACGGTGGAGATTAAATCTCTAGATCCGACGGTTGGGATTAAATCCCTAGAACCGAGGGTTGAGATTAAATCTCTAAATCCGACGGTTAGGATTAAATCCCTAGAACCGACGGTTGAGATTAAATCTCTAAATCCGACGGTTAGGATTAAATCCCTAGAACCGACGGTTAAGATTAAATCTCTAGATCCGACGGTTGAGATTAAAACCCTAGAACCGACGGTTGAGATTAAATTTCTAAATCCGACGGTTGAGATTAAAACCCTAGAACCGACGGTGGAGATTAAACCAAGGCCTAAACCTAACTCTATATATAAGGGAGCATGGGTTGGGCGGCAACGAAGTTTTTTGAATGGATGATGGAAATTAGGGTTTAGCCTCTCTTTGCTTGGGCGGCAAGTAACCCTAAGGAGGAAACCCTAATTAGGGTTTTGGCTCCTTGGGTTGGGCGGCCAAGGTGAGGAAAGAAGGGTGGACGGCAACTTGAGGAAGATCTCTTCTTCTTCCTTGAAGGTGGCTAGCTCCTAGATATCTTCTCTCCACTATGGTTGAGCGGCAAGAAACCCTAAGGAAGAAACCCTAATTTGATTAGGGTTTGGTTCCTTTGCATGGGCGGCCAAGGTTTGGGAAAGAAGATGGGCGGCAACAAGTGGAAGATGAGTTTCTTCTTCTTCCTAAGGCATGGCCGGTCCCTTCCTTCTACCCTCTACCTTGGTCGGTCCATACTCTATCCTTCTTCCCCTCTTCCATGGCCGGCACATAGAAGATGGTTTTCAATGAGATTAGGGTTTGGTTGGGTGGCTAGGGTTTGGAAGTTGGAGTGGGCGGCAACTATAGGAGAAGTTCTCTTCTTATTCCTAAGGTGTTGCCGAAACCTATCTCTATTCCTTCTACCTTGGTCGGGGCTCAACCGAATTCCCTTTCTCCTCTTCATTCCATCTTGGCCGGCGTCACCAAAACTAGGGTTTGTCCCTAGTTCGGTTCCTTGGTTGTTTCCATTATGTTCTCTCTATTCTTGGGGCCAGCGGCATCAACCCTTTTGTGGATTGGTGGTTGGCTCAAGCAAGAAGGGAAAGAGAGTTCTTCTTTCTTTGGATTGAAGAAGATCTAGGATGCTTCAACTTGTGGAGGATCTTCGCCCACACGAAGTCTACAAGGAGGTTAGGACATACGATAGAAGATCAAGAGGTATAAAAGTTTTATAACTTTTATTATTGTTCTTTGCATGTTCTTATATGATATGCTAGCTTATGTTCTTTATGTTAGTATATGTTGATTATACTAGTTTACATTTGCATGTATTTGTATAATCATGGACCCCGATAAGAAACACAAAAACCGGCGATCCGTCCGTCGTCTCTTCCGCTGCTAACCGACTAGAAGAGCTTGGTTGCTTGAACAACTAGTTTGTTCAAGCGATCACTCAAGTCGTTAGCATGACGATGAATTGGTTGTGCTTAGGAAACTCATCCCATCCGGATTAGTTTTCATTAGTGAAAATTTTAATCCGAGGACATGGGAGCCGATGAGCATTCCGAGGATTAGCACATCACCAACAAATGGTATCAGAGCCACGGTTTCCGGTTTTGTGTGTTTTGGATTCGGTTACTTTCATGCACATATCATATATTGAGTATGCCGGATAATAGTAGGATGTGCGTAGGCTAACTTTTTGGTTGCAGGCATAAGATCCGACTATTATGGCTATATGTGTGTATGTGGTTGTTTGTGTGTGATTGTATGTATATTATTTGAATCCTCGGGGTTGACGAGGCTAAATTAGTATTTAATTTTTGTAATTGAATACGACATTGTTTAGCCACTCTTTATTTTATTTTACTTTCGATCTAGATTTCATGTACACTCCCTCGTGGAGTATAGGATCGATGGATGTAAAATAAAATAGGTTTTATTCTCGGCTCGGATCTCCGGATGGCTCGTACATGGCGTAGGAGGAGCGGACGAGGTGGCGACACGACGGGACGCATATTGAAGAACAATGCCATAATAGTTGGAAAAATTCTGATTTTTCCATATTTATTGTTGATTTGTTTTATATGCATGTTGTGTGTGCTTGAAAATTCCTCATTTTCAATTTACTAAGTGGGAGAGGGATATTTTAATTAATTCCCGCGGCCTCCATTACAATTTGACATGTGATGCAACAAACTTGCGCGTCGGCTCTGAGTGCCTTCCTCCCCATCGGATGAGTTTTTTTGCGGATCACTAGGTCAAATAATGGTTATAGAAAATTATTTAGGAGCGTGTGTACTTCCCCATCGGTAAGGCACATAATCCGAGATAATTCCCTTAGTATCGTGTAATGGTGCACACTTAGATGCAAATAAAAAGTATCCTCCCCATCGGAGTCACTGCTTTTATTTGTAGGGCCAAAGAGGAACCAACTATTAATTTTATTTGTCAAAAAGTAAAGTTGACAAGATAATAAAATTAATGGGTAAAACCTCCTCTTACAAATGTAGAATTCGTATACGTCCACACTATCGTGGCATGCGATATTCTCGGTGTTGGTTGATTTCGGAATTTTTTTGTTTTGAGGAATCAATAATATTTGAAATCTAAAGTTTTGATCATTGTGATTCTTAGGATTTTCAAAATGACTTTCAGTCCACTTATTTTGATACTAAAGGAAATAAACTTACTGTACCCAAATTATATTGATTGGAAATGAATCCAAATATTGTCTTATCTGCTAGTATGCACTCTTCGAAGAGTATCCTCAAGCCATGGTTGCTCAAAAAGGTTTCTACTTCTAAGCCGAAAGGCAAAAAGAAGGAGAAACAAGGTGGAGCAAATGTGGTGGAGGATCTCAGGGAGGAGTGAAGAAGCTGAAAGGCAAGTACTTCACTTACAAGCAGGATGGACATTGGAAGGAGGACTGTCCCAATCCAAAACAGAACAAAAGTATATCTTTTGGTCTAGTCGTTGTAACATGGTTAGCGGTGTTATCTACCGGCACCTGGTGTGTAGATACGAGAGCCACTAATCATGTCTGTAATACTTTGCAGGGGTTCCAGGAAACCCGACGACTAGCTAAAGGGGATATTACCATTTACTTGGGCAATGCCATGAAGATGGTGGCTATTGCAGTGGGAGATGTTTTATTTATCTTTTGAGAAAAATAAAGGTTTTGGTTCTTAAGAATTTCCTTTATGTACCCTTATTTAGAAAGAATTGATTTCGGTTTCTAAATAGTTTTTGGATGGATAATCTATTTCTTTTCATGACAGATTTGTTATAAAAGGAATAGGGACATTATCTATTCAGGTGCATAGATAGGAAATTTATAACTTGAACCACAAGCTCCCACGGTGCAAATAGAAGTTAATAACTCATCTTCTAATTCCAATAAGAGAAAAGAACCTTCAAAAATGAACCAAACATATCTTTTGGCATCTTAGGCTTAGTCACATTAACCTAAGCAGAATTCAATAGGTTGATAGCTGATGGACCTTTGGGTTCATTAGTGGTGGAGGATCTCCCAACCTGTGAATCTTGCTTGGAGGGTAAGATGACCAAGAGGCCTTTTAAGGCCAAGGGGTATAGAGCCAAAGATGTGTTAGAAATGGTTCATTCTGATTTGTGAGGTCCTATGACTATCTAGGCAAGAGGTGGTCTTGAATATTTTGTCTCTTTTATAGACAATTATTCAAGATATGGATGATACTACGATCTGATCATGGTGGTCAGAACCTCTTGGGATAGTATAAGAACTACTTATCAGAGGTTGGGATTCAATCCCAATTGACTGCACCTGGTACACCCCAGCAGAATGGTGTAGCGGAGCGAAGGAATAGGACTCTTATGGAGATGGTTAGATCGATGATGAGTTACTCTAACTTGTTTTATAGTCCTAGAGATCAGAGGGTGATCGTTAACACGAACGCCAGATTTTTAGAGGAAGACTATGTGATGAGCCACAAGCCCAAGAGTAAAATTGTTCTGGAGGAGTTAAAAGGGGAGTCACTTCTTTAGTACCACTGATACAAGAGGACATACCACATGTCACTGCACTGCGTGTCACAGAGGATACACAGAAGATACCTCATCGTAGTGGGAGGGTTGTTAGACAACCTCTTAGATTCATGTTTTTGGACAAATCTTCTGATTTGGTCCCTAGCAAACATGAACCTGATCCCTAGACATACGACGAGGCAATCCAAGATATAAATACAGCATCTTTGTAAAGTGCAATGAATACTGAGATTGAATCTATGGATTCAAGACAGGTCTGGGAGCTCTTATGTATAGCAACTCATATGGATTATGAGGTGTGAAAGATGGATGTCAAGACAACATTCCTTAGTGGAAGTCTTGAGGAATCCATCTACATGAAGTGACCAGGGGGATTCATTGCTAAGGGCAAAGAGCGTATTGTATATAAGCTTAATCGGTCCGTTAATGGACTGAAACAAGCTTTGAAGTCTTGGGACATCCGCTTTCAGGAAGTAAATCCAGTCTTATGGATTTATTCAATGTTCGGATGAGTCTTGTGTATATCAGAGATGTGACAGAAACGTAGTGGTATTTTTGTACTATACGTAGATGATATTTTGGTGGTTGGCGACAACATCGAAGTGTTATCAGACGTAAGGGTATGGTCGTCCAAACAGTATGATATGAAAGACTTGGGAGAAGTGGGTCACAACCTTGGGATCAAGGTTGTTGTGCTTATCCCAAGCTTCATACATAGACATGGTTTTGGATCGTTTTAGCATACAAAACTCCAAGAAGGGTTTTTCTACCCTTCAGGCATGGAGTCCCTTTATCTAAGCAGATGTGTCCTAGATCATCTGAAAAGATAGAGGAGACATAGGCAGTTTCTTATGCTTCGGCGGTAGGAAGCCTAATGTATGCTATGTACGAGACCAGATATCTGCTTTGCCGTAGGCATGGTCAGCAGATATCAGAGTAATCCAGGATAGGGACATTGGACTGCAGTTAAGCATATATTGTAGTGTCTGAGAAGGACTAGGGATTATATGCTAGTTTACCGGGCAGACCAATTACTCTCTGTCGGTTACATGGATTCTGATTTCCAATCATATAGGGATAACAGTAAGTCTACCTCAGGTTTTGTGTTTACTTTTGGAGGTGGAGCCATAGTATGGAAGAGTGTCAAGCAGAAATGCCTGGCGGACTCTACCATGGAAGTTGGGTATGTGGCAGCCCCTGTGGCGGCCAAAGAAGTTGTATGGCTCAGGAACTTCCTGATGGACTTGGATGTGATTCCTGGTTTGCCGAGAACTATCACAATTAATTGTGATAATAATAGTGTAGTTGCAAACTAGAAGGAACCACGAGCCCATAAGGCTAGTAAACACATAGAGTGCAAGTACCACCTGATACGAGAAATCGTAAAGGAGGAAGAAGTTGCTGTCGCCTAGATTGCATTAGAGGATGACCTGGTAGACCCTTTCACTAAGGCCCTTCTAGCGAGAGCTTTGATAGGCATGTGGAGGGAAGGGGAATCAGATGTATGGCAGTATGAGGACAGCATAGTCTTTTAGTATAAGTGGGAGATTGTTGGGATGTATACTGAAAGCCTAGCTCTTTGGTATGAACATTTTATTTTGAAATAAGAATCACATGATCATTGTTTGCACTTTATATTTATATATGTGCATATTGTCTAATACTTTACATTGTAGATAACATGGTGCTTGGGTGTGGCATAGAAGATCATGTTATCAGTCCCTTGTAGAGTATAAGTAGAGGCTCACAACCAAGATGGTTTTGGATAAACCATTGGCATGGTTGTAGTGTAGCTTGGTATTGTTTTATCTTGAACATAGAGTTACACTAGTACACCTCAGTGTATTGAGCAGGACTGACATAGAGGTGATTCAATTTATTGCTGACTACATAATTGAATCGGACCTCGGATATTATGTTGTACATACTCTTAATCCCGATATAATAACGGGCACATGTACTTAATATTTATTTCTTTGATTTACCAGAGGGTGAGATTTCTATGGATTAAATCAATATGCCCGGTAAGTTGGGAAATGATATTATTTACATGGTGTGCCGTTGATTATAGGAGGAAACCGTGTCCTATATATTAGGTTGATGATGTCCCCTTGAGGAGCTCATAAGGTTCATCATGTAAACCCTGCAGGTTGACTTAGTCAATATGATGATAAGGTTGAGTGGTACTACTCGAGGAGTTAGATGTTAATTGATTGATGGTCAGTAAATCAATCAATTGACGGACATTGGATATCTTAAACATGGGGAGATGGATGTACAAATAATATATGGAGCCCATATTAATTTATGGGGGTTGGTGAGGTAGTTCGATGATGATCCTCTAGTGGAATGGAACATCATTGATGGATCAAGTTTGTGTGGTTGCGATCCATCGGGTGGCCAAGACCCAACTCCTCCTCATGGTCCCTATCGTACCCTAATATAAACCTCATGAAGTCTAGATCAAATGATGGAAAACAAATCTCTAGATCCGACGGTTGGGATTAAATCCCTAGAACTGACGGTGGAGATTAAATCTCTAGATCCAACGGTTGGGATTAAATCCCTAGAACCGACGGTCGAGATTAAATCTCTAAATCCGACGGTTAGGATTAAATCCCTAGAATCGACGGTTGAGATTAAATCTCTAAATCCGATGGTTAGGATTAAATCCCTAGAACCGACGGTTAAGTTTAAATCTCTAGATCCGACGGTTGAGATTAAAACCCTAGAACCGACGGTTGAGATTAAATTTCTAAATCCGACGGTTGAGATTAAAACCCTAGAACCGACGGTGGAGATTAAACCAAGGCCTAAACCTAACTCTATATATAAGGGAGCATGGGTTGGGCGGCAACGAAGTTTTTTGAATGGATGATGGAAATTAGGGTTTAGCCTCTCTTTGCTTGGGCGGCAAGTAACCCTAAGGAGGAAACCCTAATTAGGGTTTTGGCTCCTTGGGTTCGGCGGCCAAGGTGAGGAAAGAAGGGTGGGCGGCAACTTGAGGAAGATCTCTTCTTCTTCCTTGAAGGTGGCTAGCTCCTAGATCTCTTCTCTCCACTATGGTTGGGCGGCAAGAAACCCTAAGGAAGAAACCCTAATTTGATTAGGGTTTGGTTCCTTTGCATGGGCGGCCAAGGTTTGGGAAAGAAGATGGGCGGCAACAAGTGGAAGATGAGTTTCTTCTTCTTCCTAAGGCATGGCCGGTCCCTTCCTTCTACCCTCTACCTTGGTCGGTCCATACTCTATCCTTCTTCCCCTCTTCCATGGCCGGCACATAGAAGATGGTTTTCAATGAGATTAGGGTTTGGTTGGGTGGCTAGGGTTTGGAAGTTGGAGTGGGCGGCAACTATAGGAGAAGTTCTCTTCTTATTCCTAAGGTGTTGCTGGAACCTATCTCTATTCCTTCTACCTTGGTCGGGGCTCAACCGAATTCCCTTTCTCCTCTTCATTCCATCTTGGCCGGCGGCACCAAAACTAGGGTTTGTCCCTAGTTCGGTTCCTTGCTTGTTTCCATTATGTTCTCTCTATTCTTGGGGCTGGCGGCATCAACCCTTTTGTGGATTGGTGGTTGGCTCAAGCAAGAAGGGAAAGAGAGTTCTTCTTTCTTTGGATTGAAGATGATCTAGGATGTTGTAGGGGGATCGATTGGCCGGCTAGAGGGGGTGAATAGCCCTCGTAAGTTGTATGTCGTAATTCGTTCGTTCTCGTGTACTTGTCTACAATTTTCATTAATATACGCAGCAGAATAACAATAGAAATAACAACAACACAAGCACAATCAATACACAAGAATATACGTGGTTCGGAACCAAATGGTTCCTACTCCACGGGTGAGCTCCTCGAGCTCTAGTTATGCGCACGGCACTAACTAAACTCCTTCTCGACTACACGTCGGAGGTGGAGAAACCTCTCACAAGTTATTACAACAAGTAATATGAAATACAACAAGAAATACAAAGACAATACAAAAGAAAACTTTTAAACAATTGCTTTGATCGCTTTCTTGTTGCTTGCTTTTGCTTGCTCTTGATGGTCTGGAATGCAATAGCAATTCCCCTCCAAAGTCACCTCAAAAGACTTCACGAAATCCTCCAACTCGTGCTCCATTTATAACCTGCATCAAGCTATTTTCGCGCCTAGCAGTCGACTGCCAAAAGGCTCCAGTCGACTGCCCCTGTAGCCGTTGTCTCACAACGGCCAAATCCACGTCGGACAAGTTCCAACGGATCACCTACCAGTCGACTAGTGACCCAGTAGTCGACTGCCCAGTCGGCTACGGAGCATTCTGTGCTCGTGACACTCCCATCAGTTGACTGCCATCCCTCGGCAGTCGACTTCTGTCGACTTCAGTCAACTTCCAGTCCATGGCAGTCGACTGCCAAGCACAAAACCCTAGCCTTACACCAGTCGAACTCTAGTCAACTTAGACCAGTCGAACCGGCACCTATGCCAGTCGACTGACGTCGGGCAAAACCTCAAACACCAAGTTGTTTGAGCATCCGACCGTCGGGTAAACCCTCAAACATAAAGTTTGAGCCTCCGACACTCAGTCTTAGCCACTTGGCCAAGTCCACCTTATCCCTCATGGAGTTCCCCACCAAAGCTCTCTTCCCTCGGCCTACGTCCCTCGGATGCGCCAAGCGCATGACTTCGCAATGCCATCATTCGCGTCTCATGCCCTAGAAGTATGCTTCCCTTGGGGCTCACTCCATTCGCTCCCCGTCCGGCGGTCCCTCGGATGCACCAAGCGCACGGCTTCGCAATGCCATCCTTCACCGACTCAAGTACCCCGAGCCTAGTGAACTTACCAAGTCCTTAAGACTTCCCATATGCACCAAGCGCACGGCTTCGCAATGCTTTGGATTTCCCATGCCAAGCACCAAGTGCACGGCTTTGCAATGCTTTGGACTTTCCCACACCAAGCTCCATGCTTGGATTTTCCATGCCAACACCATGTTGGACTTTCCCATGACAATTCCATGTCATGAGTTTTGTCTATCATAAAAATACCATCAAGGTACTGCTGGGCCGATTGCACCAATAATCTCCCCCTTTTTGATGATTGACAAAACTACAATCTCAAGTCTACCAATTCTCCCATATTGGCAATTCTCATATCCCAATGAGAATTCCAACGAACTCTAATTGGTAACTTGGTAACTTCTCTCCCTTTTTGACATTACATCAAAAAGGTCCTCCCCAAGGGTATGAATGTCTCATATCCCAATGAGATCTTACAATCTCTCCCTTGGAGGAACACATGCCTACAATCTTTCTAGTGATCCCATATCACTTAAAGAGAGGCAACCCAAATTTTCCTCCCATGAGGAAATACACATCCATCTTCCCATGATGGATACCTCCCCCTAGAGGCTTGCTCCCCCTTGACCATTGCACCAACAATGTCCTTAGAGAGTCCCTAAGCCAATAGGAACATTAACCAAATCAAAATTAAGGCAAAGTTCAACAATGAACTCTCTTCCACCTTAAAATTAATACTCACCCTCAACCCAACTCCTAATCCATATCCAATGGATTTTCACCCTCTCTAATGCTCTCCCAAGCATATCCTAGGGTTAGGAGTGGTTAGGGGACCTTAACCTAGCTGAACATGGGCCTAACCAACAAATCAAATCAAAAATCACGGTCACATTTATCACGATCATTGCTAATCCATGGCAATGAATCGATAATCAGATTTATAGCAAAGATTTTAAATGGATTTCTGAAATCCATAAGTAAATATACGTAATTTTAAAAATCTTGAAAATGCATACGTATAATACTTATCCTAAACACTATGGGTGAAAAATATTGGAAAATTATTTTACCCACTTAATTAGGAGATTGATACAAAGTTCAAAAGTTTAAGAAAAGCTTCATTAAAGAGCCATCTTTGTATCATCCCATTCAATGGTGATAGCTATCAAAAGATAGGCTTCACCAAGGTTTTTCAAAATGTTTTTCAAACCTTTATTTTCTTTTTCCTAAACATCTCACCAATATCTAGATGTGTAAAACACATACAAGTCAAATATCTTAGTGAGATGTGGGGTTTTTGTTCTTTATGTTCTCATGCATATTTCTAAGGCAACATAATTTGATTCCCTTCAAATTGTGCCATAGTCCTTAATTTCATTTTATTTAATGCATGATATAATTATGGCATAAATATGATATAGATAAAAACATATGCCAAAATCATGATGTCATGGCATGTGAATGAAACTTAAGCATACATGACATCTAAACATAAATCTAAACATGATCATAACATTTTTATAGATGAAAATGAAAATGATGTCATGACATGGCAAGGCAAATAAAGCATGGCAAGTAAAATATACTAAGGTATAGAATACCTAAGTGTTAAAATTAAATTGCCATTTCTAGGAATTAAATTCATTTTGCCTTAATGCCATTCATTTCCCTAGTGTGCCAAAAACCCAAAATGGCACACCAATACCTCTATTACCTAATTGTGCCAATTTAAATCATTTTTAACTTCTCAAACCATATTGGCACACCCTAATGTGTCAACTCACAATGGCTAGGTTAACCACCCATCCACTTAGGGTTGACACACCCTAACCCATTTAGCGTGAATCAATCACGCTCTTAGGAACCTAATATCTATTAGAGCTCCTTGGGTTAACAAGGTATTCCCTAGGAATAACTTCCCTAGATACCTTCCTAATGACCCTTTTAGGCTTTGAAGCCATAGTCTTTTGGGTCTTTCCTAGGTCAACTCTAGAGGTGACTCCTCCATTGACCTTCTTAGTGGCTACATTTGATTTCTTTGAGGTGTTAGCCACTAAACACATACCATGGCTAGACTTAGGGATGTCTTCCCTATTAGCCTTGGTTTTCCTAGACCTAGAAATAGTTCCATAATTAAATGGAACATTATGATAAGTCTTCTTGGGCTTAGGTTTGTCACCCAAACCTTCCTTGCCCTTAGACCGTTTTTGAACCTTAGGTCTTGACTTTTGGACATTTGACCCTAGAATTGAATTTTCTATGATTCTAAGGGCTTTCTCCATTCTCTCAAGTCTTGACCTCAAGACTTGGTTCTCTAGCTCTAATTTTCCCATTTTTGAATTTTCATTAGGTTTTTGGGAAAACCTCTTCTTCTTAGGCATGTGCCTAGACTTTTTGGAATTAATACCCAAATTTTCTTCTACTCTCCTAATTGACTCCCTAGGCAAGATATTTCTAGAATTATGAGTCCTAGGTTTGTTTTTAGTCATATGAACATGCTTGGCACCTAAGCAATAAACCTTATTATTTCTCCTAGCATGCTTTTCATTAATAATGGCAAGAGAACTAAAATAATTTTTGGCATGCTTTTTGACTTTAGGAATTAAAGGTGCATTAAGTAAATTTACCTTAGGGTTAGCTTTAGGAGCTCCCCCTACATGAGTTGCACATTCTTGCCCTTTCTTCCTTCCCCTAGGGCATTGGCTTCGGCAGTGTCCTTTTTGATTGCATTTGAAGCACACAATGTGCTCTTTGCTCTTGATTTTGGGAACACCGGCATCGTTTGACTTTGGGTTGACTTTTGGTGTCGATGCCTTCTTCTTAGCCAATTTAGGGCATTTGCTCTTCTAGTGCCCTTTCTCCCTACACTCAAAGCATATTATGTGTTTTTATTCAAAATAATAACACTTGAGTTACCTAGGGAGGTGGTGGAGGCCTCTTCACTTCTTCCGGAGGTAGAAGCTTCATCTTGATCTTTCTCCGGAGTAGAAACCCTTTCCTCCCCCTCAATGCTAGAGGTGGAGGTCTCCACCAAGTCATCCACATCTTCAAAGGTGGATGGTGATTCTTCTTCGGCATTCTCCTCTACTTGTGCCGATTGGGAATTTTCTTGGAATTTCATTACCTTATTCCATAATTCCCTTGAATCCCTATAATCACCCAATCTAGACCAAATAGTGTTAGGTAACAAATCACTAATCAATTTGATTACCTCAAGATTTGTCTTGAAATCCTTGACTTGGTCTTGGGTCCACCTTGACTTCTCAATTTGCTTGTTGTTTTTATCCCTAGGCATTTCAAAACCGTTTTCTATAATAATCATAAAATCAAAATCGGTTTCTAGGTATACCTCCATCCATTTTCTCCACCAAGCAAAATCTCCATCGAATTTCGGTGGATGGATGAAGCCGGCCATTTATAGTGCTCTCGCGGCGGTTAGTCCTTGAAGAGCGACCTCGGCTCTGATACCACTTGTAGGGGGATCGATTGGCCGGCTAGAGGGGGGTGAATAGCCCTCGTAAGTTGGATGTCGTAATTCGTTCGTTCTCGTGTGCTTGTCTACAATTGTCGTTAATATACGCAGCGGAATAACAATAGAAATAACAACAACACAAGCACAATCAATACACAAGCATATACGTGGTTCGGAACCAAATGGTTCCTACTCCACGGGTGAGCTCCTCGAGCTCTAGTTATGCGCACGACACTAACTAAACTCCTTCTCAACTACACGTCGGAGGTGGAGAAACCTCTCACAAGTTATTACAACAAGTAATATGAAATACAACAAGAAATACAAAGACAATACAAAAGAAAACTTTTACATAATTGCTTTGATCGCTTTCTTGTTGCTTGCTTTTGCTTGCTCTTGAAGGTCTGGAATGCAACAGCAATTCCCCTCCAAAGTCACCTCAAAAGCCTTCGCGAAATCCTCCAACTCGTGCTCCATTTATAACCTGCATCAAGTCATTTTGCGCCTAGCAATGATCGCCAAAAGGCTCGATCGACTACCCAGCTGATTGTCTCAAAACGGCCAGATCCACGTCGGACAAGTTCCAACGCATCACCTACGATCGGTGACCCGATGGTCGGCGCGATACCACTTCTGAGCATGCGTGCTCCACGACACTCCCATCGATCGCCATCCCTCGGCGATCGGCTGACATCGGCCGATCATTGCCAATCCATGGCAGTCCACTGCCAAGAACAAAACCCTAGCCTTACACCAGTCGAACTCTAGTCGATTTAGACCAGTCGAACCGGCACCTATGCCAGTCGACTGACGTCGGGCAAAACCTCAAACACCAAGTTGTTTGAGCATCCGACCGTCGGGTAAACCCTCAAACATCAAGTTTGGGCCTCCGACACTCAGTCTTAGCCACTTGGCCAAGTCCACCTTATCCCTCATGGAGTTCCCCACCAAAGCTCTCTTCCCTCGGCCTACGTCCCTCGGATACACCAAGCGCACGGCTTCGCAACGTCATCCTTCGCATCTCATGCCCTAGAAGTATGCTTCCCTTTGGGCTCACTCCATTCGCTCCCCGTCCGGCGGTCCCTCGGATGCACCAAGCGCACGGCTTCGCAATGCCATCCTTCACCGACTCAAGGACCCCGAGCCTAGTGAACTTACCAAGTCCTTAAGACTTCCCATATGCACCAAGTGCACGGCTTCGCAATGCATTTCTCACCAAGCACCAAGCGCACGGCTTCACAATGCTTTGGATTTCCCATGCCAAGCACCAAGCGCACGGCTTCGCAATGCTTTGGACTTTCCCACACCAAGCTCCATGCTTGGATTTTCCATGCCAACACCATGCTGGACTTTCCCATGACAATCCCATGTCATGAGTTTTGTCTATCATCAAAATACCATCAAGGTACTGCTGGGCCGATTGCACCAACAGATGCTTTAACTTGTGGAGGATCTTCGCCCACACGAAGTCTACAAGGAGGTTAGGACATACGATAGAAGATCAAGAGGTATAAAAGTTTTATAACTTTTATTATTGTTCTTTGCATGTTCTTATATGATATGCTAGCTTATGTTCTTTATGTTAGTATATGTTGATTATACTAGTTTACATTTGCATGCATTTGTATAATCATGGACCCCGATAAGAAACACAAAAACCGGTGATCCGTCCGTCGTCTCTTCCGCAGCTAACCGACTAGAAGAGCTTGGTTGCTTGAACAACTAGTTTGTTCAAGCGATCACTCAAGTCGTTAGCACGACGACGAATTGGTTGTGCTTAGGAAACTCATCCCATCCGAATTAGTTTTCATTAGTAAAAATTTTAATCCGGGGACATGGGAGCCGATGAGCATTCCGAGGATTAGCACATCACCAACAATAGGTGACCCTAACCCAAGTCATTCTAGGATTCAATCGAGTCATCGTATCGACCAAGTGATAGGTGATCCTAGCTTAGGGGTTTGAACTAGATCATCATATAGAAATCTTAGTCAAATCTCCTTAATTTCGAAAATCGAACCCAAGACCATTGAACAAGCTCTTCTTAATCCCGATTGGATTATTACAATGCAAGAAGAGCTAGCTCAATTTACTAGGAACGAAGTTTAGGAATTAGTACCACCACCTAAAGATAAATCAATTATTGGAACAAGGTGGGTCTTCCGAAACAAACTTGATGACAAAGGTGAAGTAGTTAGAAACAAAGCTAGATTGGTCGCGAAAGGGTTTAGTCAAGTAGAAGGGTTAGATGACGATGAAACCTATGACCCCATAGCTAGATTAGAATCCATCCGAATGTTGTTGGCATACGCTGCACATCAAGGATTTAAATTGTTTCAAATGGATGTCAAGTCAGTGTTTTTGAATGGACTTATTAAGGAAGAAGTGTATGTTAGTCAACCCCCAGGATTCGGAAGCTTAGATAAACCCGACCATGTGTTTAAACTCAAGAAAGCTTTATATGGACTAAAACAAGCTCCTAGAGCTTGGTATGAGAGGCTTTATGTATACCTTAAGTCTAAAGGGTTTAGCCAAGGCTTAGTCGACCCGACCCTTTTCATAAAATCCGTAGGCAAAGAAATTTTTATAGCCCACGTCTATGTAGATGACATAATATTTGGAATAACTAATTCAATCCTACTAAACGAATTCATTTCACTCATGGAAAGTGAATTTGAAATGAACTTAGTAGGGGAATTAAATCTCTTTCTAGGATTACAAATTAAACAAACTAAGGAAAGAATTTATTTACATCAACAAAAATATGCTAAGGAATTAATTAACTGATTCGGGATGCAAAATGCTAAAATCATTAATACACCTATGGCAACAAATGTTAATATAGGAGAAGATGTAGAAGGAAAATCTATTGACCTAAAATATTATAGGAGCGCAATAGGAAGTCTCCTTTACTTAACTACGAGTTGACCCGATATATTATTTACAGTAAGTATGTGCGCAAGGTTCCAAACCTGTGCTAAGGAATCTCACCTAACATTAGTTAAGTGTATCCTTAGATATCTAAAGGGCACACTAAGCGTAGGTATTTGGTATCCTAGATCTACCGAGTTCGAACTAATCGACTACTCCGACTCGGATTATGCCGGTAGGAAACTCGATAGAAAGAGCACGAGTGGTTATTGTCAACTTCTCGGCTCAAGTCTAGTGAGTTGGTGCAATATGAAGCAACACTGTGTTGCCTTATCTACTACCGAAGCCGAATACGTCGCGATGGGTGAGTGTGTGGCTCAACTTCTTTGGATGAAGCACACTCTCCAAGACTTTAACTTAAACTTCAACAATATTAAAACTTACATAGATAATATTAGCTCAATCAACTTAACCAAAAATCTCATATGCCACTCTAGGACCAAACATATAGAGGTGAAACACCACTTTATTCGAGAACATGTAGCTAACAGAACCATACAACTCAAATATGTGGAATCAAAGTCGAATATGTTAGTAATATGTGAGAGATGTCCTAAGGAAATTGTCTTATGTTTGAACCATTTATATGATAAATGAAGATTCACTATTTGAGTATACATGTTCCCATGTATTTGATTAGTTCTAAACTCATTTACTGAATGTCCACGATAGGATTCACAGCATGAGAGAATTTGTGATTGGATCACAACTAGTGAGTATCTCTACATGTGTAATTGTGATGTATCAAAATTATCCCAAGTCGATGAATTGTTGGATTAGGACACCATCAAATCTGTTGAGACTAGCACGAGGTATACTCCTTGGTGTATCCAAGCAGCTGATTCTCACTGGCTGGAGACATTGTGATGTCTGGAGTTAATCGTGGATGCTAGTTATGGTAACTAGTTCATTGGAGTGACCAGCCGTAAGACTTCATATGCTTCTCTGCATATATAGATATGTCAATGAAGTTCTTACTGCAGCTTAAGTGTGATGTTCCTTTGACTTGTGGTATTCAAGTCATCTTGATCATGAAGACTTATGCTTTGAAATCTTAAGCAAGCATCTCTGAGGAGATGTGGACCCGAGATGATTGGGTATAAGTCGAAGTGATCGAAGGTGTTTGAATAGCCTATAAAGGATTCACCACTCCTTGCGAGGAGATGTATACCCATGGTCTCTCGTCGGATTGTTACTAAAGTCTTTGGCCAAAACATTACATTTTTAGAGTAAGGTACTCTTGGATACATATGCAGTAACTAGAATCCGTAGGACGAGGAAATGATACTTGGGCTACGTATGACGTAGTCAACCTAGTGGGGACTGACACTATAGACCATGTCCTGAACCAAGTGGGTATAAGATGAGTGAAGGGAATGTGGAACGATTCATTGTAGCTGCTGAAGGGTTTCAGAAATAGTTCTGGATCAACCGTTGATCTTTTCGGTTAATTGGGGATTATGATGTACTACTAGGTGCCACTCATGATCATTCTATAATTAATGGTTAATTATAGATGGCCATCATAAATCGAGAACCTCTTTGTCCACACGCACAACGAGTGTAATCCAAAGGATTTAAAACAAGATTGAGAATGAGATTCTCAGACCGAGAGAAACTAGGTTTGGTTGGACCAAACAAGGAGCGAGCATGAAATCGTTTCAGTTGTAATGGAAGCATGGATGGGCCGTGTCTTATGAAGACATGATGGATGAACCAAATTGGTTTGGTTCTAATCCAATGGTGGAGAATAAACCAAAGGGGTTTGGTTTGTTTTAAACGAATGAACCAAAGTTGGTTCGGTTCGTTTTAACTTAAAATAGACCAACATAGTTTGGTTTATTTTAACTTAAGTTATTGGAGCAGGTTAACAGGTTTTGGTTATGAATCAATAACCGTTAGGAGAATGTGTTCTCTATAAAAACACGGCTTAAGGGTTTTTTCAAAAACCCTAAGGGAATAAGCCATTGAGTTGCCGCCCAAAAACCCTAGCTCCTCTTTTGTTGTTGCCGCCCAACATTGTGTTGCCGCCAACTTCATGGAGTTGTTGCAACCTCCTTGCCGCCGGACAACCACCTGCTGTCGCCGGCCACTTGCTACTGCCGGTGATCCACCGGCGACCCTCCTTGGCTCCGATGACCAAGGACTAGTCGGCCCTCTTCCCTTTGGCCGACGCTAACTCCTCCACCAAGCTGTCCAGTTTTCTGGACAGCTTGTTTCCTTCGTGTCGGAGCATCGTTTGGACGACGTTTGAAGCTTGACAGCGGCTACTTTGCCAGGGATTCAATCTCCGGTAATCCTCATAGGTGGAGGACGAAGGATTCATCAAACGGTTGACGAATACCTCTCCGGAGATGCGAGTTTTTGAGGACTCGTTTTGAATCCGAATTTTGATTCGGATTGTGATCTTCTCTCGATCACATCATCTTCGACACGGGGCTAGTGACTCGTACGAAGATGAGGCTCGTGAATTTGTGAAGTCATCCCGAAGATACTCGGAGTGGATACGGATAGAGGTGATTCTAGCGAGGATCGCTCCGATTGATGTCTTTCCCGCTACACGTGATACGTAAGGTATACATAGAATAAATTTCCTTTTATTGCAAAATTTGAAACTACGATTATGTCTACACATGTTGTACTATGCATGCATGTGGTGTGTGTGTTGTAATAAATTAGATTTATTATTTTTATTTCTTCCGCTATGAACATGTTTACGAAACATGTTCGAACACACACTCGCTGCGGTGCCGAAAACTCAACTGAATCTAGCGGACCTATTTACCAAACCTTTACCCGAAGCCAAATTTGTTGGTGCAATCAGCCCAGGTTGACTCGAGCAATACCTTGATAGTGTTTTGATGATAGACAAAACTCATGACATGGGATTGTCATGGGAAAGTCCAACATGGTGTTGGCATGGAAAATCCAAGCATGGAGCTTGGTGTGGAAAATTCCAAAGCATTGCGAAGTCGTGCGCTTGGTACTTGGTGAGAAATGCATTGTGAAGTCATGCGCTTGGTGCATGTGGGAAGTCTTGAGGACTTGGCAAGTTCACTAGGCTCGGGGTCCTTGAGTCGGTGAAGGATGACATTGCGAAGCCGTGTGATTGGTTCATCCGAGGGACCACCGGACGGGGAGCGAATGGAGTGAGGCCCAAGGGAAGCATACTTCGAGGGCATGAGATGTGAAGGATGGCGTTGCAAATTCATGCTCTTGGTGCATCCGAGGGACGTAGGCCGAGGGAAGAGAGCTTCGGTGGAGAACTCCATGAGGGATGAAGTGGACTCGGCCAAGTGGCTAAGACTGAGTGTCGGAAGCTCAAACAACCTTGTGTTTGAGGTTTTACCCAACATCAGTCGACTGGCATAGGTGCCATTCGACTGCTCTAAGTCGACTAGGGTTTGACTGGTGTTAGACTTGCAGTTTTATGCTTGGCAGTGGACTGCCATGGACTGGCAATCGACTGCCGAGGGATGGCAGTCGACTCGTGAGCATAGAACGCTCCGTAGCTAACTGGGCAATCGACTACTAGGTCACCAGTCGACTGATGGGCATCATCAGTCGACTGGTAGGTGATCCGTTGGAACTTATCCAACGTGGATCTGGCCGTTGTGAGACAACGGCTATAGGGCAATGATCGGGTCTTTTGGCGATCATGATCAAGCGAAAACAGCTTGATGCAGGTTATAAATGGAGCTCAAGTGGGAGGATTTTGCCAAGACTTTAAGGAAGCGATTGGAGGGGAATTGCTGCTACATTCCAGTCCTTCAAGAGCCATCCAAAGCAAGCAACAAGAAAAGGTTCAAAGCAAAGAGTTGTAAAGCGTTCTTTACTTGTATTTCTTATGTCTTTGTATTTCTTGTAGTATTACTGTTGTAATAGCTTGTACGAGGTTTCTCCACCTTTGACGTGTAGTCTAGAAGGAGTTTAGTTAGTGTCGTGCACATAACTAGAGCTCAGAGAGCTCACCCGTGGAGTAGGAACCATTCGGTTCCGAACCACGTATATCGTGTGTGTTTGCGTATGCTTGTATTGTTGTTAGTATTATTATTGTTTCTATTGTTTCCACTGCGCTAACAACAATCTAGACGAGCAACGCAAGAAGAACGAACATATTCCATCATACGATGATTAAGGGCTATTCACCCCCCTCTAGTCGGCCAACACATTCATATCGATCCCCTACAAGTGGTATCAGAGCAAAGGAGCTTGTCGAGGACTAACCGCCGACACAAGCACTACAAGATGGCCGGCTACAACATCTAACCACCAAAATTTGAAGGAGATTTTCTATGGTGGAGAAGAAAAATGGAGCTATATCTCGAAACCGACTTTGATTTTATGATTAGTGTAGAAAATGGTTTTGAGATGCCTAGGGACAAAGACAACAAGCCAATTGAGAAGTCAAGGTGAACCCAAGACCAAATTAAGGACTTCAAGACAAATCTCGAGGTAATAAAATTTTTTAGTGATTTGTTACCTAATCATATTTGGTCTAGATTGGGTGACTATAGGGATGCAAAGGAATTATGGGATAAAGTAATGAAATTCCAAGAAAATTCCCAACCGGCAGAAGTAGAGGAGAATGACGAGAAAGAAGCACCCATCACATTTGAAGATGTTGATGATTTGGTGGATACCTCTACCTCTAGCATCGAGGGGGAGGAAAGGATTTCCATTTCGGAGCAAGATCAAAATGAAGCTTCTACCTCCAGAAGAAGTGAAGAGGCCTCCACCACCTCCTTAGGTAACTCAAGTGTTGTGATTTTAAATAAAGATCATATAATATGCTTTGAGTGTAGGGAGAAAGGGCATTACAAAAGTAAATGCCCAAAATTGGCTAAGGAAAAGACATCGGCACCAAAAGTCAAAGGATGTCGGAGTCCCCACAATCAAGAGCAAAGAGCACATTATGTGCTTCAAATGCAACCAACGGGGACATTACCGAAGCCAATGCCCTAGAAACATGTGCACACTAACGAGGAGTGTTTTTAGTGCTTTGCCCTCCGTACGCAATCTAGGATTGTTAGGGCCTTGGATTAGCAGCCGAAGGTTGTGAACCAAGTAAAAACAAATTTGTTATATTTATTTTCCACTGCACTTTACTCTTCTTGTGTATCGAATTGACGAATGAATTTGAAAAGTTTTCCTTACACTATTCACCCCCCCCCTCTAGTGCTAAAATCAATCCAACAACCAAGACTACCGCTTGGACTTTACGCCGCCCATATCACACCCTTTGACTTTCCCAAATGCCAAGACCCATGCTTGGACTTTCCATGCCAAGTACCCATGACATAGACTTTCCATCATATGGTCAACCCCATGTCAACAATATAGTTAACCTATTTTAAACAATGGTCAACCCATTGTTAAACATCAAAATACTACTCGAGCCAAACTCGAGTCCGGTCAATCGTGACCTTGGTTGATTGTACCAACAATCTTCCCCTTTTTGATGTTTGATAGTACCTTTAAGTTAGGCTAGCAATAACCTAAACTTAAACACTTCAAATGCCAAAGCATAGTGAAAGTTTATCTAACTTAAACATCACTTCTTCCCCTTTGGCATATATAAAAAAGACTCCCCAAGGGTATCAATGTCTCATATACCAATGAGATTTTACAATCTCTCCCTTGGTCCAAAAACATCGAGGATGTCTTCACTCTTCATAGTGATAAGTCCCATATCACTAAAAGAGAGGCAATCCTTACTTCTTCAAATTCTCCCCCATATGAGGAATACACATCAAACATTCCATGAGGGATAATCTCCCCCTAAAGGCTTGCTCCCCCTTAACCATTGTACTAACAATGTCCTTGGAGAGTCCCTAAGCCTATATGAACACTAAGTTATCAAAATTAAAGGCAAAAGTTCAAACTTGAACTTTCATACATCTTAAAATTGATTTTCACCCTAAACAACTCTCCTAATCCATTTTCAAAGAATTTTCACCCTTCTAATGCTTTCCAAAGTATGTCCTAGGATTAGGAGCAGTTAGGGTACATAGGAAGAGCTGAAAGTGAGCTAAACAACCTTGTTTCTCTGAAATCAGCTCAGCAGTCGACTTTGATCAGCAATCAGTCGACTGCCAACATCATTAGTTGAATGTCATACTGAAGAAGTCGACTAATCTTTGATTTTCAGAAATCAGGTTTTCAAAAAATGAGTTTTGTAAAATCATAAGTAAATATATGTATTTCAAAAAATTTTGAAAACTCATATGCACATTACTTACATGAAATACAATGGGTGAAAAATAGTTTAAAAATAAAATACCCATTAAAATGAGAGATTAATATAAAGTTCAAAACTATTTAAACTTTCAATGTTTTTGACCTACTTTGTATCAAATCCTTCAATGGTGATTGCTATCAAAAGATAGACTTCACTAAGGTTTTCCAAAATGATTTTAAATGTTTTTGAAAACCAACTTTGAACCATGGACTATGGGCTAGATGTACATGATTTGTACATTAGCTTTCCTCATGATCCATACCTATGATTGAAATGAGTTTTATGTTGATGCAATCAGCCCAGGTCACGATTGATCAGACTCGAGTTTGACTCAAGCAGTATTTTTATGTTTGACAAAATGTATGACAGTGTGATTGTCATGGGAAGTCCAAGTCTTGAGTACTTGGCATGGAAAGTCCAAGCATGGGCCTTGGCAATGGGAAAGTCCAAACATGGGTCTTGGCATTTGGAAAGTCCAACATGGAGTTGGCATGAAAAGTCCAAGTGTGTAGTCTTGGCCACGTAAGTTCAAGTGTGTAGTCTTGGCGGTGAAAGTCCAAGTCATGGGTACTTGGCAATTGGGAAGTCCAAGGGTATATATTGGCGACATAAAGTCTAAGTTTGTGTCTTGGCAGCATAAATGCAATGCTTGGCGGCGTAAAGTCCAAGCGTGTGTCTTGGCAGCGTAAGTCCAAATGTACCTTGGCAGTGTAGACATTGTTAACATAACATAGCCGATGGAAACATTTGAAGGCTAACTGTTGGGTTTTCGGTACCACGGCGAGTGTGTGTTCGAACATGTTTCGTAAATATGTGCACAGCGGAAGAAATAAAAATAATAAATCTACATTTATTACAACACACACATCACACGCATGCATAGTACAACATGTGTAGACATAACCGTAAATTCAAATTTGCAATAAAAGGAAATTTAACTACGTATACCTTCCGTATCACGTGTAGCGGGAACGGCATCAACCGGAATGATCCTCGCTAGAATCGTCTCTATCCGTATCCACGCCGAGTATCTTTGGGATGACTTTGCTAAGTCACGAGCTTCGTCTTCGTACGGGTTACTAGCCTCGTGTTGAAGACGACGTGATCGAGAGAGGATCACAATCCGAATCCAAATTCGGATCCAAAAACGAGTCCTCAAAACTGGCTTCTCCGGAGAGGTATTCGTCAACCGTTAGATGAATCCTTCGTCCTCCACCTCTGAGGATTACCGGAGATCGAATCCCCGGTAAGTAAGGCGCTGTCGGAGCTCCAAACGTCGTCCAAATGACGCTCTGACGAGAAGAAAACAAGCTGTCCAGAAAACTGGACAGCTTTGGTGGAGGAGTAAGGGCCGGCCAAAAGAAAGGTGGAAGCTCACCTTTGTACCGAACCCAAGGAAGATTACCGGAGCGCCAACCGGCAGCAGCTCGACGCCGGCGAGGGGGAAGGAAGGCTCCTTCTGGATGCCGGTTGGAAGAGGTGGGTGGCGGCAATGGAGTTGGCGCCGATTAGATGGTGAGGGTGGGCAGCCAAAACTAGGTTAGGGTTTTGGATTAGGGTTTAAGCCCTCTTTTATAGAGAACTAATTCTCTTAATGGTTATTGGATCATAACCATAAGGTCCGTTAACCCACTCCATTAATATAAGTTAAAATAAACCAAACCATGATGGTTTATTTTAAGTTAAAACGAACCGAACCAACTTTTGGTTCATTCGTTTAAAATAAACCAAACCCTTTGGTTTATTCTCCTCCATTGGATTAGAACTAAACCATTTTGCTTCATTCATTATGTCTTCATAAGACACGGCCCATCCATGCTTCCATTGCGACTGAAACGATTTCATGCTCGCTTCTTGTTTGGTCCAACCAAACCAAGTTTCTCTCGGTCTGAGAATCTCATTCTCAAGCTCGTTTTAAATCCTTCGGATTACGCTCGTTGTGTATGTGACCAAATAGGTTCTCAGTTTATGTTGGCCATCTATAATTAACCTTTAATTATAGAACAATCATGAGTGGCACCTAGTTGTACATCATGATCCTCAATTAACCGAAAAGATCAACGGTTGATCCAGAACTATTTCTGAAACCCTTCAGCAGCTCAAATGAATCGTGCCCCATTCCCTTCACTCATCTTATACCCACTTGGTTCAGGACATGGTCTATAGTGTCAGTCCCCACTAGGCTGACTACGTCACACCTAGCCCAAGTATCATTTCCTCATCCTACGGATTCTAGTTACTGCACATGTATCGAAGAGTATCTTATTCTAATCATGTAATTCTTTGGCCAAAGACTTTAGTAACAATCCGACGAGAGGCCATGGGTATACATCTCCTCGCAAGGAGTGGTGAATCCTTTATAGGCTATTCAAACACCTTCGATCACTTCGACTTATACCCAATCATCTCGGGTCCACATCTCCTTAGAGATGCTTGCTTAAGATGTCAAAGCATAAGTCTCCATGATCAAGATGACTTGAATACCGCAAGTCAAAGGAACATCGCACTTAAGCTACAGTAAGAACTTCATTGACATATCTATATATTCAGAGAACCATATGAAGTCTTACGGCTGGTCACTCCAATGAACTAGTTACCATAACTAGCATCCACGATTAACTCCGGACATCACAATGTCTCCAGCCAGTGAGAATCAGCTGCTTGGATACACCAAGGAGTATACCTCGTGCTAGTCTCGACAGAATTGATGGTGTCCAAATCCATCAATTCATCGACTAGGGATAATTCCGATACATCACAATTACACATGTAGAGATACTCACTAGTTGTGATCCAATCACAAATTCTCTTATGCTGTGAATCGTATCGTGGACATTCAGTAAATGAGTTTAAGATCCAATCAAATACATGAAAAGATGTATACTCAAATAGTGAATCTTCATTTATTATATAAATGGTTCGTGCATAAGGTGATTGCCTTAGGACATCTCTCATATATTACTAACAGACTCCCACTTGGCCTAATGCCAGTCGCTATGGTATCCAATACCATAAGCTCTAACATGACCCTCAAACTTATTTTGAGGTAATTCCTTAGTCAAAGGATCCGCTAAGTTCCTTTCAGTGGGAATTTTCTCGATTTGTATTTCGTTCCTACTGAGATCTCTCTGATAAGATGATAGCGGTGAAGCACATGTTTGGATCGTTGATGAGACCTTGGCTCTTTTGCCTGTGCAATTGCTCCATTGTTGTCGCAGTAGACCGGTATTGCTTTAACAATGGCCGGAATTACACCAAGTTCATAAACGAACTTCTTGATCCAAACCGCTTCCTTTGCTGCTTCTGAAGCTGCAATGTATTCTGCCTCAGTGGTAGAATCCGCTACAGTGTCTTATTTGAAACTTTTCCAACTCACTGCGCCCCCATTCAAGGTGAACACGTATCCAGACTGAGACCTGGAATCATCCTTGTCTGTCTAGAAGCTGGCATCCATATACCCGCGTATCACCATGTCCCCTTCTCCATATATTAGGAACACATCCTTAGTTCTTCTTAAGTACTTAAGGATCATCTTAACAGGCACCCAATGATTCATTCCTGGATTAGACTGGTATCTTCTCGTGACACTCAGAGCATACGATACATCGGGCCTCGTACATAACATAGCATACATGATAGATCCTATTGCGGATGCATAGGGAATCTTACTCATGAAAATCCTCTCGTCTTCTGTGCACGAACACATAGACTTCGAAAGGTGTACCCCATGCCTGATAGGTAGGAAACCTTTCTTGGATTCCGACATGCTATTGTTAGTTATAGCCCTAAGAACCAATCATGTGATGGTTGAATAGGGAACATTTTGTATCATATTCTATAAAGGCAAAGGATTGGTTATTATATTTAAGTCTTGCTTGTGCCAGCTAAATTAAATATAGTAATGCCCTAGAAAAGTAGGTTCTTATCTACAAAGACATCAATCGCGTAACTGATTATGAGAGGTCAGAGAGAACACTTTCTAAATGTTCTAGTCAAGTATTAATATGCAAGGGCAATATTAATACATAAAGACTAGCATGTAGGTCAATTGATGACTTGATCTCACAAGTCATGGATATATGATATCAAGTTGACACATGGGTATATATTAGAGAATATATACTGAACTGACCCGCCATGAGAAAGTTTCATGGATCGTTATATGAGTGTCATAAACTTTCTCATGTGACTATTGGTATGAATAGTCCTCGTGACCAAGTCACTACGGTTCCCTACATAAGGAGTTATGTACTTTGGTATCACAAACGCCACCCGTAATAGGTGGACCATAAAGGCGACATCGGGTATATAACAAATTATGCGGAGGGATGTGAGTGATGTAGATGGGATCTATCCCTCTCATATGACGAGAGTGATATCGGTGGGCTCTTTGATTGAGTAGAACTACTAAAACGCATGGCCATGCTCGAATGAGTCAATATGAGATATTGAGCTCATTTGTTTGAGTTAGTTTACTGTGGATCAAGAAACACATAGATTGATCGAGGATGACACGGCCTATGCCTCATTGATCAATCTGATATCAAGGATAGAAGGACACGGTCATATATTATAGTAGTCCCGGAAAGGTTAGTCGGATCTTGACTTATCTCGTAACTTGGGTAGCAATGATGTATTGCTAGATGCCGCTCATTGCTTGTGTATCTAAAAGAGTTTAGGTCCACTGCCAACGTTATGAGAGCCTATAGGGTCACACACAAAGAGCATGATAATTAGAGGAATTAGAGTATTCTAGTTTGACTAGAATAATTGGGGAATAAGCTTAAGTACAAAATGGTTTTTGGACTTTAAGCTTAATGAGAATTTTAGCTAATTGATTTAATGAGATTAATTCAATATGTTACCTTATTGATTTAATAAGATTAATTCAATATGATAACATAAGCTTAATTGAATTAATAAGATTAATTTAATATGATAACATAAGCTTAATTGAATTAATAAGATTAAATCAACATGCATGAATGCCACATAAGAATGCCACATAAGCATGCCACATAAGCATGCCACCTAAGCATCCACCTAAGCTAGATAAGGTGGAAGGAAACAAAATGGTTTTGTCTCCTTAAGTGGCCGGCCAAACAAATGTCCCAATGCAATGGATTGCATTGAATGTGTGGAGGTGAAAGGGTTTTTCCAACCCTATAAAAGACCATGAAGTGGCCGGCCATTCCATAGCAATTGTTGTTGTGGTTGTGGAGTGTGGTTGTTGGGAGCTTGAGGCTTGGAGAGAGCTTGAGAGCTTATTGTTGTGTGGCTTTTTGTGAGTAGCAAGAAGAGTAGTCTTCTTCTTCCCTTCTCTTTTCCCTAGCTTCCTCTCCTTTAGGGACTTCTCTAGCAAGAAGTAAAGGAGAGCTCCTCTAGTTTTCTTTTGTGAGACAAGAGCGTGCTCGTGTGGATACGTATAGAGGCACGGACACTTGAACGTGCTAAAGATCCAACAAACTAAAGGGATAAGCGGGATTAACAAGGGCACGCAACAAAGGTAATCCTCTCCTATAAGATAGGTTTGGTTTAGAGAAATTTATTTTGTACGAGTTTGCTTTCGCATGGATCACTTGGAAGGGATCCTATTTTCCGTTGCGCATATGCCATTTGGCATACGAGATTTCCCTACAGCTAAACCTCTCTAGCACTCAGTCTATATATGTAGACTGCGAAAGACCAAGTAACCATTTCGATCTATCTCTATAGATCTTAATCCCGAGGATGTAGGTTTATTCTCCCAGGTCTTTCATGGAGAATGTCTTGGATAACCAAACTTTAACTGACTGTAAGATTGAAACATCATTTCCTATAAGTAATATGTCATCGACATACAATACTAGGAACACGACTGCACTCCCACTAACCTTCTTGTACACACAAGGTTCGTCTGGATTTTGTGATAAATCAAACTTTTTGATCGTCTCATCAAAACGGATATTCCAGCTCCTGGATGCTTGCTTCAATCCATATATGGACCGTCGCAATTTGCATACCTTGGTTTTATCAACTGATATAAAACCCTCAGGCTGTATCATATACATGTCCTCGAGAAGATTTCCATTAAGGAAAGCTGTTTTCACATCCATCTGTCATATCTCATAATCATAATGAGCCGCTATGGCCAGGAGCATCCGAATGGATTTAAGCATAGCTACAGGCATATAGGTTTCGTCATAATCAACACCTTATTTTTGACGATATCCTTTCGCCACCAATCTAGCCTTATAGGTAATCACATTACCATCCATGTCGGTTTTCTTCTTGAAAACCCACTTGCACCCTATAGGCTTTATGCCTTCAGGTGGGTCAACCAAGTTCCAAACTTGGTTTTCATGACTTCATGGCACCAAGCCACTTATCCCTTTCTGAACTTGTCAGCACTTCTTCATAACTGGTAGGCTCCTCATCATCAATGAGTAACACGTCGTTCGATTCACTTATGAGAAATCCATATCTCTCAGGAATATTGCGTGTTCTACCAGATCTACGAAGATGTGGTGTTACAATAGGTCCAGCCGATTGCTCATCACTATGAGTTGTCGGCTGTTGTGCTTCACCAGGTATCTCATCGATGTCTATTTGAGTCTCTTGAGCCTCCTCAAGCTCGACAACACTCCCACTATTTTCTTGCAAGAGAAACTCTTTCTCTAGAAACACAGCATGCCTTGAAACAAACACCTTTTGTTCCACAGGATGATAGAATTGGTAACCCCTTGTTTCCTTAGGGTATCCAATAAATAGACATTTATCAGACTTAGCATCCAATTTTTCTGATACTGTCCGCTTCACATAAGCAGGACAACCCCATATCTTCAAGTAAGATACATGAGATTTCTTACTATTCCATATCTCATATGGAGTAGTAGAGACTACCTTGGTAAGCATTCTGTTTAACAAGTAAACAGTTGTCTGAAGTGCATAGCCCCAAAAGGACTTGGGAAGATTCGCATGATTCATCATTGACCTGACCATGTCCAACAAGGTCCGGTTACGACTCTCAGATACACCATTATGCTGTGGTGTATATGACGGAGTCCATTGAGACAATATGTCATTGTCTCTTAGATAATCAAGAAACTCTTGACTTAAGTATTCACCACCTCGATCCGATCAAAGTATTTTAATACTCTTGTCAAGTTGTTTCTCTACTTCATTTCTGAATTCTTTGAACCTTTCAAAGGCTTCAGACTAGTGTTTCATCGAGAACACATACCCAAACCGTGAGTGATCATTTGTGAAGGTAATGAAGTAGCTATAGCCTACTAAAGCTTGAGTTGACATAGGTCCACATACATCAGTATGTATTAGACCTAGTAACTCTCCCACTCGTTCACCTTTTCCAGTAAAAGGTAACTTAGTCATCTTGCCTTTTAAGCATGATTCACATGTATCGTATGAATCCAATTCAAACGATTCCAGAATTCCACATCGGTGTAATTCGGACATGCGTTTCTTGCTTACATGGCCAAGACGACAATGCCACATATAGGAGTCTAATTGATTACCCTTTCGAGCATGCGTGTTGCTCGCTTCGATATTGAAAATGTCACTGGATACATCCAACGTATAAATGTCATTACTCAAAGTTCCAGTTCCATAAAGTACGCCATTCAAAGTTATATAACAACAATTATTACTAAACGTCAAATGGAAACCATTTCTATTTAAACAGTGAATAGAAACAATGTTCTTTATTAGAGAAGGAACATAATAGCAATTGTCTAGTTCCAAGACTAGTCCACTAGGGAGCTTCAGCAAATAAGTTCCGATGGCGACCGCAGCAACCTTTGCTCCATTGCCAACTCGCAAATTTGACTCCCGTCTGACGAGTCTTCTTCTATTCCTTAGCCCCTGTATGTCATTACATATATGTGAGCCACACCCAGTATCCAATACCCAAGTGTCTAAGGAAATAGAATGACAATCAATAACGAAGATACCTGAAGAGGATGGGGCATCGGATGCCTTCTTCTTCTTCATGGACTCAAGATAAATCTTGCAGTTTCTTCGCCAGTGGCCTTCCTTGCCACAATGATGGCAAGTGCCCTTTTGTGCTGGTTCTGCCTTCTTTGCCTTTTTGTTCTTCCCTTTCTTCTGTTCTTTTGCCTTCCTCTTAGAACCTTTCTGTGAGGAATCAACTAATGTAACCGCCTTTCTCCTCTTGCTTTCTGTAGGCTCCAGTCTTCAAAGATATCGAGGAGCTCAGGAATAGTGGATTCCAATTTGTTCATCCGATAGTTCATCACAAATTATGAGAAACTCTTGGGCAAACAATGCAGAATTAAGTCAATACTTAATTCGTGATCCATCACAAACCCGAGGGTGGCTAGCCGCTCGATGTACCCATTCATCTCACATGCATTTAACCTTCTTGCATCTTCATGGTGAAGAGGAGCCTGGAGACCTCGAACCTTTCGGATCTCGCTTGCTCATCGAACCACTCATGAAGATGGAAGACCATAGTATTAGCATCCAGATGCAACTCGCCATCGCGATGATGCAACTCGCCACATGCTTCTGATAGACCAACATTTGGTCTGGAGTTGCATCGTCCTTAGGACGGTTGGGAAGAGGCTCTTCAAGGACATATGCAAGCTTTTCTGCCTTGAGAACAATTCTCAAGTTTCTAAGGCGGTCCAGGAAGTTAGGCCCAGTCAGTTTGTTTGAATCCAAAATAGTGCGCAAATTCAAAGACGTCATGATCAATCGATTGACCTAGAAATACAAAATGAGCATATATGAGAAAATGATTTTAAAATGCATCAATATACATTTATAAATCCCATTCATTTTTCGAATTTCAAAAACCCCAAAATCACTTCGGGAGATCGTAGGTCCATCTCTGAATGGGCTGATATCCATCATAGATATGAACAACCTTGGAGAGAGTCCAACAAGCCATTCATAACTACGACGGTAGGTATCAACTATACCGATTGTATATCACGTATATGCAACTATCACAATGTGCTATCAACTAATTGAATGTTCACACATACATCGGGTTGTTAACACATTAACAAGTATGCATCGTATGCATAGCACCCAACTTCACCTCCCTTTACATCGACCTTGGAGAGAGTCCAACAAGCCGATGCTCCAGGTTAAAGCCAACCCATTAATCGAGAAATAGTTTTAATATGGTTAGAGCGCATTCAACCAATTAGCCCAGCTTGGAGAGAGTCCAACAACCAAAGCTAACGATTGACCTCTGACTCTTACCATATTAGTATTAAACTATTCCATGGTTTGAACATGTTCGGGTTCGAGCCGAGCTTGGAGAGAGTCCAACAACCCAAACAAGAAACGGAACTCTGGTTCAAACCATATTAATGGAAGTTGTAGGCTTTAATATTGAGTAAGGGATTTTATGTCTCATCCTCTTTGCATGCAAATAACTATTATCTACATGGCATGGCATACATGGCATACATCTATATGTCACGACACGCATGGCATAATGATATGCATCTAATGCAATTACATGACATACAATTATGTCATGTACTTAATTTCCTTATATGTCATAACTATTTATGGAAATAAAATATATTTAAGATTTGATTCTCCAAATCAAATCATGATTAAATTAGGAAACAAATTTCCAAATCTAATCACATATTTTTTTTATGGAAATAGTTGATTAAGGAAAGTCAATTTAGGAAACCAATTTCCTAAATCATCAAAACTACTTATGGAAATAAAATATTTTAAGATTTGATTTCCCAAATCAAATTATGATTAAATTAGGAAACAAATTTCCAAATCTAATCAAATATTTTATTTATGAAAAATATCAATTTCCATAAATACTTCCAACTTTCCAAAAGTGGAAGATTTCCATAAATACTTCTAGACTTTCCAAAATTGAAAAATTTCCATAAATACTTCTAACTTTCCAAAAGTAGAAAATTTTCAGAAATATCATTATGACTATCGCAAAACAATTTTACGATTATGTCGAAACACAACCTGGGCTCTGATACCAGTGTTGGGTTTCCGGCACTGCGGCAAGTGTGTGTTCGAACATGTTTCGTAAACATGTGTACAGCGGAAGAAATAATAATAATAAATCTACATTTATTACAACACACACATCACACGCATACATAGTACAACATGTGTAGACATAACCGTAAATTCAAATTTGCAATAAAAGGAAATTTAACTACGTATACCTTCCGTATCACGTGTAGCGGGAACGACATCAACCGGATCGATCCTCGCTAGAATCGTCTCTATCCGTATCCACGCCGAGTATCTTCGGGATGACTTTGCTAAGTCACGAGCTTCGTCTTCGTATGGGTTACTAGCCTCGTGTTGAAGACGATGTGATCGAGAGAAGATCACAATCCGAATCCAAATTCGAATCCAAAAACGAGTCCTCAAAACTCGCTTCTCCGGAGAGGTATTCGTCAACCGTTTGACGAATACTTCGTCCTCCACCTCTGAGGATTACCGGAGATCGAATCCCCGGTAAGTAAGGTGCTGTCGGAGCTCCAAACGTCATCCAAATGATGCTCCGACGAGAAGAAAACAAGCTGTCCAGAAAATTGGATATCTTTGGTGGAGGAGTAAGGGCCGGCCAAAAGAAAGGTGGAAGCTCACCTTCTTACCGAACCCAAGGAAGATCACCGGAGCACCAACCGGCAGCAGCTTGATGCCGGCGAGGGGGAAGGAAGGCTCCTTCTGGACGCCGGTTGGAAGAGGTGGGCGGCGGCAATGGAGTTGGCGCCGATTAGATGGTGAGGGTGGGCAGCCAAAACTAGGTTAGGGTTTTGGATTAGGGTTTAAGCCCTCTTTTATAGAGAACTAATTCTCTTAATAGATATTGGATCATAACCATAAGGCCCGTTAACCCGCTCCATTAATATAAGTTAAAATAAACCAAACCATGATGGTTTATTTTAAGTTAAAACGAACCGAACCAACTTTTGGTTCATTCGTTTAAAATAAACCAAACCCTTTGGTTTATTCTCCTCCATTGGATTAGAACCAAACCATTTTTGTTCATCCATTATGTCTTCATAAGACACGGCCCATCCACGCTTCCATTGCGACTGAAACGATTTCATGCTCGCTTCTTGTTTGGTCCAACCAAACCTAGTTTCTCTCGGTCTGAGAATCCCATTCTCAAGCTCGTTTTAAATCCTTCGGATTACGCTTGTTATGCGTGTGACCAAATAGGTTCTCGGTTTATGTTGGTCGTCTATAATTAACCATTAATTATAGAATGATCATGAGTGGCACCTAGTAGTACATCATGATCCTCAATTAACCGAAAAGATCAATGGTTGATCCAGAACTATTTATGAACCCTTCAGCAGCTCGAATGAATCGTGCCCCATTCCCTTCACTCATCTTATACCCACTTGGTTCAGGACATGGTCTATAGTGTCAGTCCCCACTAGGCTGACTACGTCACACCTAGCCCAAGTATCATTTCCTCGTCCTACGGATTCTAGTTACTGCACATGTATCGAAGAGTACCTTACTCTAAACATGTAATGCTTTGGCCAAAGACTTTAGTAACAATCCGACGAGAGGCCATGGGTATACATCTCCTCGCAAGGAGTGGTGAATCCTTTATAGTCTATTCAAACACCTTCGATCACTTCGACTTATACCCAATCATCCCGGGTCCACATCTCCTTAGAGATGCTTGCTTAAGATGTCAAAGCATAAGTCTCCATGATCAAGATGACTTGAATACCGCAAGTCAAAGGAACATCGCACTTAAGCTATAGCAAGAACTTCATTGACATATCTATATATTCAGAGAACCATATGAAGTCTTACGGCTGGTCACTCCAATGAACTAGTTACCATAACTAGCATCCACGATTAACTCCGGACATCACAATGTCTCCAGCCAGTGAGAATCAGCTGCTTGGATACACCAAGGAGTATACCTCGTTCTAGTCTCGACAGAATTGATGGTGTCCAAATCCATCAATTCATCGACTAGGGATAATTTCGATACATCACAATTACACATGTAGAGATACTCACTAGTTGTGATCCAATCACAAATTCTCTCATGCTATGAATCATATCGTGGACATTCAGTAAATGAGTTTAAGATCCAATCAAATACATGAAAACATGTATACTCAAGTAGTGAATCTTCATTTATCATATAAATGGTTCATACATAAGGCGATTGCCTTAGGACATCTCTCATATATTACTAACACTAACATATGGATGAACAAGTCATGGATGACTTGGAGGGATCTGATAGGTGTGAGGCTGATGGAGGTGAATAGAAGGCTTAGGTCTAAGCTAAGAGTGGTCTAGAAAGTATGAGGGAATCACACTTGGAATAAAACCTCAGGTTTGAGGTGTATCATTCAACTGGGGTTATAGATCATTCGACTAGTCGAGTGTTTTGACACTTGACAACCGAGTCGACACTGAACAGTCGACTGGGTTACGATCAATTGATTGGCAGGAGTCAACTGATGCTCGACTACAACCGAGTGGCCTTGGCAGTCAACTGCCAGCACTGGCAGTCTACTGATGTAGAGCAATCGACTACCAAGGATGGCAGTCGAGTGAGGGATGCATTCACAGACACGAAGCAGGCTCGACCAGTGCCTCGACTGCCTATGCTTCAGTCAATTGATGGGTTAGTCGTTGGATTTTTTCCAGCATGTATCGAGTCGTTGTGAGACAACGGCTACAGGATCAGTCGATTGCTTGGTATGGGTAGTCAACTGCCAGGCAAAAATCAGCCTGAGTTGCATCTTTAAAAGGAGCATAAAGTGAAGGATTTTTTCAACAATTTATTGGGCAATTTGCTGGTGCAAGTCAGGGTCTTCAAGTGAAACTCAAGCAATCAAACAAACAAGCATTCAAAGCAATTGTTGTAAAGTTTTCTTTACATGTATTTCATTATTGTCTTTGTATTTGCTTGTATTTTATTGTATTACTGTTGTAATCTTTGTACGAGGTTTCTCCACTTCCGAATTATTCCGAGAAAGAGTGTATTAGTGGTGGTTTGCATCATTAGAGCTCATTGAGCTCGACTCGTGGAGTAGGAACCCTAAGGTTCCGAACCACGTTATATCGTCATGTATTTGTGTTTGTATTCGTTTTTGTGTTTGTAGCATTTTGTTATTGCTTTATTATTATTTCTGCTATGCATAACAAGCCTTGTAGACAAATGCGAGAGAATTCCGTCATCGACGTAGCACGACGCTATTCACCCCCCCCCCCCACTCTGGGTGTCATCGATCCTCCTACAAGTGGTATCAGAGCTAGGCCACTCTTCAAGGTTTAACTACTAAGGGAGCACCGCTAGAGAGTAGAAGGAAGATGGAATTGCCCAATGACGGATTAGGATGAGATATCAACACTCCGGTTCCATACACGTTCCATGGACGAGGAGGCTTCAATCAATGGAAGATAAGGATTGAAGAATTGATTATGATGAGGAACTTCAAAGATTGGGCCATCTTGATGAATGGATTCGAAATTCCAAGGGGTCCAAAAGAAGAATATTTAAAGAAGAAGAGATGGATCCAAGATCAACTCCGAAAATCAAAAATAAATGACAAGGTAATCGTGATGTAATTGAGAGGTGTCCTGAGGCAATCACCTTAGAAGTTATTAATAAAATTCACTATTTGAGTATACATTATTTATGTATTTGATTAGATCTTAAACTCATGTACTGAAGTCCACAATACGATGCATAGCATGAGAGAAATTGTGATTGGATCACAATTAGTGGATATCTCATCATGTGTAAATATGCAAGTATTGAAACTATCCCTAGAAGATGAATTGATGAGATTGGACATCATCAATTCTATGAGACTAGCATATGTTATGCTCCTTGGTTTATCCAAGTATTCGGTACTCACTGAATGGAAGAATAAGGATGCTTAGAGTGAACATGTGGATTCTAGTTATGGTAACTAGTTCTTTGGAGTGACCTGCTATGAGACTTCATATGCTTTTATATGTCGTTGAAGATCTCATTGCAGCTTGAGTGCGAGCTTCCTTAGACTTGAGGTATTCAAGTCACCTTGATCATGGCGCCTTGTACTTTGACTTCTTCACAGCCATCTACATAGTAGGGGTAACTCCGGGATGATTGGGTATAAGCCAAAGTTATCGAAGGTGTTTGAATAGCCTACAGAGGATTCACCACTCCTGATAAAGGAGATGTATACCCTAGGCCTCTTGTTAGAATTGTTACTTAGAAGTCTCTGGTCAGAGCAAGCATGTTAAGAAGATGGTCTTCTTGGGAACATGTAGGAGTAACTTGAATCCACAGGACAAGGAAAATAACTTGGGCTAAGTGTAACGTAGTCAGCCTACTGGGGATGAACATAGAGACCATGTCATGAACCAAGTGGGTATAGAATGAGTAAAAGGAATAATGTACGAACAACTGAAGCTACTGAAGGGTTCATAAAATATTCTGAAGTCGATTTAGACTTTCCGATCAATTGGGGGTCATGATGTAATGCTAGGTGTCACTCATGATCTATTCATAATTAAGGGGTTAATTATGAATGACCAATATAACTGAGAACCTATTAAGTCACACGCACTACGGGTGATCTCAAGATGTAAAACAAATTTGAGAATGAGATTCTCGTTGAGAGAAGAAATGTCTATTTGGACCAGACCAAGGGGGTGCGAAACAAAGGCTATGAAATCTCTTATGGCTTTGTTGGACATGGCAAGATCATATCACACTTAAACGAAGTCAAACGTACCATACAGAGCCTCACACGATCGTGCCTAACTTGTCAAGGGTCATGCCTGGCTCTAGCCAAAAAAATGGCTAAACTGGGTTGTGCCCAGAAGGATACATAGCCAGGTCATGTGTCCTAGCATGGTCAGGCCATGTGAATCCACACAGTCGTGTTGCGGTTCCACCGATTTTAGAGATTTTTCTTTATAGAAATTTCCTGGATTGTTCTTACCTTAATTATGGGATAATTATGGTAAAATATGTTTTGTTTAAGCCTCATAAGATGACCTAATAAAGAGATCTATAAATAGATCTTTTGATAATATTTGGATAAGGTTTTGTTTTCGGTTTTCCCCTTAGTAGCTGTCTTTCCTCTCTCCTCTTCTCTTGTCTCCGTCGATTGGCTAGCACCAATTGGAGACAAAGGCTTGTTGCTCTAGGAATTGTCTCAGGTGATCCCGGTGTGGATACTGATAGAGGCAAGGCCCGTTGATCTTACTTGTGGTTTCGACGAATTCAAAAAATCCTAAAGGTATAACTTCTCCTTCTCCTTGTGTGTTTTCATGCGATTATGCTAAAGCAAGTTTTCCTAGGCCCCAGGAGATGTCTGGGATGGAATAAAATTGTTTTATTCACTTTATTCCACTGCGCTGAAGGGTGGATACGAAGCTTCGCTTCCCACCTCGATCGCTTGTGCATGGTGATCCCATCTACGTCTCCAGATTAAAAAAATTTATCCTTGACGAAGAGGAATTACCCAAGCAACCGATCCATCGTTGTGCTATTCAATTAGAGTGGTCACTTGAACAAACTTGTTGTTCAAGCAACCTACCTCTTTTCTTTGATTAACCGCGGAATAGACGATGTACAGATCACCGGTTTTTGAGTTTGTCTTCGGCGTCCAAGTAAATTAGCCACATACAATACATACAAATTGCATAGAATGAGAAAACATACTTAAACAAGAATTATACCTCTTGTTTACCTCAAGGTCTTCTATCGTATGTCGTATCCTCCTCTTGGACGTTGTGTGGGCAACGACCCTTCAAGAGTTGAAGCTTCCAAGATCACGTTCTTCCATTCCTTGATCGCTCTGAAAAAAGGAAAGAATAAAACAAAACTTCTTCTCCTATCTAGAACCGACCACCAAGCCAACAACTTGGTTGTTGCCACCGGCCAAGGAGAGGAAGAAGGAGATGGAGTGGGCACTGGCCAAGAGCTCTAATGGAAGAAGAAGGAGTTGCCCTAAGAAAGGAGAAGCCGGCCAAGATCAAAGGAGAAGAGGAAACCCTTATCCTTTTCTTGTGTTGTCGTCGGCCCTAAGGGAGAAGCCAAACAAGTTGCTGCCCCACCCATGAAACTCCAAACCCTAGCTCACCAAAAGAACTCTTGCTGCCCAAGCCAAGGGAAGAAAAACCCTAATCTCCCAAAAGATATGTGTCACCCAAGCCTTAGCCCTCCTTTTATAGAGCTAGGGTTAAGCCTCCATTTAATCTCCACCGTCGGATCTAGAGATTTAATCTCCACCATCGGATCTAGAAATTTAATCTCTACCGTCGGATCTAGGCTTCATGAGGTTTTTAATAGGCTACAATAGGGAGCATGAAGAGGAGTTGGATCTTGGCCACCCAATGGATCTGACCCACATAAAATTCGATTCATTAATGATAATCCATTCCACTAGAGAATTATCATTGATCTACCTCACCAACCCTAATAAATAAATATGGGCTCCATATATTAATTGTACAAATATCTCTCCGTGTTTAAGATCTCGAATGTCCATCAATTAATTAATTTACTGACAATTAATTAATCAATATCTAACTCCATGAGTAGTACCACTCATCCTTATCATCAAGTCGGACCAAGTCCACCTACAGGGTTTACATGATGAACCTTATGAGCTCCTCAAGGGGACATCATCATCCTAATATATAGGACACGATTTCTTCCTATAATCAATGACACACCATGTAAATAATATCATTTCTAAACTTAACGAGCCTATCGATTTACTCTATAAATCTCGCCCATTGGTAAATCAAAGAAATAAATACTAAGTACATGTGCTCGATATTATATCGGGATTAAGAGCATGTACACCATAATATCCGAGGTCCGATTCAATTATGTAGTTAGCAAAAAATCAAATCACCTCTAAGTCGGTCCTGCTCAATACACACAAAGTGTACTAGTGTAATTCTATGGTCAAGACAAACCAATACCAAATCACACTACAACCATACTAATGGTTTGTCCAAAACCATCTCGGTTGTGAGCCTTTAATTATACTCTACAAGGAACTGATAACATGATCTCCCGTGTGACACTACACACCATGTTATCTACAATGTAATGTATTAGACAATATGCATAACCATAAATATACAAACAATGATCATGTGATTCTTATTTCAAAAATAACGATGTTCATACAAAAGATAAACTTTTCGGTATACATCCCAATATTCTCCCACTTATACTAAAAGACTATGCTGCCATCAAAGTGTCATACATCTGATTCCCATTCCCTCCACATGCCTATGAAAAGCTCTCGCTTGAAGGGACTTAGTGAAAAGATCTACCAGGTCATCCTCTGATGCAATCTAGGCGACAACAACTTCTACCGCCTTTACGATCTCTCGTATCAAGTGGTACTTACGCTCTATGTGTTTACTTGCCTTATGGGCTCATGGTTCCTTCAAGTTTGCAACTGCACCATTGTTATCACAATAAATTGTGATAGTTCTGGGCAAATTGGGAATCACATCCAAGTCCATCAAGAAATTCCTGAGCCATACAACTTCTTTGGCCGCCTCAGAGGTTGTCGCATACTTAGCTTCTATGGTAGAGTTCGCCACGCATTTCTGTTTGACACTCCTCCATATAATGGCTCCACCTCCCAAAGTAAACACAAAACCTGAGGTAGACTTACTGTTATCCCTATCTGATTGGAAGTCAGAATTTATGTAACCCACAGGGAGTAATTGATCTGCCTGGTATACTAGCATTTAATCCCTAGTCCTTCTCAGGTACTTCAATATATGCTTTATCGTAGTCCAATGTACCTGTCCTGGATTACTCTGATATCTGCTAACCATGCCCACAGCAAAGCAGATATCCGATCTCGTACATATCATGGCATACATGAGGCTTACTACTGCCGAAGCATAAGGAACCGCCTTCATCTCCTTTATCTCCTTTGATGTTCTAGGACACATCTCTTTAAACAAAGGTACTCCATGCCTAAAAGGTAGAAAACCTTTCTTGAAGTTCTGCATGCCAAAATGAGCAAAAATGGTGTCTATGTATGAAGCTTGAGATAAGCACAACATCCTTTTCCTGCGATCCCTTATAACCTTGATCCCAAGGATGTGTCCCACTTCTCCCAAGTCCTTCATATCAAACTGTTTGGACAACCATACTCTTACGTCTGATAACACCTTGACATTGTTGCCAATTAACAAAATGTCATCTACGTATAGTACAAGAAATACCACTACGTTTCCGTCACATCTCTTGTATACACAAGACTCATCCGGACTTTGAATAAATCCATAAGACTGGATTACCTCATCAAAGCGGATGTTCCAAGATCTCGAAGCTTGCTTCAATTCATAAATGGACTGATTAAGGTTGCACACAAGATGCTCTTTGCCCTTTGCAATTAATCCCTCTAGTTGCTTCATATAGATGTTTTCCTCAAGACTTCCATTAAGGAAAGCTGCCTTGACATCCATCTGCCACACCTCATAATCCATATGAGCAGCAATACATAAGAGAATCTGGATAGACTTAAGCATGGCTACCGGTGAAAAGGTCTCCTCATAATCGATAACCTCTTTTTGAGTATACCCTTTTGCAACAAGCCTTGCTTTGAAGGTCTTAACATTTCTGTCTATTCCTCTCTTTCTTTTGTAGATCCACTTGCATCCAATGGTTTTTAGACCATCAGGTGGTTCTACTAGCTCCTAGACCTGATTTGAATCCATGGATTCTATCTCAGAATTTATCGCACTTTGCCAAGATACTGCATCATTATCTTGGATTGCCTCATCATATGTCTAGGGATCAGGTTCATGTTCGTGAGGGACCAAATCAGAAGATTCTCCCAAGAATATAAATCTATCAGGATGTCTAACAACCCTCCCACTATGATGAGGTATCACCTGTGTATCCTTTATGACATGCAGTGCAGTCGCTTGTGGTATATCCTCTTATACCGGTGGTACTGAAGTAGTGGCTTCCCCTCTCAATTCTTCTAGAACAATCTTACTCATGGGCTTGTGGTTCATCACATAATCTTCCTTTAAAAATCAGGCGTTCGTGTTAATGATCACCCTCTGATCTCTAGGACTATAGAACAAACCACCTTTCATTCCTCTAGGATAGCCTACGAACATGCGCACTTCTCTACGAGGTTCCAACTTACCAACACCTGCCTTCAGCACATGTGCAGGACTCCCCCAAATCCGAATATGTCTCAGACTAGGCTTTCACCCAATCCACAATTCTGTGGGAGTAGAAGGCACTGATTTAGATGGTACCAAGTTCAAAATATACACTGTCGTATCCAAAGCATACCCCCAGAACGAATCTGGCAACTCATAATAACTCATCATCGATCTAACCATCTCCATAAGAGTCCTATTCCTTCGCTCCGCTACACCATTCTGTTGGGGTGTGCCAGGTGCAGACAATTGGGATTGAATCCCAGCCTCTAATAAGTAATTTCTAAACTCTCCCAAGAGGTACTCACCACCATGATCAGATCATAGTGTCTTGATACTTTTACCTTGACGTTTCTCCACATCAGCCTTGAATTCTTTGAACCTGTCAAAGCATTCAGACTTACAGCGCATCAAGTAAATGTATCCATATCTTGAATAATCGTCTATAAAATAGATGAAATATTCAAAACCACCTGTAGCCTGAATAGACATAGGACCACACAAATCAAAATGAACCAATTCTAACACATCTTTGGCTCTATACCCCTTGGCCTTAAAAGGCCTCTTAGTCATTTTACCTTCCAAGCAAGATTCGCAGGTTGGGAAATCTTCCACCACTAATGAACCCAAAGGTCCATCAGCTATCAACCTTTAAATTCTACTTATGTTAATATGATCTAATCTTAGATGCCAAAGATATGTTTGGTTCATTTTCGAAGGTTCTTTTCTCTTATTAGATTTACAAGATGAGTTATTTACTTTTATTTGCATCGTGGGAGCTTTTGGTTCAAGTGTATATAAATTTCCTATCAATGCACCAGAACAGATAATCTCCTTATTCCTTTTTATAACAACTCTGTCATTAAAAGAAATAGAATATCCATCCATAAACAATTTAGAAATCGAAATCAAATTCTTTCTAAATAAAGGTACATAAAGGTAATTTCTCAGAACCAAAGTTTTATTTCTATCAAAAGACAAATAAACATCTCCCACTGCAACAAGCCCATGGTAATCTCCCCCTCAGTCAGTCGTCTGGTTTCCTGGAACCCCTATAAAGTATTGTAGACATGATCAGTGGCTCCCGTATCTACACACCAGGTGCCGATAGATAACACCGCTAAACATGTTTCAACGACTAGACCAAAAGATATACCTTTGTTCTGTTTCCGGTTGGGGCAGTCCTTCTTCCAATGTTCAGTCTGCTTGCAAGTGAAGCACTTGCCTTTCGGCTTCTTCACTCCTCCCTGAGATCCTCCCACCACCTTTGCCCCACCTTGTTTCTTCTTCTTCTTGCCTTTCGGCTTAGAAGTAGAAACCTTTTGAGCAACCATGGCCTGAGCCTAAGCACTCTGACGAAAAAGCCCCTCTGCCGCCTAGAGTTCTTTCAGAAGCTCCGCCAATGAATACAACCTCTTACTCATGTTGTAGTTCAGGCGAAACTGCTCAAAACTCCTAGGTAGAGACTGGAGAATGATATCGACCTGGGTTTCCCTATCGATCTCAGCTCCAAGGACTTCCAGCTCATTCAAATGAGTCATTATCTTGAGAACATGATCCCTCACAGGTGTTCCCTCGATCATGGTGGTCGTCATCAAGTTCCTCATGGCTTCCTGCCTAGCAGCCCGATTCTGGTGTCCGAAAAGCTCCTTGAGATTGAGCATTATGTCATAAGCAGTGGGCATGACTTGATGTTGATGTTGCAATACATTTAACATAGAAGCCAAAATGTAACACCGCATCATCTCATCAGCCTTAATCCACTTTTATAACTCTCTTTCTCCTTTTCCTCAGAATCATCCGCAGGCTTAGGAGGACACTCTTCGAAGAGTACATACTTGTACTCTTCAGCAGTCAAGACAATATCAAGATTCCTTTTCCAATCAATATAATTGGGTCCAGTAAGTTTATTCTCTTTTAGTATCACAGCAAGCGGGCTGAAAGTCATTTTTGAAAAACCTAAGAATCACATAGATCAAAACAATAGATTTCAAAAAAAATTTGATTCCTCAAACAATAAAATTTTAAAATCAACCAACACCTCAAAACACCGAGAATATCGTATGCCACGATCGTGTGGATGTATACGAATTCTACATTTGTAAGAGGAGGTTTTACCCATTAATTTTACTATCTTGTCAACCTAACTTTTTGACAAATAAAATTAATAGTTGGTTCCTCTTCGGCCCTACAAATAAAAGCAGTGACTCTGATGGGGAAGATACTCCTATTTGCATCTAAGTGTTCACCATTACTTGGTACCAAGGCAATTATCTCAGGTTATGTGCCTTCCGATGGGGAAGTACATACACTCCTAAATAATTTCCTATAACCATATTCGACCCTGTGACCTGCAAAACAAACTCATCCGATAGGGAGGAAGGCACTGAGAGTCAACGTGCAAGTTTGTTTGCATCACATGTCAAATCGTAATGGAGGCCGTGGGAATTTAAAAAAATTATCCCTCTTCCACTTAGTAATTTAAAATTGAAGAATTTTCCTAGCACATGACATGCATATCAAACAAGAAGCAATAAATATGAAAAAAAATATTTTCCAACTATTATGGCTTTTGTTCTCCAATATGCCTCCCATCGTATCGTCATCTCGTCCGCTCCTCCCTACGCAATGTACAAGCCATCCAGAGATCCGAGCCGAGAAAAATTATTTTAATTTACATCCATCGATCCTATACTCCACGAAGGAGTGTATATGAAATCTAGATCAAAAGTAAACTAAAATAAAAGAGTGGCTAAATAATATCGTACTTAATTACAAAAATTAAATACTAGCCTCGTCAACCCCGAGAATTTAAATAATATTACACACATCCAATCACATACACACACATATGGCCATAATAGTTAGATCTTATGCCTGTAACCAAAAAGTTAGCCTACGCACATCCTACTATCATCCGGCACATACAATATATGATAAGTGCATAAAATTAACCAAATCCTAAACACACAAAACCAGAAACTGTGGCTCTGATACCACTTGAAGGGTGGATCCGAAGCTTCACTTCCCACCTCGATCGCTTGTGCATAGCAATCCCATCTACGTCTCCAAATTAAAAAAATTAATTCTTGATGAAGAGGGATTACCCAAGCAACCGATCTATCGTCGTGCTATTCAATTAGAGTGGTCACTTGAACAAACTTGTTGTTCAAGCAACCTACCTCTTTTCTTCGATTAGCCACGGAATAGAGGATGTATGAATCGCTGTTTTTTGTGTTTGTCTTCAGGGTCCAAGTAAATTAGCCACATACAATACACACAAATTGCATAGAATGAGAAAACATACTTAAACAAGAATTATACCTCTTGTTTACCTCAAGGTCTTCTATCGTATGTCCTATCTGTTGGGTTTCCGGCACCGCGGCGTGTGTGTGTTCGATCACGTTTCGTAAACATGAACACAGCGGAAGCAATAAAAATAATAAATCTACATTTATTACAACACACACAACACACACATGCATATTACAACAAGTGTAGACATAACCGTAAATTTAAATTTGCAATAAAAGGAAATTTATCTACGTTATACCTTTCGTATGACGTGTAGCGGGAACGGCATCAACCGGAACGATCCTCGCTAGAATCGTCTCTATCCGTATCCATGCCGAGTTCCTCGGGATGACTTCGCTAATCCACGAGCTTCGTCTTCGTACGGGTTACTAGCCTCGTGTTGAAGACGACGTGATCGAGAGATGATCACGATCCGAATCCAAATTCGGATCCTAATACGAGTTCTCAAAACTCGCTTCTCCGGAGAGGTATTCGTCAACCAATTGACGAATCCTTCGTCCTCCACCTCAGAGGATTACCGGAGATCGAATCCCCGGTAAGTTAGCCGCTGTCGGAGCTCTAACCGTCGTCCAAACGATGCTCCGACGAGAGGAGAAGAAGCTGTCCAGAAAACTGGACAGCTTGGTGGAGGAGTAGGCGCCGGCCAAAACAAGGAAGCCAAGTGCTCACCTTTTCACCGAGGCCTAGGAAGATCACCGGAGGGTCGCCGGAGGATCACCGGCTGAAGCTTGGACGCCGGCAAGGAGCTAGACGGCAGCACAACCTGCTGGGCGGCAATGGAGGTTGGGCGGCACAACTAGGTTGGGCGGCAACTCCAAGCTAGGGTTTTTTTTGGATTAGGGCTTAATTATCCATTAAGCCCTCTTTTATAGAGAACTAATTCTCTTAATGGTTATTGGATCATAACCATTAGGCCCGTTAACCCGCTCCATTAAGATAAGTTAAAATAAACCAAACCATGATGGTTTATTTTAAGTTAAAACGAACCGAACCAACTTTTGGTTCATTCGTTTAAAATAAACCAAACCCTTTGGTTTATTCTCCTCCATTGGATTAGAACCAAACCATTTTGGTTCATCCATTACGTCTTCATAAGACTCGGCCCATCCACGCTTCCATTGCGACTGAAACGATTTCATGCTCGCTTTATGTTTGGTCCAACCAAACCTAGTTTCTCTCGGTCTGAGAATCCCATTCTCAAGCTCGTTTTAAATCCTTTGGATTACGCTAGTTGTGCGTGTGACCAAATAGGTTCTCGGTTTATGTTGGCCGTCTATAATTAACCATTAATTATAGAACGATCATGAGTGGCACCTAGTAGTACATCATGATCCCCAATTAACCGAAAAGATCAACGGTTGATCCAGAACTATTTCTGAAACCCTTCAGCAGCTCGAATGATTCGTGCCCCATTCCCTTCACTCATCTTATACCCACTTGGTTCAGGACATGGTCTATTGTGTCAGTCCCCACTAGGCTGACTACGTCACACCTAGCCCAAGTATCATTTTCTCGTCCTACGGATTCTAGTTACTCCACATGTATCGAAGAGTACCTTACTCTAAACATGTAATGCTTTGGCCAAAGACTTTAGTAACAATCCGACGAGAGGCCATGGGTATACATCTCCTTGCAAGGAGTGGTGAATCCTTTATAGGCTATTCAAACACCTTCGATCACTTCGACTTATACCCAATCATCCCGGGTCCACATCTCCTTAGAGATGTTTGCTTAAGATGTCAAAGCATAAGTCTCTATGATCAAGATGACTTGAATACCGCAAGTCAAAGGAACATCGCACTTAAGCCACAGTAAGAACTTCATTGACATATCTATATATGCAGAGAACCATATGAAGTCTTACGGCTGGTCACTCCAATGAACTAGTTACCATAACTAGCATCCACGATCAACTCGGACATCACTATGTCTCTAGCCGCTGAGAATCACCGCTTGATACACCAAGGAGTATACCTCGTTATCTTACGTAACTGATGGTGTCCAACCATCAATTCATCGACTAGGATAATTCCGATACATCACAATTACACATGTAGAGATACTCACTAGTTGTGATCCAATCACAAATTCTCTCATGCCGTGAATCGACGTGACATTCAGTAAATGAGTTTAAGATCCAATCAAATACATAAAACATGTATACTCAAATAGTGAATCTTCATTTATCATATAAATGGTTCATACATAAGGCGATTGCCTTAGGACATCTCTCATATATTACTAACACTATCCTCCTCTTGGACGTTGTGTGGGCAACGATCCTCCAAGAGTTGAAGCTTCATAGATCACGTTCTTCCCTTCCTTGCTCACTCCGAACAAAGGGAAGAATAAAACAAAACTTCTTCTCCCATCTAGAACCGACCACCAAGCCACCAACTTTGTTGTTGTCGTCAGCCAAGGAGAGGAAGAAGGAGATGGAGTGGGCACTGGCCAAGAGCTCAATTGGAAGAAGAAGGAGCTTCCCTAGAAAAGGAGAAGCCGACCAAGATCAAAGGAGAAGAGGAAATCCTTATCCTTTTCGTGTGTTGCCGTCAGCCCTAAGGGAGAAGCCAAACAAGTTGCCGCCCCACCCATGAAACTTCAAACCCTAGCTCTCCAAAAGAACTCTTGCCGCCCAAGCCAAGGGAAGCAAAACCCTAATCTCCCAAAAGGTATGTGCCGCCCAAGCCTTAGCCCTCCTTTTATAGAGCTAGGCTTAAGCCTCCATTTAATCTCCACCGTCGGATCTAGAGATTTAATCTCCACCGTCGGATCTAGAGATTTAATCTCTACCGTCAGATTTAGGCTTCATTAGGTTTTTAATAGGCTATAATAGGGACCATGAGGAGGAGTTGGATCTTGGCCACCCAATGGATTCGGCCCACATAAAATCTGATCCATTAATTATAATTCATTCCACTAGAGGATTATCATTGATCTACCTCACCAACCCCCATAAATAAATATGGGCTCATATATTAATTATACAAATATCTCCCCGTGTTTAAGATCTCGAATGTTCGTCAATTAATTAATTTACTGACAATTAATTAATCAACATCTAACTCCATGAGTAGTACTACTCAACCTTATCATCATGCCGGACCAAGTCCACCTGCAGGGTTTACATGATAAACCTTATGAGCACCTCAAAGGGACATCATCATCCTAATATATATGACACGGTTTCCTCCTATAATCAATGACACACCATGTAAATAATATCATTTCCCAACTTACCGAGCCTAATGATTTACTGTATAAATCTCGCCCATTGGTAAATCAAAGAAATAAATACTAAGTACATGTGCCCGTTATTATATTGGGATTAAGAGCATGTACACCATAATATCCGAGGTCCAATTCAATTATGTAGTCAGCAATAAATCGAATCACCTCTAAGTCGGTCCTACTCAATACACACAAAGTGTACTAGTGTAATTTTATGGTCAAGACAAACCAATACCAAATCACACAACAATCATACCAATGGTTTATCCAAAACCATCTCGGCTGTGAGCCTTTACTTATACTCTACAAGGAACTAATAACATGATCTCCCGTGTGACACTACACACCATTTTATCTACAATGTAATGTATTAGATAATATGCATAACCATAAATATGCAAACAATAATCATGTGATTCTTATTTCAAAAATAATGATGTTCATACAAAAGATAGATTTTTCAGTATACATCCCAACATGCGCATGATCCTGGAATCTCCAACAAGTGGTATCAGAGCCACTTTGTTCATTTGACATAGATTGCATGTTGTAGGAGAATATTTAAAACATGTTTGATGTTTTAATATACCTGTGTCATGTTTATCTATATGATAGATTAGAGTATGCTTGATTTTATATATAGGATATGTTTGTAACCAAAAAGGAAATATCGAGGATGCGCCTAGAAACACCGAAAGTGTTGGCCGCATCTTTAGAGCCTAAGCATAGACTCACGTTCACATCGGGAAATTTATTTCCTAATGTGACCTTGGTTTTTCCATATTTAGGTTTATTTCCTTTTATAGATGAGACCCATAATAACCTAAAATCCCTCATGCAAATATTAGGGCTAACACCTTTCATTAATATAGTTGAACCAGAGTTCTTTTTCGTGTTTGGGTTGTTGGACTCTCTCCAAGCTTGGCATGACATCGAGCATGTTCAATTCATACGAGATTCGATGTTTATTTTAAATGGTAAGGACTAGAGGTCAATTTCAAGTTTGGGTTGTTGGACTCTCTCCCTGCCTGGTTTGTAAATTGGATGTGTTCAAATCATTTAAATTCGATCTCATGATTAATGGGTTAGCCCTAACTGAAAGCATTGATTTGTTGGACTCTCTCCAAGGTCAATGTGGACAGAGGTGCAATTAGGTGATATACATTGGATGTATATATGTTAATGAGTTAACAACCTAATGTATATGTGAACATTCAATTAGTTGATAGCATAAAGTGATAGTTATATATTTGATATATAATTGGTACTATTGATACCTAACATTATGACTATGAATGACTTATTGGACTCTCTCCAAGGTTGTTATTAGTCATAATGGAAATCAATCCACTAGGAGATCACCTACCATCTCTCGAATTCAAAGTGAGGGCAATTGAATTTGATAAAAATAGTGGGAGTTTCTTGCTAATGTAAATTGTTTATATTACTATAAATTCATCTCTCTGATACACCTCTTTTTGTATGTCTAGGTACTAATTAGAACAACATGTCAACCTCCATTAATTTATGTTCGATGTTGGACAATAACAAATTGACTGGGCCAAACTTCTTGGACTGACTTCGTAACCTGAGAATTGTTCTCAAGGCTGAAAAGCTAGCTTTGTAGGGATGTATACTGAAAAGTCTATCTTTTGTATGAACATCTTTATTTTGAAATAAGAATCACATGATCATTGTTTGCATATTTATATGGTTATGCAAAATTGTCTAATACATTACATTGTAGATAACATGGTGTGTGGTGTCACACGGGAGATCATGTTATCGGCTCCTTGAAAAGTATAAACAAAGGCTCACAACCGAGATGGCTTTGGACAAACCATCGGAATGGTTGTAGTGTGATTTGGTATTGGTTTGTCTTGATCATAGAATCACACTAGTGCACTTTGTGTGTATTGAGCAGGACCGACTTAGAGGTGATTCGATTTATTGCTGACTACATAATCGAATCAGACCTCAGATATTATTTAGTACTTGCTCTTAATCCCGATATAATAACGGTCACATATACTTAGTACTCATCTCTTTGATTTACCAATGAGCGAGATTTATAGATTAAATTGATAGGCTCGGTAAGTTGGGAGATGATATTATTTATATGGTGTGTCGTTGATTATAGGAGGAAACCATGTCCTATATATTAGGATGATGATGTCTCCTTGAGGAGCTCATAAGGTTCATCATGTAAACCCTGCAGGTGGACTTGGTCCGACATGATGAAAAGGTTGAGTGGTACTACTCAAGGAGTTAGATGTTGATTAATTAATGGTCAGTAAATTAATTAATCGACGGACATTCGAGATCTTAAACATGGGAAGAAAATGTACAAATAATATATGGAGCCCATATTATCATATGGGGGTTGGTGAGGTAGATCAATGATGAACCTTTAGTGGATTGGATCATCATTAGTGGATTGGACTTTATGTGGGCTTGATCCATGGGTGGCCAAGACCCAACTCCTCCTCATGGTCCCTAATGTAGCCTATTAACACCTCATGAAGCTTAGATCCAATGGATAGAAACAAAACTCTAAGATTTATAGGTAGAGATTAAATCTCTAAGATCCGACAGTTGAGATTAAATCTCTAGATCCGACGGTTGAGATTAAATCCCTAGAACCAATGGATGAGATTAATTCATGACTTATCCCTAACTCTATAAAAGGATGTCAAGGGAGTTGGCGTGGGATAATTTATGAGACCTAGGGTTTTTGGGCGGCAAGGAAGAGGAATCCTAGTTGAGATAGGATTAGGATTAGGGTTTGGAGGCAAGGGTGGCACCAAATAAGGAAGGTATTCTTCTCTTCTTCTTCCTCTTTTGGCCAATGTCCAGCACCTCTCCAGCCTCTTTTCCAGCCTTGGTCGGCACCCAAAAGCTCCCTTCTCCTTCTCCTAAGGTGGTGGAAACAAGATATAGGGTTTCCCTTGGTATCTTGGTTGTTTTCCACCATCTTCTCCTTCACCTAGTTGGCCGGCGGCAAGGATAGTTTTAGTTCCTTGTTGGTTGTTTCTAGAGAAGAGAAAAACCTTGTTTCTATTCTTCCTCTTGCTTTGGAAGAGAAAGGAATGAAGATTTGCGATCTAGGAGCTTCGACTTTTGGTAGATCGTCGCCCACACGATGTCCAAAAGGAGGAAGGTCATAAATTAGAAGATCGAGAGGTATACCTATTCTACTTTCTTCTTTTGTTTATTGCTTGTATTTATTTTTCAATTATAAGCATGTTATAAATCTGTAAATGGATAAATAATACTTGGATCCCGAGCATAAACACGAAAACTGGCGATCCGGACATCGTCTATTCCGCGGCTACTCGTAGAATAGAGGATGGTCGCTTGAACAACTAGTTTGTTCAAGTGACCTCTCTAAACGAATAGCACGACGATGACTTGGTGGTTTGGGCAATCCTTTTTGTCTAGGATTAATTTTTTTTTTAATCCGGGGACATCGAATGGATCGCCATGGACAAGCTACCGAGGTGAAGTGGGAAGCGAAGTTTCCCCTCACGGACTCGATAAGCAAAACCCTACAATTAGTATCAGAGCCAAGGTTTCCGATTTTGTGTGTTTAGGATTCGGTTAATTTTTATGCACTTTTCATATATTATATGTGCCGGATAATAATAGGATATGCGTAGTTTAACTCTTTGGTTGCAGGCATAAGATCCGACTATTATGGCCATATGTGTGTATGTGATTGTATGTGTGTAAATATTTATTTTGTTGAATTCTCGGGGTTGACGAGGCTAGTATTTAGTTTTTGTAAATTAAATACGACATTGTTTAGCCACTCTTTATTTTATTTTACTTTCGATCTAGATTTCATGTACACTCCCTCGTGGAGTATAGGATCGATGGATGTAAATTAAAATAGGTTTTAGTCTCAGCTCGGATCTCCAGATGGCTCATACATGGCGTAGGAGGAGCGGACGAGATGGCAATGCGACGGGAGTCATATTGAAGACAAAATCCATAATAGTTGGAAAATAATTTATTTTTCATATTTATTGCTTTTTGTTTGATATGCATGTCGTAGTCTAGGAAAATTCCTCAATTTTAAACTACTAAGTGGGAGAGAGATATTTTTATAAATTCCCGTGGCCTCCATTACAATTTGACAAGTGATGCAAACAAACTTGTGCGTTGGCTCTGAGTGCCTTCCTCCCCATCGGATGAGTTTGTTTGCGGATCACAAGGTCAAATATGGTTATTGGGAATTATCAAAGAGTGTGTGTACTTCCCCATTGGAAGGTACATAACCCGAGATAATTACCTTGGTACCAAGTAATGGTGAACACTTAGATACAAATATAAGTATCCTTCCCATCGGAGTCACTGCTTTTATTTGTAGGGCCAAAGAGAAACCAACTATTAATTTTACTTGTCAAAAAGTTAGGTTGACAAGATAGTAAAATTAATGGGTAAAACCTCCTCTTGCAAATGTAGAATTCGTATACGTCCACACTATTGTGGCATATGATACTCTCGATGTTTTGAGATGTTGGTTGATTTTAAAATTTTATTGTTTGAGGAATCAATAATTTTTTGAAATCTAATGTTTTGATTTATGTGATTCTTAGGTTTTCTTTCAAAATGACTTTCAACCCACTTGCTGTGATACTGAAAGAGAACAAACTTACTGGACCCAACTATGTTGATTGGAAGAGGAATCTAGACATTGTCTTGACTGCTGAGGAATACAAATATGTACTCCTCGAAGAGTGTCCTCCCAATTCTGCAGATGATTCTGGGGAAAAGGAGAGAGAGAGCTATAAGAAGTGGGTCAAGGTCGATGAGATGGCGCGGTGTTACATTTTGGCATATATATCAAATGTACTACAACATCAGCATCAAGCTATGCCCACCTCTTATGATATGATGCTCAATCTCAAGGAACTTTTCAGACACCAGAATCGGGCTGCGAGGCAAGAAGCCATGAGAAACTTGATGATGACCTCTATGATCGAGGGAACACCCGTAAGGGATCATGTTCTCAAGATGATGGCTCATTTGAATGAGCTGGAAGTCCTAGGAGCTGAGATCGATGGGGAAACCCAGGTCGACATCATACTCCAGTCTCTACCTCGGAGTTTAAGCAGTTTCACCTGAACTACAATATGAACAAAAGGTTGTATTCATTGGCGGAACTTCTGACAGAACTCTAGGCGGCAGAGGAACTATTTCGTCAGAGTGCTCAGGCACATGCCATGGTGACCCAAAAGGTTTCTACTTCTAAGCCGAAAGGCAAGAAGAAGAAGAAACAAACTGGGGCGAAGGCGGTGGGAGGTACTCAGGGAGGAGTGAAGAAGCCGAAAGGCAAGTGCTTCACTTGTAAGAAGACTGAACACTGGAAGAAGGATTGCCCAATTGCAAGAACAAAGGTATATCCTTTGGTCTAGTCGTTGAAACGTGGTTAGCGGTGTTATCTACTGGCACCTGGTGTGTAGATACATGAGCCTCTGATCATGTCTCCAATACTTTGCAGGGGTTCCAGGAAACCCGACGATGAGCTAAGGGAGAGATTACCGTTTACTTGGGCAATGCCATAAAGGTGGCGGCTATTGCAGTGGGAGATGTTTTATTTATCTTTTAAGAAAAATAAAATTTTGGTTCTGGAAAATTCCCTTTATGTACCTTTATTTAGAAAGAATTTAGTTTCAGTTTCTAAATTGTTTATGAATGGATATTCTATTTATTTTAATGACAGAGTTGTTATAAAAAGGAATAGGGAGAATATCTGTTCAGGTACATTGATAGGAAATTTATACACACTTGAACCAAAATCTCCCATGAAGCAAATTGAAGTTAATAACTCATCTTCTAATTCCAATAAGAGAAAAGAACCTTCGAAGATGAACCAAACATATCTTTGGCATCTTAGGCTTGGTCATATTAACCTAAGCAGAATTCAAAGGTTGATAGCTGATGGACCTTTGGGTTCATTAGTGGTGGAGGATCTCCCAACCTGTGAATCTTGCTTGGAGGGTAAGATGACCAAGAGGTCTTTTAAGGCCAAGGGGTATAGAGCCAAAGATGTGTTAGAATTGGTTTATACTGATTCGTATGGTTCTATGTCTATCCAGGCAAGAGGTAGTCTTGAATATTTCATCTTTTTCATAGATGATTATTCAAGATATGGATGACACTACGATCTGATCATGGTAGTGAGTACCTCTTGGGATAGTTTAGGAATTACTTATCAGAGGCTGGGATTCAATCTCAATTGACTGCACCTGGCACACCCCAGCAGAATGGTGTAGCAGAGCGAAGGAATAGGACTCTCATGGGGATGGTTAGATTGATGATGAGTTATTCTGAGTTGCCAGATTCATTCTGGGGATATGCTCTAGATACGGCGATGTATATTCTGAACTTGGTTCCATCTAAATCAGTGCCTTCAACTCCCACAGAGTTGTGGACTGGGCGAAAGCCTAGTCTAAGACATATTCGGATATGGAGGAGTCCAGCACATGTGCTGAAGGCAGATGTTGGTAAGTTGGAACCTCGTACAGAAGTACGCATGTTCGTTGGCTATTCCAGGGGAACGAAGGGTGGTTTGTTTTATAGTCCTAGAGATCAGAGGGTGATTGTTAGCACGAATGCTAGATTTCTAGAGGAAGACTATGTGATGAGCCACAAACCCAAGAGTAAAATTGTTCTGGAGGAGTTAAAAGGGGAAGTCACTTCTTTAGTACCACCGGTACAAGAGGATATACCACATGTCACTGCATCGCGTGTCACAAAGGATACACAGGTGATACCTCATCGTAGTGGGAGGGTTGTGAGACAGCCTGATAGATTCATGTTCTTGGGAGAATCTTCCTGATTCGTCCTCAAGTAACATGAACCCGATCCTCGACATATGACGAGGCAATCCAAGATAAAGATGCAAAGATCTTGGCAAAGTGCAATGAATGCTGAGATTGAATCTATGGATTCAAATCAGCTAGTAGAGCCACCCGATGGTGTAAAAACCATTGGATGCAAGTGGATCTACAAGAGAAAGAGAGGAATAGATGGGAAGGTTGAGACCTTCAAAGCGAGGCTTGTTGCGAAGGGGTATACTCAGAAAGAGGGTATCGATTATGAAGAGACCTCTTCGCCGGTAGCCATGCTTAAGTCTATCCGTATTCTCTTATGCATAGCAGCTCATATGGATTATGAGGTGTGGCAGATGGATGTCAAGACAGCTTTCCTTAATGGAAGTCTTGAGGAAAACATCTATATGAAGCAACCAGAGGGATTCATTGCTAAGGGCAAAGAGCATCTTGTATGTAAGCTTAATCGGTCCATTTATGGATTGAAGCAAGCTTCGAGGTCTTGGAACATCCGCTTTGATGAGGTAATCCAGTCTTATGGATTTATTCAAAGTCCGGATGAGTCTTGTGTATACAAGAGATGTGACGGAAATGTAGTGGTATTTCTTATACTATACGTAGATAACATTTTGGTGATGGACAACAATATCAAAGTATTATCGGGCATAAGGGTATGGTTGTCCAAACAGTTTGATATGAAGGACTTGGGAGAGGTGGGACACATCCTTGGGATCAAATGTTATAAGGGATCGCAGGAAAAGGATGTTATGCTTATCCCAAGCTTCATACATAGACACGATTATGGATCGTTTTAGCATGCAGAACTCCAAGAAAGGTTTTCTACCTTTCAGGCATGGAGTTCCTTTATCTAAGGAGATGTGTCCTAGAACATCTTAGGAGATAGAGGAGATGAAGGTGTTTCCTTATGCTTCGGCAGTAGGAAGCCTCATGTATGCGATGCTATGTACGAGACCCGATATCTGCTTTGTTGTAGGCATGGTCAGTAGATATCAGAGTAATCCAGGACAGCGATATTGGACTGCGGTAAAGCATATATTGAAGTACCTGAGAAGGACTAGGGATTATATGCTAGTTTACCAAGCAGACCAATTACTCCCTATGGGTTACACGAATTTCGACTTCCAATCAGATAGGGATAACAGTAAGTCTACCTCAGGTTTTGTGTTTACTTTGGGAGGTGGAGCCATTGTATGGAGGAGTGTCAAGCAGAAATGCATGGCGGACTCTACAATGGAAGGTGAGTATGTGGCGGCCTCTGAGGTGGCCAAAGAAGCTGTGTGACTCAGGAACTTCCTGATGGACTTGGATGTGATTCCTGGTTTGCCCAGTTCTATCACAATTTATTGTGATAATAATGGTGCAGTTGCAAACTCGAAGAAAACACGAGCTCATAAGGCAAATAAACACATAGAGCGCAAGTACCACCTAATACGAGAAATCGTAAAGGAGGTAGAAGTTGTTGTCGCCTAGATTGCATCAGAGGATGACCTGGTAGACCCTTTCACTAAGGCCCTTCTAGCGAGAGCTTTGATAGGCATGTGGAGGGAAAGGGAATCAGATATATGGCAGTATGAGGACAGCATAGTCTTTTAGTATAAGTGGGAGATTGTAGGGATGTATACTGAAAAGTCAATCTTTATTATGAACATCTTTATTTTGAAATAAGAATCACATAATCATTGTTTGCATATTTATATGGTCATGCAAAATTGTCTAATATATTGCATTGTAGATAACATGGTGTGTGGTGTCACACAGGAGATCATGTTATCGGCTCCTTGAAAAGTATAAGCAAAGGCTCACAACCGAGATGGCTTTGGACAAACCATCGGAATGGTTGTAGTGTGATTTGTATTGGTTTGTCTTGACCATAGAATCACACTAGTGCACTTTGTGTGTATTGAGCAGGACCGACTTAGAGGTGATTCGATTTATTGCTAACTACATAATCGAATCGGACCTCAGATATTATTTAGTACATGCTCTTAATCCCGATATAATAATGGGCACATATACTTAGTACTCATCTCTTTGATTTACCAATGGGCGAGATTTATAGATTAAATCGATAGGCTCGGTAAGTTGGGAGATGATGTTATTTATATGGTGTACCGTTGATTATAGGAGGAAACTGTGTCCTATATATTAGGATGATGATGTCCTCTTGAGGAGCTCATTGTTGGCAATGTGCTAATCCTCGGAATGCTCATTGGCTCCCATGTCCCTGGATTAAAATTTTCACTAATGAAAACTAATCCGGATGGGATGAGTTTCCTAAGCACAACCAATTCGTCGTCGTGCTAACGACTTGAGCGATCGCTTGAACAAACTAGTTGTTCAAGCAACCAAACTCTTCTAGTCAATTAGCCGCGGAAGAGACGACGGACGGATCACCGGTTTTTGTGTTTATCTTCGGGGTCCATGATTATACAAATACATGCAAATGTAAACTAGTATAATCAACATATACTAACATAAAGAACATAAGCTAGCATATCAAATAAGAACATGCAAAGAACAATAATAAAAGTTATAAAACTTTTATACCTCTTGATCTTCTATCGTATGTCCTAACCTCCTTGTAGACTTCGTGTGGGCGAAGATCCTCCACAAGTTGAAGCTTCCTAGATCTTCTTCTATCCAAAGAAAGAAGAACTCTCTTTCCCTTCTTGCTTGAGCCAACCACCAATCCACAAAAGGATTGATGCCGCTGGCCCCAAGAATAGAGAGAACATGATGGAAACAACCAAGGAACCGAACTAGGGACAAACCCTTGCTCCTAATGCCGCCGGCCAAGATGGAGTGAAGAGGAGAAAGGGAATATGTTGGGCGCCGGCCACGGTGGAGGGAATAGAGGAAGGAGCCGGCCACAACCTAGGAAGAGGAAGAGCTCCTCTCCAATAGTTGGCGTCCACCTTCCTTGCATACCCTAGCCGCCTAACCATAGGAGCCAAACCCTAATTAGGGTTTCCTCCTTAGGTCTTCTTGCCGCCCAACCAAGGTGGAAGGAGGAGATCTAAACCGGCCACCTTTCCTAGGAAGAAGAAGAACTCTTCCACAAGATGCCACCTACCCTCCTTCCAAACCTTGGCCGCCCAACCCAAAAGGAGCCAAACCCTAATTAGGGTTTCCTCCTTAGGGTTGCTTGCCGCCCAAGCCATCCATCTCCATCAACTATGCGTCGGCCATGGAAGAGGGGATAGAAGAATAGAATGTGGACCAACCAAGGTAGAAGGGTAGAAGGAAGGGACCGGCCATGCCTTAGGAAGAAGAAGAAACTCTTCTTCCACTTGTTGCCGCCCCATGCCTTTCTCCCAAACCCTAGCCGCCCAAAAGATTCTAAACCAACTAGGGTTCCTAGCCTCCAAAGGAAGCAAACCCTAATCCCCTAAACCATCCAACTTGAACCACCACCCTTGCCGCCCAACCCATATCCACCCTTTTATAGAGTTAGGGTTTAGGCCTTGGTTTAATCTCCACCGTCGGTTCTAGAGTTTTAATCTCAACAGTCGGATCTAGAGATTTAATCTCAACCGTCGGTTCTAGGGTTTTAATCCAAACCGTCGGATCTAGAGATTTAATCTCTACCGTCGGTTCTAGGGATTTAATCCCAACCGTCGGATCTAGAGATTTAATCTCAACCGTTGGTTCTAGGGATTTAATCCCAACCGTCGGATCTAGAGATTTAATTTTCCATCATTTGATCTAGACTTCATGAGGTTTATATTAGGCTACGATAGGGACCATGAGGAGGAGTTAGGTCTTGGCCACCCGATGGATCGGAACCACACAAACTTGATCCATCAATGATGTTCCATTCCACTAGAGGATCATCATCGAACTACCTCACCAACCCACATAAATTAATATGGGCTCCATATATTATTTGTACATTCATCTCCCCGTGTTTAAGATATCGAATGTCCGTCAATTAATTGATTTACTGACCATCAATTAATTAACATCTAACTCCTCGAGTAGTACCACTCAACCTTATCATCATGTTGACTAAGTCAACCTGCAGGGTTTACATGATGAACCTTATGAGCTCCTCAAGGGGACATCATCAACCTAATATATAGGACACAGATTCCTCCTATAATCAACGACACACCATGTAAATAATATTATTTCCCAACTTACCGGGCATATTGATTTAATCCATAGAAATCTCACCCTCTGGTAAATCAAAGAAATAAATACTAAGTACATGTGCCCGTTATTATATCGGGATTAAGAGCATGTACAACATAATATCCGAGGTCCGATTCAATTATATAGTTAGCAATAAATTGAATCACCTCTATGTCGGTCCTGCTCAATACACCTAAGTGTACTAGTGTAACTCTATGTTCAAGAAAAAACAATACCAAACTACACTACAACCATGCCAATGGTTTGTCCAAAACCATCTTGGTTGTGAGCCTCTACTTATACTCTACAAGGGCTTGATAACATGATCTTCTGTGCCACACCCAAGCACCATGTTATCTACAATGTAAAGTATTAGACAATATGCACACATATAATAAATATAAAGTGCAAACAATGATCATGTGATTCTTATTTCAAAATAAAATGTTCATACCAAAGAGCTAGGCTTTTAGTATACATCCCAACAATCTCCCACTTATACTAAAAGACTATACTGTCCTCATACTGTCATACATCTGATTCCCCTTCCCTCCACATGCCTATCAAAGCTCTCGCCAGAAGGGCCTTAGTGAAAGGGTCTACCTGGTCATCCTCTGATGCAATCTAGGCGACAGCTTACTTCTACCTCCTTTACGATTTCTCGTATCAGGTTGTACTTGCACTCTATGCATTTACTTACCTTATGGGCTCGTGGTTCCTTCGAGTTTGCAACTGCACCATTATCACAATAAATTATGATATTTCTGGGCAAACCAGGAATCACATCCAAGTCCATCAGGAAGTTCCTGAGCCACCCAGCTTCTTTGTCCGCCTAAGAGGCTGCCATACACTCAACTTCCATGGTGGAGTCCGCCACGCATTTCTGCTGGACACTCCTCCATGCAATAGCTCCACCTCCCAAAGTAAACACAAAACCTAAGGTAGACTTACTGTTATCCCTATCAGATTGGAAATCGGAATCTATGTAACCCACAGGGAGTAATTGGTCTGCACGATAAACTAGCATATAATCCCTAGTCCTTCTCAGGCACTACAATATATGCTTTACCGCAGTCCAATGTCCCTGTCCTGGATTACTCTGATATCTACTGACCATGCCTACGATAAAGCAGATATCTGGTCTCGTACATAGCATACATTAGGCTTCCTACCACCGAAGCATAAGGAACTGCCTATATCTCCTCTATCTTTTCAGATGATCTAGGACACATCTCCTTAGATAAAGGAACTCCATGCCTGAAAGGTAGAAAACCTTTCTTGGAGTTTTGCATGCTAAGACGATCCATAATTATGTCTATGTATGAAGCTTGGGATTAGCACACTAACCTTGATCCCAAGGATGTGTCCCACTTCTCCCAAGTCCTTCAAAACTGTTTGGACAACCATACCCTTACGTCTGATAACATTCCGATATTGTTGCCAACTACCAAAATATTATCTACGTATAGTACAAGAAATACCACTACTTTTCTGTCACATCTCTTGTATACACAAGACTCATCTGAACTTTGAATAAATCCATAAGTCTGGATTTACCTCATCAAAGCGGATGTTCCAAGACCTCGAAGCTTGTTTCAATCCATAAATGGACCGATTAAGCTTACATACAAGATGCTCTTTGCCCTTAGCAATGAATCCCTCTGGTTGCTTCATATAGATGGATTCCTCAAGACTTCTACTAAGGAAAGTTGTCTTGACATCCATCTGTCACACCTCATAAATTCACATGAGCTGCTATGCATAAGAGCTCCCAGACCTGATTTGAATCCATAGATTCAATCTCAGTATTCATTACACTTTGCAAAGATGCTGCATCTTTATCTTGGATTGCCTCGTCATATGTCCAGGGATCAGGTTCATGTTCGTCAGGGACCAAATCAGAAGATTCTCCCAAGAACATGAATCTATCAGGTTGTCTCACAACCCTCCCACTACGACGAGGTATCACCTGTGTATCCTTTGTGACACGCGGTGCAGTGATATATGGTATATCCTCTTGTATCGGTGGTACTGAAGTCGGGACTTCCCCTGTCAACTCCTCAAGAACAAACCTACTCGTGGGCTTGTGGTTCATCACATAGTCCTCCTCTAGAAATCTGGCATTTGTACTAACGATTACCCTCTGATCTCTAGGACTATAAAACAAACCACCCTTCGTTCCCCTAGGATACCCAACGAACATGCATACTTCTGTACGAGGTTCCAACTTACCAGCATCAGCCTTCAGCACATGTGCTGGACTCCCCATATCCGAATATGTCTTAGACTAGGCTTCCGCCCAGTCCACAATTCTGTGGGAGTAGAAGGCACTGATTTAGATGGAACCAGGTTCAGAATGTATATCGTCATATCTAGAGCATATCCCCAGAACGAATCTGGCAAGTCAGAATAACTCATCATCGATCTAACCATCTCCATAAGAGTCCTATTCCTTCGCTCTGCTACACCGTTCTGCTGGGGTGTACCAGGTGCAGGCAATTGGGATTGAATCCCAGCCTCTGATAAGTAATTCCTAAACTCTCCCAAGAGATATTCACCACTACGATCAGATCGTAGTGTCATCTTGAATAATTGTCTATGAAAAAGATGAAATATTCAAAACTACCTCTTGCCTGGATAGACATAGGATCAAACGAATCAGAATGAATCAATTCCAACACATCTTTGTATCTATACCCCTTGGCCTTGAGAGGCCTCTTGGTCATCTTACCCTCCAAGCAAGATTCACAGGTTGGGAGATCCTCCACCACTAATGAATCCAAAGGTCCATCAGCTATCAACCTTTGAATTGTGCTTAGGTTAATATGACCAAGCCTTAGATGCCAAAGGTATGTTTGGTTCATCTTCGAAGGTTCTTTTCTCTTATCGGAATTAGAAGATGAGTTATTAACTTCTATTTGCATCGTGGGAGCTTGTGGTTCAAGTTATAAATTTCCTATCTATGTACCTGAATAGATAATGTCCCTATTCCTTTTATAACAAATCTGTCATTAAAAGGAATAGATTATCCATCCATAATTTAGAAACCGAAAGCAATTCTTTCTAAATAAAGGTGCATAAAGAAAATTCTTAAGAACCACAAACTTTATTTTTCTCAAAAGATAAATAAAACATCTCCCACTGCAATAGCCGCCATCTTCATGGCATTGCCCAAGTAAACGGTAATATCCCCTTTAGCTAGTCGTCGGGTTTCCTGGAACCCCTGCAAAGTATTGCAGACATGATTAGTGGCTCTCATATCTACCCACCAGGTGCCGGTAGATAACACCGCTAACCATGTTTCAACGACTAGACCAAAGGATATACTTTTTTTTTGTTTTGGATTGGGACAGTCCTCCTTCCAATGTCCATTCTGCTTGTAAGTGAAGTACTTGCCTTTCGGCTTCTTCACTCCTCCCTGAGATCCTCCCACCACATTTGCTCCACCTTGTTTCTGCTTCTTCTTGCCTTTCGGCTTAGAAGTAGAAACCTTTTTGAGCAACCATGGCTTGAGGACACTCTTTGAAGAGTGTATACTTGTACTTCTTAGCAAATAAGACAACATCTCAAAATACCAAGAATATCGCTTGCCACGCTGTGTGGACGTATATGAATTCTACATTTGTAAGAGGAGGTTTTACCCATTAATTTTATTATCTTGTCAACCTTACTTTTTGACAAATAAAATTAATAGTTGGTTCCTCTTTGGCCCTACAAATAAAAGCAGTGACTCCGATGGGGAGGATACTTTATATTTGCATCTAAGTGTGCACCATTACACGATACTAAGGGAATTATTTCGGATTATGTGCCTTACCGCTATGGAAGTACACACGCTCCTAGATAATTTCCTATAACCATTATTTGACCTAGTGATCCGCAAACAAACTCATCCACAGGGAGGAAGGCACTCAGAGCTGACACGCAAGTTTGTTGCATCACACGTCAAATTGTAATAGAGGCCGCGGGAATTAATTAAAATATCCCTCTCCCACTTAGTAAATTGAAAATGAGGAATTTTCAAGCACACACAACATGCATATAAAACAAATCAGCAATAAATATGAAAAAAACAGAATTTTTCCAACTATTATGGCTTTGTTCTCCAATACGCATCCCGTCGTGTCGCCACCTCGTCCGCTCCTCCTACGTCATGTACGAGCCATCCGGAGATCCGAGCCGAGAATAAAATCTATTTTATTTTACATCCATCGATCCTATACTCCACGAGGGAGTGTACATGAAATCTAGATCGAAAGTAAAATAAAATAAAGAGTGGCTAAACAATGTCGTATTCAATTACAAAAATTAAATACTAATTTAGCCTCATCAACCCCGAGGATTCAAATAATATACAATCACACACACATGCAATCACATACACACATATAGCCATAATAGTCGGATCTTATGCCTGCAACCAAAAAGTTAGCCTACGCACATCCTACTATTATCCGGCATACACAATATATGATAAGTGCGTGAAAAGTAACCGAATCCAAAACACACAAAACCGGAAACCATGGGATTAGTGGCTCCCATGTCCCCGGATTAAAATTTTCACTAATGAAAACTAATCCGGATGGGATGAGTTTCCTAAGCACAACCAATTTATCATCGTGCTAACGACTTGAGCGATCTCTTGAACAAACTAGTTGTTCAAGCAACCAAACTCTTCTAGTCAATTAGCCACGGAAGAGATGATGGACAGATCGCCGGGTTTTGTGTTTATCTTCGGGGTCCATGATTATACAAATACATGCAAATGTAAACTAGTATAATCAACATATACTAACATGAAGAACATAAGCTAGCATATCAAATAAGAACATGCAAAGAACAATAATAAAAGTTATAAAACTTTTATACCTCTTGATCTTCTATCGTATGTCCTAACCTCCTTGTAGACTTCGTGTGAGCGAAGATCCTCCACAAGTTGAAGCTTCCTAGATCTTCTTCTATCCAAAGAAAGAAGAACTCTCTTTCCCTTCTTGCTTGAGCCAACCACCAATCCACAAAAGGATTGATGCCGCTGGCCCCAAGAATAGAGAGAACATGATGGAAACAACCAAGGAACTGAACTAGGGACAAACCCTTGCTCCTAATGTCGCCGGCCAAGATGGAGTGAAGAGGAGAAAGGGAATATGTTGGGCTTGTTGGGATGTATACTGAAAGCCTAGCTCTTTTGTATGGACATCTTTATTTTGAAATAAGAATCACATGATCATTGTTTGCACGTTATATTTATATGTGTGCATATTGTCTAATATATTACATTGTAGATAACATGGTGCCTGGGTGAGGCACAGAAGATCATGTTATCAGTCCCTTGTAGAATATAAGTAAAGGCTCACAACCAAGATGGTTTTGGACAAACCATTGGCATGGTTGTAGTGTAGCTTGGTATTGTTTTGTCTTGAACATAGAGTTACACTAGTACACTTAGGTGTATTGAGCAGGACCGACATAGAGGTGATTCAATTTATTGCTGACTACATAATTGAATCGGACCTCGGATATTATGTTGTACATGCTCTTAATCCCGATATAATAACGGACACATGTACTTAGTATTTATTTCTTTAATTTACCAATGGGTGAGATTTAGATGGATTAAATCAATATGCCCGGTAAGTTGGGAAATGATATTATTTACATGGTGTGTCGTTGATTATAGGAGGAAACCGTGTCCTATATATTAGGTTGATGATGTCCCCTTGAGGAGCTCATAAGGTTCATCATGTAAACCCTGCAGGTTGACTTAGTCAACATGATGATAAGGTTGAGTGGTACTACTCGAGGAGTTAGATGTTAATTAATTGATGGTCAGTAAATCAATTAATTGACGGACATTCGATATCTTAAACACGGGGAGATGAATGTACAAATAATATATGGAGCCCATATTAATTTATGGGGTTGGTGAGGTAGTTCGATGATGATTCTCTAGTGGAATGGAACATCATTGATGGATTAAGTTTGTGTGGTTCCGATCCATCGGGTGGCCAAGACCCAACTCCTCCTCATGGTCCCTATCGTAGCCTAATATAAACCTCATGAAGTCTAGATCAAATGATGGAAAACAAATCTCTAGATCCGACGGTTGGGATTAAATCCCTAGAACCGACGGTTGAGATTAAATCTCTAGATCCGACGGTTGGGATTAAATTCCTAGAACCGACGGTTGGGATTAAATCCCTAGAACCGACGGTTGAGATTAAATCTCTAGATCCTCGGTTGGGATTAAATCCCTAGAACCGACGGTTGAGATTAAATCTCTAGATCCGACGGTTGGGATTAAATTCCTAGAATCGACGTTTGAGATTAAATCTCTAAATCCGACGGTTGGGATTAAAACCCTAGAACTGACGGTTGAGATTAAATCTCTAGATCCGACGGTTGAGATTAAATCTCTAGAACCAATGGAGGAGATTGAACCAAGGCCTAAACCTAACTCTATATATTTGGGCTTAGGCTTGGGCGGCAAAAATATATGAAAAACCTAATTGAGACAAGGTGGCTTGGGCGGCAAGAAAAGGAGATTTGGCCGGCGCCCATACCCTTGGTGTTTTTCTTTCGGTTGGCTTCCATACTCCATTCCATCTTCTCTTTGGACCGGCGGCAAACATCATGCTTGGAGCTTGATGGTTGGTCCTAGATAAGAGATGAGTTTTGTTTCCATTTTGTTCTCTCTATTCTTGGGGCCGGCGGCATCAATCCTTTGTGGATTGGTGGTTGGCTCAAGCAAGAAGGGAAAGAGAGTTCTTCTTTCTTTGGATTGAAGAAGATCTAGGATGCTTCAACTTGTGGAGGATCTTCGCCCACACAAAGTCTACAAGGAGGTTAGGACATACGATAGAAGATCAAGAGGTATAAAAGTTTTATAACTTTTACTATTGTTCTTTGCATGTTCTTATTGATATGCTAGCTTATGTTCTTTATGTTAGTATATGTTGATTATACTAGTTTACATTTGCATGTATTTGTATAATCATAGACCCCGAAAAGAAACACAAAAACCGGCGATCCGTCCATCGTCTCTTCCATGGCTAACCGACTAGGGAGTTGGGTTGCTTGAACAACTAGTTTGTTCAAGCGATCACTCATGTCGTTAGCACGACGACGAATTGGTTGTGCTTAGGAAACTCATCCCCTCCGGATTAGTTTTCATTAGTGAAAATTTTAATCCGGGGACATGGGAGCCAATGAGCATTCCGAGGATTAGCACATTCCCTACAAATGGTATCAGAGCCACGGTTTCCGGTTTTGTGTGTTTTGGATTCGGTTACTTTCACGCACTTATCATATATTGTGTATACCGGATAATAGTAGGATGTGCATAGGCTAACTCTTTGGTTGTAGGCATAAGATCCAACTATTATGGCTATATGTGTGTATGTGGTTGTTTGTGTGTGATTGTATGTATATTATTTGAATCCTCGGGGTTGACGAGGGTAAATTAGTATTTAATTTTTGTAATTGAATACGCCATTGTTTAGCCACTCTTTATTTTATTTTACTTTCGATCTAGATTTCATGTACACTCCCTCGTGGAGTATAGGATCGATGGATGTAAAATAAAATAGGTTTTATTCTCGGCTCGGATCTCCGGATGGCTCGTACATGGCATAGGAGGAGCGGACGAGGTGGCGACACGACGGGATGCATATTGGAGAACAAAGCCATAATAGTTGGAAAAAATTCTATTTTTCCCATATTTATTGCTGATTTGTTTTATATGCATGTTGTGTGTGCTTGAAAATTCCTCATTTTCAATTTACTAAGTGGGAGAGGGATATTTTAATTAATTCCCGCGGCCTCCATTACAATTTGACGTGTGATGCAACAAACTTGTGCGTCGGCTCTGAGTGCCTTCCTCCCCATCGGATGAGTTTGTTTGCGGATCACTTGGTCAAATAATGGTTATAGGAAATTATGTAGGAGCGTGTGTACTTCCCCATCGGTAAGGCACATAATCCGAAATAATTCCCTTAGTATCGTGTAATGGTGCACACTTAGATGCAAATAAAAAATATCCTCCCCATCGGAGTCACTGCTTTTATTTGTAGGGCCAAAGAGGAACCAACTATTAATTTTATTTGTCAAAAAGTAAGGTTGACAAGATAATAAAATTAATGGGTAAAACCTTCTCTTACAAATATAGAATTCGTATACGTCCTCACTATTGTGGCATGCGATATTCTCGGTGTTTTGAGGTGTTGGTTGATTTCGGAATTTTATTGTTTTGAGGAATCAATAATATTTGAAATCTAATATTTTGATCATTGTGATTCTTAGGATTTTCAAAATGACTTTCAGTCCACTTATTATGATACTAAAGGAAATAAACTTACTGTACCCAAATAATGTTGATTGGAAAGAATCTAGATATTGTCTTATCTGCTAAGAAGTACAAGTATACACTCTTCAAAGAGTGTCCTCAAGCCATGGTTGCTCAAAAAGGTTTCTACTTCTAAGCCGAATGGCTAGAAGAAGGAGAAACAAGGTAGAGCAAAGGTGGTGGGAGGATCTCAGGGAGGAGTGAAGAAGCCGAAAGGCAAGTACTTCACTTGCAAGCAGACTGGACATAAGAAGAAGGATTATCCCAATCCAAAGAAAGAACAAATGTATATCCTTTGGTCCAGTCGTTGAAACATGGGGTTCCAGGAAACTCGACGACTAGCTAAAGGAGAGATTACCATTTACTTGGGCAATGCCATGAAGATGGCGGCTATTGCAGTGGGAGATGTTTTATTTATCTTTTGAGAAAAATAAAGTTTTTGGTTCTTAGAAATTTTCTTTATGTACCTTTATTTAGAAAGAATTGATTTCGGTTTCTAAATTATGGATGGATAATCTATTTCTTTTGATGACAGATATGTTATAAAAGGAATAGGGACATTATCTATTAAGGTACATAGATAGGAAATTTATAACTTGGACCACGAGCTCCCACGATGCAAATAGAAGTTATTAACTCATCTTCTAAGTCTAATAAGAGAAAAGAACCTTCGAAAATGAACCAAACATAACCTTGGGATCTTAGGCTTGGTCATATTAACCTAAGCAGAATTCAATAGGTTGATAGCTGATGGACCTTTGGGTTCATTAGTGGTGGAGGATCTCCCAACCTGTGAATCTTGCTTGGAGGGTAAGATGACCAAGAGGCCTTTCAAGGCCAAGGGGTATAGATCCAAAGATGTGTTGGAATTGGTTCATTCTGATTCGTTTGATCCTATGTCTATCCAGGCAAGAGGTAGTTTTGAATATTTCGTCTTTGTCATAGACAATTATTCAAGATGACACTACGATCTGATCATAGTGGTGAATACCTCTTGGGAGAGTTTAGGAATTACTTATCAGAGGCTGAGATTCAATCCCAATTGTCTGCACCTGGCACACCCGAGCAGAATGGTGCAGCGGAGCGAAGGAATAGGACTCTTATGGAGATGGTTAGATCGATGATGAGTTATTCTGGCTTGCCAGATTCGTTCTGGGGATATGCTCTAGATATGGCGGTGTACATTCTGAACTTGGTTCCATCAAAATCAGTGCATTTTACTCCCACAGAGTTGTGGACCGGGCTAAAGCCTAGTCTAATATGGGGAGTCCAGCACATGTGCTGAAGGCAGATACTGGTAAATTGAAACCTCGTACAGAAGTGCGCTTGCTTGTTGGCTATCCTAGGGGAACGAAGGGTTGTTTGTTTTATAGTCCTAGAGATCAGAGGGTGATCATTAGTACGAATGCCAGATTTCTAGAGGAGGACTATGTGATGAACCACAAGCCCACGAGTAGGATTGTTCTTGAGGAGTTGATAGGGGAAGTCCCGACTTCAGTACCACCGGTACAAGAGGATATACCACATGTCACTGCACCGCATGTCACAGAGGATACACAGGTGATACCTCGTCGCAGTGGGAGGGTTGTGAGATAGCCTGATAGATTCATGTTCTTGGGAGAATCTTCCGATTTGGTCCCTGACAAACATGAACCTGATCCCTGGACATATGATGAGGCAATCCAAGATATAGATGCAGTATCTTTGCAAAGTGCAATGAATACTGAGATTGAATCTATGGATTCAAATCAGGTCTGGGAGCTCCTATGCATAGCAGCTCATATGGATTATGAGGTGTGATAGATGGATGTCAAGACAGCTTTCCTTAGTGGAAGTCTTGAGGAATCTATCTATATGAAGCAACCAGAGGGATTCATTGCTAAGGACAAAGAGCATCTTGTATGTAAGCTTAATCGGTCCATTTATGGATTGAAGTAAGCTTCGAGGTCTTTGAACATCCGTTTTGAGGAGGTAAATCCAGTCTTATGGATTTATTCAAAGTTCGGATGAGTCTTGTGTATACAACAGATGTGACGGAAACGTAGTGGTATTTTTGTACTATACGTAGATGACATTTTGGTGGTTGGAAACAACATCGAAGTGTTATCAGACGTAAGGGTATGGTTGTCCAAATAGTTTTGAAGGACTTGGGAGAAGTGGGACACATCCTTGGGATCAAGGTTAGTGTGCTAATCCCAAGCTTCATACATAGACATGATTATGGATCATTTTAGCATGCAAAACTCCAAGAAGGGTTTTTCTACCTTTCAAGCATGGAGTTCCTTTATCTAAGGAGATGTGTCCTAGATCATTTGAAAAGATAGGGGAGATATAGGCAGTTCCTTAAGCCTCGGCGGTAGGAAGCCTAATGTATGCTATGTACGAGACCAGATATCTGCTTTGCCGTAGGCATGGTCAGCAGATATCAGAGTAATCCAGGACAGGGACATTAGACTGTGGTAAAGCATATATTGTAGTGCCTGAGAAGGACTAGGGATTATATGTTGGTTTACCGGCCATACCAATTACTCCCTGTGGGTTACACGGATTCTGATTTCCAATCTGATAGGGATAACAGTAAGTCTACCTCAGGATTTGTGTTTACTTTGGGAGGTGGAGCCATAGTATGGAAGAGTGTCAAGCAGAAATGCGTGGCGGACTCCACCATGGAAGTTGTGTATGTGGCAGCCTATGAGGGGGCCAAAGAAGCTATATGGCTCAGGAACTTCCTGATGGACTTGGATGTGATTCCTAGTTTGCCAAGAATTATCATAATTTATTGTGATAATAATGGTGCAGTTGCAAACTCGAAGGAACCACGAGCCCATAAGGCTAGTAAACACATAGAGTGCAAGTACCACCTGATACGAGAAATCGTAAAGGAGGTAGAAGTAAGTTGTCGCCTAGATTGCATCAGAGGATGACCTGGTAGACCCTTTCACTAAGACCCTTCTGGCTAGAGCTTTGATAGGCAAGTGGAGGGAAGGGGAATCAGATGTATGGTAGTATGATGACAGCATAGTCTTTTAGTATAAATGGGAGATTGTTGGGATGTATACTGAAAGCCTAGCTCTTTTGTATGGATATCTTTATTTTGAAATAAGAATCACATGATCATTGTTTGCATGTTATATTTATATGTGTGCATATTGTCTAATATTTTACATTGTAGATAACATGGTGCCTGGGTGCGGCATAGAAGATCATGTTATTAGTCCCTTGTAGAATATAAGTAAAGGCTCACAACCAAGATGGTTTTGGATAAACCATTGGCATGGTTGTAGTGTAGCTTGTTATTGTTTTGTCTTGAACATAGAGTTACACTAGTACACTTAGGTGTATTGAGCAGGACCGACATAGAGGTGATTCAATTTATTGCTGACTACATAATTGAATCAGACCTCGGATATTATATTGTACATGCTCTTAATCCCGATATAATAACGGACACATGTACTTAGTATTTATTTCTTTGATTTACCAATGGGTGAGATTTAGATGGATTAAATCAATATGTCCGGTAAGTTGGGAAATGATATTATTTACATGGTGTGTCGTTGATTATAGGAGGAAACCGTGTCCTATATATTAGGTTGATGATGTCCCCTTGAGGAGCTCATAAGGTTCATCATGTAAACCCTGCAGGTTGACTTAGTCAACATGATGATAAGGTTGAGTGGTACTACTCGAGGAGTTAGATGTTAATTAATTGATGGTCAGTAAATCAATTAATTGACGGACATTCGATATCTTAAACACGGAGAGATGGATATACAAATAATATATGGAGCCCATATTAATTTATGGGGTTGGTGAGGTAGTTCGATGATGATCCTCTAGTGGAATGGAACATCATTGATGGATCAAGTTTGTGTGTTTCCGATCCATCAGGTGGCCAAGACCCAACTCCTCCTCATGGTCCCTATCGTAGCCTAATATAAACCTCATGAAGTCTAGATCAAATGATGGAAAACAAAAATCTAGATCCGACGGTTGGGATTAAATCCCTAGAACCGACGGTTGAGATTAAATCTCTAGATCCGACGGTTGGGATTAAATTCCTAGAACCGACGGTTGGGATTAAATCCCTAGAACCGACGGTTGAGATTAAATCTCTAGATCCGACGGTTGGGATTAAATCTCTAGATCCGACGGTTGGGATTAAATTCCTAGAACCAACGGTTGAGATTAAATCTCTAAATCCGACGATTGGGATTAAAACCCTAGAACCGACGGTTGAGATTAAATCTCTAGATCCGACGGTTGAGATTAAATCTCTAGAACCAATGGAGGAGATTGAACCAAGGCCTAAACCTAACTCTATATATATGGGCTTAGGCTTGGGCGGCAAAAATATATGAAAAACCTAATTGAGACAAGGTGGCTTGGGTGGCAAGAAAAGGAGATTAGGGTTAGGGTTTGGTTGATGGTGTTGGGCAGCAAGGCTTCTCCTTCTTCCAATTGTTGGCCGGCAACCCATCCTCCCTATTCCTCGATTTGGCCGGCGCCCAAGTTTTACCTTTCCTTCTATGGCTTAGGTTCGATGGAATTAGGATGGCTTCCCTTGGGCGGCAACCAAAACCTAGATGGGATAGGATTGAGGTCGGGTGGCTAGGGTTAGGGTTTTGGGATTAGGGTGGGCGGCAACATGGAGATGAAGATCTATTTCTTCTTCCTTCTAAGTGTTGGTCGGCCACTATCCATGTTACCTATACCTTGGCCGGAGCTCAACCTATTCTCCTTCCCTTCATCCTTGACCGGAAATTAGGAAAGCTTTGTCTAAGGTTTGGGCGGCAACAAGGAGGAGGATTATTTTCCTTTCCTTTCTCCAAGTGTTGGCCGGCGCCCATACCCTTGGTGTTTCTCTTTCGGTTGGCTTCCATACTCCATTCCATCTTCTCTTTGGACCGGCGGCAAACATCATGCTTGGAGCTTGATGGTTGGTCCTAGATAAGAGATGAGTTTTGTTTCCATTTTATTCTCTCTATTCTTGGGGCCAGCGGCATCAATCCTTTGTGGATTGGTGGTTGGCTCAAGCAAGAAGGGAAAGAGAGTTCTTCTTTCTTTGGATTGAAGAAGATCTAGGATGCTTCAACTTGTGGAGGATCTTCGCCCACACGAAGTCTACAAGAAGGTTAGGACATACGATAGAAGATCAAGAGGTATAAAAGTTTTATAACTTTTACTATTGTTCTTTGCATGTTCTTATTGATATGCTAGCTTATGTTCTTTATGTTAGTATATGTTGATTATACTAGTTTACATTTGCATGTATTTGTATAATCATAGACCCCGAAAAGAAACACAAAAACCGGCGATCCGTCCGTCGTCTCTTCCGCGGCTAACCGACTAGGGAGTTGGGTTGCTTGAACAACTAGTTTGTTCAAGCGATCACTCATGTCGTTAGCACGACGATGAATTGGTTGTGCTTAGGAAACTCATCCCCTCCGGATTAGTTTTCATTAGTGAAAATTTTAATCCGGGGACATGGGAGCCAATGAGCATTCCGAGGATTAGCACATTCCCTACAGGGCGCCGGCCACGGTGGAGGGAATAGAGGATGGAGCCGGCCACAACCTAGGAAGAGGAAGAGCTCCTCTCCAATAGTTGCCACCCACCTTCCTTGCATACCCTAGCCGCCTAACCATAGGAGCCAAACCCTAATTAGGGTTTCCTCCTTAGGTCTTCTTGCCGCCCAACCAAGGTGGAAGGAGGAGATCTAAACCGGCCACCTTTCCTAGGAAGAAGAAGAACTCTTCCACAAGATGCCGCCTACCCTCCTTCCAAACCTTGGCCGCCCAACCCAAAAGGAGCCAAACCCTAATTAGGGTTTCCTCCTTAGGGTTGCTTGCCGCCCAAGCCATCCATCTCCATCAACTATGCGCCGGCCATGGAAGAGGGGATAGAAGAATAGAATGTGGACCAACCAAGGTAGAAGGGTAGAAGGAAGGGACCGGCCATGCCTTAGGAAGAAGAAGAAACTCTTCTTCCACTTGTTGCCGCCCCATGCCTTTCTCCCAAACCCTAGCCGCCCAAAAGATTCTAAACCAACTAGGGTTCCTAGCCTCCAAAGGAAGCAAACCCTAATCCCCTAAACCATCCAACTTGAACCACCACCCTTGCCGCCCAACCCATATCCACCCTTTTATAGAGTTAGGGTTTAGGCCTTGGTTTAATCTCCACCGTCGGTTCTAGGGTTTTAATCTCAACCGTCAGATCTAGAGATTTAATCTCAACCGTCGATTCTAGGGTTTTAATCCAAACCGTCGGATCTAGAGATTTAATCTCTACCGTCGGTTCTAGGGATTTAATCCCAACCGTCGGATCTATAGATTTAATCTCAACCGTCGGTTCTAGGGATTTAATCCCAACCGTCGGATCTAGAGATTTAATTTTCCATCATTTAATCTAGACTTCATGAGGTTTATATTAGGCTACGATAGGGACCATGAGGAGGAGTTGGGTCTTCGCCACCCGATGGATCGGAACCACACAAACTTGATCCATCAATGATGTTCCATTCCACTAGAGGATCATCATCGAACTACCTCACCAACCCTCATAAATTAATATGGGCTCCATATATTATTTGTACATTCTGTTGGGGATCGATTGGCCGGCTAGAGGGGGGTGAATAGCCCTCGTTCGTTGGATGTCGTATTTTGCTCGTCTACAAAACGTTAGCGCAAGCGGAAGCAATAAACTAAGACAAGCAAATAGAAATGAAACAAAGACAATACAAACATGGAGATGTAACGTGGTTCACGGCTACGCCGCTAATCCACGGTCCGATTCGTCCACGGTGAATCACTCTGCAATCTATCCACTAGATCTCTCCTTTGCACAAAGCTAGGTGGAGGTAACCTCTTTACAACCAAGATCACTCTTCTACAATGGAATGAAGATTAGAGCAAGTAGAAGAGTGGAAAAACGTTTAGGGCACTTTGGGAGTAGTTGGGCGTTCAAGCATTAACCCCCCAAAGCCCCAACCCTTTCCTTTTTATAGAGGAAGAGAGTTTCTTCCCGTTGACACAGGATCAGTCGACTGATGCCCTCGATCAGTCGACTGATCCCGTAGCTGTTGCCCAATAACGGCCGCTTTCCACGTTGGATACTATCCAACATCGCATCGAGATCGATCCCGCCATCACCAATCGATGCTCGATTAGTTGAGTGCTCGAGCCGACTCCATTCTGCGTCTGCGTGCCCGCGCATCAGCCGATCGCCGGCTCGTGATCAATCGATCGGCGCATGCCGACGTGATCGGTCAACGGTCGGTGACTTAGCCGGTCGATCGCCCATCGACTCGATTGCGAAGATCGCCATGACATGGCGGTGATCGTGTCGAAAAACTCATCCGACACTTGGCCAAATGGCCAAGTTTCACCTAAGAGCTACCCTTCCCGGTTACAATCGCTCACTCTCATCCCTGAGTCCTCGCCTGTTCTCTTCATTCGCGGCCACGCCCTCGACAAAGATCAAAGACGGCCTGCAATGCTCCTTCGCGTCTCTTGCCTCGAAGTCTACTTCCTCCGGCTTCACTCCAAGCTTCTCGTTCGGTGGTCCCTCGGATGCTCCAAGCGCACGGCTTCCGCAAAGCAATCCTTCACCGACTCAAGGAACGAGTGAAGAGATGTGAAACTCGTCATGGTTCCATGTGCGAATTACTAAGTCCTGCACGACTTCAACGCACATATCAAATCAACATAACAAAATAACTTAAACCCTTTGCCACACACATCAAAACCTAATCATGGCAAGAGATTGCCCTAACAATCTCTCCCTTTTTGATGTGTGGCAATCCGTTTAAGTTAGGTAAACATTTGATAAAAATTTAAAGGTAAGAAAGCATGTAAACATAAACATTTGATATCAACATGCAACTCCCCCTTAATCCATGAAATTCTCTACACAAATTTTCTCCCCCCATCATATATTTCTCCCCCTAAAATAATTAACTTAAACATAATTATTTCTCCCCCTTTGACACCATCAAAAAGATTAACACTAAGTTATAAACTTATGGCATCAAGTATAATAGAAGGAAAAATACCAAAAATTGAATTAAACCATCACGATCGTCGATTTATACCAATGATCGCACATGATTTTCTGGATTTCTTGATTTTCGAGCCGAATTTCAGAAATGCGTTAAAAATTCCAGAAAATTTTAAAAATCATAAAATTTGGGGAACACATTTCTTTTAAGTATATCTATCAGTGAAAAATAGGTTTTCATGAAAAATCATTATATTTTCACGTATTTGCCAAAAATCCAAAAGCTTTAAAAACTACTAGGTTTTTGATCATAAAAGTATCAAGTTTAACACCTAGTTTTGCATCCAATTGTTTCAAAGCATGAATACATGTATTTTAAGATAAGAAATTGTTTTGAAAACATATGAAATATCCAACCATGATCTTTGGGCAATATGTCTATGAATTAAACATAAGTCTTCCCCATGATTGGTCTATTATTGCTATTTTGATACTTTAAATGACCATCTAAATGTCATAGGCATTAGTGGACATTTGTATCATCCTAACATCTCACCCATGCTAAGTTTTCAATCAAAGTAGCCTATGGTGAGTGTGAGATGTATCCTAGGGGGTATTTGTATATACTTAACCAATATATTCATGCAATTCTATCATGGCTAAGTATCAACCTAACATCCTACATGATCATAATGACATATATGATTTAATTTCACATTATGATCATATACCTAATTAATTCATCAATCAATAATCATGCATTAGGTATTATATTATGATAAGCATGATTTAAACCCTATTTCTTATGATAATGTGCCCAATATCAAAATCATAAATCATGATTACAAACATACATAGGAATTACATTAATCATCATGATTTAAGCATTATTATCTATTTATGGGCACGTTATCATCACCCAACACTATCTAAAAATGTTGTCCCGTCATCCTAAGTCAACCAAAGTATGATATAGGTTAATTGCCTATGGTTGACTACCCTAGGGGTTATCCTAACCCTTAAGGATGGATCTTGGAACCCAAATTAAGTTCTTTCCTATTGGGTTCACTAAGTACTCCTTGGGGATCCATTTTCTAGCAATTACTTTCTTCTTGTCTTGTCCCCTAGCAACTAGGCATTTATAGGCCTTTTCATTTTTCTTTTCCTTATATCCTAGACCTTTCTTATTGAAGCTAGCTCTTTGGCTCCCAATGATCATATTTAATGTGTTGGAGCCAATTGTGAATTTCTCTAGGGCTTTTGTTAAATAATCTACCTTTTCCCTTAATGCCCTATTTTCCTCTATGCATGCATCATTAACATCCAAAGGCATATAGTCATGTGAGCATGCATCATCATGGCAAGAAGAAGTATCATTATTATTTAAGCATGCATTTTCTAGCTTATTTTCTAATGCCTTAATTTGATCTAGCATGCTTTTGTTCTTCTTCTTCATTCCAAATAAGTCCTTAGTTAAACTAGAAATTATGGAAACTATTTTCTTAGGAGAGACTTTCGTTACCATAGTTTTCATATCCTCTTCTTCTTCTTCGGATGAGGAGGATGTAGAAGCTCCCCCTTCATTTGAGCTCTCCCCACTTGAGCTTGATTCTTCATTTTCGATGGAGGAGGAGCAATCCGAGTCATGAAGAGTCATTAGTGCTAGGTTGGAGTAGACATGCTCTTCTTCTTCGGATGAGGAGGAAGAAGCAACGTCATCTCATGTCTTCGCTTTGAGTGTCATGGCCTTTCCCTTTTCCTTGGCCTTCTTCTCCTCTTCCTTCTTTTTACTTCCCTTCTTCTTCTTCTTTTCTTCTTTCTTCTTCCTTTCTTCCTTGCTCTTGTTTAGGAGGGGACAATTATCCCTTATATGTCCCTCTCCTTGGCAATTATAGCATATGACCTTCCCCCTTGGTCTTCTATTCCTATCATTAGATTTATGAAAATGAAAACCTTTTAAAGCACGTCTTACCCTCCTTACCATATAGGCTTCTTCGGTGCTATCCATGGAGGAGGAGGAAGACGCTTCGTCATCGGAGGAGGAGGGAACTTCCATCTTCTTCTTCCCCTTGTTTGCCATCAAGGCTACTCCCCTTGAATTTTGGACTCTAGGCTCTTCTTGTATACCTTCAAGCCTTGTCTCATGAAGCTCCATGGTTGAAAAGAATTCCTCCAAGGTGCTCACTTCTAGGTTCTTGGAGATGTAAAATGAGTCCACCATGGAGTTCCATCTTGAGGGCCGGGGAAAGGCATCTATGGCCTTCATTACCATATCCCGGTTGGAGAGTTTTTCACCTACATTTGTTAAACCGATTAGTATTTCCTTAAATCTAGAGTGTAGGGATTTTACCTTTTCTCCCTTTTCAAGTTTGATATTGGACAATTGGGAGCGAAGAACGTCTCTCCTTGCTAGCTTTGCCTCGGATGTGCCTTCATGGATTTCTATTAGTTTCTCCCACATCTCCTTGGCGCTAGCACATTCTCCTATCCTATTGACTTCTTGTTGAGGGAGGACATTGTATAAGTGGTGCTTGGCCTTTGAATTTGCCAAGTATTCTTCTCTTTGCCTTTTGCTCCACCTTGATTTTTCCAATGGCTCCCCATCTTCGTTCCTAGGCAACTCGAAACCGTTTTCCATAATTAACAATATTTCAAAGTCGGTTTTGAAGAATACCTCCATTCTCTTTTTCCACCAAGAGAATTCGCCGTCGAACTTCGGTGGGTGGATGTTTGAGCCGGTCATTTTGAAAATTTGCTTGTTGTGGCGGTTAGTCCTCGACAAGCTTTCCTTGGCTCTGATACCACCTGTTGGGGATCGATTGGCCGGCTAGAGGGGGGTGAATAGCCCTCGTTCGTTGGATGTCATATTTTGCTCGTCTACAAAACGTTAGCGCAAGCGGAAGCAATAAACTAAGACAAGCAAATAGAAATGAAACAAAGACAATACAAACACGGAGATGTAACGTGGTTCACGGCTATGCCGCTAATCCACGGTCCGATTCGTCCACGGTGAATCACTCCGCAATCTATCCACTAGATCTCTCCTTTGCACAAAGCTAGGTGGAGGTAACCTCTTTACAACCAAGATCACTCTTCTACAATGGAATGAAGATTAGAGCAAGTAGAAGAGTGGAAAGATGTTTAGGGCACTTTGAGAGTAGTTGGGCGTTCAAGCATTAACCCCCCAAAGCCCCAACCCTTTCCTTTTAAAAAAGGAAGAGGGTTTCTTCCCGTTGACATAGGATCAGTCGACTGATGCCCTCGATCAGTCGACTGATCCCGTAGCCATTGCCCAATAACGGCCGCTTTCCACGTTGGATACTATCCAACGGTACTGGCATCAGTCGACTGATCCTGCCATCAGTCGACTGATGCTCGATCAGTCGAGTGCTCAACTGAGTCGACTCCATTCTGTGCCCATGCACAATGCCATCCGATCGGCCTCGCGGTCGCCGATTGACGATCATCCATCACGATCGCCCATGCCGGCAATGATCCGGGTCAACTTGATTCGGCCGACTTAGACCACCGATCGACCCATCGATTAGCGACCGCCATGACATGGCAATGATCGGGAAAACCCATCCGACACTTGGCCAAATGGCCAAGTTTCACCTAAGAGCTACCCCTTCCTGGGTTACAATCGCTCACTCTCATCCCTCGGAGTCCCTCGCTTCGAAGTTCTCTTCGTTCGCGGCCACGTCCCTCGGCAGCATCAGGCGCACGGCTTTGCAATGCTCCTTCGCGTCTCTTGCCTCGAAGTCTACTTCCTCCGGCTTCACTCCAAGCTTCTCGTCCGGCGGTCCCTCGGATGCTCCAAGCGCACAGCTTCCGCAAAGCAATCCTTCACCGACTCAAGGCACGAGTGAAGAGATGTGAAACTCGCCACGGTTCCATGTGTGAATTACTAAGTCCTGCACGACTTCAACGCACATATCAAATCAACATAACAAACTAACTTAAACCCTTTGCCACAAACATCAAAACCTAATCATGGCAAGAGATTGCCCTAACACATTCATCTCCCCGTGTTTAAGATATCGAATGTCCGTCAATTAATTGATTTACTGACCATCAATTAATTAACATCTAACTCCTCGAGTAGTACCACTCAACCTTATCATCATGTTGACTAAGTCAACCTGCAGGGTTTACATGATGAACCTTATGAGCTCCTCAAGGGGACATCATCAACCTAATATATAGGACACAGATTCCTCCTATAATCAACGACACACCATGTAAATAATATCATTTCCCAACTTACCGGGCATATTGATTTAATCCATAGAAATCTCACCCTCTGGTAAATCAAAGAAATAAATACTAAGTACATGTGCTCGTTATTATATCGGGATTAAGAGCATGTACAACATAATATCCGAGGTCCAATTCAATTATATAGTCAGCAATAAATTGAATCACCTCTATGTCGGTCCTGCTCAATACACCTAAGTGTACTAGTGTAACTCTATGTTCAAGACAAAATAATACCAAGCTACACTACAACCATGCCAATGGTTTGTCCAAAACCATCTTGGTTGTGAGCCTCTACTTATACTCTACAAGGGACTGATAACATGATCTTCTGTGTCACACCCAAGCACCATGTTATCTACAATGTAAAGTATTAGATAATATGCACACATATAATAAATATAAGTGCAAACAATGATCATGTGATTCTTATTTCAAAATAAAATTTTCATACCAAAGAGCTAGGCTTTCAGTATACATCCCAACACTCATAAGGTTCATCATGTAAACCCTGCAGGTGGACTTGGTCCGGCATGATGAAAAGGTTGAGTGGTACTACTCAAGGAGTTAGATGTTGATTAATTAATGGTCAGTAAATTAATTAATCGATGGATATTCGAGATCTTAAACACGGGAAGAAAATGTACAAATAATATATGGATCCCATATTATCATATGGGGGTTGGTGAGGTAGATCAATGATGAACCTTTAGTGGATTGGATCATCATTAGTGGATCGGACTTTATGTAGGCTTGATCCATGGGTGGCCAAGACCCAACTCCTCCTCATGGTCTCTAATGTAGCCTATTAACACCTCATGAAGCTTATATCCAATGGATAGAAACAAAACTCTAAGATCCATAGGTAGAGATTAAATCTCCAAGATTCGACGGTTGAGATTAAATCTCTAGATCCGACGGTTGAGATTAAATCCCTAGAACCAATGGATGAGATTAATTCATGGCTTATCCCTAACTCTATAAAAGGATGTCAAGGGAGTTGGCATGGGATAATTGATGAGAGCTAGGGTTTTTGGGCGGCAAGGAAGAGGAATCCTAGTTGAGATAGGATTAGGATTAGGGTTTGGAGGCAAGGGTGGCACCAAATAAGGAAGGTATTCTTCTCTTCTTCTTCCTCTTTTGGCCAACGTCCAGCACCTCTCTAGCCTCTTTTCCAGCCTTGGCTGGCACCCAAAAGCTCCCTTCTCCTTCTCCTAAGGTGGTGGAAACAAGATATAGGGCTTCCCTTAGTATCTTGGTTGTTTTCCACCATCTTCTCCTTCACCTAGTTGGCCGGCGGCAAGGATAGTTTTAGTTCCTTGTTGGTTATTTCTAGAGAGGACAAAAACCTTGTTTCTATTCTTCCTCTTGCTTTGGAAGAGCAAGGAAGGAAGATTTGCGATCTAGGACCTTCGACTTTTGGTAGATCGTCGCTCACACGACGTCCAAAAGGAGGAAGGTCATACATTAGAAGATCGAGCGGTATACCTATTCTACTTTCTTCTTTTGTTTATTGCTTGTATTTGTTTTTCAATTATAAGCATGTTATAAATCTATAAATGGCTAAATAATACTTGGATCCCGAGCATAAACATGGAAATTGGCGATCCGGACATCGTCTATTCCATGGCAACTCGTAGAATAGAGGATGGTCGCTTGAACAACTAGTTTGTTCAAGTGACCTCTCTAAACGAATAGCACGAAGATGACTTGGTGGTTTGGGCAATCCCTTTTGTCTATGATTAATTTTTTTTTAATCCAGGGACATCGAAGGGATCGCCATGGACAAGCTACCGAGGTGAAGTGGGAAGCGAAGTTTCCCCTCACGGACTCGATAAGCAAAACCCTATAAGCTTATGTCCTTGAAGAGGTTCTTCCCAAACCTCCTACAGACAATGCATCTGGTGACCAAAAGTTGGCTTATCAAAAACATGTTGCTGACTCTGAGATGGCAAGTTGTATTATGCTAGCGTCGATGTCTCCTGAGCTACAGAAGCAACATGAGCATATGGATGCTAATACAATTATCTTTCAACTTCGAGAGTTGTTCGATGAGCAGGAGCGATCTAAAAGGTTCGAGGTCACCCAGCTTCTCTTTCGCTCAAAGATGGAGGAGGGTTCATCTACAGTGCAGTTTGCACTAAAGATGAATAACTATATTGTGCAATTGGGATCATTTGGGTTTCTCATGGACCATGAATTAAATATTGACTTAATTCTTCACAATCTGACCAGTAGCTATTCATAATTTGTAATGAACTTTCAGATGAATAAGATTGAGTCCACGATTCCTGAATTGATCAATATGCTCAAAACAGTGGAGTCATCTATTTGCGAAAGAACAAAAGGAGGTGATGTTGGTTGACCCTCAAAGAAAAGTTCTAAGAGGAAATTAAAAACCAAAGCTAAAGGGAAGAAGAAGGCAAAGAAGGAAGAAATAACTCCCAAGGGCACCTGCCATCATTGTGGCAAGGATACCCATTGGAAGAGAAACTGCAAGCAATATCTAGAGTCACTGAAGCAGAAAAAGGCATTTGATGCCCAATCTACTTCAGGTATATTTGTTATTGAATGTCATAGTGTTTCTTCTAGCACTTGGGTATTGGATACTAGGTGTGGCTCGCATATATGTAATGACATACAGGGGCTTAGAAACAGAAGAAGACTGGTTAAGGGAGAAGCGGATCTAAGGGTTGGCAATGGAGCAAAAGTTGCTACAGTAACCAAGGGTACTTATATGTTGCAACTTCCTAGAGTTGGATGATTGTTTTTATATTCCTGCATTAATAAAGAACATTGTTTCTATTTCATGTTTGAATAAGAAAGGTTATCATTTGACGTTTAGTAATAATTATTGTTACATTGCGTTAAATAGTGTTCTTTATGCTACTAGGATATTAAATAATGGAATCTATACGTTAGATACATCCAACGAGATATTCAATATCAAATCAAATAGCAAACGCATTAAGTTAGATAATCAATTAACCTCGCAATGATGGCATTGTTGTCTTGGCCATATAAGCAATGAACGCATGTCCAAACTGCAGAGGCTTAGCATTTTAGAGTCTTATGAATCAAATTCATTAGACACATGTGTTTCATGCTTAAAAGGAAAGATGACTAAACTACCTTTCAGAGTAAAGGGTGAACGAGCAGTTGAGGTATTAGGCCTTATACATACCGATGTATGCGGACCAATGTCAACTCATGCCATAGGAGGTTATAGCTACTTCGTTACCTTTATCGATGATTATTCATGATATGGGTATTTGTATCTGTTAAGATACAAGTCTGAATTCTTTGAAAGGTTTAAAGATTTCAGAAAGGAAGTAGAGAAACAACTTGGGAAAAGTATTAAAGTACTTCGATCGGATCGAGGTGGTGAATACTTAAGCCAAGAGTTTTCCTGTCACTTAAACACGTTCACAATTAGATCATAAAGTCTTGGCAAGAAGTCCAAGCATGAAGACTTGGTAAAGGCAAGAGTTTGCCTAACAAGTATGAAGACTTGGTAAAGGGAAAGTCCAAGTGTGATCTTGGCAAAGGAAGTCCAAAGACAAGTCTTGGCAGTGTAAGTCCAAGCATGTAGTCTTGGCGGCGTAAAGTCCAAGCACGCTTTGGAAAAGGGAACCCAAGACATGACAAAACCGAAGGAAGCTCTTGGAAGCAAGGCACAAAGGATGAACAAGTCGCGGACTCGAAGGGATCTTTGAGGCGCAAGGCTTAAAGAAGAGATAGAAGGTTGAGTCTGTTGGGATGTATACTAAAAAGTCTATCTTTTGTATGAACATCTTTATTTTTGAAATAAGAATCACATGATCATTGTTTGCATATTTTTATGGTTATGCATATCGTCTAATACATTACATTATAGATAACATGGTGTGTGGTGTCACACGGGAGATCATGTTATCAGCTCCTTGTAAAGTATAAGTAAAGGCTCACAACCGAGATGACTTTGGACAAACCATTGGAATGGTTGTAGTGTGATTTTGGATTGGTTTGTCTTGACCATAGAATCACACTAGTGCACTTTGTGTGTATTGAGCAGGACCGACTTAGAGGTGATTCAATTTATTGCTGACTACATAATCGAATCGGACATCAGATATTATATTGTACATACTCTTAATCCCGATATAATAACGGGCACATATACTTAGTATTCATCTCTTTTATTTACCAATGGGCGAGATTTATAGATTAAATCGATAGGCTCGATAAGTTGGGAAATGATATTATTTATATGGTGTGTCGTTGATTATAGGAAGAAACTGTGTCCTATATATTAGGATGATGATGTCCCCTTGAGGAGCTCATAAGGTTCATCATGTAAACCCTGCAGGTGGACTTGGTCCGGCATGATGAAAAGGTTGAGTGGTACTACTCATGGATGTTAGGGCAATCTCTTGCCATGATAAGGTTTTGATGTGTGTGGCAAAGGATTTAAGTTAGGGTGTTAGTGTGATTTGATATGTGCGTTGGAGTCTTACAGGGCTTAGTAATTCGCACATGGAGCCGTGGCGAGTTTCACAACTCATGACTCGGTCCTTGAGTCGGTGAAGGATGGCTTTGCGGAAGCCGTGCGCTTGGAGCATCCGAGGGACCGTCGGACGAGGAGCTTGGAGTGAAGCCGGAGGAAGTAGACTTCGAGGCAAGAGACGCGAAGGAGCATTGCAGAGTCGTGCGCCTGATGCTACTGAGGGACATGGCCGAGGATGAAGATAACTTCGAAGGCGAGGGACTCCGAGAGATGAGAGTGAGCGAATGTAACCCGGGAAGGGGTAATAGCTCTTAGGTGAAACTTGGCCATTTGGCTAAGTGTACATGTAATGGCAATGATCGCTTCCGAGTCGAACGTGGTTCGACCGGGTATTCGATCGGGCTATTTTGAGGCCGCATGATCGCCATATGTGGGTAGTCGATGCAAGACTATCGCCGATCGCCAAGGCAACAATGATCGGGTCGAAAGGGTTTGGCCACGAGATCGCTCGTGAGCCGATCGAGCGACGATTGAGGAGCAATGATCGATGAGGTCCATCGGGCCGATCGCCAAGTGTTCCGTTGGACTACAGCGGATCCGACGCGTGTTCGGAGGCCATATCGAGTGGCGCAGCCGATCGCTAAGGGCGCAAATGATCGTGGCGCTAACGGAAGAAAAGCTTCCTCTCTATAAAAAGAGAGGGTGTGGGCTTTTGGATGGCTAATGTTTATATTCCAAATCATCATCCAAGTGCTCCACAAGTGATAAACTCCTTCTTCTTGATCTCTTTCACATCTATTGTAAAAGAAGGAGTGTTCTTGATTGTAAAGGTTACCTCCACCTAGCGTGGTGCAAAGGAGAGACCAATAGTGGATTGGTTTTGGAGGAGTGATTCACCTCGGACGAATTGGACCGTGGATTAGCGGTGTAGCCGTGAACCACGTTACATTCTTTGTTAGCATTGCTTTTGTTTTTCTTTGTTTATTTTCTTGTCTTGTAGTTTCCGTTGCACTAATCTTTTTGTAGACGAGCAAAATCCGGCATCCAACGACAAAGGGCTATTCACCCCCCTCTAGCCGGTCGTTTCAATCTCCAACAAGTGGTATCAGAGCCAAGTCGCTTGTCGAGGACTAACCGCCGCAACAAGCACTTCATCAAAAGATGGCCGGCTCCAATATTCATCCACCGAAGTTTGAAGGAGAATTCTCTTGGTGGAAAAAGCGAATGGAGGTATTTTTCGAAATGGATTTTGATATTATGATTACAATGGAATCCGGTTTTGTTTTGCCTAGGGATGAAGAAGGGAAGCCAATAGAGAAATCTAGGTGGACCAAAAAGCAAAGGGAAGAGCACCTTGCAAACTCAAAAGCCAAGCATCATCTCTTCAATGTGCTCCCCCAACAAGAGATCAACCGAATTGGGGAATGCTCAAGTGCCAAGGAGATGTGGGAGAGATTAGTTGAACTTCATGAAGGCACTTCGGAAGCCAAACTTGCAAGGAGAGACCTCCTCCGCTCCCAATTATCAAATATCAAATTAGAAAAGGGAGAAAAGGTAACATCATTACATTCTAGGTTTAAAGAAATATTAATTGGGCTAACAAGTGTAGGAGAAAAGCTCTCCAACCGGGATATGGTAATGAAGGCCATAGATGTCTTTCCCCGGTCCTCAAGATGGAGCTCCATGGTGGACTCATTTTATATCTCCAAGAACTTAGAAGTAAGCACCTTGGAGGAATTCTTCTCAACCATGGAGATTCACGAAACAAGGCTTGAAGGAATACAAGAAGAGCCAAGAATTCAACCTTCAAGGGGAGTAGCATTGATGACAAATAAGGGGAAGAAGAAGATAGAGATCCCCTCCTCCTTCGATGACGAAGCTTCCTCCTCCTCCTCCATGGATAGCACGGAAGAAGCCTATATGGTAAGAAGGGTAAGACGTGCATTAAAAGGTTTTAGATTTAATAAATCAAATGATAGGAATAGAAGACCAAGGGGGAAAATCTTTTGCTACAATTGCCAAGGAGAGGGCCACATAAGGGATAATTGTCCCCTCCTAAACAAGAGAAAGGAAGAGAGGAAAAAGAAAGAAGAAAAGAAGAAGAAAAAGGGGAGCAAGAAGAAAAAGGAAGAGGAGAAGAAGGCACAGGAAAAGGGGAAGGCCAAGGCATTCAAAGCAAAGACATGGGATTATCCTTCCTCTTCCTCTTCATCATCATCGGAAGAGAAGAATGCTTTCGTCACCAACCTTGCTCTAATGGCATTTGATGACTTGGATTGCTCCTCCACCGAAAATGAAGAATCAAGCTCAAGTGGAGAGAGCTCTAGTGAAGGGGGAGCCTCCTCTACGTCCTCCTCATCCGAAGAAGAAGAGGACATGGAAACTATGATAACGAATCTTTCACCTAGTAAAATAGTTTCTATGATCTCTAGCTTAACTAAGGATTTATTTAGAGCTAAGAAGAAAAATAAGAGCATGCTTGAGCAAATTAAGGACTTAGAAAATAAACTAGAAAAAGCATGCTTAAATGATGATAATATTTCTTCTAGCTTAAATGATGCGTGCTCACATGATAACTATATGCCTTTAGATGTTAGTGATGCATGTATAGAAGAAAATAGGGCTTTAAGGGAAAAGGTAGATTATTTAACCAAAGCCCTAGAAAAGTTTACAATTTGCTCCAATACCTTGAACATGATTATAGGGAGCCAAAGAGCTAGTTTTAATAAGAAAGACCTAGGATATAAGGAAAAGAAAAATGAAAAGGCCTATAAATGCCTAATTGCTAGGGGACAAGATAAGAAGAAGGTAATAGCTAGAAAATGAATCCCCAAGGAGTTTTTAGTGAACCCTATAGGCAAGAATTTGTATTGGGTTCCAAAATCCATCCTTAAGGGTTAGGAAAACTGTAGGATAGTCAACCATATGGACTTGACCTAAATCATATTTTTGGTTGACTTAGAATGGCGGGACAACATTTTGAAATAGTGTTAGGTGATGATAATGCGCCTATAAATAGATAATAATGCTTAAATCATGATAATTAGTGATATTGCTATGTATATTTGCAATCATGATTTATAATTTTGATATTTGACACATAATCATGTGAAATAGGTTTAAATCATGCTTTAGGTGATACCTTATTTATTATCATGATATATTACCTAATGCATGATTATTATTTGATGAATACATGAGTTTTATGATCATAATTAGAAATTAATACATACATGTCTTTATGATCATGAGAATTGTTAGGATGATACTTAACCTTGATAGAACTGCATGAATATAATGGTTAAGTATGTATAAATACCCTCTAGGATGCATCTCACACTCACCATAGGCTACTTTGATTGAAAACTTAGCATGGGTGAGATGTTAGGATGATACAAATGTCCACTAATGCCTATGGCATTTAGATGTTCATTTAAGGTATCAAAATAGCAATAATAGACCAATCATGGGGAAGGCTTATGTTTAATTCATAGACATATTGCCCAAAGATCATGGTTGGATATTTCATATGTTTTCAAAACAATTTCTTACTTTAAAATCTATGTATTCATGTTTTGAAACAATTGGATGCAAAACTAGGTGGTAAATTTGATACTAGAATGATCAAAAACCTAGTGGTTTTTAAAACTTTTGGATTTTTGTCAAATCTCTGGAAATATAATGACTTTTCATGAAAAACTATTTTTCACTGATAAAGAATCTTACAAGAAATATGTTTCCCAAATTTCATGATTTTTCAAATTTTCTAGAATTTTTAATGTATTTCTGAATTTCGTCCTGAAAAATCAGAATTTTTGAAAATAGTGTGCCAGTCGACTGGTAGTCTGAACCAGTCGACTGGTGGCCTGATATTCCGAATAGTAAAGGCTGATTTCAGTTATTAAACCAATTTTTGGTATTTTCCTTCTATTAGACTTAAAGCCATGTGTTTATAACTTAGTATTAATCTTTTTGATGGTGTCAAAGGGGGAGAAAATATTATGTTTAAGTTAATTATGATAGGGGGAGAATTTGTAGAGAGAGTTTCATGGATTAAGGGGGAGTTGCATGTTGCTATATCATGTTTATGTTTACATGCTTTCTTACCTTAGAATTTCTATCAAATGTTTTTACCAAACTTAAACGGATTGCCACACATCAAAAAGGGGGAGATTATTAGGGCAATCTCTTGTCATGATAAGGTTTTGATGTGTGTGGCAAAGGGTTTAAGTTAGGGTGTTAGTGTGATTTGATATGTGCGTTGGAGTCTTGCAGGGCTTAGTAATTCACACATGGAGTCGTGGCGAGTTTCATAACTCATGACTCGGTCCTTGAGTCGGTGAAGGATGGCTTTGCGGAAGTCGTGCACTTGGAGCATCCGAGGGACCGCCAGACGAGGAGCTTGGAGTGAAGCCGGAGGAAGTAGACTTCGAGGCAAAAGACGCGAAGGAGCATTGCAGAGTCGTCGCGATCTTTCGAGGGCGTGGCGAGGATGAAGATAACCGAAGGCGAGGACTCAGAGATGAGAGGAGCGAATGTAACCCGTGAAGGTAGTAGCTCTTAGGTGAAACTTGGTCATTTGGCTAAGTGTCGGATGGGATTTCCGACACCGGGCCGATCGCCATGTAATGCGCCGATCGCTTCCGAGTCGAACGTGGTTCGACCGGTATTCGACCAGCTATTTTGAGGCAGCTGACCGCCATATGTGGTGATCGATCGGCTGACCGGAGGCAGCAGTCGACTGATCAGGTCCATCAGTCGACTACCAAGTGTTCCGTTGGACTACAACAGTCGGGATCCGACGTGTTCGGAGGCCGTTGGAGTGGCGGCAGTCGACTGCCAAGGGCAGCAGTCGATTGGTGGTGGCCAACGGGAAGAAAAGCTTCCTCTCTATAAAAAAGAGAGGATGTGGGCTTTTGGATGGCTAATGCTTATATTCCAAATCATCATCCAAGTGCTCCACAAGTGATAAACTCCTTCTTCTTGATCTCTTTCGCATCTATTGTAAAAGAAGGAGTGTTCTTGATTGTAAAGGTTACCTCCACCTAGCGTGGTGCAAAGGAGAGACCAATAGTGGATTGGTTTTGGAGGAGTGATTCACCTCGGACGAATCGGACCGTGGATTAGCGACGTAGCCGTGAACCACATTACATTCTTTGTTAGCATTGCTTTTGTTTTTCTTTGTTTATTTGCTTGTCTTGTAGTTTCCATTATGCTAATCTTTTTGTAGACGAGCAAAATCCGGCATCCAACGACAAAGGGCTATTCACCCCCCTCTAGCCGGCCGTTTCAATCTCCAACAATGGAGATAGATGTTGATTAATTAACGGTCAGTAAATTAATTAATCAATAGACATTCGAGATCTTAAACATGGGGAGAAAATGTACAAATAATATATGGAGCCCATATTAACTTATGGGGGTTGGTGAGGTAGATCAATGATAATCCTTTAGTGGATTAGATTATCATTAATGGATCGGACTTTATGTGGGCTTGATCCATGGGTGGCCAAGATCCAACTCCTCCTCATGGTCCCTATTGTAGCCTATTAACACCTCATGAAGCTTAGATCCAATGGATAGAAACAAAACTCTAGATCCAAAGGTAGAGATTAAATCTCTAAGATCCGACGGTTGAGATTAAATCTCTAGATCCGACGGTTGAGATTAAATCTCTAGATCCGACGGTTGAGATTAAATCCCTAGAACCAATGATGGAGATTATAAAGAGGCTTATCCCTAACTCTATAAAAGGAGAACAAGGGGTTGGCGTGGAGAAAAATTAGAGAAGCTAGGGTTTTTGGAGGTTGGCGGCAAGAAGCAAGGGTTAGGGTTTGGAGCAATGGCGGCACCAAATAAGGAAACAACTTCCTTGTTTTTCTTCTTCCTCAAGCTTGCCGGCACCCATGGAAGCCCTTCCAGCCCTTGACCGGTGTCCAAACTCCCTCTTCTCCTTCTCCTTGGCTGGTGGAAACAAGATTTAGGGCTTTCCCTTGGTGTCTTGGTCGTTTTCCACCCTAATCTCCTCTTCCTTCTTGGACGGCGGCAAGCTCCAACATTGGATGTTGGTGGTTGGTTGAAAGAAGAAAAGAAGCTTTGTTTCTATTCTTCCTCTTGCTCAGAATGAGCAAGGAAGGAAGATTGGTGATCTAGGAGCTTCAACTTTTGGTAGATCATCGCCCACACAACGTCCAAAAGGAGGAAGGTCATACATTAGAAGATCGAGAGGTATATCGATTCTCTATTCTCTTTTGTAACATGTTTGTTTTTGTTTTTCAATTATGAGCATGATATATTCTGTTTGTGGCTAAATAATACTTGGATCCCGAACATAAACACGAAAGTTGATGATCCGGACATCGTCTATTCTGCGACTATTCGTAGAATAGAGGTTGGTCGCTTGAACAACCAGTTTGTTCAATTGACCTCTCTAAACGAATACCACGACGATGACTTGGTTGTTCGGGCAATACCTTTTGTCTAGGATTAATTTTTTTTTAATCCGGGGACATCGATGGGATCGCCATGAACAAGCGACCGAGGTGAAGTGGGAAGCGAAGTTTCCCCTCATAGACTCAAAAAGTCAAACCCAACAATTGGTATCAGAGCCAAGGTTTCCGGTTTTGTGTGTTTAAGTATTCGGTTACTTATATGCATTTTTCATATATTATATGTGTCGGATAATAGTAGGATATGTGTAGTTTAACTCTTTGGTTGCAGGCATAAGATCCGACTATTATGGTCATATGTGTGTATGTGATTGTATGTGTGTAATAGTATATTTTGTTGAATCCTCGGGGTTGACAAGGCTAGTATTTAATTTTTTATAAATTAGATACGGCATTGTTTAGCCACTCTTTTTATTTTAGTTTACTTTCGATCTAGATTTCATGTACACTCCCTCGTGGAGTATAGGATCGATGGATATAAATTAAAATAGATTTTAGTCTCAGCTCGGATCTCCGGATGGCTCGTACATAGCGTAGGAGGAGCGGACGAGAAGGCAATGCGACGGGAGACATATTGAAGACAAAAGCCATAATAGTTGAAAAATAATTTATTTTTCATATTTATTGCTTATTTTTTGATATGCATGTCGTAGGCTAGAAAATTCCTCAATTTCAAATTACTAAGTGGGAGAGGGATATTTTTATAAATTCCCACGACCTCCATTACAATTTTACATGTGATGTAAACAAACTTGCGCGTCTGCTCTGAGTGCCTTCCTCCCCATCGGATGAGTTTGTTTGTGGATAACAGGGTCGGATATAGTTATAGGAAATTATTTAGGAGCGTGTGTACTTCCCCATCGGAAGGCACATAACCTGAGATAATTTCCTTGGTATCAAGTAATGGTGAAGACTTTGATGCAAATAGGAGTATCCTCCCCATCGGAGTCACTGCTTTTATTTGTAGGGCCAAAGAGAAACCAACTATTAATTTTATTTGTCAAAAAGTTAGGTTGACAAGATAGTAAAATTAATGGGTAAAACCTCCTCTTACAAATATAAAATTCGTATACGTCCACACTATCGTGGCATATGATATTCTCGGTGTTTTGAGGTGTTGGTTGATTTTAAAATTTTATTGTTTGAGGAATCAAAAATTTTTTGAAATAAAAAGTAATGATCTATGTGATTCTTAGGATTTTCAAAAATGACTTTCAGACCACTTGTTGTGATACTAAAGGAGAATAAACTTACTTGACCCAACTATGTTGATTGGAAGAAGAATCTAGACATTGTCTTGACTATTGAGGAATACAAATAGGTACTCCTCGAAGAGTGCCCTCCTAAGCCTGCAGATGATTCTGAGGAAAAAGAGAGAGAGAGTTATAAGAAGTGGATCAAAGCCGATGAGATGGCGCAGTGTTATATTTTGGCATCTATGTCAAATGTACTGCAACATCAGCATCAAGCCATGCCCACTGCTTATGACATGATGCTCAATCTCAAAGAGCTTTTCGAACACCAGAATCAGGCTGCTAGGCAAGAAGCCATGAGAAACTTGATGACGACCACCATGATCGAGGGAACACCCGTAAGGGACCATGTTCTCAAGATGATGGCTCATTAGAATGAGCTGGAGGTCCTTGGAGCTGAGATCGATGGGGAAACCCAGGTCAATATCATACTCCAGTCTCTACCTAGAAGTTTTGAGCAGTTTCGCCTAAACTACAACATGAACAAGAGGTTGTATTCATTGGCGGAGCTTCTGACAGAACTCCAGGTGGCAGAGGGGCTATTTCGTCAAAGTGCTCAGGCACATGCCATGGTGACCCAAAAGGTTTCTACTTCTAAGCTGAAAGGCAATAAGAAGAAGAAACAAACTGGGGCAAAGGCGGTGGGAGGTACTCAGGGAGGAGTGAAGAAGCCGAAAGGCAAGTGCTTCACTTGTAAGCAGACTGGACACTGGAAGAAGGACTACCCCAACCGCAAGCAGAACAAAGGTATATCTTTTGGTCTAGTCGTTGAAATATGTTTAGCGGTGTTATCTACCGGCACCTGGTGTGTAGATATGGGAGTCACTGATCATGTCTGCAATACTTTGCAGGGGTTCTAGGAAACCAGACGACTGGCTAAGGGGGAGATTACCGTGTACTTGGGTGATGCCACGAAAGTGGCGACAGTTGCATTGGGAGACATTCATTTAGCTTTTGAGAAGAATAAAGTGTTGGTTCTTAAGAATTGCCTTTATGTACCCTTATTTAGAAAGAATTTAATTTCGGTTTCTAAATTATTTATGGATGGATATTCTATTTCTTTTAATGACAGAGTTGTTATAAGAAGGAATAGGGACATTATCTGTTCGGGTGCATTGATAGGAAATTTATACACACTTGAACCAAAAGCTCCCACGATGCAAATTGAAATTAATAACTCATCTTCTAATTCCAATTAGAGAAAAGAACCTTCGAAGATGAACCAAACATATCTTTGGCATCTTAGGCTTGGTCATATTAACCTAAGCAGAATTCAAAGGTTGATAGCTGATGGACCTTTGGGTTCATTAGTGGTGGAGGATTTCCCAACCTACGAATCTTGCTTGGAGGGTAAAATGACCAAGAAACCCTTTAAGGCCAAGGGGTATAGAGCCAAAGATGTGTTAGAATTGGTTCACTCTGATTTGTGTGGTCCTATGTCTATCCAAGCTAGAGGTGGTTTTGAGTATTTCGTCTCTTTTATATACGATTACTCAAGATATGGATACATTTACCTGATGCGCCGCAAGTCTGAATACTTTGACAAGTTTAAAGAATTCAAGGCTGATGTGGAGAAACATCAAGGTAAAAGTATCAAGACACTACGATCTGATCGTGGTGGTGAGTACCTCTTGGGAGAGTTTAGGAATTACTTATCAGAGGCTGGGATTCAATCCTAATTGTCTACACCTGGCATACCCCAGCAGAATGGTATAGCAGAGCGAAGGAATAGGAATCTTATGGAGATGGTTAGATCGATGATGAGTTATTCCGAGTTGCCAGATTCATTCTGGGGATATGCTCTAGATATGGCGGTGTACATTCTAAACTTGGTTCCATCTAAATCAGTGCCTTCTACTCCTACAGAATTGTGGACTGGGCGAAAGCCTAGTCTAAAACATATTCGGATATGGGGGAGTCCAACACATGTGCTGAAGCAGATACTGGTAAGTTGGAACCTCGTAGAGAAGTACGCATGTTCGTTGGCTATCTTAGAGGAACGAAGGGTGGTTTATTTTATAGTCCTAGAGATCAGAGGGTGATCGTTAGCACGAACGTCAGATTTCTAGAGGAAGACTATGTCATAGGCCACAAGCCCAAGAGTAAAATTGTTTTGGAGGAATTAAAAGGGGGAGTCACTTCTTTAGTACCACCGGTACAAGGAGATATACCACATGTCACTACACCACGTGTCACAGAGGATACACAGGTGATGCCTCGTCGTAGTGCGAGGGTTGTGAGACAGCCTGATAGATTCATGATCTTGGGAAAATCTTCTGATTTGGTCCCTGGTGAACATGAACCTGATCCTTGGACATATGACGAGGCAATCCAAGATAAAGATGCAGTATCTTGGCAAAGTGCAATGAATGCTGAGATTGAATCTATGGATTCAAATCAAGTCTGAGAGCTAGTAGAACCACCCGATGGTGTAAAAACCATTGGATGCAAGTGGATCTACAAGAGAAAGAGAGGAATAGATGGGAAGGTTGAGACCTTCAAAGAGAGGGTTGTGGAGAAGGGGTATACTCAGAAAGAGGGTATCGATTATGAGGAGACCTTTTCACCGGTAGTCATGCTTAAGTCTATCCGAATTCTCTTAAGCATAGCAGCTCATATGGATTATGAGGTGTGGCAGATGGATGTCAAGACAACTTTCCTTAATGGAAGTCTTGAGGAAAACATCTATATGAAGCAACCAGAGGGATTCATTGTTAAAGGCAAAGAGCATCTTGTGTGTAAGCTTAATCGGTCCATTTATGGATTGAAGCAAGCTTCGAGGTCTTGGAACATCCGCTTTGATGAGGTAATCCAGTCTTATGGATTTATTCAAAGTCCGAATGAGTCTTATGTATATAAGAGATGTGACGGAAATGTAGTGGTATTTCTTGTACTATACGTAGATAACATTTTGTTGATTGGCAACAATATCAAGGTGTTATCGAACGTAAGGATATGGTTGTCCAAACAGTTTGATATGAAGGACTTGGGAGAGGTGGGACACATCCTTGGGATCAAGGTTATAAGGGATCGTAGGAAAAGGATGTTGTGTTTATCCCAAGCTTCATACATAGACACGATTATGGATCGTTTTAGCATGCAGAACTCCAAGAAGGGTTTTCTACCTTTCAGGCATGGAGTTCCTTTATCTAAGGAGATGTGTCCTGGAACATCTGAGGAGATAGAGGAGATGAAGGCGGTTCCTTATGCTTCGGCAGTAGGAAGCTTCATGTATGCAATGTATGAGACCAGATATTTTCTTTGTCGTGGGCATGGTCAGCAGATATCAGAGTAATCTAGGACAGGGACATTGGACTACGGTAAAGCATATATTGAAGTACCTGAGAAGGACTAGGGAATATATGCTAGTTTACCAGGCACACCAATTACTCCCTGTGGGTTACACGGATTCCGACTTCCAATCTGATAGGGATAACAGTAATTCTACCTAAGGTTTTGTGTTTACTTTGGGAGGTGGAGTCATTGTATGGAGGAGTGTCAAGGAGAAATGCGTGGCGGACTCCACCATGGAAGCTGAGTATGTGGCTGCCTCTGAGGTGGCCAAAGAAGTTGTGTGGCTCAGGAACTTCCTGATGGACTTGGATGTGATTCCTGGTTTGCCCAGAACTATCACAATTTATTATGATAATGGTGGTGTCGTTGCAAACTCGAAGGAACCACGAACCCATAAGACAAGTAAGCACATAGAGCGCAAGTATCACCTGATACGAGAAATCGTAAAGGAGGGAGAAGTTGTTGTGGCCTAGATTGCATCAGAGGATGACCTAGTAGACCCTTTCACTAAGGCCCTTCTAGCGAGAGCTTTGATAGGAATGTGGAGGGAAGGGGAATCAGATGAATGTGTTGGTGCAACAATGCCCCAATCATTCATGTGTTTTGATGTTTGGATAATCATCTAAGTTAGGCAAATACTTTATGATCTAATTGTGAACATGTTTAAGTGACAGGAAAATCCAAGGATGAAGACTTGATAAAAGAAAAGTCTAAGTATGATCTTGGCAAGGAAATTCCAAGGGACGGACTTGGCAGCGTAAGACCAAGCTTGTAGTCTTGGCAGCGTAAAGTCCAAGTGAACCTTGGCAAAGGAAGTCCAAGTATGATCTTGGCAAAGGAAGTCCAAGGGATGGACTTGGCAACATAAGACCAAGCTTGTAGTCTTGGCAGCGTAAAGTCCAAGTGAACCTTGGAAAAAGAAGTCCAAAGTAAAGTCTTGGCAACATAAGTCCAAGCTTGTAGTCTTGGCGGCGTAAAGTCCAAGCTTTTGGCAACCCAAGACATGACGAGGCCGAAGGAAACTCTTGAAGGTGGGCGTAAGGCTGAATGAAGAGTTAGAAGGTCAAGTCTAGGTCTAGGGAGTCAATTCGAGTATGAATTATTCATACTTAACTAGTATCGATCGATAATGATGTAGCAATGATCGATAAGGTGCTCAACCGAGTCAGTTGAAAGTCGGAATCACCGATCGACAGGAACCGCAATGATCGATGAGTATCGATCGACCGCCAATCCAGCAAATGATCGATCAAGTCAAAAATGGGCAGAATGGAGTCTCACTCGACTCGCGGTGATCACTCGACCGATCATTAATCGATCGGTGATGAAGTGATCGATCGACTAATAGGCCTTCGTTGGAAATGGCACCGCGAATCCCGTGGATACGCTTAAAAGTCGTGGCTTCCGTGATCGATGGTGAGCATCAGTCGACTGATCGAAGCTCAACAGGAAAATCAGCCCTTCTTCTATAAGAAGAGGCATTGGGGAGCTTGGTGAAACTAGTGCTCTCATTCCTAGCTACACCCTCGTGCTCACCAAGTTTTCTCCAAGTGTTTTTGTGATTCTAAACCTCCTCTTCTCTAGTCTTCATCTTCCATCATTGTAAAGAAGAGGAGTGTATTGTAAGACAAGGTTTCTCCATCTTGGTTGATCCAAAGGAGTATTTAGTGAAGATTGGCTAGGGCTAATCCACCTTACGGATTACTGTGGAGTAGGAGCGTCATCTCCGAACCACATACATCGGGTGTTAGCATTGTTTTCTTGTTTCTCATTCTTATTCTTATTTGTATTTGTATTGCTTCCGCTAACGTGCTTGTAGAAACGAAGAAAGGCTAATCACCCCCCCTCTAGCCATTACAAAGATCCAACAAGTGGTATCAGAGCCCAGTTAGCTTGGAAGATTTCACCATCAACCAAGGCATCAATGGCTCTTCAAGAGGGATATAGCACCGCCAAGCCACCGCTCTTCGATGGGAGTCACTTTATGTATTGGAAAGGTAGGATGAAGTATTATCTAATGAGTAATATTGAGATTTGGCATAGCATTGTAGTTGGCTTTGAGGAACCGGTGGATGAACATGGAAACCCTATTCCAAGCAAGGATTGGACAAGGGAAATGAATAGGAGGTTCGAATCAAATGCAAAGGCGGTACTCACCATCCAATGCGGTATTACAATGGAGCAACTCAACAAGGTGGGACCTTTCGAATCCGCCAAGGAGTTATGGGAAAAGCTCATTGAGCTAAATGAAAGATCCAAGGAGTCAAAGAGGGCCAAGAAGGACTTGCTAATTGGACAACTTCAAGCCTTCCAAATGAAGACTCATGAAACCATAAGCCAAATGCATGGAAGATTTAAGGAGATTGTGAATGGACTCCACATCATAGGTGAGCGAGTTGACAACCAGGATTTGGTAAGGTACATTCTTCAAGCATTTCCTAGAACTTCTCTATGGACTTCTATAGTTGATGCTATTAAGGTAACTAGGGATCTTTCTCAAATTAAAATTGATGAATTATTTTGTGAGTTTGAATTGCATGAGAAAACTAACGTGTCCTCTAAGGAAAAGGGTCTAGTTCAATTTGTTGAAAAGAAGGAAAAGAAAAAGAAAGAAAGGAAAGAAGTGTCATCATCATCCGAGTCGAAACATGATTCAAATAGTAATGGAGACTCGTCTAGTGAGATGGCCCACTTTGTCAAGAAGCTCTATAGAAAGTCAAAGGAGTTCAAGAATAGAGAAGCAAGGAAGGGGTCTCATTCTTCAAGAGGTAAGGTTAGTGGTAATTCAAATTTTAACAACAATGTGATTTGTCATGCTTGCAATAAGAAGGGGCACATAAAGTCAAATTGCCCGGAGCTAAAGAAGAAGGAAGAAATAGAAAAGAAAAAGAAGGAAAGGAAGGAGAAGAAGAAGGAGGAGGCCATGATGGCTCAAACCACATGGGACACACCAAGTGTTGAAGATTCCTCCTCCGATGATGAGCTTTGCCACGTCACACGCCATGTGGCACTCATGGCCCAAGAAGATGACTCCGGTACATCAAGCCAAGAAGAAGACTCTTCAAGTGATGAATCGTCATCTAGTGACGATGAGGTAATGAACTCTCCTAAAGTTAAGCTTCTTTATAAATCAATTGCTTATCTTAAAGAGGCTCTAGATAAGTCAAAATCTAAGGTTAGAAGCATGAAGGTAGAACTAAAGGCCATTAGAAATGAAAAACCTTCACATGTTGATTCTTGCATACTTAAGGAAGAGAATGACAAACTTAAGGATGAGGTTAGTGACTTAAAGGCATGCTTAGAGAAATTTGCGAATGGCTCAAAATATCTTGACATGATCCTCAACCAACAAAGAGTCGTTTACAACAAGGCCGGTGTAGGATATAAGCCAAAAGAAAAAGAAGTTGCTTATATCTCATTGATTAATAGAAAAGCAACCATTAAGGGTAAGGTTAAGAAAGCATGGGTACCTAAGAAGTTTTTACTTAATGTTACCGGTCCAAATGTTTGGGTACCAAAAGCTTATGTTTATCATGTGATTTAGGTAGGAGAGCAAGGTATGTAGATTATGGATAGCGGTTGCTCAACACACATGACCAGGGATGTGAACAAGTTCTCCACAATTAAGTATGTGAAGAAGGTGTTAGTTATAGCCCTAGAACCAAACATGTGATGGTTGAATAGGGAACATTTTGTATCATATTCTATAAAGGCAAAGGATTGGTTATTATATATTTACGTCTTGCTTGTGCCAGCTAAATTAAATATATAATAATGCCCTAGAAAAGTAGGTTCTTATCTACAGCACATCAATTGGCAGAATTGATTATGAGAAGCTGTAGAGAACACTTTCCTAAATGTTCCTAGTCAAGTATTAATATGCAAGGGCAATATTAATACATAAAGACTAGCATGTAGGTCAATTGATGACTTGATCTCACAAGTCATGGATATATGATATCAAGTTGACACATGGGTATATATTAGAGAATATATACTGAACTGACCCGCCATGAGAAAGTTTCATGGATCGTCATATGAGTGTCATAAACTTTCTCATGTGACTATTGGTATGAATAGTCCTCAAACCTGAAGTCACTACGGTTCCCTACATAAGGAGTTATGTACTTTGGTATCGTCAAACGTCACCCGTAACAGGGTGGACCATAAAGGCGATTACTGGGTATATAATAAATTATGCGGAGGGATGTGAGTGATGTAGATGGGATCTATCCCTCCCATATGACGGGAGTGATATCTGTGAGCCCCTTGATTGAGTAAAACTACTAAAATGCATGGTCATGCTCGAATGAGTCAATATGAGATATTGAGCTCATTTGTTTGAGTTAGTTTACTCAGGGATCAAGAAACACATAGATTGATCGAGGATGACACGGTCTATGCCTCATTGGTCAATCTGATATCAAGGATAGAAGGACACGGTCATACATTATAGTAGTCACGGAAAGGTTAGTCGGATCTTGACTTATCTCGTAACTTGGGTAGCAATGATGTATTGCTAGATGCCGCTCATTGCTTGTGTATCTAAAAGAGTTTAGATCCACTGCCAACGTTATGAGAGCCTATAGGGTCACACACAAAGAGCATGATGATTAGAAGAATTAGTGCATTCTAGTTTGACTAGAATAATTTGGGAATAAGCTTAAGTACAAAATGGTTTTTGGACTTTAAGCTTAATGAGAATTTTAGCTTATTGATTTAATGAGATTAATTCACTAAGCTTAATTGATTTAATAAGATTAATTCAATATGTTACCTTATTGATTTAATGAGATTAATTCAATATGATAACATAAGCTTATTGAATTAATAAGATTAATTCAACATCCATGAATGCCACATAAGCATGCCACCTAAGCATGCCACATAAGCATGCCACCTAAGCTTGATGAGTTGGAAGGAGACAAAGGGTTTTGACCCTTGGATTTCCTCCACATGTGGCCGGCCAAAACAAGGAGGATAACTCCTTGTTTAATTATCTTTCAATGCCATTGATTGCATTGAATGTGATAGGAGATGAAAGGTTTTTCAAATCCTATAAAACACCCCATGGGGTGGCCGGCCAAATGAGTTGAGTTGGAGCTTAAGGCTTGGTGAGAGCTTGGTGGGAGAGGCTTTTGTTGTGTGGTTTTGTGAGTGTAAGCTAGCAAGAAGAGTAGTCTTCTTCTTCCTTTCTCTTCTTCCCTACCTTCCTCTCCTTTAGGGACTTCTCTAGCAAGAAGTAAAGGAGAGATCTTCTAGTTTTATTTTGTGAGACAAGAGCTTGCTCGTGTGGATACATATAGAGGCACGGACATTTGAACGTGCTAAAAGATCCAACACATCCAAGGAAAAGCGGGATTGCAAAGGGCACGCAACAAAGGTAGAATTCTCCTATAAGATAGGCTTTCTTTTGAGAAATTTATTTTTGTACGAGTTTTTCTTTCGCAAGGATCACTTGGAAGGGATCCTAATTTTTCCGTTGCGCATATGCTATTTTGCATAAAGAGATCCCAACAGTGGTATCAGAGCCACTTGCAAAAGATCGTATAAAAAAAATAGTTTTTCTCTATTTTATATATGATATAGAAGTAGGATAAATTTTATTATGAGTTGATAATTGCATTAGCAATTTTTTAAACATAATAAAATATCCGATGTCTTTTAAAAGTTAAAAATGACATGGTGCATGGTTATGGCCTAGTCCCAAAAAGTTTGTGAATGTGTGTTATAATTCTTAATACGACCTGCGAGTCGTGCCTTTCTCCTAAAAATCTTGTTGTAAAATTAGTTTTAGACTCGAATGTAACTCGAGTATTTCTCCTTTTGTAATATACAAAATAAAGATGGAGGGTCCATTGGAAGATGATGTTACAAGGAGGAAGTCAACAACACACGACAACCAAAAGGAAGCACTTGGGAGAAGATGCTATCCCTAGGTTGACCAATCAATCTTCTCATTGGCTTGAGAAGATTGTAGAATAAGGGTCATAACCATGACATGCTTAGTATGCTAATATGTATGTGATGCATGTTAATTTAGCTTATATGTGATGTATGCTAATATGTATGTGATGCATGTTTAAGTTTATCTCTTAATAAGTCTAAACGATATGTCTACCAAAGTTTGGTACTCACTACTTCCTCGATCATTTGTTATTGGGTTTGCCAAAGCAAAACAATGCATTTTATCTTGGAAGAGTGCGAGTGGACAATCGTGATGTCCTGCTATCAAACTTGGTTAAGACTTAATTAAGAAAGTAGAGGCATATATTAGCTTTGAACATAAGTTTTAAAAAAAAAATTAGTTTTGTGTGATTTCCGAACATCAGCTTTGTCTTAGAAGTGGTCGTTGCTCCGATATCAAAGAAGGCCTCTGTGCCTCGCCACAGCCTGGAAGCTGGTTTAGGAATAAGCACTAAACTAATCTAAACTTAACCAAAGCTATTAAAGAGTTACATCAGATGTAATTGGCAAAAGATTGCCTACCTAATCATACTACGTCTTGGGCGATTAGCCAAAGCTAACTCAAGACAAATTATGATGTGGATCTTTATCCCATATAAATTTATAGCTAAATAGAAGCTAATGATGTAAGCAAAATGTGTTTGTCTACATCAATAATTAGCTCATATCAAAGCTATGAGAATTTAGTGGGAGCCTCATTTAATTAAAGGCCTAATTAAATGACTTAGGTATGATACTTAATTTTGTATTTTAATGTTGTAGATCACCATGTCATCTAAGACGACACACCCCCTCAACTTGCGATCTGTCCTTGAGAAAGACAAGCTCAATGGAGCTAACTTTCTAGACTGGTATAGGAACTTGAGGATTATCCTCAAGCAAGAACGTAAACTGTATGTCCTAGAGCAGTCTATCCTGAAACACCCGCCTCGCCACTCGTCTTGAAAGGATGCTTATAAGAAGCATCAAGATGGCGCATTAGATGTGTCATGTCTTATGCTTGCCACCATGAACTCGAGCTTGAAGCAACATGAGAACATGGATGCCTATGATATGGTTGAGCATTTGAAACAACTATATCAAGGACAAGCTAGGACACGGCGTTTTGAAGTGTCTAAGGCTCTTTTGCATGCAAGATGCAAGAAGGAACACTGTAGGAACTCACGTACTTAAAATGATTGGATGCGTTGAGAACCTTGAAGACTAGGTTTTCCATTGAGCCGAGAATTGGCAGCGATGTTATCACCTGCAATCGTTGCGGAAGCATATAATCAATTCGTCATGAATTATAACATGAATGAAATTGATAAACCTTTGCACTGAGATTCTCGGCATGTTAAGGCTAACTGAACCCAGATCTCAAAAAGAAAGTTAATGTAATGGTCAAGAAGGGCAAAGGTAAGCGCAAAGGCAAGGGTAAGACCAAGCCAAAGGCAAGGCCAATTCATCCACTTCAAAGGGTAAAGGTAAAGTACCTAAGGAAGGGATTGTTTCCATTGCGGTGATGAGATTGGACCTTTAGGCGGAGCTATGAAGTCTACCTTGAGGAAGTAAAGAATAAAAGAAGTGGGACTTACGCCTCGGTATACACGTTATAGAAGTTAATCTATCTATTTCTTCTACATGGGTATTAGATCAGGATGTGCATCTCACATTTGTACTAATGTGCAGGGACTGAGAAATAGTAGACTAATGGCAAAAGGCGAAGTGGACCTACGAGTAGGCAATGGCGCAAAAGTTGCTGCTGTAGCTGTAGGAACATATTCTTTGTCTTTGCCAACTGGGCTTATCTTAGAACTAGAGGAGTGCTTTTATGTACCTGCATTAACAAAGAACATAATCTCTGTATCTTGTTTAGACAAGAAAAACTTCTCTTTTATAATAAAGGACAAATGTTGTTCCATTTATTTGAATGAAATGTTCTATTGTAATGCACCACTTATGAATGGTCTCTATGTTCTAGATTTAGAAAACCCAATTTATAACGTAAATACCAAACGGTTCAAATCGAATAATTTGAACCAAACATATCTCTGGCACTGTCGCCTAGGTCACATAAATGAAAAATGCATATCCCAACTCCATAAAGATGGATTATTTGACTCATTTGATTTTGAATCATATAAGATATGCGAATCTTGTATTTTAGGAAAGATGACTAAAACTCTATTTAGTGGACATGGCGAGAGAGCGACGGACTTGTTAGGACTCATACATACTGATGTATGTGGCCCTTTCAATGTCGAAGCCAGAGGAGGCTATAAATACTTTATTACTTTCACTGATGATATGAGTAGATTTGGCTACTTATATTTGATGAGACATAAGTCAGAATCCTTTGAAAAGTTCAAAGAATTCAAGAATGAAGTACAAAACCAACTTGGTAAGCGTATTAAGCTACTTCGATCAGATCGAGGTGGTGAATACCTTAGTCAAGAATTTCGTGATCACCAGGCTGAGTGTGGGATAATATCCCAACTCACTCCACCTGGAACACCACAATGGAATGGTGTATCTGAAAGGAGAAATCGTACTCTATTAGATATGGTACGATCAATGATGAGCCAGACTGATCTACCTACTTCCTTTTGGGGTTTAGCTCTAGAGACAGCCGCTTTCACACTTAATCGCGTCCCATCAAAAGCCGTAGAAAAGACACCATACACGTTATGGACTGGGAAGAGTCCCAAAATGTCTTTTATAAAGATTTGGGGTTGTGAAGCTTATGTTAGACGTCAAGTCTCAGATAAACTAGGACCCAAATCAGATAAGTGTTATTTTGTAGGATATCCCAAGGAAACTAAGGGATATTACTTTTACAATCCCACACATAGCAAGGTGTTTGTTGCCAGAAATGCTGTCTTTCTAGAAAGAATTTATTTCTAGAAAAACTAGTGGGAGTAAAATTCATCTTGAAGAAATTCAGGATGAAGATAACACTAAGGCTTCGATGGAAAATGAACAGACACCACAAAGTGTTGTGGATGAGGAAATTGTTGCCCAAAGAGTTGTGGAGCAAACACCTGTTCAAGTAGACCAACATCTTCGTAGATCTGATAGGATCCGTCGTCAACCCGAGAGATATTCTTTTCTCTTGACTAAAAATGGTGAAGTATTGCTTGTCGATCTTGACGAGCCTACATCCTATCAAGAAGCTATGATGAGCCCAGATTCTGAGAAATGGCTAGAGGCCATGAGATCCGAAATGGAATCCATGTACACTAAACAAGTATGGACTTTGGTTAATCCACCTGAAGGGGTAAAACCTATTGGGTGTAAGTGGGCCTTTAAAATAAAGACTGACATGGATGGTAATAAGCATACCTATAAAGGTAGATTGGTGGCTAAAGGATTCAAACAAATTCATGGTATTAACTATGATGAAACCTTTTCACCAGTTGCGATGCTTAAATCCATTCGGATCATACTTGCTATTGCAGCCTACCACGATTATGAGATCTGGCAGATGGATGTCAAAACCGCTTTTCTGAATGGAAAGCTACTCGAGGATGTGTACATGACACAGCCTGAGGGTTTTGAAGATCCAAAGCATCACTGAAAGGTATGCAAAGCCATTTATGGACTAAAGCAAGCCTCTCTGGAATCTTGATTCGATGATGCAATCAAGGAGTTTGGTTTCATCAAGAATGAAGATGAACCTTGTGTCTACAAGAGAAATAGTGGGAGCACAGTTGTATTTCTTGTCTTGTATGTAGATGACATACTTCTCATCGGAAATGATATTCCCTCACTCCAGTCTGTGAAGATGTGGTTAGGGAATTATTTCTCGATGAAAGACTTAGGTGAAGCTGCCTATATTTTAGGCATCAAGATCTATAGAGATAGATCTAAAAGATTACTTGGCCTAAGTCAGAGTACATACATTGATAAAGTGCTAGATCATTTTGCTATGCAAAATTCCAAGAAAGGATTTCTTCCTTTATCACATGGTGTGAGTCTTTCGAAGACTCAATGTCCCTCTTCTAAGGAGGAGAGAGATCGCATGGATAAGATCCCTTATGCATCTGCTATAGGGTCTATCATGTACGCCATGCTTTGTACTCGTCCTGACGTCTCGTATGCTTTGAGCATGACGAGTAGATACCAGTCGGATCCAGGTGAAAGTCACTGGATAGCAGTCAAAAATATTCTTAAATACTTACGAAGAACGAAAGAATATTTCCTGATATTTGGAGGCAATGAGGAGCTAACTGTAAAGGGTTACAGTGATGCAAGCTTCCAAATAGACAAGGATGACTATAGATCGCAATCGAGTCGTGTTTTGCTGAATGGTGGAGTTGTGAGTGGAAAAGTTGAGCGGGACACGATTCTTGATTCTACTAAGTCGAGTATATTGCTGCGTCTGATGCAGCAAAGGAGGCTGTTTGGCTCCGTAAGTTCATCAGTGAACTTGGGGTAGTTCCTAACATTGCAGATCCAATATACCTCTATTGTGACAACAATGGGGCTATTGCACAGGCTAAGGAACCTCGATCACATCAGCGGACCAAACACATACTGCGGCGCTTCCATCTTATTCGAGAGATCATCGATAGAGGAGATGTGAGGATATGCAGAGTACCGACAGAAGCTAACATTGCAGATCCATTGACCAAGGCTTTGGCACAGAGGAAGCATGATGGTCACACTAGGTCACTAGGTATTAGATATCATAGTGATTGGTACTAGTGCTAGTGGGAGATTGTTAGTTATAGCCCTAGAACCAAACATGTGATGGTTGAATAGGGAATATTTTGTATCATATTCTATAAAGGCAAAGGATTGGTTATTATATATTTACGTCTTGCTTGTGCCAGCTAAATTAAATATATAATAATGCCCTAGAAAAGTAGATTCTTATCTACAGCATATCAATTGGCAGAATTGATTATGAGAAGCTGTAGAGAACACTTTCCTAAATGTTCCTAGTCAAGTATTAATATGCAAGGGCAATATTAATACATAAAGACTAGCATGTAGGTCAATTGATGACTTGATCTCACAAGTCATGGATATATGATATCAAGTTGACACATGGGTATATATTAGAGAATATATACTGAATTGACCCGCCATGAGAAAGTTTCATGGATCGTCATATGAGTGTCATAAACTTTCTCATGTGACTATTGGTATGAATAGTCCTCAAACCTGAAGTCACTACGGTTCCCTACATAAGGAGTTATGTACTTTGGTATCGTCAAACGTCACCCGTAACAGGGTGGACCATAAAGGCGATTACTGGGTATATAACAAATTATGCGGAGGGATGTGAGTGATGTAGATGGGATCTATCCCTCCCATATGACGGGAGTGATATCTGTGGGCCCCTTGATTGAGTAGAACTACTAAAACGCATGGTCATGCTCGAATGAGTCAATATGATATATTGAGCTCATTTGTTTGAGTTAGTTTACTCAGGGATCAAGAAACACATAGATTGATCGAGGATGACACGGTCTATGCCTCATTGGTCAATCTGATATAAGGATAGAAGGACACGGTCATACATTATAGTAGTCACGGAAAGGTTAGTCGGATCTTGACTTATCTCGTAACTTGGGTAGCAATGATGTATTGCTAGATGCCGCTCATTGCTTGTGTATCTAAAAGAGTTTAGATCCACTGCCAACGTTATGAGAGCCTATAGGGTCACACACAAAGAGCATGATGATTAGAAGAATTAGTGCATTCTAGTTTGACTAGAATAATTTGGGAATAAGCTTAAGTACAAAATCGTTTTTAGACTTTAAGCTTAATGAGAATTTTAGCTTATTGATTTAATGAGATTAATTCAATATGCTAAGCTTAATTGATTTAATAAGATTAATTCAATATGTTACCTTATTGATTTAATGAGATTAATTCAATATGATAACATAAGCTTATTGAATTAATAAGATTAATTCAACATCCATGAATGCCACATAAGCATGCCACCTAAGCATGCCACATAAGCATGCCACCTAAGCTTGATGAGTTGGAAGGAGACAAAGGGTTTTGACCCTTGGATTTCCTCCACATGTGACCGGCCAAAACAAGGAGGATAACTCCTTGTTTAATTATCTTTCAATGTCATTGATTGCATTGAATGTGATAGGAGATGAAAGGTTTTTCAAATCCTATAAAAACACCCCATGGGGTGGCCGGCCAAATGAGTTGAGTTGGAGCTTAAGGCTTGGTGAGAGCTTGGTGGGAGAGGCTTTTGTTGTGTGGTTTTGTGAGTGTAAGCTAGCAAGAAGAGTAGTCTTCTTCTTCCTTTCTCTTCTTCCCTACCTTCCTCTCCTTTAGGGCCTTCTCTAGCAAGAAGTAAAGGAGAGATCTTCTAGTTTTCTTTTGTGAGACAAGAGCTTGCTCGTGTGGATACATATAGAGGCACGAACATTTGAACGTGCTAAAAGATCCAGCACATCCAAGGAAAAGCGGGATTGCAAAGGGCACACAACAAAGGTAGAATTCTCCTATAAGATAGGCTTTCTTTTGAGAAATTTATTTTTGTACGAGTTTTTCTTTCGCAAGGATCACTTGGAAGGGATCCTAATTTTTCCGTTGCGCATATGCTATTTTGCATAAAGAGATCCCAACAGAAGGGAGCCGTGTCTTTTGGAAATAATGGAAAACTCAAGATATTAGGTAGAAGTACAATTGAGGTATCCCCCAAAATTGCCATTCACAAAGTTTTACTAGTTGAAAATATGAAATTTAATTTATCAAGTGTTAGTCAACTTTGTGATGCAAGCTATCATGTTTCTTTTGAATCTTCTAAATGCATGATTAGACACAAGGAATTAAATGATTGTATGTTAGTTGGATATAGGAAATCAAATATTTATTATGTTGATCTTTCATATACTTCTAACATTTCTACTAAGTGTCTTGTTGCCAAAGAAAAAGAAAGTTGGCTATGGCATAGGAGATTGGGGAACATCAACATGAAAAACATAGCCAAGGTAGCCAAGTTGGAGTTGGTCAAAGGGCTACCAAAGATCAAGTATGTCAAGAACCAAATGTGTGATGCGTGCCAAGAAGGAAAATAAACAAAGACATCACACAAAGGTAAAACCTTAACTAATACCTCTTTACCGTTAGAACTATTGCATCTTGACTTATTTGATTGCCATAGTACTCCTTTAAATGGTAGCAAATATTGTTTAGTTATAGTAGATGATTTTTCTAGGTATACTTGGGTCTATTTTATGAGACATAAGGATGATACTTTAAAAATAATCATAGGATTTAGTAAAAGGGTTGAAAATGAAAAGAGTCTCAAAATCAACCAGATCCGTAGTGATTATGGCGGTGAATTTGAGAATTCTAAATTTTCACAATTTTGTTTAGAGCAAGGGTACAAGCATGAGTTCTCTTGTCCTAGAATACCCCAACAAAATAGGGTGGTGGAAAGGAGAAATCGTGCCCTACAAGAGGCGGCTAGGACTATGCTTAATGCATATTCTCTACCTAGCTACTTGTGGGTGGAAGCGGTTAATACCGCTTGCTATATCCAAAATAGGGTTCAAATCCATAGGGTTTTAGGAAAGACACCATTTGAATTATGGAATGGGACTATTCCCATAATTCATTATTTCAATGTCTTTGGATGTAAAGTTTATATTTTAAACACCAAAGATAACTTAGGAAAATTTGAATCCAAAGTGGATGAGGGAATCCTAGTTGGATACTCATCTACGAGTAGAGGATATAGAGTCTACAATAAGAGAACCCAAGGGATTGAGGAGTCCTCTAATGTCCAATTTGATGAAGTCACTACTACTTACCCTAGAAAGTCCTCCATTGATAAGGATATTAATGAAAATAATCAAGACATTACCCAAAAACTTCAAAATTTGTCCATAAGGGGTAATGATCAAGGGGGAAGAAGAGGAGATTCCGATGATGAAAGGAGGGTAGAAGATAACAATGATCAATTTGAAATCCCTTCTAGAACCCTAAGAATTCATCACAATCATCCACTTGACCAAGTAGTAGGAGATCTATCTCAAGGAGTAAGAACTAGGTCATTTCATAGAGCTCCTACTAGTCAAGTTGCTCTTATTTCACAAATTGAGCCCAAATCGATCAATGATGCATTACATGATCCGGATTGGATTTTGGCAATGCAAGATGAATTGTCTCAATTTGAGAGGAGTCAAGTATGGGAGTTAGATCCTAGACCCAATGATAGCACCATAATTACTACAAGATGGGTCTTTAGGAATAAGCTCGATGACCAAGGAAATATCACTAGAAATAAGGTTAGGTTGGTTGCTAGGGGATTCAATCAAGTTGAGGGGCTTGACAATGATGAGACTTATGCCCCGGTTGCTAGGTTAGAATCTATTAGAATTCTCTTAGGGTATGCTTCCTATATGGGATTTAAACTTTATCAAATGGATGTTAAATCGACATTCCTAAATGGTTATATTAAGGAAGAAGTATATGTAGAACAACCACCCGGGTTTGAGAACATAGATTATCCAAACCACGTATATAAGCTTAGGAAAGCATTATATAGGTTAAAACAAGCTCCCCGGGCATGGTATGAAAGATTGTCATCTTTCTTAATTTCTAAGGATTTTAGAAGGGGTCAAGTAGATCAAACCTTGTTTATAAAGTCAACATTAAAGGATATCTTTATAGCCCAAATATATGTTGATGACATTATTTTTGGGTCAACAAATGATGATCTTCTTCAAGACTTTATAAGAAACATGGAGAATAAATTTGAAATGAGTTTAGTTGGAGAGCTTAACTTTTTCCTAGGGTTACAAGTCATGCAAACCAATGAAGGGATTCATATTTATCAAACCAAATATGCAAATGAAATGATTAAGAAATTTGGTTTGGAAAATGTCAAAGTTGTAACCACTCCTATGGCCACTAGCACTAGAATAGATAGTGATCATGATGGTAAATCAATTGATCTTAAACTTTATAGGAGTATGATTGGTAGCCTACTATACCTAACCGCTAGTAGACCCGATATCTTATTTGTGGTAGGTATGTGTGCAAGATACCAATCTTGTGCCAAAGAATCACATTTAGTAGTCGTTAAAAGAATTTTAAGATATATTAAAGGCACCCTAAATGTAGGACTTTGGTATCCTAGGACTAGGTCCTTTAAGTTGCTTGGCTATACCGATTCCGATTATGCCGATTGCAAATTGATAGGAAGAGTACTAGTGGTGGATGCCAATTTCTTGGGTCCTCCCTAGTTAGTTGGAGTAGTAGGAAGCAACATTGTGTTGCTTTATCAACCACCGAAGCCGAATATGTGGCTATGGGTGGTTGTGTAGCTCAATTACTTTGGATGAGACATACTCTTGAGGACTATGAGCTACACTACTCTAACATTAAAGTTTATTGTGACAATGTGAGTACCATCAACTTGACCAAAAATCCTGTACATCACTCTAGGACCAAGCATATTGAAGTGAAACATCACTTCATAAGAGATCATGTGGCAAGAGGGGACATTGAACTTAATTATGTAGAATCTAAGTCCAACCTTGCCGATATCTTCACCAAAGCTCTTCCCGAAACCGAATTTTCATCATTAAGGAGAGAGCTTGGTATGTACTTTGTAGAGTAAAATTCTAGGTTTGCATGATCCCATATTCATATGTTAGCCTTATACCTTGATGCATCTCACAAAAAGCCTTAAGAAACCTTGATTTTTGTATTGAGACACTTAGGAACATGTGAGATGATAGGGAAGGTGTACTTGGCTCATCATGCTTGTTATGATGCATTACTATGAGCCAGTGACACACCTAGAGACATGAATACTTCATGGACCAATCATTGGGAAGGCTTGTATTCAAGTAATGAATACATAGCTCCAAGAATATGATTGGAAATATCAAATAAAACATATTTTAAACTATGTTTATCATATTTTGAAAAATAATTTTCAAGTGGAATACAAAAGTGATACAAAGTTTGCAAATTTTTAGAACTTTTGTTAGTTTCCAAGTTTGTATCAATCTTGAAATCTGGAAAACATATATTTTTCAAACTATTTTTCCTTAATCAAGTATGATCTCAGAAATGTGTACACGAAATTTTGTGAGTTTTCGAGGTTTCTAGAATTTCTAATGCATTTCTGAAGTTGGGATGAAAAGACTGAAATTCGAATTTCAGGCATAGTAGTCGACTGGTTCAGAAACCAGTCGACTAATACACTATGTTTTCTAATAAATAGCTCCATTTTCTGATATTTAGTGTATCTTTGATGTCCTAAAACTATAGCATGATAATATTGAGTATAAATAAATTTATAGGATTGTTTAATGCAATGTTTTAGGGGAAGTTTCATAAAACATATCCTTTTATCCCCAACTTACATTGTTGGTGCAAAGTTAGGACTTAACTTTCGAACTTTTGTTATGCTTTGCTTCAAATGTTATTCACACATCATAAAGCATATCTTGGATTAAGGGGGAGCTTAATATCAATCTTATACCTTAGTCCAAGATACAACAACTTTAATTTTTTCATGAAATTTGTGAATCCATCTCTTTTTTATGTATGTCAAAGGGGGAGAAGGCATTATTAAGTTAGATTTCATATTGACTATATGCATATGGTAAAGACCTAACTTAAGTGATTGCCAAACATCAAAAAGGGAGAGATTATTGGTGCAACAATGCCCCAAGCATTCATGTGTTTTGATGTTTGGATAATCATCTAAGTTAGGCAAATGCTTTGTGATCTAATTGTGAACATATTTAAGTGACAGGGAAATCCAAGGATGAAGACTTGGTAAAAGAAAAGTCCAAGTATGATCTTGGCAAGGAAAGTCCAAGGGACGGACTTGGCAGCGTAAGACCAAGCTCGTAGTCTTGGCAGCGTAAAGTCCAAGTGAACCTTAGCAAAGGAAGTCCAAGTATGATCTTGGCAAAGGAAGTCCAAGGGATGGACTTGGCAGCGTAAGACCAAGCTTGTAGTCTTGGCAGCGTAAAGTCCAAGTGAACCTTGGCAAAAGAAGTCCAAAGTAAAGTCTTGGCAGCATTAGTCCAAGCCTGTAGTCTTGGCGGCGTAAAGTCCAAGCTTTTGGCAACGCAAGACATGACGAGGCCGAAGGAAACTCTTGAAGGCGGGCGCAAGGCTGAAGGAAGAGTTAGAAGGTCAAGTCTAGGTCTAGGGAGTTAATTCGAGTATGAATTATTCATACTTAACTAGTATCAGTCGACTGATACAATGTAGCAGTCGACTGATAAGGTGCTCGACTGAGTCGTTGAAGACTATCACGGATCGATAGAATCGGCAGATCGATGAGGCAATCACCGATCGCCAATCAGGCAATGATCGATCAAGTCGAAAATGGGCACATAATGGAGTCTCACTCGACTCCTCGCGGCGATCACTCGACTGATCACTTCATTAGTCGGCTGATGAAGTGATCAGTCGACTGATAGGCCTTCCGTTGGAAATGGCAGCTGCGAATCCCCGCGGATAGGTTCTGTCAGAAGCAGTTGGCTTCGACGGCAGTCGACTGATGGTGAGCATCAGTCGACTGATCGAAGCTCAACGGGAAAATCAGCCCTTCTTCTATAAGAAGAGGCCTTGGGGAGCTTGGTGAAACTAGTGCTCTCATTCCTAGCTACACCCTCGTGCTCACCAAGCTTTCTCCAAGTGTTTTTGTGATTCTAAACCTCCTCTTCTCTAGTCTTCATCTTCCATCATTGTAAAGAAGAGGAGTGCATTGTAAGACAAGGTTTCTCCACCTTGGTTCATCCAAAGGAGTATTTAGTGAAGCTTGGCTAGGGCTAATCCACCTTACGGATTACCGTGGAGTAGGAGCGTCATCTCCGAACCATGTACATCGGGTGTTAGCATTGTTTTCTTGTTTCTCATTCTTATTCTTATTTGTATTTGTATTGCTTCCGCTAACGTGCTTGTAGAAACGAAGAAAGGCTAATCACCCCCCCCCTCTAGCCATTACAAAGATCCAACAGTATGGCAGTATGAGGATAGCATAGTCTTTTAGTATAAGTGGGAGATTGTTGGGATTTATACTAAAAAGTCTATCTTTTGTATGAACATCTTTATTTTTGAAATAAGAATCACATGATCATTGTTTGCATATTTTTATGGTTATGCATAGCGTCTAATACATTACATTGTAGATAACATGGTGTGTGGTGTCACACGAGAGATCGTGTTATCAGCTCCTTGTAAAGTATAAGTAAAGGCTCACAACCGAGATGGCTTTGGATAAACCATTGGAATGGTTGTAGTGTGATTTGGGATTGGTTTGTCTTGACCATAGAATCACACTAGTGCACTTTGTGTGTATTGAGCATGACCGACTTAGAGGTGATTCAATTTATTGCTGACTACATAATCGAATCGGACCTCAAATATTATATTGTACATACTCTTAATCCCGATATAATGACGGGCACATATACTTAGTATTCATTTCTTTGATTTACCAATGAGCGATATTTATAGATTAAATCGATAGGCTCAGTAAGTTGGGAAATGATATTAGTTATATGGTGTGTCGTTGATTATAGGAGGAAACCGTGTCCTATATATTAGGATGATGATGTCCCCTTGAGGTGCTCATAAGGTTCATCATGTAAACCCTGCAGGTGGACTTGGTCCGGCATGATGAAAAGGTTGAGTGGTACTACTCATGGAGATAGATGTTGATTAATTAATGGTCAGTAAATTAATTAATCGACGGACATTCGAGATCTTAAACACGGGGAGAAAATGTACAAATAATATATGGAGCCCATATTAACTTATGCAGGTTGGTGAGGTAGATCAATGATAATCCTTTAGTGGATTGGATTATCATTAATGGATCGGACTTTATGTGGACTTGATGCATGGGTGGCCAAGATCCAACTCCTCCTCATGGTCCCTATTGTAGCCTATTAACACCTCATGAAGCTTAGATCCAATGGATAGAAACAAAACTCTATATCCAAAGGTAGAGATTAAATCTCTAAGATCCGACGGTTGATATTAAATCTCTAGATCTGACGGTTGAGATTAAATCCCTAGAACCAATGGTGGAGATTAAAAGAAGGCTTATCCGTAACTCTATAAAAGGAGAACAAGGGGTTGGCGTGGAGAACAATTAGAGAAACTAGGGTTTTTGGAGGTTAGAGGCAAGAAGCAAGGGTTAGGGTTTGGAGCATTGGCGACACCAAATAAGGAAACAACTTCCTTGTTTTTCTTCTTCCTCAAGCTTGCCGGCGCCCATGGAAGCCCTTCCAGCCCTTGGCCAGCATCCAAACTCCCTCTTCTCCTTCTCCTTGGCTAGTGGAAACAAGATTTAGGGCTTTCCCTTGGTGTCTTTGTCGGTTTCCACCCTAATTTCCTCTTCCTTCTTGGCCGGCGGCAAGCTCCAACATTGGATGTTGGTGGTTGGTTGAAAGAAGAAAAGAAGCTTTGTTTATATTCTTCCTCTTGCTCGGAATGAGCAAGGAAGAAAGATTGGTGATCTAGGAGCTTCAACTTTTGGTAGATCGTCGCCCACACGACGTCCGAAAGAAGGAAGGTCATACATTAGAAGATCGAGAGGTATATCGATTCTCTATTCTCTTTTGTAACATGTTTGTTTTTTTTTCAATTATGAGCATGATATATTCTGTTTGTGGCTAAATAATACTTGGATCCCTACGAAAGTCAGCGATCCGGACATCGTCTATTCCGCAGATACTCGTAGAATAGAGGTTGGTCGCTTGAACAACATGTTTGTTCAAGTGACCTCTCTAAACTAATAGCACGACGATGACTTGGTTGTTTGGGCAATCCCTTTTGTCTAGGATTAAATTTTTTTTAATCCGGGGACATCGATGGGATCGCCATGAACAAGCGACCGAGGTGAAGTGGGAAGCGAAGTTTCCCCTCACGGACTCAAAAAGCCAAACCCAACAGAGTCTAGGTCTAAGGGGGCAATTCAAGTATGAATTATTCATACTTGACGAGTATCAGTCGATTGACACAAGGTATCAGTCGACTGTTAGGGTGCTCGACTAAGTCAGCCGAAGTTGACGATCAGCCGATCGTCGTATTGGCCGATCGATGTCGCCATCGATCGATCGCTAATACCGATACGATCCGATCAGGTCGACGACGGGCACAAAATGGAGTCTCACTCGACTCCGCACGGCGATCACTCGACTGATGGAGTGATCAGTCGACTGATCAAGCAGCCATTGGAAATGGCGGCTGCAAATCTCCACGGATTTGCTTCGTCAGAAGTCGTTGGCTTCGGCGGCAGTCGACTGATGCTATACATCAATCGACTGATCTTGGCCCAATGGGAAAAATAGCCCTCTCTCTATAAAAAGAGGGCTTGTGGTGGTTGAGAGGGTTAATGCTTACATTCTAATCTTTCTCTCAAGCCCCCACAAGTTTTCTAAAGCTTTCAAGTGTTTAAATTCCCCTCCTCCTCTCTAATCTTCATCTACATCCTTTGTAAGAAGAGGAGGGTTTGTAAAAGAGAAATCTTCTTAATGGAATCACTTGGGTTAATCCACCTTAAGGATCGCCGTGGAGTAGGAGCGTTTTCTCCGAACCATGTAAAGCTTCCGTTTTAGCATTGCATTTTCATTTCTATTATTATTGTTTTTTTATTGTGTTTCCGCTAATCATTTTGTAGAAAATGAAAAGAGGCTATTCACCCTCCCCCTCTAGCCTTGTAAGGATCCCTAACAAGTGGTATCAAATCCCGGATCGCATCGGAAGATCTAACAATCAACTGGAGCAAGATGGCTTTCCAAGAGGGGTATAGCATGGCGAGGCCTCCATTCTTCGACCGCAACGACTTCGGCTATTGGAAAGGTAGGATGGAGTACTATCTTATGAACGATATTGAAAATTGGTTTAGTGTTGTAGATGGTTTCGAGAAGTCAGTCGATGAACATGGAGCGCCCATACCGACCAAGGATTGGACAAGGGACAAGGCCAAGAAGGCTCAAGCCAACGCCAAGGCAACAACCACACTTCAATGTGGGTTGTCAAAAGAGTAACTAAGCAAGGTGGGGCCTTTTGAATCGGCAAAGGAGCTTTGGGAGAAGTTAATTGAGCTCAACGAGGGATCCAAGGAAACAAGAAGTGCCAAGAGAGATCTCTTAATAGGCCAACTTCAAAGCTTCGCCATGAAGACCAATGAGACCGTGGGCCAAATGCACGGTCGCATCAAGGAGGTAGTCAACGGACTACATGTGATAGGTGAGAAGGTTGACAATCGAGACCTCGTGAGGTATGTACTCCAAGTCTTCCCTAGAACTACCTTATGGGCTTCAATGGTAGATGCCTATAAGGTCTCTAGGGATCTTTCTTTGGTTACAGTAGATGAGTTATTTTGTGAATTTGAGTTGCACGAGCAAGCTAACACTTCATCCAAAGAGAAAGGTGTAGCTCTTTTTGTAGGAAAGAAGGACAAGAAGAAGAAGGAGAAGAAAGAAGTGTCTTCCTCATCCGAATCCGAGGAAGATTCATCTAGTAGTGAAGATGAGTTATCGACAAGCGAGGTAGCTCATTATGTCAAAAAGTTTGGCAGGAGGTCAAGGAAACTCACCAAGAAGGATGTGAGAAGGATGTTCCAATCCTCCAAAGGTAAAACCTCAACTAGTTCAATTCTCTCATCTAATGTAACTTGTTATGGTTGCAACAAGAAAAGGCACATCAAGCCAAATTGCCCGGAACTAAAGAAGAAGAAGGAGAAAGAAAAGAAGCATAAGGAGAAGAAGGAAAAGGAGAAAAAAAAGAAGGAGGCAATGGTGGCTCAAACATGGGACACATTAAGCATAGAGAACTCTTCCGATGATGAAGAAGTGTGTCATGCCACCCGTAACCTAGCTCTCATGGCCTTGGAGGAGGAAGCCGGAAGCTCAAGTGAGGAGTCTTCATCCTCTTCTTCAAGCGACGAATCATCAAGTGATGATGAGGTAAGCAACTCTCCTAGGGTAGATTTACTTTACAAAACCATTGCTTGCCTTCAAAATGCTCTAAATAGATCAAGAACTAGGATTAAGGACTTAAAAGTAGAAATTAAGGCACTTAAGAATGTAGAACCTTTTTGTGATGATACATGTACACTTAGAGATGAAAATGATGAATTAAGAAAAGAAATAGGTGAACTAAGAGCATGCTTAGAAAAATTTACAAATGGCTCTAAGTACCTAGATATGATAATTAAAGATCAAAGGGCTATTTACAACAAGGCCGGAATAGGATATAGGCCTAAAGAAAAGGAGGTAGCATTTACATCTCTTGTTAGTAGAAAATCCACCGTTAAGAACAAGGGTAGAAAGGCTTGGGTCCCTAAGAAGTTTTTGATTGATGCTAGTAGTCCTAAAATTTGGGTACCTAAGACTTGCATTTTTCATGTTGTATAGGTAGAAGAACCAAGCTTATGGATTGTTGATAGTGGGTGCTCAAAACACATGATCGGTGATAAGAGAAAATTTTCCACTATCAATCACACTAGCAAGGGGAAGGTGTCCTTTGGAAATAGTGGCAAACTTAAGATTCTAAGAAAAGGCACAATTGAGGTATCCCCTAATCTTTCCATTCATAAAGTATTGTTAGTTAAAAATATGAAATTTAATTTACTTAGTGTGAGTCAACTATGTGATGCAAATTTTGATGTTCAATTTGACTCTTCAAAATGTTTCATAAGACACAAAATTTTAAATGATTGCATGTTAGTAGGTTTTAGGAAATCAAATATATATTATGTTGATTTATCCTATGCTACTAATGCTTCTACTAAGTGTCTTGTTGCAAAAGAAGAAGAGAGTTGGCTTTGGCATAGGAGGCTAGGGCACATCAACATGAAGAACATAGCCAAAATAGCCAAAATGAAGTTAGTCAAAGGGTTGCCAAAAGTCAAGTTTCTCAAGGACAAAATGTGTGATGCATGCCAAGAAGGGAAACAATCAAAAACATCACACAAAGATAAAACTTTACTTAGTACCGCTTTACCTTTAGAACTATTGCATATGGACTTATTTGATTGTCATAGTACCCCTTCCATGATTGGTAGTAAATATTGCTTACTAATAGTTGTTGATTTCTCTAGATTTACTTGGGTATTTTTCATGAAAAATAAGGATGAAACCCTAGGAATAATTATAGGATTTAGTAAGAGAGTAGAGAATGAAAGAAAACTCAAAATCAACCAGAATCGTAGTGATCATGGTGGAGAATTTGAGAATTTTAATTTCTCAACTTTTTGTCTAGAACAAGGGTACAAGCACGAATTTTCTTATCCTAGAACACCCCAACAAAATGGGGTTGTGGAAAGGAAAAATCGTGCCCTATAAGAAGCGACTAGGACTATGCTAAATGCATATTCTTTACCTAGCTACTTGTGGGCGAAAGCGGTTAACACCGCTTGCTATATCCAAAATAGGGTTTTAATTCATAGGTTTTTAGGAAAAACCCCATTTGAATTATGGAATGGTACAATTCCAACAATTCACTATTTTAAGGTCTTTGGATGCAAAGTTTATATTTTAAACACCAAAGACAACCTAGTCAAATTTGAGTCCAAAGCGGATGAGGGAATCCTAGTTGGATGTTCATCCACTAGTGCAGAGTATAAAGTTTATAATAAAAGAACTCAAAAGATTGAGGAGTCTTCAAATGTCCAATTTGATGAAACCTCTAATACATACCCTAGGAAGTCCCCCATTGATGATGATATCAATGACAAAAATCAAGAAATTACTCAAAAATTTCAAGATTTAACTTTAGAGGGTAATAATCAAGGGGGAGAGTTAAATCAAAGGGAAGTAAAAGGTGATTCTGATAATGAAAGAAGGGTTGAGGATAATCATGATCAAAATCAACTTAATACACCTCCTAGAATAATAAGAGTTCATCAAAATCATCCTATAGATCAAATTGTAGGTGAATTATCTCAAGGTGTTAGGACTAGGTCATTTCATAGAGATCCCTCTAGTCATATAGCCCTAATCTCCCGAATTGAGCCCAAAACAATCAATGATGCATTACTTGATCCGGATTGGATCTTAGCAATGCAAGATGAATTGGCTCAATTTGAAAGGAGTCAAGTATGGGAGTTAGTTCCTAGACCCAATGACAACACCATCATTACTACAATATGGGTTTTTAGGAACAAACTAGATGACCAAGGAAATATTACTAGGAATAAGGCAAGGTTAGTTGCAAGGGGTTTTAATCAAGTTGAAGGACTTGACTATGATGAAACATATGCCCCGATTGCTAGATTAGAGTCTATTAGGATCCTATTAGGGTATGCCTCTTATATGTGTTTCAAACTCCATCAAATGGATGTTAAATCAGCATTCCTAAACGGGTTCATTAAGGAAGAGGTATATGTAGAACAACCTCCCGGGTTTGAGAGTATAGAATATACAAACCATGTATACAAGCTTAGAAAAGCTTTATATGGTTTAAAACAAGCTCCCCGGGCTTGGTATGAAAGATTATCATCTTTCTTGATCTCTAAGGACTTTAAGAGGGGTAGTGTAGATCAAACTTTATTTATAAAGTCAACATCAAAAGACATCTTTGTAGCCCAAGTATATGTTGATGATATTATCTTTGGGTCAACAAATGATGATCTTCTTCAAGACTTTATCAAAAATATGGAAAATGAGTTTGAGATGAGTCTAGTTGGGGAACTAAATTTCTTCCTAAGACTATAAGTCAAACAAACAAGTGAAGGAATTTATATTTACCAAACCAAATATGCTAAGGAAATGATTAAGAAATTTGGTTTGGAAAATGCTAAAGTAGTGTCAACCCCTATGGCAACCAATACAAAAATAGATAGTGATAATGAAGGAAAATAAATTGACCTTACACTCTATAGGAGTATGATTGGTAGTCTCTTGTACCTAACTGCTAGTATACCCGATATATTATTTGCGATTGGTATGTATGCTAGGTATCAATCATGTGCCAAAGAATCTCATTTAGTTGTCGTTAAGAGAATCCTAAGATATATTAAAGGCACACTAAATGTAGGACTATGGTACCCTAGGACTAGGTCTTTTGATTTAGTTGGGTATACCAATTCTGATTATGCCGGTTGCAAATTGAATCGGAAGAGTACTAGTGGTGGATGCCAATTCCTTGGGTCCTCTCTAGTTAGTTGGAGTAGTATGAAGCAACCTTGTGTTGCCCTATCCACCACCGAGGTCGAGTTTGTGGCTATGGGTGGTTGTGTAGCTCAACTACTATGAATGAAACATACTTTAGAGGACTATGAGCTATCTTACTCCAACATGAAAGTATTTTGTGATAATGTGAGCACCATAAATTTGACTAAAAAACCAGTGCATCACTCTAGGACCAAGCACATTGAAGTGAAACATCACTTCATTAGAGATCATGTGGCTAGGGGGGACATTAAGCTTAATTACATTGAATCCAAGTCCAACCTAGCCGACATCTTTACCAAGGCTCTCCCCGAAGTAGAATTTTCATCACTTAGGAGAGAACTTGGGATGTGCTTAGTTGAATAGAGTGTTGGTGCAGTAGGCACCTAAGTCGAACCTGAGTTTTGATTATAGCAAACGATACAAAGTTAGGCTCATGTCGTTATCTCACGAGCTGAATCGAGTGTGCAGAAGATTGTTATAGCTAGAGCTGAAGGCTAGCGACACCCGGAGGAAGCCGCGGTAGTCGGACGACACTTGAGTGACTTCGGAGGGAGCCGAAGGAATCGAGTGGAAGGCCGGAAGCAAAAGCGACATGGTAAGTATCGAGGTAAGCTCGTGTGTGCGAGCGTAAGTGAGGTCGTATCCTCCTTACGGGGATGGTCTTAAGCGTAGATCCGACCAAAGACATCCCATCGATGGTCTAGGTCGAGATCGGACGGTCAAAGGCCGTCGAAATAATATTTTCTTTGAGCTAACTTTGACTTGCAGCAAGCATCACGATCGCCGGCTTGAGGACTCGATCGTCCAATCACCGATCGCCGGAGGTCGCGACTGACCGATGTCGCCATCACCGATCGATGATGGCCATCACCGATCGATGGTCAATGATCAGCTTCGAGGAGTCAAGGCTTATCACCCCATTTCAAGGAGATTGTTACTCAATTGTGATTGGCTAGGGTTCCTCTCGAAAAGGGGCTCAAAGACTATAAAAGGAGGGCCAATCCTAGGATTTCTTCATCAATTCCAAGCTTCCAAAAGCCTCCGCAAAGCTACAACTCTCCGACAACAAAGTCTTTCTTCTCCGACGTCTAGGGTTAATTTTCTATATTTTTTGTACGTCGGTATTAGCTTTATATCAGTTGTTTATTTACTTGTTTCGGAGCTTTTATCGTAAACGAGGAGAGGGGGAGTGTCCCTCTACCTCAAGTTTTGTTCTTTCTTGTATCGATTAACTCCTACCTCCAACGAGGAGGAGTTCGTTTAGTGTTTTTCCCTCCGTGCATGGTCAAGGACCACTAGGGCCTTGGAGTAGTAGCCGAAGGCTACAAACCAAGTAAAATATTTGTCTTCTCTTTTTATTGCTTATCTTTTCCGCTGCAAATTAATTATCTACTCGATTTTTAAACGAACGAACAAAAAGATTTAACGCTATTCACCCCCCCCCTCTAGCATTTCAAATCGATCTAACAATTGGGATCAGAGCCGAGGGTTGCTAAGATTTGGTGAAACCACCAATCTAGATATTTTACAGATTTTTTTTATTTTTTTAATTCTATTTTATCTCTTTTTGTTAGATTTTCTTCCGCACTACTAATCCAAGACGCAAGTCTTGGTACTTTCGTGTGTTTTTGTCGTTGCTAGGTTTTCGTTTTAGTCTCCTTGTTTTTTTTTGTTCCAATGGCCCATCTCGAGGGTTTTAGCACCGTACGACCTCCGTTTTACAATGGAGATGATTTCCGTTACTGGAAAGGTCGGATGGAATGCTTTCTCAAAACCCAAATCGAGATTTGGATCATAATCCAAACGGGTTTCACACTTCCGACTAACGAAGTGGGTGAATCCTTGGGTTATGATCAATGGACCATTGTGACAAAACGACAAGTCGAAGCCGATGCCAAGGCAACACAAATCTCCAATGCGGCTTGTCCAAGGAGGAGTTAAATCACGTCGGCCCCTTCATCAGCGCAAAGGACATATGGACAAAGCTAGTGGAGCTACACGAAGGGACCGATGAAGCCAAGGTATGTAAACACGACCTTCTATTTAATAAATTATATAATCTAAAAATGCAGAAACATGAAATGGAAACGCAACTCCACGCTTGCGTCTAGGACATAGTCAACAATCTACACGCAATCGGGCAAAAGGTCGAAAATCGCGACCTTATAAGGTATGTCCTAAACTCCTTTCCAAGAACTACCTTGTGGGCATCCATGGTCGATGCCTACAAGGTCTCCAAGGATCTCTCTAAACTTAGATTAGATGAATTTTTTTCTGATTTCGAACTTCATGAGCAGTCTAACTCGGAACCCGAGAAAGGTATAGCACTATTTGCAGGTTCAAAGAAGAAAACCGCCAGCAAGCCACCCCCAAAAGAAGAAGAGGATGAGTCCGATTCGGAGGTCGACTCGAAAATGGAGGCCGAACTAGTCAACCTAGTTCGGAGGATAGTCAAGGGTCGAAAACGAGCCGTCACTCGGCCCAACGAAGGTAAGCCTAAAAGTTCAAACATAAGATGTTATGAATGCAACAGGTTTGGACACATTAAGTCCGAATGCCCAAAACTCAAGAGCAAGGCACCAAAACACAAAATGACACTTAACGCTACTTGGGAAGAAGCTTCCGAGGAAGAAGATAACTATCGAGTCCTCATGGATAAACTGGTGGAATTGGAGACGGAGTTAGAACCGGAACTTGAATTGGAAACCGAAGACGAGTCGGACTGCGAAGCACTATTCAAGACGAGCCACGGATACGCATCCGGTTCAAAAGATACACTCAAGGTAAGTCGGTCTCTTATTACTACACTTTATAGTGCAATTAAATTTTTAAATAAAAAGTTAGCTAAGTCCGAGTCCAAGGTCGAGACCCTGGTTGAGGAAGTTAAATTCCTCAAACACGAGGTCTCCCTAACCTCTTCGACTAGTCGAGTTCAAGAGAAGGACTCAACTCGGGTTGAAAAACTCGAAGTTGAGAACTCACTCTTGAAGAGTCAAGTCGAAGATCTTAGGAATACGTTGGAAAGGTTTACTTTAGGATCCAAAGGACTTGACCTCCTACTTGGATCGCAAAGGGCCGTGTACAACAAGGCCGGGCTAGGGTTTAGCTTAAACACGACCAATAAGTCGTATATGTCAATCGTAAGTCGACATAAAAAATGTGTCCAAGCATGGGTCCCTAAGACCACCTTGAATTCAAACTTAGGATCAAACCAGTACTGGGTTCCCAAAGACCAAATCCACTATGTGGAGAGACCGAATCGAATCAACGGTCCAGGGGGAGCTAGTACGAAATTTGTTTGTGTTTTAACTTAGAAATTGCATGCTTAGGTTTTTATTTAGTTTGATTTTTCTTTTTAGAATGGTTAGATAGGACTATAACTCGTCAATACTTGATAATATAGTACTAGGATTCGACGAGATGATAGTACGCTAGGAAAGCGGAGTCTTGTGTATTCGGGCTAGATAAGACGTATCTAGTTCGGTGCACTTGACCGAGCGGAACTAGTTGAAGCTACCTCGCCGTATCCTAGACTAGTTAGACTAGGAAGTGGTCTTAGGTGAGTTAAGTCTCTATTTTCTTGAAAATGGCTTTGTCTAAGGAAGTGGTCGTTGTTCCGATCAAAGAAGGCCTCTGTGTCTCGCCACGACCTGGAAGCCATGATCTTGAAAAGGTGACTTGATGAGCCTAAGGTCAAATCCGAATCTAATGCAAGGTTGACAAGTGTTTAAGTCATTAAATTTAATTCAACTAAAATTGGAAGTCATCTCACAAGAACATATAGGATTAACATGTTTGATCATGTAGACATGGGTGAGATGATTTAGGTTAATAATTTTCAACCAATTTTTAATAAATCCAATATCCGATCCAACTACCTTGCATGTAGGATCAATGGATGTTGGACAGTGGTTGCTCCCGACACATGACCGGGGATCAACTCAAGTTTTCGAAGCTTCGATTCAAACGACAATGATCGGTAGCCTTCGGAAATAACGACAAGCTCAAAATCATCGGATCAGGTGATATTGAGCTTAACTCAAATTTTGTCATTCAAAACATTTTATTAGTAGAAAATTTTCAATATAATCTTCTCAGTGTAAGCCAATTGTGTGATAATAACTATAAGGTCATATTTCTAGAAAATGAATGCGTAATTAATACAAACGAAACCTCTAAAACAATTCTTAAAGGAACTAGAAATAACAACATTTACACTATCAACTTAACTAACTCCTCAACTAAGTGTCTTATGACACGGCAAGAGGAATCATGGTTGTGGCACCGACGACTCGGTCACTCACACCCAAGACTCATCCACAAGATGAGTCAGAGTGATTTAGTCAGAGGTTTGCCTAACCTCAACAACTTGGATAATAAAATATGTAATGCTTGTCAACAAGGTAAACAATCTAGGACACAACATCAACTAACTAGTCAAGAACGAACCAAAAGTGTGCTTGAGCTCCTACACATGGATCTATTTGATTCACACGGAGCTAAGTCACTTAACGGAAGTAAATTCTGTTTAGTCATTATTGATGACTACTCTAGATTTACTTGGGTTAGGTTCATCAAACACAAAAGTGATACCCTAGATCAATTAATCAACCTATTTAAGTTAATAGAAAATCAACAAAGCATTAAAATCAAAAGACTTAGGACTGATCATGGTGGTGAATTCGAAAACCATAGGTTTACAGAATTCTATAACCTAAATGGATACCACCATGAGTTCTCTTGCCCTAGAACTCCACAACAAAATGGCCTAGTAGAACGCAAAAATAGAACCCTACAAGAAGCCGCTTGGACAATGCTTAATGACTATAACCTACCTGATAGGTTTTGGGCCGAAGCCGTGAGTACGACATGCTATGTCCAGAATAGGATCCTTATGGTAAAGAGGCACCTTAAGACCTCATACGAGATTTATCACGATAAAATACCTAACATCAAGTACTTTAGGGTATTTGGGTGTAAGGTACATATCCTAAACACTAAAGATTACCTAGGGAAATTTACATCCAAAACCACGACCGGAATCTTTCTAGGATACTCGACTGCAAGTAGAGCTTATAGAGTATATAACCACAACACCCTTAGAGTCGAGGAGACCATCAATGTAGTATTTGATGAAGGACACGAACCTACAAAGCCCCCGGCAACCCCAATTAGCGAGCCGACTCATACTAGACCTAACTCTGATCCGGAGATCAGGTCTAGTGTTAATCCTAACCTAAGTCAATCAAGTCACTCTATCGACCAAGTGATTGATGACTCCAACCAAACTAGAACTCAAACAAGCCATCCTATGGATCAAGTTGTAGACTCAAATCCAAATCCAACTAGGACTCAAACGAATCATCCTATTGACCAAGTGATAGGTGATCCAAGTCTAGGAGTTCGAACTAGAGCCTCATATAGAAACCTTAGTCAAATATCTTTGATTTCTAAAATTGAACCCAAAACTATTGACCAAGCTCTTCTTGATCCCGATTGGATTATTGCAATGCAAGAAGAGTTGGCTCAATTCACTAGGAACGAAGTATGGGAATTAGTACCACCACCTAAAGATAAAACAATCATTGGAACAAGGTGGGTGTTTAGAAATAAAATTGATGATAAAGGTGAAGTAGTTAGAAATAAAGCTATACTAGTTGCTAAAGGGTTTAGTCAAGTCGAAGGTTTAGATTACGACGAGACCTATGCCCCAGTAGCTAGATTAGAGTCCATTCAAATGCTATTAGCATATGCAGCACATCGAGGATTTAAGTTGTTTCAAATGGATGTGAAATCTGCATTCTTAAATGGATACATTAAAGAAGAAGTTTATGTTAGTCAACCCCTCGGTTTCGAAAGTTTAGACAAACCTGATCATGTCCTTAGGTTAAAGAAAGCTCTTTATGGACTTAAACAAGCTCCGCGAGCTTGGTACGAGAGACTTTCGATTTATCTTAAGTCCAAAGGCTTTAACCAAGGTGTAGTTGACCCAACCCTTTTCGTAAAAACCTTAGGTAAAGACATATTCATAGCCCAAATCTACGTAGATGATATTATTTTCGGAACCACCAACTCAATCCTACTAAATGAGTTTATTTCACTTATGGAAAGCGAATTTGAAATGAATTTAGTAGGCGAATTAAGTTTCTTCTTAGGATTACAAATTAAACAAACTAAAGATGGAATATACCTACATCAACGCAAATATACTAGGGAATTAATTAAATGCTTTGGAATGCAAGACGCTAAAATTATTAATACTCCAATGGCAACTAATGTTAATATAGAAGAAGATGTAATAGGAAACCCAATTGATTTAAAATACTATAGGAGCATAATAGGGAGTCTCTTTTACTTAACTGCAAGCCGACCTGATATCTTATTTGCAGTGAGTATGTGCGCAAGGTTTCAAATCTGTGCCAAGGAGTCTCACCTAACTCTAATCAAGCGTATCCTTAGATATCTAAAGGGTACACTTAATGTCGGTATTTGGTATCCTAGATCTACCGAGTTCGAACTAACCAGCTACTCCGATTCGGACTATGCCGGTAGTAAGCTCGATAGAAAGAGCACGAGTGGTTGTTGTCAACTTCTTGGCTCGAGTCTAGTGAGTTGGTACAGTAGGAAGCAACACTGTGTTGCCTTATCTACCACTGAAGCCGAATACATCGCGATGGGTGAGTGTGTCACTCAACTTCTTTGGATGAAGCACACTCTCCGTGACTTTAAGTTAGACTTTATGAATACTAAACTTCACGTAGATAACATTAGTTCAATTAATCTTACTAAGAATCTGATATGTCACTCTAGGACCAAACATATAGAGGTCAAACACCATTTCATTCGAGAACATGTGGCCAACGGAGCCATACAACTCGAATACGTCGAATCGAAGTCTAACTTAGCAGACCTATTTGTTAGGGCAATCTCTTGCCGTGATATGATTTTGATGGTGTGGCAAAGGGTTTAAGTTAGTTTGATATGTTGATATGATATGTGCGTTGAAGTCGTGCAGGACTTAGTAATTCGCACATGGAGCCGTGGCGAGTTTCACATCTCATGACTCGTGCCTTGAGTCGGTGAAGGATAGCTTTGTGGAAGCCGTGCGCTTGGAGCATCCGAGGGACCGCCGGACGAGAAGCTTGGAGTGAAGCCGGAGGAAGTAGACTTCGAGGCAAGAGATGCGAAGGAGCATTGCAGAGCCGTGCGCCTGATGCTGCCGAGGGACGTGGCCGAGAACGAAGAGAACTTCGAAGGCGAGGGACTCCGAGAAATGAGAGTGAGCGATTGTAACCCAGGGAAGGGTAGCTCTTAGGTGAAACTTGGCCATTTGGCCAAGTGTCGGATGGGTTTTCCCGACACCAGTCGACTACCATGTCACAAAGAGCCGATCGCCCGAGTCGAGTGAGTTCGATCGGTATACGATCGACCGGATCAGGCGCAATGATCGCATACGTGGGCCGATCAAGAAGACACCAGACCGATCCAAGGCGCAAATGATCGTAGATAAGGGTTCGCCATTAGACCGCTCGTAAATGATCGGGCGCCGATTACGGAGAGGAGCGATCCGATGAGGTCCATCGCCGACCGCCAAGAGTTCCGCTGACTACAACGCCGGGATCCGACGCGTGTTGGAGGCCGCTAGACGGCAATGATCGCCAAGGGCGCAATGATCGATGGCGCAACGGAAGAAGTTAGCCCTCTCTATAAAAAGAGAGGGTGTAAGCCTTTGAGAGGCTAATGCTTAAGCTCCAAACGATCTTCCTAGTGCCCCACAAGCTCTAAACTCTTCTTACTTGTCTTTACTTCAATCCTATTGTAAGAAGAGTGATCTTGGTTGTAAAGGTTACCTCCACCTAGCTTTGTGCAAAGGAGAGACCGATAGTGATTGGTTTTGGCGGAGTGATTCACCGTGGACGAATCGGACCGTGGATTAGCGGCGTAGCCGTGAACCACGTTATATCTCGGTGTTTGTATTGCTTGCTTATATCTTGCTTGTCTTTAATTATATTTGTATATTCCGCTTGCGCTAATCTTTTGTAGACGAGCAATTTACGACGTCCAACGTACGAGGGCTATTCACCCCCCTCTAGCCGGCCATATCGATCCCTTACAAGTGGTATCAGAGCGTGTTGTTGTCACCGGACTAACCGCCGCAACAAGCCCTACATCAAAATGGCGGCTCCAACATCCATCCTCCGAAGTTTGAAGGAGAATTCGCAGTGGAAGAAGCGAATGGAGGTATTTTTCAAACGGATTTTGATATAATGATTACAATGGAATCCGGTTTTGCCTAGGGATGAAGAAGGGAAGCCAATAGAGAAATCTAGGTGGACCAAGAGGCAAAGAGAGGAGCACCTTGCAAACTCCAAAGCCAAGCACCATCTCTACAATGTGCTCCCTCAACAAGAGATCAACCGAATAGGAGAATGCCTAAGCGCCAAGGAGATGTGGGAGAAGCTAATTGAGCTTCATGAAGGCACATCCGAGGCAAAGCTAGCAAGGAGAGATCTCCTCCGCTCCCAACTATCCAACATCAAATTAGAAAAGGGAGAAAAGGTAATCTCTTTGCATTCTAGATTCAAAGAAATTTTAAATGGACTAACAAGTGTAGGTGAGAAGCTATCAAACCGGGATATGGTAATGAAGGCCATAGATGCCTTTCCCCGGTCCTCAAAATGGAGCTCCATGGTGGACTCATTTTATATCTCCAAGAATTTAGAAGTGAGCACCTTGGAGGAGTTCTTCTCAACAATGGAGCTTCACGAAACTAGGCTTGAGGGAATACAAGAGGAGCCTAGAATTCAACCCTCAAGAGGAGTAGCATTATTGGCAAGTAAGGGGAAGAAGAAGATGGAAATCCCCTCCTCCTCCGATGATGAAGCGTCTTCCTCCTCCTCCATGGATAGCACCGAAGAAGCCTATATGGTAAGGAGGGTAAGACGTGCATTTAAGAATTTTAGATTTGATAAATCTAATGATAGGAATAGAAGACCAAGGGGGAAGGTCATATGCTATAACTGCCAAGGAGAGGGACACATAAGGGACAATTGTCCCCTCCTAAACAAAAGCAAAGAAGAGAAGAAAAAGAAAGAAGAGAAGAGGAAGAAGAAGAAGGGGAGCAAGAGAAAGGAAGAAGAAAAGAAGGCAAAAGAAAAGGGGAAGGCCAAAGCATTCAAGGCCAAGACTTGGGATGACCCATCCTCATCCTCCTCCTCATCATCGGATGAGGAGAATGCCTTTGTCACCAATTTGGCCTTGATGGCCTTTGATGACTTGGATTGCTCTTCATCCGAAAATGAAGAATCAAGCTCAAATGGGGAGAGCTCAAATGAAGGGGGAGCTTCCACATCCTCATCATCCGAAGAAGAAGAGGACATGGAAACTATGGTAACTAATCTCTCACCTAGTAAAATAGTTTCTATGATTTCTAGTTTAACTAAGGATTTATTTAGGGCAAAGAAGAAAAATAAATGCATGCTTGAACAAATTAAGGAATTAGAACAAAAATTAGAAAAGGCATGCTTAAATGATAATATTTCTTCTAGCTTAGATGATGCATGCTCACATGACCTTTATATGCCTTTGGATGTTAGTGATGCATGTATAAATGAAAATAGGGTTTTAAGGGAAAAGGTAGATTATTTAACAAAAGCTCTAGAAAAATTCACTATAGGCTCCAACACCTTAAATATGATCTTAGGGAGCCAAAGAGCTAGTTTCAACAAGAAAGGCCTAGGCTACAAAGAAAAGAAAAATGAAAAGGCCTATAAATGCCTAATAGCTAGGGGACAAGATAAAAAGAAGGTAATTGCTAGGAAATGGATCCCCAAGGAGTATTTAGTGAACCCAATAGGAAAGAATTTATTTTGGGTTCCAAAATCCATCCTTAAGGGTTAGAAAACCCCTAGGGTAGTCAACCATATGAACTTGACCTATATCATATTTTGGTTGACTTAGGATGACGGGACAACATTTTTTAGATAGTGTTGGGTGATGATAACGTACCCATAAATAGGTAATAATGCTTAAATCATGATGATTGACGTAATTCCTATGTATGTCTTAAATCATGATTTATGATTTTGATATTTGGCACGTTATCTTGAGAAATAAGTTTTAATCATGCTTTAGGTGATAATTTGCTTATTATCATCACATAATACCTAATGCATGACTATAATTTGATGAAAACATGTATTTCATGATCATAATGTAGAATTAATTTATATATGTCATTATGATCATGTAGGATGTTAGGTTGATACTTAACCATGATAGAATTGCATGAATATATGGGTTAAGTATATACAAATACCCCCTAGGATACATCTCACACTCACTATAGGCTAACTTGATTGCAAACTTAGCATGGGTGAGATATTAGGATGATACAAATGTCCACTAATGCCTATGGCATTTAGATGGTCATTTAAAGTATCAAAATAGCAATAATAGACCAATCATGGGGAAGGCTTATGTTTAATTCATAGACATATTGCCCAAAGATCATGGTTGGATATTTCATATGTTTTCAAAACAATTTCTTACCTTAAAATACATGTATTCATGTTTTGAAACAATTGGATGCAAAACTAGGTAGCTAACTTGATACTAGAATGATCAAAAACCTAGTGGTTTTTAGAACTTTTGGATTTTTGGCAAAAACAAGAAAATATAATGAGTTTTCATGAAAAACTATTTTTCATTGATAGATATACTTAAAAGAAATATTTTCCCCAAATTTCATGATTTTTCAAAATTTCTGGAATTTATAATGTATTTCTGAAATTCGTCCAGAAAATCAGAAATATGGATTCATTTGTGCCAGTCGACTGCCAAAATGATAGCAGTCAACTGGTGGCCTGTAAATCAGAATATTGAAGGCCGAATTCAATTTGTAAACCTCCTACAATTGGTAGAAATATACTTGATGCCACCAACAAGTGGTAGAAATATACTTGATGCCATCAACAAATGGTACCCAATTTTTAAATCAACTTGACATATTTTTCCCTCCATTATACTTGATGCCATGAGCTTATAGCTTAGTGTTAATCTTTTTGATGGTGTCAAAGGGGGAGAAATAAGTATGTTTAAGTTAATCACTTTAGGGGGAGAAATATATTGTAGGGGGAGAAATATATGATAGGGGGAGAAAATTTGCATAGAGAATTTCATGGATTAAGGGGGAGTTGCATGTTGTTATATCATGTTTATCTTTACATGCTTTCTTACCTTAGAATTTATATCAAATGTTTTTACCTAACTTAAACGGATTGCCACACATCAAAAAGGGGGAGATTGTTAGGGCAATCTCTTGCCGTGATATGGTTTTGATGGTGTGGCAAAGGGTTTAAGTTAGTTTGATATGTTGATATGATATGTGCGTTGAAGTCGTGCAGGACTTAGTAATTCGCACATGGAGCCGTGGCGAGTTTCACATCTCATGACTCGTGCCTTGAGTCGGTGAAGGATAGCTTTGCGCCGCGGCGCTTGGAGCATCCGAGGGACCGCCGGACGAGAAGCTTGGAGTGAAGCCGGAGGAAGTAGACTTCGAGGCAAGAGACGCGAAGGAGCATTGCAGAGCCGTGCGCCTGATGCTGCCGAGGGACGTGGCTGAGAACGAAGAGAACTTCGAAGGCGAGGGACTCCGAGAAATGAGAGTGAGCGATTGTAACCCAGGGAAGGGTAGCTCTTAGGTGAAACTTGGCCATTTGGCCAAGTGTCGGATGGGTTTTCCCGACACCGGGCCGACCGCCATGTCACAAGAGCCGATCGCTTCCGAGTCGAGTGAGTTCGACCGTATACGATCGACCGGATTGCGGCGCAATGATCAAGCCATACGTGCGGGCCGATCGCCATACGTGCGCCGATCGCCAGACATCACCGATCGGCCGAAGGCGCCGATGATCGTAGATAAGGGTTCGCCAGAACCGCTTCGTAGCCAATCGGCGACGATGGAGGCGAATGACTAATGAGGTCCATCCGATCGCCAAGCGTTCCGTTGGACTACACCGGTCGGGATCCGACGTGTTCGGAGGCCGCCAGAGATCGGCAATGATCGCCAAGGGCGGCAATGACGTGATGGCGCAAACGGAAGAAGTTAGCCCTCTCTATAAAAAGAGAGGGTGTAAGCCTTTGAGAGGCTAATGCTTAAGCTCCAAACGATCTTCCTAGTGCCCCACAAGCTCTAAACTCTTCTTACTTGTCTTTACTTCAATCCTATTGTAAGAAGAGTGATCTTGGTTGTAAAGGTTACCTCCACCTAGCTTTGTGCAAAGGAGAGACCGATAGTGATTGGTTTTGGCGGAGTGATTCACCGTGGACGAATCGGACCGTGGATTAGCGGCGTAGCCGTGAACCACGTTATATCTCGGTGTTTGTATTGCTTGCTTATATCTTGCTTGTCTTTAATTATATTTGTATATTCTGCTTGCGCTAATCTTTTGTAGACGAGCAATTTACGACGTCCAACGTACGAGGGCTATTCACCCCCCTCTAGCCGGCCATATCGATCCCTTACACTATTTACTAAACCCCTACCCGAAGCCGAATTTAGTTTATTAAGACGAAAATTGGGCATGTGCGTAGTAGAATAAGAACTTGCAAATTATATTTTTTTACTACTATTTCTTAAATTTCATTTTTATGGAACTAGCATAGGACATACCTTAGATATCATGCACCTATAGATTTAAGGAGCCAATACATCTTACAACACATAGGACTAATGTGTTTGTGTACTTAGCCACGTAGATGGGCGTGAGATGTTAGGACCTTACTCCTGGTTCTAGATGTAGAGCTAATGCATCGCCATGAACCACGGAGTATAATCATACATACTAACCGACTCTGACCAGGACTGGTTGATCTTTTATATCAATCAAGCCAAATATGAGTCGAACATTTTATAGATGAACTTATTTTCAGTATATTATTTTCAAAATAATGTAGAACATGCTTGGACTTTAAATTTAATACTTATTTTTGTTTTCCACACACACCCTCACTCTTTTCGATATATGGCAAAAGGGGGAGAAAGGCCAAAGTTAAGGGGTCAAAATTTTTCTTGATAACTTAACTCTTACTTTATATTTAAACCAAAAGTTAACTAGTTTTGAAAACTTATTAAAGGCCAAGTTAAGAGAATTCTTAACTTAAACTTATTTGTGTCATCAACGTTTTACTTATTTTTAAACATTATGCCCTTAATGTTTTACTTAAGGGGGAGAAAGGGCCAAGTTAAGAAGAACTCTTAACTTAAACGTTTTACTAAGGCCAACTTTAAGTAATATTAATTACTTAAAGCAACTCTCAAAGGGGAGGATTAAGGTCTTTCTTCAAGACTCACCCTCAGTCAAGGGGGAGGTTTCCTCAAGGAGGAGTACTTGAAGAAAATCTTTACTACTCCAACTTAATCTTCTTTATTTTTTGTTTGTTTCTAATGCACATTATTCTTCATGCTTGCTATTTACTTAACTTTGTATGTGGGTTTGCCATAAATCAAAAACGGGGAGATTGTTGGTGCAGTAGGCACCTAAGTCGAACCTGAGTTTTGATTATAGCAAACGATACAAAGTTAAGCTCATGTCGTTATCTCACGAGCTGAATCGAGTGTGCAGAAGATTGCTATAGCTAGAGCTGAAGGCTAGCGACACCCGGAGGAAGCCGCGGTGGTCGGGCGACACTCGAGTGACTTCGGAGGGAGCCAAAGGAATCAAGTGGAAGGCCGGAATCAAAAGCGACATGGTAAGTATCGAGGTAAGCTCGTGTGTGCGAGCGTAAGTGAGGTCGTATCCTCCTTACGGGGATGGTCTTAAGCGTAGATCCGACCAAAGACATCCCATCGATGGTCTAGGTCAAGATCGGACGGTCGAAGGCCATCGAAATAATGTTTTCTTTGAGCTAACTTTGACTTGCAGCAAGCATCACGATCGCGCCGGCTTGGAGGACTCGACATCATCAATCGGGCCGATCGGAGGTCGACGACTGACCGATGTCGCCATCACGATCGATGATGGCCATCAGTCGACTGATGGTCAATGATCAGCTTCGAGGAGTCAAGGCTTATCACCCCATTTCAAGGAGATTGGTGCTCAATTGTGATTGGCTAGAGTTCCTCTCGAAAAGGGGCTCAAAGGCTATAAAAGGAGGGTCAATCCTAGGGTTTCTTCATCAATTCCAAGCTTCCAAAAGGCTCCACAAAGCTACAACTCACCAACAACGAAGTCTTTCTTCTCCGACGTCTAGGGTTAATTTTCTCTATTTTTTGTACGTTGGTATTATCTTTATATCAGTTGTTTATTTACTTGTTTCGGAGCTTTTATCGTAAACGAGGAGAGGGGGAGTGTCCCTCTACCTCATGTTTTGTTCTTTCTTGTATCGATTAACTCCTACCTCCAACGAGGAGGAGTTTGTTTAGTGTTTTGCCCTTCGTGCATGGTCAAGGACCACTAGGGCCTTGGAGTAGTAGCCAAAGGCTACGAACAAAGTAAAATATTTGTCTTCTCTTTTTATTGCTTATCTTTTCCGCTGCAAATTAATTATCTACTCGATTTTTAAATGAACGAACAAAAAGAAAGTTTTAACGCTATTCACCCCCCCCCCTCTAGCATTTTAAATCGATCCAACATAGAGGTGTAGGTTTGCATGATCCTATAGAAATTCTAGGTTTTATACCTCTATACCTCTCACAAAAGACCTAAGAAACCATGATTTTTGTATTTAGACACTTAGACATCATGTGAGATGATAAGAAGATGCACTTGGTTCATCATGCTTGTTATGATGCATTACTATGAACCAAAGTATCATCTAGAGACATTAATCCTTCATTGGACCAATCATTGGGAAGGCTTATACACAATTAATGTGCATATAGCTCCAAGAATATGATTGGAAATGTCAAATAAAACATAATTTAAACCATGTTTATCAAACTTTGGAAAACAGTTTTCAAGTGGAACACAAAAGTGATACAAAGTTTGCAAAAACATTAGAACTTTTGTTAGTTTCCAAGATTGTATCAATCTTGAAATATGGAAAACATATAGTTTTTAAATTATTTTTCTTTAATAAAGGATGATTTCATAAATGTGTACACAAAATTTCGTGATTTTTCGAGGTCTCTAGAATCTTTAACGCATTTCTGAACATAGGATGAAAAGGTTGAAATTTGGATTTCAGGAATGTCAGTCGACTGACTCAGAAATCAGTCGACTGATACTCTAATTTTTCTACAAATTCCGTCCATTTCCTAGTTTTGGTTGTAATTCTTGAGTGTCCGAACCCCAAGTATGATAATCTTCAGCAACAAGAAGGTTTAGGACTGATTGATGCAGTATTTTAGGGGGAGAATCATAATCTATATATTTTCATTCCCTACACTCATATATTTAGCTAAGAGTCCATGGTTCAAAATAGATTTTCAAAAACATTTTAAAATCACTTTAGAAAACCTTGGTGAAGTCTATCTTTTGATAGCAATCACCGTTGAAAAAGTTGATACAAAGTAGATCAAAAACCTTAAAGTTTTAATGATTTTTGAACTTTGTATCAATGTTCTATTTTAATGGTTAAAATATTTTTCCAAGATTTTTCACTGATTGTATGTATTATAAGTACTATACATTTGAAAGTTCTTGATTTTTCGAGTTATGTATAATTAGTTACAATTTTTTAAAATCTGTTTCTGATAATTGAAAAACTGGTTTTTCAGTTATCGCGGCTTACAGTAGGCGTCGAATGATGGCGGCAGATGCTCGTGAATACTTTCAAAACCGCTCTGCAAACCGCCGGGCATCAAACCGCTTGGCGCATGGAAGCAACCGCTCGGGCGAAATCGCTCGTGAAAACCGCTCGTGGAAACCACCGCGTAAGTGGCTCTGAAACCGCCGTGCATTATCACGATTGCTCGTAGTGCCGGTCGACTAATGGGCATTTCAATGATCGTTTCGAGGGACTCATCACTCTGGTTTTGCTGAAAAATAGCTTCATTTCCTGGTATTTAGTGGACTTTTGATGTCCTAAAACTATGGCATGATAATCTACATTATAGAAAAGTTTTAGGACTGTTTTATGAAATGTTTTAAGGGAAGTTTCCTCATATCAAAATTTTTTTTTCATCCCCTTAACTTATATTGTTGGTGCAAAGTTAGATGTTAACCTCCAATTCTTTAGGCTTTGCTCCATATGTTTGTCATTCCTCATGAACCATATCTTGGATTAAGGGGAGCTTAAGTTCAATTTTATGCCTTAATTCAAGATACACCAAATTTTACTCTTTCATGCAAATTTATGTATTTTCTCTTTATGATGTATGTCAAAGGGGGAGAAGGAATATTTAAGTTAGAATTCATATTGAAAATATGATGGAAATATGATTATGTGCATGAATAGAATCCATATTGGAAATTGAATTATGTGCATGTTTTTAAAGACCTAACTTAAATGATTATCAAACATCAAAAAGGGGGAGATTGTTGGTGCAACAATACCCCAAGCATTTATATGTTTTGATGTTTGGATAATCATCTAAGTTAGGCAATACTTTGTGATCTAATTGTGAACGTGTTTAAGTGACAGGAAAATTCAAGTATGAAGACTTGGTAAAGGCAAAGTCCAAGTGTGATCTTGGCAAAGGAAGTCCAAAGGCAAGTCTTGGCAGCATAAGTCCAAGCATGTAGTCTTGGCGGCGTAAAGTCCAAGCACGCTTTGGCAAAGGGAACCCAAGACATGACAAAACCGAAGGAAGCTCTTGGAAGCAAGGTGCAAAGGATGAACAAGTTGCAGACTCGGAGGGATCCTGGAGGCGCAAGGCTTAAAGAAGAGCTAGAAGGTTGAGTCTAGGTCTAGGGGGTAAATTCAAATATGAAATATTCATACTGCCAGTATCACGACGACACGAGGTATCACGATCGTTATGGTGCGCTCGACTAAGTCGCCAGGTCGACAATGATCGCCTAGTATCGGCAAATGATCGATAAACGATTAGTCGACTGCCAATACCGGCAGTCGACTGATCAGGTTGACGACGGACATAGAATGGAGTCTCACTCGACTCCACGTGGCGATCACTGATCGATCGCTACATCACGATCGATGGAGTGATCGGGCCATCGATCAGCAAAACCGAATGGCAACGCAAATCTCCATGGATTTGCTTCATCGGTCGTTGGTTGGCGCGGATGATCGATGCTATACATCACCGATCGATCATGGCCCAACGGGAAAAATAGCCCTCTCTCTATAAAAAGAGGGCTTGTGGTGGTTGAGAGGGTTAATGTTTACATTCTAATCTTTCTCTCAAGCCCCCACAAGTTTTCTAAAGCTTTCAAGTGTTTAAATTTCCCTCCTCCTCTCTAATCTTCATCTACATCCTTTGTAAGAAGAGGAGGGTTTGCAAAAGAGAAAGCTTCTTAGTGGAATCACTTGGGTTGATCCACCTTAAGGATCGCCATGGAGTAGGAGCGTTATCTCCGAACCACGTAAAGCTTCCGTGTTAGCATTGCATTTTCATTTCTATTATTATTGTTTTTTTGTTATGTTTTCTCTAATCATTTTGTAGAAAATGAAAAGAGGTTATTCACCCCCCCCCCCTTTAGCCTTGTAAGGATCCCTAACAACCACCTCCTCATAAATCTAGTAGGACACGTAGGATTCCTGAGATATATGGATTTTTCATAAGTGAATTTAATGACGTGTTGCTCATAGAGAATGAGGAACCTACTAGTTACGATGAGGCACTGAATAGTTCAGATAGGGATAGATGGCTAATAGCCATGAAATCAAAAATGGATTCCATGTATGAAAACCATGTTTGGAACTTGGTAGACCCACCCGAAGGCATAACGCCTATAGGGTGCAAGTGGGTTTTCAAGAAGAAAATTGATATGGATGATAATATTATTACCTATAAAGCTAGATTAGTGGCAAAAGGCTATCGTCAAAGACAAGGTGTTGACTATGACGAAACCTTTTCACCAGTAGCTATGCTTAAATCCATTCGGATACTCCTAGCCATGGTGACTCATTTTGATTATGAGATATGGCAGATGTATGTGAAAATAGCTTTCCTTAACGGAAACCTGTCTGAGGATGTATATATGATACAACCTGAGGGTTTCACATCCATTGACAAGAACAAAGTATGCAAGCTTCAACGTTTCATTTATGGATTGAAGCAAGCATCCAGGAGTTGGAATATCCGTTTTGATGAGGCAATCAAACAGTTTGATTTCTCACAAAATCTTGAGGAGCTTTGTGTGTATAAGAAGGTTAGTGGGAGTGCGGTTGTGTTCTTAGTATTGTATGTCGATGACATATTAATTATAGGAAACAATATTCCAGTTTTGCAAACAATTAAGGTCTGGTTGTCTAAAATGTTCTCTATGAAAGACATGAGAGAAGCAACATATATTTTGGGGATTAAGATCTTTAGAGATAGATTGAATCGGTTGCTTGATCTTTTGCAGTCTACATACATAGACAAAGTGCTAAAACGGTTTAGCATGGAAGAATCCAAGAAAGGTTTTATTCCCATGAGGCATGGGATTCACCTTTCAAAGTCTATGTTCCCGCGCACTAAAGACTAGAGGATTCACATGAGTCAAATCCCATATGCATCAGCTATAGGATCGATCATGTATCCTATATTATGTATTAGGCCCGATGTATCATACGCTTTGAGCATTACGAGTAGATACCAATCAAATCCTGGTATGGACCATTGGGTGGTTGTCAAGACAATCCTTAAGTACTTGAGAAGAGCTAAGGATTTGGTCTTGGTATATGGAGAAGGTGATATGGTAGTAAGCGGGTATATTGATGCCAGCTTCTAGACAGATAAGGATGATTCCAAATCTTAGTCTGGATACATATTCATCTTGAATGGAGGTGTGGTGAGTTAGAAAAGTTCCAAACAAGATACCGTCGTTAATTCTACTACGGAGGCAGAGTACATTGCAGCTTCTGAAGCAGCAAAGGAGGCAGTCTGGATCAAGAAGTTCATTACTGAACTTGGAGTAGTTTCGAACATTATTGAAGCATTACCAATTTACTGCGACAATAATGGCGCCATTGCATAGGTGAAGGAACCACAGTCTCATCAGCGATCCAAATACATACTACATCATTACCATCTGATCAGAGAGATCATAGGTAAAAGAGACGTACAAATAGAGAAAGTTCCCACTGATAGGAATCTAGTAGATCCCTTGACAAAGCCTCTTCCCCAAGAAAAGATCGAGAGGCATATAGAAGCCTATGGTATTAGATATCAAGTCGATTGGTTGTAGGCCAAGTGAGAGTTGTTTATGTAATTGAGAGGTGTCCTAAGGCAATCGCCTTAGAAGTTATTAATAAAATTCACTATTTGAGTGTATATTATCTATGTATTTGATTGGATCTTAAACTCATGTACTGAAGTCCACAATACAATGCATAGCATGAGAGAAATTGTGATTGGATCACAATTAGTGGGTATCTCATCATGTGTAAATATACAAGTATTGAATCTATCCCTAGTCGATGAATTGATGAGATTGGACATTATCAATTCTATGAGACTAGCACATGTTATGCTCCTTGGTTTATCCAAGCATTCGGTACTCATTGAATGGAAGCATAGAGGTGGTGAGAGTGAACATGTGGATGCTAGTTATGGTAACTAGTTCATTGGAGGGACCTACTATGAGACTTCATATGGTTCTATATGTCGTTGAAGATCTCATTGCAGCTTGAGTACGAGCTTCCTTAGACTTGAGGTATTCAAGTCACCTTGATCATGGCACCTTGTACTTTGACTTCTTCGCAACCATCTATATAGTAGGTGTAACTCCAGGATAATTGGGTATAAGCCAAAGTGATCGAAGGTGTTTGAATAGCCTACAGAGGATTCACCACTCCTGATAAAGGAGATGTATGTTGGATTGAAAAGCTCTAGAGGGGGGTGAATAGCGCACGTAAAATTTCTTTTCATTCGTTCAATTAAAAAACAAGTAAAAGAAATTGCACACCGAAAAAGTAAAGAACACAAATTGGTTTTACTTGGTTCACAACCAACCGGTTGCTAATCCAAGGCCCTTTCGATCTGAGATTGTGTATGAAGATCAATGCACTAAAAATCTCCTCCTCATTGGAGGTAGGAGACACCGAATATAAGGAAACTCAAAAACTCGAGGATGAGGCAACAAGCCAACCTCACCTCGTTTACGAAAAAGCTCGGAAAGAAATGGAATACAAGTAATTTAAGTGACAACTAAGAAACAAATGATACCGACGACGAACTGATCTTGAGCTTGAGGTCGAGTCACCGACGTTTTGGCAGCGTAGAGAAGCAGCGTTGTGGGATCACTTTGTAAGCACTTTTGATGACCTGAAGGGGTGAAACCCCCCATCTTTTATAGACTTGGAAGCTCCCCAACATTCAGTTCCATCTCATGGTCAAAGAACCTCATCTCCCCAAGATAAGTGGAGCTTATCTTAACTCTCCTCCAAGTGGGCAATTTGACTAACAGTCGACTAATAAACTCCATCAGTCGATTGATGCCAGCAGTAATCGACTGCCAACAGCCAGCAGTCGACTTGTGGCTAGGGTATCCAGCTGCAACAACAAGTTAGCTCAAAATGAAAACAAAATAGATGAATTCGATGGCCACTTACCATCCAATCTCGACCTAGACCTTCCACGGGAAGTCTTAGTCGGATCCCCGCCTAAGGATGTCCCCGTATGGAGGACTCGGCCTTACATTCACTCACACCCGAGCTTACCTTAGGTCCTTTTGTGACTTGTAACTTTGCTTCAGGTCTCCACCTGGGTTCTTCGGCTCCCTCCGAAGTTCTCCTGGTGTCGTCCGACCACCATGGTTACTTCGTTCAGTTTACGTATTGCTCTCGGTTACTATCCGTTCACGAAGCGTTAGACTTATTAATATGGTGTAACCACGTATTGACTCTTCTTGTAACACAGTAGATCTTAAACATGTATACTTGTAGATCTATTATAAGCATCAAACATGGCTTTATAGAAGAAACTCATTTAGCGCCACCTGGGCCCTTCTGCGCCCACCTCAAACAATTCCTTGCAGCATTAAGTAAGTGAAATGATTATTATGAATATGAAATAAGCATAAATATGAAAGAAGCATAAATGCATAACTTAGTAAGTTAGTGTGAGTAACTTAGTAAGTTAGCATAAGTAGGAGTATGAGTAAAACTCTTTTTCAAGTCCTCCCCCTTGAGGTAACCTCCCCCTTGACCATAGGTGAGTACTTGAAAAAAATATCTTAGCTCTCCCCTTTAACGGTTTGCTACTTAAAAAGTTTAAGTAATCAAGATTATTTAACATTGGCCTAAATGTTTAAGTTAAGTTCAAGTTAAGTTGTCAAAAATTAATTTTTGATCTCTTAACTTTGGCCTTTTTCTCCCTCTGTTGTCGTTAAAAAGGTTAAGTTAAGTAATCACTTACTTAACTTTGGCCTAATGGTTTTAAGTTTACATTTGAGTTAAGTTATCAAAAAAAAAAAATTGATCCCTTAACTTTGGCCTTTTTCTCCCCCTTTTGCCATAAATCGAAAAGTGTGGAGGTTTATAGAAAAAACTTTTTCGAAACATAGTGATTATGTTTTATAAGTCCAAGCATGTTCTTATTAGATTTTGAAAATAATATTTTAAACATAAGCCCATCTAATAGTGTGTTCAACTCTATATGACTTAATTGATATAAAATGATCAATAAGTTCTTATTAGAGTTGGTTATTTAGATAATTATACTTCATGGTTCATGTCGATACACTAGATCTACATCTGGAACCAGGAATAAGATCCTAACATCTCAAGCCCATCTACTTGGCTAAGTACACAAACACATTATTCCTATGTGTTGTGAGATGTGTTGGCTCCTTAAATCTATAGGTGCATGCTTTTTGGGGTAAGCTCTAAGCTAGTTCCATTTTGCATGAAAAGTAAAAATAAAATAGAGTATAACAAAAATATAAGTTTTAAGTCCTGCTCTATTACGCACATACCTAATTTTCATCTAAGCAGATTAAACTCTGCTTCGAGTAAAGATTTGGTAAACAAGTCTGCTAGGTTCAATTTGGACTCCATATATTCGAGTTGTATGGTCCTGTTAGCTACATGTTCTCGAATAAAGTGGTGTTTGACCTCTATATGTTTGGTTCTAGAATGACAGATACGGTTTTTGGTTAAATTAATTGAACTAATGTTGTCGATGTAAATTTTAGTGTTGTTAAAGTTCAACTTAAAGTCTTGGAGAGTGTACTCCATCCAAAGGAGTTGAGCTACACACTCACCCATCGCGACGTATTCAGCTTCGATGGTAGATAAGGCAACACAGTGTTATTTTCTACTACACCAGCTTACTAGACTCGAGCTGAGAAGTTGGCAACACCCACTCGTGCTCTTTCTATCGAGTTTACTACCAGCATAATCCGAGCTGGAGTAGCCGATTAGTTCGAACTCGTTAGATCTAGTGTACCAAATTCCTACGTTTAGTGTACCCTTTAGATATCTAAGGATGTGTTTGACTAATGTTAGGTGTGACTCCTTAGCACAAGTTTAAAATCTTGCACACATACTCACTGCGAATAGTATATCAGGTCAACTCGCAGTTAAGTACAGGAGACTACCTATCGCGCTCCTATAGTATTTTAAGTCTATTCGTTTTCCATCTAAGTCTTCTCCTACATTAACATTTGTAGCTATTGGTGTATTAATTACCTTAGCATTTTTCATTTTAAATCTATTAATTAATTCCTTAGCGTATTTATGTTGATGTAGGTAAATTCCTTCCTTAGTTTGTTTAATTTGTAAGCCTAGAAAAAATGTAAATTCTCCTACTAAGTTCATTTCGAATTCACTTTCCATTAGTGAAATGAACTCACTTAGTAAAATTGAGTTGGTTGAAAGTTATTAGTCCTAGGAATCATCTCACCCTCTCTACATGATCAAGCATGTTAGAATTTTGTTTCGACTTACCCTCCTTGGATTGATTGATTTGTCGTCTTTTGCTCTTGATCATTTTTTGAACTAGATTTACTAGTTCGGTCTCCATCTCATTGTCCACCTCCTATTCATACTCATCTTCTTCCTCCGGTGGTGGTTTATTCTTCGGCTTCTTCTTCGAACCTGTAAACAAAGCGATATTTTCTCGGCAGGTACCGAATTAGACTGCTCATGTAATTCGAATTCAGAGAATAATTCATCTAACCTAATTTTTGAAAGATCCTTAGCAACCTTATAGGCATCGACCATGGATTCCCACAAGGTGGTCCTAGGGAACACGTTTAGTGCATACCTAATTACGTCCCGATTTTTGACCTTTTGTCCGATCGAATGTAGCTCATTCATGATGTCGTGTATGCAAGCGTGGAGTTGAGTGGCCGACTCATGTTCCTACATTTTTAAGTTAAACAATTTATTTAAAAGTAGATCCCCCTTACATACCTTGGTGTCGGTGGTTCCTTCGTGAAGCTCGATGATCTTGTTCCACTGGTCCTTTGTACTTGTAAACGGGCCGATGCAGTTGAGCTCCTCTTTGGATGGGCCACATTATAGGATTTGTGTAGCCTTGGCATCGGCTTCCACTTGGTGTTTCATGGCATTTGTCCACTGATCACAATCTAAGAATTCACCATCTCCATTTGTTGGAAGTGTGAATCTAATTTGTATCACGATCCACATATCTACTTGGATTTTCAAGTAGCACTCCATCCGACCCTTCCAGTAACGAAAGTCATCTCCGTTGCAAAACGGAGGTCGGGCGATGCTAAACCATTCGAGATGGGCCATTTAGAAAAAAAACTTGCAAAAATACAAACGACAAAAAAAAGTTGTCAAGACTCTCGTCTTAGATTAGTAGTACGGGTGAAGGAAATTAATGAAACAACGAATGATATGAAATGCCAATTAAAACGAATACGAAAAGAAAAATGAAAATCAATGATAGAATGGTGGTTGCACCAAATCATAGTGCCCCCACTCTGATACCAATTATTGGATCGAAAAGTGCTAGAGGGGGTGAATAGTGCACGTAAAATTTCTTTTCATTCGTTCAATTAAAAAAAAAGTAAAAGAAATTGTACAGCGGAAAAGTAAAGAACACAAATTGGTTTTACTTGGTTCACAACCAACCGGTTGCTAATCCAAGGCCCTTACGATCCGAGATCATGTGCAGAGGGAAATGCACTAAAAATCTCCTCCTCATTGGAGGTAGGAGACACTAAATACAAGGAAACTCAAGGATGAGGCAACAAGCCAACCTCACCTCGTTTATGAAAAAGCTCGGAAAGAAATGGAATACAAGTAATTTAAGTGACAACTGAGAAACAAATGATACCGATGATGAACTAATCTTGAGCTTGAAGTCGAGTCGTAGGCATTCCGGCAGCGTTTCAGCGTCGTAGAGGCATCGTAGATGTTGGATCGAAATGAGCACTAGATGTCAGGTGAATAGCACAAAACAATCTTCGTTCGTTTGTTCAATATGAAACAATTAATAGAGTGAGAACGCAGCGGAAATATAAAAGACAAGGTTTGTTTTTACTTGGTTCACAACCGGTCAGTTGTTAATCCAAGGCCCTAGTGATCCGAGATCGCACATGAAGGGAAATTCACTAAAACAATCTTCTCCTCATTAGAGGTAGGAGACAACGAATACACAATACCAAAAAGCTTGAGGTAGAGAGACAATCCCTCTCTCCTCGTTATGATAAAAACTCAAGAATAAATGAATACAAGAATTAATGACGATGACTTAAAGTAAACTTATACCGACGACCGCTGAAGTAGGAGGTTGAGCTCGTGTCGTCGGCATTTTGGCAATGCTTCGTCGTCGTAGAGTTGACGGAGAGTCGCGGCGTTGTGAAAGCACTTGTGAGCACTTGGGATGATGAAAATGGTGAAAAACACTCCTTCTTTTATAGCCTTAGAAGCCCCCCAACGTTCAGTCTCATCTCATGGTCAAAGAGCCTCATCTCCCCAAGATAAGGGGATGAGGTTTTGACTATCCTCAAAGCTGGAATTTAAATAGCAGTTAAACTGACCGGTTGAACTGATGCCTACGATTTTCAACTACATCAAGAGTTAGCTCGAAAATGACATTGAAATAAGTGTTTTCGATGGCAACCAAATGTCCGATCTCGACATAGACCTTCCATGGGATGTCTTAGTCGGATCATCCCCTAAGGACGTCCCCGTACCGAGGACTCGACCTTACTTACACTTACTCACACAAGCTTACCTCAAGCTTTACCCTTGTAGATTTGCTTCCGATCTCCACCTGATTTCTTCAGCTCCCTCCGAAGTCCTCCCGGTGTCGCCCGACCACCACGATTTCTCAACACGAGAACCTCCGGGTGTCGCCAACCTTTAGCTTAGCTTAGCATTTTTGCACACTTGATTCAACTCGTGAGATAACGATATAAGATTAACTTTGTGTCTTTGTCATAATCAAAATATAGGTTCGATTATCTGGTGCCTCTACACTAACAATCTCCCCCTTTTTGATCTATGACAAATCGATGCAAAGTTAAGGGAAATTTAAAGCATAAGACATAACTCACTTTAAAGAACTCCCCCTTAACCCTAGGTGAGTTTTGAAAGAAATACTTTAATTGTATAAATTCAAATTTTTGTGGAACTCCCCATTAACTTTCACTCTTCTCCCCCTTTTTCCATAAATCAAAAAATAAGGTTGGGGGTTTTTATAAAAAATAAGGGGTTTAAAAAACATAATAGTATAGCATGCATAAAAAAACGAAATTGAGTCCAAGCATGCATCTCTAACTTGGTTAAATTGGTTCGAGGTTTTATCCCTCTGCACCAACAATTTAATAGGTTTATGAAACATTTTTAATTTCCAAAATACTTATAAGTGAATTTTCAAGGAAAACTTTAAATATTTTGTGATATAACCCTTAGGATTAGTTTGCTCTCCCCCTTAGTCAAATATATAAGGTATAAGAGAGTTAGGGGACACTAAACTTTGGCCTAAAGAGTTGTATACTTAGTATTGGCCAATTATAATTATTCGTTTAAGCGCAATAGTTGAAAGAATAGACACCCTTTTGAAAAAGTTATGTATTTTATAATTATTCCTTAATCATCTCATCCATTCTATGTGTCTCATATTTGTTCGTCTTATATGTTATGTGAGATTATTTGAACTTAATTAAAGTTACTCAACCTTGGGTTAGATTCAGATTTAACCCTAAGCTCATCAAGTAACCTTTCCGAGAAATTGGCTTCCAGGTCGTGGCGAGGCACAGGGACCTTCTTTGATCAGAACAACGACCACTTCCTTAGACAAAACCAAGTTCAGGAAAATGATAGCTTGAGTCACTTAAGACTACTTCCTGATCTAACTAGTTTAGGATACGGTGAGATAGCTTCAGCTAGTTCCACTCGGTCAAGTGCACCAAGCTAGATACGCCTTATCTAACTCAAATACACGAGACTTTTTTTCCCTAATGTACTATCATCTCGCCGCATTATGATACTATGTTGTCAATAGTTGACTAACTATTTGTCCTATCTAGCCATTATAAAAGGTAAAACAAAAAGATTGATGATGCTAAGGTATCGGGTATACTATTTTGGTATTATCACCCCTTGGACCATTGAACCAATATGGTCTATCCAAAAATTGGACTTGATCCTGGAGAATCCAATACCTATTGGTCCTTATATGTGAGTTTAAGAGAGTTTTAGGGACCCAAGCTTGGACTCGTTGATGACTACGATTAATGATAGACATATAAGATCTATTCATAGTCTTTGGACTAAACCCGAGTCCGGCTCTATTATACACGGCTCTCTGAGTTCCAAGAAGTCGGTTAAGATTCTTGGATCCCATCGAGAACTTGTCCAACTAAGCCTCGAGCTCTTGGACTTGTCCTTTCAAGAGTGAGTTCTCACCTTCGAGTTTTTCAACTCGAGTTGAGTCCTCCTCTTGAACTTGACTAGTCGAAGAGGTTAGGGTGGCCTCTTGTTTGAGGGTTTCAACCTCCTCAAGCAAGGACTCGACCCTAGACTCAGACTTAGTTAATTTCCTACTTAGCATTTTAATTGTATGATAAAGCGTACTAATTAAAGAACGACTAACCTTAACTTTCTCTTTCGGCCCGGCTTTGAGTCTTTTCTCGAAGTAGTCTTCGGGGTTGAAGTCAGAGTTGTAGTTGGATTCAGCTTCAGACTCTGACTCGAACTCTTTCGGTCTTCCCATGTACGCTACACCGACGCCTTCTTTTTCGTTGTCCCAAGTTACACGAAAAGCTTTCTTTGCTCCCTTTTGCTTTGGTTTGAATTGCCCTTTCTTTTTGTTCTTCGATTGCCCCCTTTTTTTGTTGGAGTATTGAGGATACAATCAAAGTCCTACATTGGTAAGACATGAAAAAGATCATGTGCTTATAAGATGAAAAGATATTTCCATTGGCATGAGGCCTTTTGGGTAAAGCCCAAAAATAAAACCATGAGGGTTTAGGCCCAAAGTGGACAATATCATGTCATTGTGGAGATATGTGAATCTTATATGCACTAACATTTTGTATCAGAGTCATATTCCATGTCAAGCCATGAACCTCAAACGAAGGAAGTTGAGCTCCCATGTTCGGATCAAGAGAACCAGACATCAAGCAGGAAGTCCAGTTGGGTCGGGAGGACCGAACAACTGGCAGAAAATCCAGTTGGGCCAGAAGAGTTGGACAACTGGCAGGAAGTCCAGCTGGGTCAGGAGGACTAGACAGTTGGCAGGAAGTCCTAGTGGGTTGAGGATCAAACATCAAGCAAAGGATGTCTTTCGAGGACGGATAGGCTTGAGGGGGTCAATGTGGTCCTTCGTTTGATGGGAGGATTGTTGGAGTATTGAGGATACAATCAAAGTTCCACATTGGTAAGACATGGAAAAGATCATGTGCTTATAAGATGAAAAGATATTTCCATTGGGATGAGGCATTTTGGGTAAAGCCCAAAAATAAAATCATGAGGGCTTAGGCCCAAAGTGGACAATATAATGTCATTGTGGAGATATGTGAATCTTATATGCACTAACATTCTTGTCAAATTATTCTTTGCACTATGTTCGCTATCGCGGCCTCCTCTTCGGATTCGGACTCGGATTCACCTTCGGGTTCGAATTCATCTTCTTGCTCGGGAGGTGGCTTGCTCTTTCCTTTTCTTCTTTGACCTACAAGCAAGGAAACACCTTTCTCAGCCCGAACCACATTAGTTTGTTCATGAAGTTCAAATTCCGAGAATAGTTCATCTAATATAATTTTAGAAAGGTCCTTAGAAACCTTGTAGACATCGACCATGGATGCCCACAAGGTAGTCCTAGGGAACGCGTTTAGAGAATACCTTATTAGATCCCGGTTTTCGACCTTCTATCCGATCGAGTGTAGGCTATTAATAATATATTGTATGCGAGTGTGTAATTGGGTAGTCATTTCGTGTTCCTGCATCTTAAGGTTATACAATTTATTAAACAAAAAAATCGTATTTACATACCTTAGCGTCATTGGTTCCTTTGTGTAGCTCGACGAGCTTGTTCCATAGGTCCTTCACACTGATGAAGGGGCCGACGTGGTTGAGCTCCTCTTTGGACAAACCACATTGTAGAATTTGGGTAGCCTTAGCGTCGACTTCCACTTGTCTTTTCATGGCATTCATCCATTGATCGTAATCCAACAATTCACCAACTTCATTAGTAGGAAGTGTGAACCCGGTTTGGATTACGATCCACATCTCGATTGGGTTTTTAGAAAGCATTCCATCCGACCCTTCCAGTACCGAAAGTCATCTCCGTTGTAAAACGGAGGTCGGATAGTGCTAAACCCTTCGAGATGGGCCATTTAAAAAAAAACTTGCAATGACAAAAACAAAAAGAAAGTGCCAAGACTCTCGTCTTGGATTAGTAGTGCGGAAATAGGAATTAATGATACGACAAAAGCTTAAAACTTACGAATTGAAAAACATAAAAATGAAAAGAAATCCTTTTGAAAAGTTGCTAGATTGGTGGTTGCACCAAATCGTAGCACCCCCGATCTAATACCAATTGTTGGATCGAAATGAGCACTAGAGGGGGGATGAATAGCACAAAACATTCTTCGTTCATTTGTTCGATATGAAACAATTAATAGAGTGAGAACGCAACGGAAATATAAAAGACAAGGTTTGTTTTTACTTGGTTCACAACCGATCGGTTGCTAATCCAAGGCCCTAGCGATCCAAGATCACACACGAAGGGAAATTCACTAAAACAATCTCCTCCTCATTGAAGGTAGGAGACAACGAATACACAATACCAAAAAGCTTGAGGTAGAGAGACAATCCCTCTCTCCTCATTATGATAAAAACTCAAGAATAAATGAATACAAGAATTAATGATGACGACGTAAAGTAAACTTACACCAACGACCGCTGAAGTAGGAGGTTAAGCTCGTGTCGTCGGTGTTTCGACAGTGCTTCGTCGTCGGAGAGTCGCAGCGTTGTGGGAGCACTTGTGAGCACTTGGAATGATGAAAATGGTGAAGAACACTCCTTCTTTTATAGCCTTAGAAGCCCCCCAACGTTCAGTCCCAGCTCATGGTCAAAGAGTCTCATCTCCCCAAGATAAGGGGATGAGGTTTTGACTATCCTCGAAGCTGGAATTTGAACAGCGGTTGAACTAATGCCCAGGATTTTCAACTGCATCAAGAGTTTTCTCAAAAATGACATTGAAATAAGTGTTTTCGATGGCTACCAAATGTCTAATCTCGACATAGACCTTCCATGGGATGTCTTAGTCGGATCGTCACCTAAGGACATCCTCGTACCGAGGACTCGACCTTACTTAAACTTACTCATAAGCTTACCTCAAGCTTGACCTTTGTAGCTTTGCTTCTTGTCTCCACCTGATTTCTTCGGCTCCCTCCGAAGTCCTCCCGGTGTCGCCCGACCACCATGGTTTCTCAACATGAGAACCTCCGGGTGTTGCCAACCTTCATCTTAGCTTAGCATTCCTGCACACTTGATTCAGCTCATGAGATAACGATATAAGCTTAACTTTGTGTCTTTGTCATAATCAAAACATATGTTTGATTATTTGGTGCCCCTGCACCAATAGTAGAGGCATCGTAGAGAAGCAGCATTGCGGGATCACTTTGTAAGCACTTTTGATGACTTAAAGGGGTGAAACCCCTCTTCTTTTATATATATCCATGGAAGCTCCCCGACGTTTAGTTCCAGCTCATGGTCAAAGAACCTCATCTCCCCAAGATAAGTGGAGCTTATCTTGACTCTCCTCGAGGTGGGCATTTTGACTAGTAGTCGATTGATGAACTCTATCAGTCGACTGATGCCAGCAGCAGTCGATTGGCAATAGTCAGCAGTCAACTGGTGGCTAGGGTATCCAGCTGCAACAACAAGTTAGCTCGAAATGAAAACAATACAAGTGAATTCGATGGCCACTTACTGTCCGATCTCAACCTAGACCTTCGACGGGAAGTCTTAGTCGGTTCGCTGCCTAAAGATGTCCCCGTACGGAGGACCTGGCCTTACATTCACTCACACATGAACTTACCTTAGGTCCTTTTGTGACTTGCAACTTTGCTTCAGGTCTCCACCTAGGTTCTTCGACTCCCTTTAAAGTTCTCCCGGTGTCGCCCGACCACCACGGTTTCCCGTCTTGGGATTCTCCCAGTGTCGTCGACCTTCAGCTCAACTTAACCATTCCTTCCCACTTGGTTCAGCTCGTTAGACAATAATATGACCTTAGCTTTGGGTCTTTGCCATAATCAAAACCTAGGTTCGATTATCTGGTGCCTACTGCACCAACAATGTATACCCTAGGCCTCTTGTCAGGATTGTTACTCAGAAGTCTTTGGCCAGAGAAAGCATGTTAAGAAGATGGTCTTCTTGGGAACATGTAGGAGTAACTTGAATCCACAGGACAAGGAAAATAACTTAGGCTAGGTGTGACGTAGTCAGCCTAGTGGGGACGAACACAGAGACCATGTCCTGAACCAAGTGGGTATAGGATGAGTGAAAGGAACAATGCACGAACAATTGAAGCTGCTGAAGGGTTCAGAAAATGTTCTGATGTCGATTTAGACTTTTTGATCAATTGGGGTTCATGATGTACTTCTAGGTGTCACTCATGATCTATTCATAATTAAGGGGTTAATTATGAATGGCCAACATAATGGGGAACCTATTGGGTCACATGCACTACGGGTGATCTCGAGATGTAAAACAAGTCTGAGAATAAGATTCTCGTTGAGAGAGTATATGTCTGGTTGGACCAGACCAAGGGGGTGCGAAATGGAGGCTATGGAACCTCCTATAGCTTTGTTCGACATGGCACGACCATATCGCACTTAAACAAAGTCAAACGAACCATATAGAACATCACATGGTCGTGCCTAACTTTGCAAGGGTCGTGCTTGGCTCTGGTCGGAATAACGATTGAACTGGGCTATGCCCAGAAGGACACACGGCCAGGTCATGTCTCCTAGCACGGTCGTGCCTTTTTGCATGATCGTGCCTTTTGGCACGGCCAGGCTATTTGAATCCATACGGTCGTGTCGCAGTTCTGTCGATTTTGGAGATTTCTCTTTATAGAAATTTCCTGGGTTGTTCTTACCTTAATTATGGGATAATTATAGTAAGATATGTTCCGTTTAAGCCTCATAAGATGACCTAATCAAGAGATCTATAAATAGATCCCTTGACAATCTTTTGCTAAGGTTTTGTTTTAGGTTTTCCCCTTGGTTGCTGCCTTTCCTCTCTCCTCTTCTTTTGTCTCCGCCGATTGGCTAGCACCAATTGGAGACAAAGGCTTGTTGCTCTAGGAGTTGTCTCAGGTGATCCCGGCATGGATACTGATAGAGGCAAGGTCCGTTGGTCTTGCTTGTGGTTTCGACAGATTCAAAAGAATCCCGAAGGTATAACTTCTCCTTCTCCTTGTGTGTTTTCATGCGATTATAACAAAGCAAGTTTTCCTAGCCCCCAGGGGATATCTGGGATAGAATAAAATTATTTTATTCGCTTTATTCCTATTCACATGATCTCAGAATCTCCAACAAATCAATATGTTAGTTGATTTAATACCTAACGATTTATTGTCCAAGATAAGTGAATTTAAAGATGGCAAGGAGCTATGAAGCAAATTAGCAAAGCTCCATGAAGAACCATCATCAACTCAATTGGAGAAGGAGACCGAAGAGGAAAGTTCATCCTCACAAGAAAGTGAGGATTCGGAAGTTGAGAAGGAATTGACATCCGAGGAAGAAGTGGAAGAAATTGAAGAAGCTTCCTCCTCTTGGATTGAGTGGGAGGAGAGAATTTCCACATCGGAGCAAGCTCAAGAGGAACCATCTACCTCTAGTCGAGAAGAAGAGGAAGTTTGAGATTTCTCTATCATGGAAGGTAACTCAAGCACTTTAATTAATAATAAAAATCATATTATGTATTTTGAGTGTAGGGAATATGTTGGTGCAGGGGCACCAAATAATCGAACTTGTATTTTGATTATTACAAAGACACAAAGTTAAGTTTACATCGTTATCTCATGAGTTGAATCAAGTGTGCAGGAATGCTAAGCTAAGCCGAAGGTCGGTGACACCCGGAGGGAACCGTGGTCGTCGGGCGACACCAGGAGAACTTCAGAGGGAGCCGAAGAAATCAGGTGGAGATCGGAAATGAAGCTTCAAAGCTACGAACTTAAGGTACACTCGTGTGTGTGAGAGAATGCAAGGTCGAGTCCTCTATACGAGGACGTCCTTAGGCGACGATCCGACCAAGACTTCCCGTGGAAGGTCTAAGTCGAGATCGAATGGTAAGTGGCCATCACATTTACTTATATTAACTGCATTTTCGAGATAACTCTTCATTACAGTTGGAAAACTTGGCATCAGTCGACTGATGGCTTGAATAAGTCGACTGATGGCTTGAATCAGTCGATTGCTGCCTCCATCATTTGACTCCTAGGGTTGAGCAGTCGACTGATGGTCAAATTATAGCTTCGAGGAGAGTCAAAAACTCATCCCTTTCTTCAAGGGTGAGGTGGATTTGGTGATAGGATCAAGATATGAACGATTAGGGTTTCTCAAGACTATAAAAGAAGGTCCATTCTTCACAATTTTATCAATCCCAAGTGCTCTCAATTGCTCCTGCAACGCCGCTACTCTACAACGATCCTACAACGATGAAGCGTTACCGAAACGACGACAATCCGGGCTCAAATTCCATCTATTAAATCGTCGGTAAAAGCTTTACTATAAGTTCATTTCAAATCTTGTAATCTTTACTTTTATTGGAGCTTTATTCGCAACGAGGAGAGGGGGAGTGTCCCTCTACCTCGAGTCTTTTCTATTTCTTGTACTCGTTTACTCTTACCTCCAATGAGGAGGAGTATTTTAGTGATTTGCCCTCCGAACATGGTCTAGGACCATTAGAGCCTTGGATTAGCAGCCAAAAGGCTGTGAACCAAGTAAAATTCTCTGTGTCTTACTTTACTTTCCGCTGCACTTTACTCTTATTGCTTGTCGAATCGACGAACGAACGAAATATTATTTTACGCTATTCACCCCACCCTCTAGCGCTCATATTAATCCAACAAGTGGTATCAGAGTTGGGGGTGCTACGATTTGGTGAAACCACCAATCTAGCAACTTTTAACAGATTTTTCTTATTTATTTTTGGTTTTTTGACTTTTTCGTTTCGTTGGATTTCGATCAATGGACGAACGCCATGAAAAGACAAGTGGAAGCTGATGCCAAGGCAACCCAAATCGTTCAATGTGGCTTGTCCAAAGAGGAGCTAAACCGCGTCGGTCCCTTCATCAGTGCAAAGGACCTTTGGAACAAGCTCGTAGAGCTACACGAAGGAACCGACGACGCGAAGGTGTGTAAACATGACTTGCTTTTCAATAAGTTGTATAACCTTATGATGCAAGAACACAAGACGGCAACACAACTACACGCTCGAATACAAGACATCGTCAATAGCCTGCACTCCATTAGAAAAAAGATCGAGAATCGAGACCTTATAAGGTATGCACTTAATGCCTTTCCTAGGACTACCTTGTGGGCATCCATGGTCGATGCCTACAAGGTTTCTAAGGACCTCTCTAAAATTAGACTAGATGAATTATTTTCGGAATTCAAACTTCATGAACAAGCTAACGTGGTCTGGGTCGAGAAAGGAGTTGCCATACTTGCAGGTCAAAGAAGAAAAGGAAAGAGCAAGGCACCTCCTGAGCAAGAAAATGAATCCGATCCCGAAGGTGAATCCGAGTTCGAATCCGAAGAGGAGGTTGCGATAGTGAACATGGTGTGGAGGATTGTTCGAAAAGAAAGAGAGCTATCAAAGAACAAAAAGAGGGCGCAATGCACAAGGGAGCAAAGAAAGTCTTTCGTGCAACTTGGGACAACGAAGAAGAAGGTATCGGCAGAGCATACATGGCAAGACCAGAAGAGTCCGAGTTAGAGTCCAAAGCCAAGTACGAATCCAACTACAACTCTGACTCCGACCCCGAAGACTACTTCGAGAAGAGACTCAAAGCCAGGCCAAAAGAGAAAGTTAAGGTTAGCCGTTCTTTAATTAGTACGCTTTATCATACAATTAAAATGCTAACTAAGAAATTAACTAAGTCCGAGTCTAGGGTCGAGTCCTTGCTTGAGGAGGATGAAACCCTCAAGCAAGAGGCCACTCTGACCTCTTCGATTAGTCGAGTTTGAGAGGAGGACTCAACTCGAGTTGAGAAACTCGAAGAAGAGAACTCCCTCTTGAAGGGTAAGTACAAGAGCTCGAGGCTCAGTTGGACAAGTTCTCAATGGGGTCCAAGAATCTTAACCGACTTCTTGGAACTCAGAGAGCTGTGTACAACAGAGTCGGACTCGGGTTTAGTCCAAAGACTACGAATAGATCATATATGTCTATCATAAATCGTAGTCATCAACGAGTCCAAGCTTAGGTCCCGAAGACTCTCTTAAATTCTCATATAAGGACCAATAGGTATTGGATTCCCCAAGATCAAGTTCATTAGTTGAATAGACCATATTGGTTCAATGATCCAGGGGGAGCTAATACTAAAATAGTATACTCGATAACTTAGCATGATCAAACTTTTATTTTACTTTTTAGAACAGCTAGATAGGACAAGTAGTTAGTCAACTCTTGATAACATAGTATCAAGACGTGACGAGATGATAGTACGTTAGGGAAATAAAGTCTCGTGTATTCGAGCTAGATAAGGCGTATCTAGCTTGGTGCACTTGACCGAGTGGAACTAGCTGAAGCTACCTCATCATATCCTAAACTAGTTAGACCAGGAAGTAATATTAAGTGACTCATGTTATCATTTTCCTGAACGTAGTTTTGTCTGAGGAAGTGGTCGTTGTTCCAATCAAAGAAGGCCTCTGTGCCTCGCCACGACCTAGAAGCCAATTTCTCAAAAAGGTGACTTGACGAGCTTAGGGTTAAATCCGGATCTAACCCAAGGTTAACTAGCTTTAATTAAGTTCAAATCATCTCACAAAACATCGGCTAAGGATGAAGGGAAGTAGAATAGATTGAGCTTTGGCCAAGGTAGAGGGAAGAAGGAAGAGGGGTCGGCCATCAAAGGAAAATGAAGAAGAATCTCCCTCTCCTTGTTGCCGCCCAACACCAACAACCAAACCCTAACCCTAGCCCCCACTCCTATTCCTATCCCAACTAGAATTGGTTGCCGCCCATGGGAAGCAACCCTCATCTCATCCACCACAAGCCATAGATCAAGGAGAGAAGCTTGGGCGCCGGCTAAACCAAGGAGGAAGGAGGAAGGAGGAAGAAAGGGTGTCGGCCACCATTGGGAAGAAGAAGAAGAAGCTCCCTTCTCCTTGTTGCCGCCCAACACCATGAACCAAACCCTAACCCTAGCCTCCTCCTATTTCTTACCGCCCAAGCCACCTCATCTCAATTAGGTTTTTTCCTTCTCTGCCGCCCAAGCCTAAGCCCATATATATAGAGTTAGGTTTATGTTAGGGCAATCTCTTGCCGTGATATGGTTTTGATGGTATGGCAAAAGGTTTAAGTTAGTTTGATATGTTGATTTGATATGTGCGTTGAAGTCGTGCAGGACTTAGTAATTCGCACATGGAGCCATGGCGAGTTTCACATCTTATGACTCGTGCCTTGAGTCGGTGAAGGATAGCTTTGCGGAAGCCGTGCGCTTGGAGCATCCGAGGGACCGCCGGACGAGGAGCTTGGAGTGAAGCCGGAGGAAGTAGACTTCGAGGCAAGAGACGCGAAGGAGCATTGCAGAGCTGTGCGCCTGATGCTGCCGAGGGACGTGGCCGCGAACGAAGAGAACTTCGAAGGCGAGGGACTCCGAGGGATGAGAGTGAGCGATTGTAACCCGGGAAGGGTAGCTCTTAGGTGAAACTTGGCCATTTGGCCAAGTGTCGGATGAGTTTTTCCCGACACCAGTCGACTGCCATGTCACGGCAGTCGACTGCTCTGAGTCGATGGTTCGATCGACTGGTCTAATGTGGCTAAATCAAGTTGATCAGTCGACTTCCAGCATGGGCAGTCGACTGATGTCACTGTGCACGGGCACAGAATGGAGTCGACCTCGTTGAGGACTCGACTGGTTGACATCAGTCGACTGATGGGTGCCATCAGTCGACTGATGCCAGTGCCGTTGGATAGTATCCAACGTGAAAAGCGGCCGTTATTGGGCAACGGCTACAGCACCAGTCGAATGATGAGTGCCATCAGTCGACTGCTCCTGTGTCAACGGGAAGAAACCCTCTTCCTCTATAAAAAGGAAGGGGGTAAGGGTTTGGGAGGCTAATGCTTACACTCTAACATTCTCCCAAAGTTCCCTAAAGCTTTCCATCCTCTTACCCAAGCTTATTTTCATTATACTTGTAAGAGGAGTGTTGATTGTAAAGAGGTTACCTCCACCTAGCTTTGTGCAAAGGAGAGATCTAGTGGATAGATTGCGGAGTGATTCACCGTGGACGAATCGGACCGTGGATTAGCGGCGTAGCCGTGAACCACGTTACATCTCGGTGTTTGTATTGCTTGCTTATATTTTGTTTGTCTTTGTTTGTATTTGTATATTCCGCTTGCGCTAACATTTTGTAGACGAGCAAAATACGACGACCAACGAACGAGGGCTATTCACCGCCCTCTAGCCGGCCGTACCGATCCCCTACAGTTTAGGCCTTGGTTTAATCTCCTCCATTGGTTCTAGGGATTTAATCTCAACCGTCGGATCTAGAGATTTAATCTCAACCGTCGAATCTAGAGATTTAATCTCAACCATCGGATCTAGAGATTTAATCTCAACCATCGAATCTAGTGATTTAATCTCAACCGTCGGATTTAGAGATTTAATCTCAACCGTCGGATCTGGAGATTTAATCTCCACCGTCGGATCTAGAGATTTAATCTTAACTGTCGGTTCTAGAGATTTAATCTCCACCATCGGATCTAGAGATTTGTTTTCCATCATTGGATCAAGACTTCAAGAGGTGTTAATAGGCTACAATAGGGACCATGAGAAGGAGTTGGATCTTGGCCACCCGATGGATCGGAACCACACAAACTTGATCCATCAATGATGTTCCATTCCACTAGAGGATCACCATTGAATTACCTCACCAACCACCATATGATAATATGGGCTCCATCTATTATTTGTACATTCATCTCCCCGTGTTTAAGATATCGAATGTCCATCAATTAATTGATTTACTGACCATCAATTAATTAACATCTAACTCCTCGAGTAGTACCACTCAACCTTATCATCATGTTGACTAAGTCAACCTGCAGGGTTTACATGATGAACCTTATGAGCTCCTCAAGGGGACATCATCAACCTAATATATAGGACACGGTTTCCTCCTATAATCAACGGCATACCATGTAAATAATATCATTTCCCAACTTACCGGGCATATTGATTTAATCCATAGAAATCTCACCCTTTGGTAAATCAAAGAAATAAATACTAAGTACATATGCCCGTTATAATATCGGGATTAAGAGCATGTACAACATAATATCCGAGGTCCGATTCAATTATGTAGTCAGCAATAAATTGAATCACCTCTATGTCTGTCCTACTCAATACACCTAAGTGTACTAGTGTAATTCTATGGTCAAGACAAACCAATACCAAGCTACACTACAACCATGCCAATGGTTTGTCCAAAACCATCTTGGTTGTGAGCCTCTACTTATATTCTACAAGGGACTGATAACATGATCTTCTGTGTCACACCAAGCACCATGTTATCTACAATGTAGAGTATTAGACAATATGCACACATATAATAAATATAAAGTGCAAACAATGATCATGTGATTCTTATTTCAAAATAAAAATGTTCATACAAAAAGAGCTAGGCTTTCAGTATACATCCCAACAACCTCCCACTTATTCTAAAAGACTATGTTGTCATCACACTGTCATACATCTGATTCCCTTTCCCTCCACATGTCTATCAAAGCTCTCGCTAGAAGGGTCTTAGTGAAAGGGTCTACCAGGTCATCCTCTGATGCAATCTAGGCGACAGCAACTTCTACCTCCATTACGATTTCTCGTATCAGGTGGTACTTGCGCTCTATGAATTTACTTACCTTATGGGCTCGTGGTTCCTTCGAGTTTGCAACTGCACCATTATTATCACAATAAATTGTGATATTTCTGGGCAAACCAGGAATCACATCTAAGTCCATCAGGAAGTTTCTGAGCCACACAACTTCTTTGGCTGCCTAAGAGGCTGCCACATACTCAGCTTCCATGGTGGAGTCCGTCATGCATTTCTGCTGGATACTCCTCCATACAATGGCTCCACCTCCCAAAGTAAATACAAAACCTGAGGTAGACTTACCGTTATCCCTATCAGATTGGAAATCGGAATCTGTGTAACCCACAGGG